>CM057003.1:47402096-48602096 GCA_029891345.1 Dryococelus australis
CCGAGCATGGCAGCTTTTGCTGAAGATCTTTTCACATAAGCGACACTGATTACTATGTAGTGGTTGAGGCAAAAACTCGGACGGACATGTTGGAGATGTAGGTGCTGGAGCTAAAAAAGCAGGTAACGTCGGCATTGGTGTTCTAGGTACCTCAGCTGAAGAAGTCGATGGCACTGCAGGTTCCACTCCCGGAGAAGTCTATGGCACTGCCGTAGCTACCATTAGCTCTGGAATATCCGAAGACACCGCGGATGCAGAATAAGACTTTGATGCGATACTGCCGAAGCTAGCCGAGACGATGCATCTTTCTCGGCAGCCGTTGTGAAACTAAGCCTCTCATATAAACTTCCTACTACTTATAATATACGAGTATGCAAGCTCTTTGACGTCATGACTTTGAACAAATCGTATTACACCATTAATACATTGTTTGGGCACCGACCAGCCCATCACCGAGATGCCACGTGATTGCAGCTGACCAATCTCACACGGACATTAAGACATCACACACAGACAGGCAGGAGGCTTTAAAAGCTATTTCCTTGATCACATTACCATGCAGTTGTATCTTCAACTGTTTCTTCAAGACAAGTTATTTGCTAAGCTTTAAATCACGGTCATACTTAAAGCAGGCTATTGACTCCTACCAGACCGATCTCGCAAAAGACTTACCCATAAATGACCCCTACATAACCACTCCTCCTCCTACTTGACTCTAAATGACCTCTAATGAACCATAATGAAACCTAATGATCCATAATGACCAACTGTATTTGCACTTTGCAATAAAAGTGCCTACAACTACAGCAGGCTGCCACTATACTTTGCCATTGGTTGATGCACAACTTGGACTTTGTTCTGAACAATTGTCACCACACCAACTTACTTCCCAATCGGTCATCGCACGAAAAGGACCTTTCTTACGGACCGCCCTCTCATACCGACGAACATTTTGAACATAGGTTAAAACTCGATCGCAGAATCGGCACTTGCGGCAACCAGTTAGCGATGTTGCAGTTCGCGGTTCCATGATTGTAGATATCAAAGACACAATTTCGTATTCGCAATTCATCTTCGCGGCATGGGAGCTATCTGAGAAAACCTAAACACTCGTTCCCCCCTCAGAAGGAAACACGCAGGTACAAAATTTATTCTATACATAATTATGCATATTCCTTTCTTATATAAATGCATATACCTATATTCTTTTAATATAATTGTAGGAATATGTAGAACTATAAATTTAAATATTTATTCTATACATAATTATGTATATACTCCTATATTGTATAAATACACATATTTAATAGTACCTGTGGGTTTTCTTCTGAGGAAAACGAGTATTTGGGTTTTCTCAGAGTGCTCCCATACCACGAAAATGTATTGCGATTTCGAAGGCATTTTTCTTTTCAAATAGTACCTTACACACTGCTATCTAACTTAATAACTGAAATAATGTTGAACGGCAAGTTTTCAACGATTAACACAGCATTTAACTTCAGTTTGTAAGATCTGTCTTGAATTTGAGTTATAAATCTTTTATTTCCCGTTTTTTTTTTTGGCCAACAACATTGTTTCTGACTTGGCCACATATATTTTTACCGGAGTTGCAAACATTTTTCTTGTCAGAAACCAGATAATTATATTTTTCACCTATCTTATGTTCTGTAGCTCCAGAATCAATTATCCAAACACACTTCACCTTAACATACTATGCTGAGGTAAAACAACTAAACTCTTCTTCACATGTGCTGACTAGCTCACCTACAGAGTTAGCGTGCGAATAATATTTCTTTTTTAACTTGGGACAATCAGGCTTTTTACGGCCGGGTTTCTTGCAAAAATACCATCTGATTTGGGAAGCATTTTAAGAAATTGTAGTATATTCCCTCTCAGAACACTCTGGTATTGTCATTAAAATCATTTTGAGACCTTTCGATCTCATCTAAAAGTCTTGTTTTAACAAAACTTACACTTAACTTTTCTGATGAGACAGTTTCAAGTGCTGTCACTACAACTTCGAAGTCAGGAGGTATTGGTAGCAACAATAAATGACAAACAATATATAATTCTTCTAATTTTGCACATGCAGAATAAATCACGCACCAGACGTTCAAACTTAATAAAATATGACTCCAAATTATTTTATGGGTCATACTTCATAGTCAACAAAGTTTTTCGAAGCAACAGTTGACTTGCAATACCAATTTTTGCAAATATTGTATCTAGTTTTTCCAAATATCAAATGAGGTCCCCAGATCTTTAACACATTCTAAATAGTTGTTAGAGATTCGTTGCACCAAAACAGTTTTACATTTTCGGTCAAGTTTTCAAATGTTTTCCAACTCCTTGGAGTCTTAATGTTATTTTTATGGAAGTCTCCGTGAACCGAATGAAGCAATTAAAGCTCACCCGGAAATTTTCGATTATAAGTTTCCAATCGTCAAAATTTCAATCATAAAGTATTGGAATTATTACCTTATCTTCTTCCATCGTGATTATATGCAAATACAATTTCCTTTAATTTTTAAATATAAAATCTCCCAATTGCGTGGGTTCATAACCTGTTCAAAAAATTAATTGTATAATATCGTTTACCTCTAATAGATAAAGCAACCTAATGAGCCTTTTGGATATATCAAGCAAAATACATTGTTTTTTAACATTACTAATCAGTCATACAATACTTAATAGAATGTAGACATTTTAAGTGGAAACTACAACAGTAATCTCAGTTAAAGTGAAAACTGATGCAATGGAAACGTTTATATTGTGCATAATATAAAAACTGGACAACATACGTAAAAACATATTTTCAGCTCTAGCCCTTTACTATTCAGTTTCCAGTTGAATTTTTTTATTAGGATAATTATAACATTATTAATCGTCAGTAAATGCACTTATAGGCTGTTCACGGTAAACTGAGCACTTTTGAAAGCCCTGCTTAAGATCTACTTGTATACACGTTGTGTATTCTTCCGCCTTATATAAAATTAACATTGTTATTGGCCTCGTCGCTTTATTCATGCGTCGGCCAAGTGAAACTGTGAAATTATCACGAAAGAAAATATTTTTGAAATTTGCTCATTTTTACACTTCGCTGCATTAAAAAAAAACATAAAGCAAAATAATTACTTTCCCATCCATCGTTACCAACTTTACTGAGCGCGTGTCACTCAGAATGCTAGTTAAAAAATATGCAGGTAGGGACAGTGACTTTTTTGTAAGGTTGATTTCAAAAGTGCTCACTTTATCGTGAACAGCCTTTACCAGCAGTGCTACTATCCTAATTGTCACAAGATTTACAAACCAAACTTTCAAGCTTAATTTTTTTGGAGGATGACAATCAAAAGAGTGACTAAACAAATATACACAGTGGACTCAACTAAATATTTTGTTGGCAGTCTAATTTAATTTTGGCACAAACACAGAAGTTTCGTTTATTCAAGCTTGCATTTTGTTAAATGAACAAGATCAGTTTCGTTGCTTTTCAAATTTTGTTCACTCTACAAAATATTATGCTGGGGCTACTAAATATACGTTTGGCCCTATCCAAAACAATTATTTTGTTGTGTGGAACAAGCCTGTCTCTCAGCGTGTACTGCACGTTATTCTGCAATTCTACAACGCCAGAAACAAGTCCACGGTGACGCCTGAGTCACAACAGCGACGCAGCAGATTTACAATAACCCGACAGTCCGACAAAACAACCCCGACACCGACGAAAATCTTTCACCAGCCAATCAGGGGCAAGATTACCCCTAACAAAATTGCATCCCCGGTAGACCGACGAAATTAGATACCGTATCTATAATCGTCGAGCGTCTGACTCGCCTGGCAGCAGAAAAAAAACATTAACACAACCTTACAAAACTAAGTTTCGTTTGGATTTCACTACTGTGGTAAATTTCACACTAAAAAAATATTTCATTTATGTGTACAGAAAGCTGTTGAATTGACGAAAATTAATATTCTTGGAAAAATAAGTGTGCCAAAATCAAAAATGCTTTGTTTGCGAAGTTGTTAAAACAAAATAGTGTACAATGTTTTGTAATTTCTTTGCATTCCAAAGAGAATGTACAGCAAGTCACTTGTCATTCTGAAATTTGCCGAAAGCCACGCAACACTAAACGGATGAAAATTGTCAGTGTATTGTAAACGCTGAACTAATTTTGGTGGCGGAAATGGTCGGCCTGAGATGTAATGTCGGATTGTCAGGATGAGCTGGTAGTGGCATTGTAATCCCAGCATCACGAGTAAGACACGGCAGTTCCGAAAATTCGAACATTTTATAACAGCCAATAGGAAACAAGGTCAGCTGAAAAAAGAAGCCCCGGCAGCACGACAGAGGTAGATCCAGTATCTACATTTGTCGAGCCGCACTCGTCGGCGCTACGCAAAGAATGCAAAACACAACATTACAAAGCAAAATGTCGTTCATATTTTCCTACTGTAGTAACACTTAAACTAATTTGGCGTGAAAATCACATTTAAAAATATGTCACTGTGCAGATTTCGTATGCATATAAGTATAGTCAAAAGCGACTAATGATTCACTTTATCGTAAGATTTCCGTACTTATTAGATACTAGCAGAACTAACTTGCATCACCCGGATATGCTAGGCCAATAAGAGATGCAAATACCCGTTTTAGAAGTTTCAGGCCAAATAGAAGCCCAGAGTTTCACGAACCGGCTTTAGGGGTTTCCGGTCCAAAAAAGGAACCTGAGCCTCTTTTGGCCTAAACTGTATTTCAAGTTGGGTACTGACATTCCTGCCAAGTTTTGCCTAGATCCGTCGAACTGTGTAAGGGTGAGATACATTGCCTAGTGTTAGGGGCTTTGGGGGTTTTGTCGGGCCCAATGGGGATCCAGAACCAATTTTGCTGTACAAAAACCTAATAGTTAAGTTGGGCACTGAAGTGAATCGCTGCTAAATTTATCCAGATGCGTCGGAAAGTGTATAATAGAGCCCCCGTTTCACGGATTTTCGACCGTTTTATTATTCCTACACAGTCGGGTGCTGAAGGGCCTGGAAAATTTGGTTAAGATACGTCTAAATGTGTACAGGCTATTCAGGATAAATTGAGTACTTTTGAAAGCTCTGCTTAAGACCACTATGTATTATTCCGCCATATGTAAAATTAACATTGCCATAAACTTCATTACTTAATTCATGCGGCGGTCAAGTGAAATTGTGAAATTATTAGAACAGTAAATATTTTTTTTAATTTTTATTATTTTCGGACTTAATATGCACCAAAAAAAATTCAGAACGTTAAATATATAATTTCGGTATTCACTAATGTTTACCTAATGCTTTCAATTCACCGTGAAGATATGTAACTACTTTCCCTACTCCGCGTCATCGCCAACTATACTGGGCGAACGACAGCCAGTGTTTCCCGTCGAAATGCATGTAGGTAGGGGTAGTGACATTTTTCAAAAGTTAATTTCAAAAGTGCTCTATTAAAAGGCTGTTCGCGATAAAGTGAGCACTTTTGAAACCAACCTTAGAAAAATATCACTGCTCCTACCTACATGTATTTTAATGGGCGCACTGAGTGACATGCGCCCAGTAAAGTTGGTAACGATGGAAGGTAAGTAGTTACATATCTTAACGTCGAATAAAAAGTCTCATGTAAACATTTGTGATAGCTTAAATCATTTCTTATGGTTCCTATTTTTTTTTTTTTTTTTTTAACGCATCGAAGTGTTGAAACGAGCAGATTTGTAAAATATTTACTTTTTATAATAAATTCCTAGCTTCACTTGTCCGACGCATGAATAAAGTGATGAGGCCTATGGCAATGTTAATTTTACATAAGGCGGAAGAATACACAACGTTAATGCAAGTAGTTCCTAAGCAGGGCTTTCAAAAGTGCTCAGTTTACCGTGAACAGCCTATATAATTGTGTAAGGAACATCTATGTACGTACATACATACAAACTTTGACTTTTATTATGTTATATATATAATATATACACTACTTACTTTTAGGATAGATATTATTGAAGCATTTTGAATTATGAATAAATTATATAAAATTTCGTCGTGCCCTGACCTGTCGGATCGACGTATGGTGTTCGCCATGATATTATGAATTCCTTTTGTTTATTAAGTCGTTACTTAAGTTGCACTGCCTGAACTTGTCCAGCTTGCTTTCACCTGTGTTTTGTGCATACACTTCTTGATCAGGCGTTCAACGCATGATATTCTGGAACGTCATTTCGCGATAACGTGCCTCGATGACGTTTCACGCGAAATAAGTGCGCTAATCGGAAAACAACTGTTGATTTTCCTCTCAGAGTTTAACAGACTTTAGAGCAAGTTTGCTCAAACAAGTTCGATGGTTAATATTAGCTTTTCTCATGTGCAATTCGATTTACATTACTTCGACAACTGACGCGTGATATGGTTGTACAAACTGCCGTGGAAGACGATGCAAAGTGGGAGGGATACTATAAAAAAAAATTGTTTGATGAAACAAATATGCACACAAGAATACGTCACGTAAAAATATTTTGGTAACGTTTTTGTGACAGCCCGTCATAAAAATAAATACATATGCGTATGGTTTTTTTTTTTTTTTTTTTTTTTTTTCGGAAATTTTTTTAAAACACGTGGCAGTACATACGAAGCAACTAGATGTATCTGGTTCCTTTAAGCAGAGTCCGCCCTATCGAACTGAATGGCGACACGTATCTCGACGCGAACAAAGTCGTTCGACAAATAAACGAACCTGCAACGACGATGTACAACGAAACAACGATCCTCCGGCTGTCGGTATTTGAGAGAACCACGGAGGGGCGTTTGTACGCGCTTCTTACAGTCAAGTGTGGGCGGTTTTTTTTTTCTTCGTACGAGCACGTACTTTGCAACAGAGTAACTTCGTGCCTGGCAGTCGCAGAACGTAGTCGACACGGAGAAGCGCGGGGAGTTGATATCGAAGTTTATTAATATCCATCACAGCTACGAGATATTGCGGGATCTGAAACACCGAGATCATTCATGGACATGGCGTAATGTTCAAATATTTTGATCCTGAAGGTGCCGACGAGATCAACAGATCATCGTGGTCAGCATGCTGCAGTATGCAGTTCCGCCTGGAGAGAGACGGAATAGAGTAAGTACCAGACTCGTCACTGCTACATCAGAATAAATTACTGTTCTATAGCTCTGCTCTCACATGTTTTATTATGTGTACCTACAATGCATACACATAGCTTTATTCACGAATACGGGAATTGCCTGCATTGAAATAATGTATCCCCCACTTAAGTAACTCCTTGCGCACGGTACTTAACTCTCACATTAAACGTATAGTGGTGCGCAAGTTTGAGAGTGTGGGACTAAATAATGACAATGTGATTAGTGGTGTTTCACACAAAAAGTTTAGACAGTTCCGTGTCACGATGAGAAACGGATGTTTTATCATCTTTCCAGTTCGTGCACAGGCAAGGCAAGTCAGTGGTTTCGAAAGAAACCATGTTTAAAAGATGAACAGTCGATAGTAACCCATTAAAAAGCAAGTATTGGACGAACGCTTTGTAATGTAATAGGCTGTATAGCAATTTGATAATGGCACAGCACCTGGAGATTGTTAGTGGCGCTGACTGTTGCGTAGAGTAAGTTAGGAACCAGTATTGTAGAAGAAAGGGGGTGTGTCGATTAAAGAGTATAAATAACCACATCCCATGCTACCTGTCACCACATTGTTCATTTTGTGTACGTTTGTCAAAATAACCCTCACTGTTCTATTTTCCCGCGTCTGGAAAAATGTTGTTTTGTTTCTGCAACTAAGAAATAAACCCCTAACTATCATAACTTCCCCTCCCCCCCCCCCCCCCGGGTCGAATATAGTTCTTACACCACTGTGTACGGAGTAAATATGTGCCACACAATAACTACTTAAAGGCTGTTCACAATAAAGTGAACACTTTTGAAATCAACCTTATAAAAAGGTCACTATCCCTACCTGCATATATTTTAACGGGCGCTATGAGTGACATGTATCCAGTGAAGTTAGTAACGAAGGAGAGGAAAGTAGGTCCATATATTAACGTTCAAAAAATGTTTGGTAACCATTTGTGATAACTTAAATACTTTTTCTCGTTTTTTTTTGTAATTTTTAATGCATCGAAGTGTAGAAATGAGCCGATTCGTACAATATTTACTTCTATAATAATTTCGCACTTTCACTTGAACAAAGTGATGAGGCCCCTGGCAATGTTAATTTTATATAAGGAGGCAGAGCACACACCGTGCTTACAAGTACATCTTAAGCAGGGTTTTCAAAAGTGCTCATATTACCGAGAACAGCCTATAACCATACGTATGTTGCCATGGTACACGCCCTTCTTGTATACAGTATCTTGTCAGCTCGTCTCTATAGGCTGTTCACGGTAAAGGGAGCACTTTTTAAGGCTCTCACAACAAGCATTAACCATTAATAAATATATATTATTGCAGCCTCAGGCATTAAATATTGTGGGTGGTGAAATGTATACACTGTGTTTATTGGTCACATTGCAATGTTTATATTAAAAAAGCAGCAGGAAGGTGGAAATTGGATGAAAGGAAAAATTTAGAAGGGCCTTAAAAAGTACTCACTTTACCGTGAACAGCCTATAATGTATATGCACTCGTAAACGATCGACGCATCGCGGTATTCTCCTGAGGGGCAGTTATGATATCACTTCGTTGTTGTTCGTGCGCCTTCAATCGCCAACGGCAGACGTGTAAACCAATAAAGAACGCTTGCTTCGTCTTAGAAAGATGTGCAAGAAATAAGGAACAGTTATCACAACAAGCTCTGCTTTCTCAGGCTGAGGTAACATTGGAGTGCAGCGCACAGTTTTCGAGAAAGCGACCCAAAAGAAAAAAAAAATAAAGCTGATTAACGCCAGCAACAGAACTTGGCGGCGCGTTCAGATATGCGGAGACCATGGAGGAACACAGACTGATGTTCTTGATTCCTGGTTAACCTTTCGTGATATGTTCATACGTACGGACTTGTATTAGATGGATTCTGTGCTGTGCGCGTCCTCTAACTGTTTTAAAATATTGCTGAATCTGCTGCGCTCGCAGTCTACTATCTTATTTTAGCAACGGACAGGCGGGAGACACTAGATAGGGCTTACAATCGCGTTATTTGAAGTTAGTGCCTGTGGAAATACCAACATTTTACATTTTACCACTAGAATTAATGATTTTATGGAACAGATCGGTTTTGAGTCAAAACTAGGAGTGCTTTGTATCTCAAACATACTGATTTAACCTACATATATTTCAGGTGCTGATTTAATAACTTACCAAAACGATTAGACATATTTAATCGCTTTCTGCACTGATTGTGCAAGATTTATTTTATTCTGTTGGTCACATTTAGAGGTAACGTAAATATTTCAAACGCAGAGCTAACACAAACAGCACAGGTATACATTTGATTATTGCCGAAAACAGCATTCGGCAACTAAATGGTGTTAGTCAAGTAGGTTATAATAAAACAATTTTAAAACTTCGTTCTAGAACCTTTCGAGAATAATGCAAGCTGTAAACATACTGTAAGTGTAAAATGCTACCCGGCAATAACCTAAGCTAAATATATATATATTTTTTGTAAATAAGCTATTTTATTAAACATTGAAAACAGCGTTATTATTAACTACTTCAATGAAGCGTGTTTGTTATAAAATAATCATTTAAAATTATTATTTTTGTTTTATTGTACTACGTGATTATTTTTCGTAATGCGTGTTTGCTGTTGGTATCAATCCGGGCACCTGCCACCCCCCCCCCCCCCCACCAACCCTGAAAAAGACTTCAAAATAAGATGATCGTCACAACACGGGAGTGTACGCTCTTGTCTCCTTACTTGCTCTGTGGTTACGGAATTCTGAAGCCAGAGCGGTAAAAGGAACGAACTGTAACTGAGACGTGATGGTTTATCGCTGTATTTTTGTTGCTTTCCCCGAGTTTGGAAGGGTAAAGGCGTGCGAGGTGACAAGTTTATGGCTGAGACTATGTGTACTTAAGAATTCTGCTATGGGTGAACTTAATGTGAGGTAACTTTTCACATAAATAGTTGTTACAGCTATATGATTATTGTTGGACGTTCCAGCTGCCATTGAAATGTCGGCTCATGGAATTTATTTAATTATTCATTCTCCAAAAATAAAATTGTAATATATTTATTCGAAAAGTGAACCTATATATATTTATTTACAAATACAGGATACTCTTGTGTGAAATGTGTTGCAGAAAATAATACTCTATACATTTTTATACAAATGCGAAGGACAGCCTCCTCAGAATCTCTGTTTACCATTAACGAAACTTGAATGAGAAGTCTTTACAAAATAAAACTACGTACCAAATTACACCTTTACATTTTATTGACAAAAATTGTTCACTTATTTCACACACAAAATTATATCAAATATTTATTCGTCATTAAAAATATTAAACCTCACACACATGAAGTCAGTTTAAGAAAATAACATATCTTAGTTCTTAGTTAGCTGATTTGTATGAAAGCTAAATTTTGTTGTTACAATTTTTAAGGAGAAAATTTTTATTTTTTAACCAATTCTTAACAGCTATAATAAAATTAACTGATTATTCTGACACTACAGATGCAATGAGTTATTTGATTCACGAAGGATTCAGCATATATTGTAAAGATGAGTTGAAGTCGTACAATTTAAATTCCATACTTAATGCCATTCCATCTAGGTTAAATATAGTTTTATATTTGAAATATAGATTTTTATTTGATTAAAATACTCATATTTAAACATCACAGTATCATGGTTGAAATGAAATTTTACATTTTGTAGTCATTCAGTTCATCCAAACATGTCTTCGAAATGTAACATCCTTGCTAAGGAAATACTCGAAGCTTTCCCAAAATACTTTTCCCGTGTTATTTTTTCGAAGAGACAACTTTTCCCCCTCCTACAGTTAGATATTAGTGTACCCTAGTTCGCGCGAGTTCTGTTCGCAGGCGGCGAGTGAAATGTTTTCAGTTCTCGTTCATTACCAGCCGGAAGGTCAAATTATGAAGCAATCCCGGTGTACGCCGAGACCAAATGGCATTGGTCCCCAACCCTCTCCTTTTCCCCTTCTCCTTTTGCTCTACACGTTCATCATCCTCTCCTCCTCTTCCTGCTTTCAAACCATTTTGCGACTCTAAAATGTTCACCTTTCCTATTTCCGGCACTGCATGAGTACCATAATTTGTTTTTTTTTTTTTTCTTTTGCATGGGAGGAGGGTGTCGATATTTCTTAGTAACAGACAGTAGGAAACGGAAGTGAATACGTTATTAGGTTATCTCTGTCTAAAATACGTGAAAAAATTTCCCTCATTCTTGTCTAAAGTCTCGTTTGTAATAATACCTGTAAATAAAATAACAGTTTTCAGCCAAATAAAAACTGATTCTTTTAGAATGCAGAATAAAACCTCCGTATAACATAAGGGCAGACGCCAAGATTCTGAAAGTAATACTGTAACATAAACTTAAGGCAAAGAAAAATTCTAAGCAATAAATAGGCCTAATAATCACGTCTTAAGACGGGAGGGAAATCAAGGCTTGTCAACTCGTGTGAATATATAGTTTAGAAAGAAATCGTATTTACACTCACTTCTACCTGTTTTATTCGTAACATCACCGAGCCAGTTATGTTTTCTGGGGCTTTCGGGTATTCTTATGTAGTTCCTATGTATAGGCTGTTCAAGGTAAAGTGAGCACTTTTGAAAGCCCTGCTAAGTTCTCCTTGTACGCACGTTGTGTATTCTTACGCCTTATGAAAAATTGGTATTACCATGGGCCTTATCACTTTGTTCATGCGTCGACCAAGTGAAACCGTTAAATTATTAGAAAAGTAAATTATTTACAAATCTGGTCAATTTTACACTTTTGTGCATTGGAGAAACAGAAAGAAAAAAAAATTAAGTTAGCACAAATGGTTACCCAGCACTTTTTATTCTGCATTATGATATGGAATTACTTTCCATACATCGTTACCAACTTAACTGGCGCATGTCACTCAGTGCACCCGTTACAGTATACGTATAGGCAGGGGCAGTGACTTTTTTTTTAGAAGGTTGATTTCTAAAGTGCTTACTTTATCGTGAACAGCCTTTAAAGGTTTTCATTTATATTACAGGCTGTGTCCGCGCCTGGAGCGCCTGTTAGTTACAAATAAGTTGTTTCAACTATATTGCATCTTGTGTCAGTTGAATATTATGAAATGGGCATTGGACAAAAATATTTCATTTTAATCGTGAACGCCATAAACCTCATGCATAGTAGCTGAATTTATGTTAATGTCCATAGTTCATCATTTTGTAAATATTTATAAGTTTTTTTCTGAGTTGACAAATTTTATTTCAGAAAAAAAAAGAGGTTGATTGTTAAGTAAATATGTTTGCAGTCCATCGCGGGGATCTAATACTACAGGTTATTTCATAAGAGACGAATGAGGCGATCGTATTCGATTGCTGATATTCTCAAACTCGTTGCTAGCCTGCTGTATGAATGAAATAAAGTCATCACTCGATAAACGATATATCAGTTTAAGAGTTATACATAAAATTAATATTTTCTAATGTCTATTCGAGGACGGTTACATAAGGTGTGTATAAATTGCTTTATAATAAATTTTGGATAAATAAAGAGAAAATGTTTGTTTAAGCATAAATATTTTATATCAGAAACGTAAAGAAAACGTAATAGATAATATCACATGTAAGTTGTTTGAATAGAAAAGTTATATCGTAATACTTTCTTAAGAAGATATATAAAATTATTATTCCTTTTAATAAGCTACACTTCATATGAAATCATGAGAAGCACGTAATTTAAAATATGACTGTTATTAATTTTTTCATGACTATTTGTAGTCTATTGTGCATACAAAAAGTTTCGGTTTATTTATATTTTATTTACTTTTGGTTTGGAATATAGAACAGTGTTGCCACATTGAACATGTGACAGCAGTTACTATTAATTTTCTTGATTATAACACTATTTTTAAAAAAGAAATGGCTGAAACGACGCGTCCCAAGAAACTTGGACTACGAACCAACGATTTATTACTTTAACACTTTCTCGGTATACTCTTTGTACCGTGCAGAAAAAAATTATTGCAAGGTATATACAGGCTGTTCGCAAACTCACCCAAAATATTTCGGGATGTAATTTCTTGTGGAAAATGAGGTAAACACATGAAAATCAACTTATATTTCTGCTCCATTCCTATGGGAGGGATGAACTCTTAAAATCGAGTTTATAAATTGGATTTCTGCGAAGATTTCAGAAACGACGTGGAATTGAACTACATGTTCCTGGAAAGTATTTTGCGCTGTCGAGATGTTCACCCTATGGATAAACTCGTGTTAATATTTCTTGTCGCCATTAAATTAATAGCAGTGCCCCCCCCCCTTATATTGCATACCATTTTTTCGCCTTCAAGTTTTCTAGAGATTTGGTGACATCTTATTGAGCAGTACGTGCTTACTATAAAAAACAATCCTCTTGTTGAAAGAGCCTAGTTCCTTTTAAAATGCACATAAAGTTTTCATTGGCGACGGTACAATGCCCGACATGTGGACAACACTTCGCACACCCGGTAGCAAACTCATCACAAGCAAATAATATAGGGCCGACTATTCCCGAGATCACAAGTGGAACGAGACAGATGGTGTGTGCTCAGCTGACATGCATGTAGGTCTGCAGTGTAGAGAGCATGTCGAGTTTCACATGGGTGGAATTGGCCAACCTACATTTGATGTACGGCAAGGAGGCTGCTAATGGTCTGAGAGCAGAAATACCCAAACAGTGCGACCCCTCATTAACACCAGTTTGTCAATAGCGTGAAGATCTCGATAGCACAAAACATTATTAAGATATTTGTTGTTTAATTT
This sequence comes from Dryococelus australis, assembly GCA_029891345.1. NCBI lineage: Eukaryota > Metazoa > Arthropoda > Insecta > Phasmatodea > Phasmatidae > Dryococelus > Dryococelus australis. The sequence continues at coordinate 47,416,027 of CM057003.1, forward strand.
CACGTCGTTTCTGAAATTTTGCAAAATTACAATATATATACTCGATTTTCAAGGGCTTGTATATCCATCAGGAATTGAACTAGGTTAAAAGTTACATTTTATATGTTTACTTAATTTCCACCACCAGAAATATTTCGGCGAGTTTCGGAATAGTCTGTATAGTATTGCAAACATTTAAACATTCGCCATTTGGACTACACAGGAATGTTATAAGAATGCTTTGAGGTGATTCCATGTGGAAAATGGAATAGTCCTATAAGACCTAAAATGAAAATCAAGGGCGTTACACAGTCCAGAACATTGGGGTTTGCAAAGGTCATTATTCATAAATAATTAGAAGTATTTATAAATAATTAGAAGTTTTTTTTGAAATGAAACAGCATTTTCCTCAATTCAGTTTTCTTGAGATCTCTGAAATAATACGAAAAAGAATAGGTATTGTATATTTAATTGGAAAAAAATAGGGGTATAATGATATCGCACAAAGTTATGCACGTTTTAAACAGAGCGCTTACTTTATTGTTTATAAACTCATCGTGTGTTGATATACAAAGGGCTTTTCAGATACCTTACTTTTTCTCCGTGTTGTAAATTGCAGTTTCCTTACTCCAGTGTATAATCCCCCTCTCCTTCCGTTGCCAGCAATACATACATTATATACGCACAGGACACCAGAAGACATGAAGCTGACTAAATTCATTAATAACGATTTTAATGATGGGATGATGGTAGATGCCCAAAAAAAGTTTTCGTCCATAAAATTTGTAGTTGCCTTTGCAACAAAAAAAAACTGATCATATCTCGCGGCATTTAAATGCATGTTGCAGCGACATAGTTTTCCAACCTGCAATAACATCACTTAATCTGTTGAACTTAGAGTTTCGGGTCTTGGAAAAGCTGAGAAAATTAATTAAAATTCTGTGTAACTACGATTTGAGATAACGTCTACAAAGTAAGATTTCGTTATGAATCTTACGTTTGTTGTACTTTGCTCATTTTACTGTACCTACATTTGAAGAAATGCAAGAATAAAGTAGATTATTCGATTTCTACAGGTAGTTCTGTGGCTTTTCCAGATCTCAGCCGTCCAATTCTGGAAATTATAACAACGCCCACTCATTAAAGCAGCGGCCTATCAGGCGCAAGCACTGACCCGAACGACGGGCCGTCCGTTGTCGGATCGACGAATGAAAGAAAACGTTTCATCAAGTCGGCAATTGTAGCGAATTCGTACATCCAATAATTCCGATGCGTTTGCAATCGCGCTTAAAACTGGAGGCAATTTCGGGCGGGAAAACTCCCCATCCCCCTCTCTTAACCCATTTCGAGCGACCTCTCGCGGTATTGGCCGCGGTTCGATGGGATTACTTCTTTGTGGCGGCGGGGACGCGCGAAAGAGCCCACGGGGGGAGGGGGGGTTGCACCCCACCCGAACCTATTGTACTCGCGCGGATGAATACGTGTTGCGCCCGTATCAGCGAGCGGCACACGAAAGTCTGCTCGTATTCAGGCGTCAGAGGTCATCGGGCCACCGGGAGGTATTTACATCCCGGCCAATGGGATGTGTCGGCAGACAATGCCGCACCCTTTCCCCTCCCGGCCATCACTCGCTCCACGGGTGACTGCACATCCGCACAGTGTCAACAAAATATTTATATATACAAAAAAAAAAAAAAAAAAAGAAACAACGCGGTGGAAGGGAAGGAAAAAAAAAGTAATAACTGAATCCCCAGGTAGCCGGCAGGCTGCGATGAGGTGAGTTGGCGAAACTTGCATCGAAGGGTGCTCACATCCCTGTGTGTACAATTATCCCACGGTCTAAATACAGGTCTGACTGATTTTCATTGCTTTGCATTACCAGCTGAAGTCGCGTATAGGCTACTGACGATAGAGTCAGCACTTTTTTTAAGGCCCTTCCAATAGGCTTTAACCACTGATAAATAATGTCAGCTTTAGACGTAAATTTTTGGGAGTGGTGTAATGTATACACTGTGTTTATTAGTCACATGATAATGTTTATTAAAAAAATTGACGGTAAGATACAAATTGACTAAAAGATAAAAATTTAGCAAGGCCTTAAAAAGTACTCACTTTTCCGTGGATAGATTATACTTGTCCAGCGAGTTGGCTATTTCATTGATAACTTTTGTCCTAGCCGACCTCCCGTGGAGCACTCTGTTCGTGCGCCGTCGATCTGAGGTGCGGGACGCTCGGGGTTCGAATCCCAACTAAGGCATGAGTGTTAGTTTAAGTTAGTCCATACTTTAGTTTGTAAGCCATCCATGATTAACTTTCAGACTTTAATATGCCCTTCCCAATACAATAGAATACAATACTATTGTCCTATTCGAATTGATGTGGCTGTTCCAATCGATTCTATACACTTCGTAATACGGCGTGAGGGGAGGTGAAGAACCGAACACAATTTAGTTAGCAGCTGTGAGTATCCTAACTCATAGCAAAGTAGATCAGAACGCGTAGTAGTAATTGACGTTGTTATTGATCCTGTTACTTGCTGGGCAAGTCGAACTATTACTTTTAAGTAGATCAGAATTGGGAATGGAAGCACAGGCGAACTTGTGCAATTCCTTGTTTATAGCAGAAATTAACAGCATGGAAAGTTATAGTTCTGAGCTTGTATTCTCTCGTTGGATAATCTGTGGGCACACGTTACACATGTATGTTTCAAATAGGTATCTCAATTTTAGCATTACGATATGGACAGTTAACTTGGTGAAATGACAGTGACAGAGAGGAAGGATGTTGGTACAATTTAAAAAATGCTCTGCCCCGAAGCATGTGTCAATCTAATTATAGGCTGTTCACGGTAAAGTGAGCACTTTTTAAGGCCCTTCTAAATTTTTCCTTTCATCCTATTTCCATCTTCCTGCTGCTTTTTAATATAAAAATTGACTTGTGACGAATAAACAGTGTACACATTTCACCACCTTCAAAATTTAATGCCTGATGCTGCAATAAGATATATTTATTAGTGGTTAAAGCCTGTTGGAAGGGCCTTAAAAAGTGCTCACTTTACCGTGAATGGCCTACTTGCTTGTTCTTGTATACTTTGAAACACTAAAGAGTTTTGTTTCAAATTGTAAAGGACATATTGATGGGCGTATTTCATAATATCTTATGGGACATTGCTAGTTGGACTGGATGCATATCGTTCTTGGTGCTACAATATCATTTCTAACATATTTTAATGTGAAAAGCTTTTAGTTTTGTCTAAAGTAAAGTTTTAAGTGTACACAAATTATGTTGAAAAAGCACAAATAAGTAATTTTTTAGCTTCGTGCCAAAATAATTAACCATGGCGTACGTACTTCCTACAGTAATTTGCCCAATAAAACCCCCCATACGTCTTTAGAACATTACATAAATCCCGACAGTCAAGTTGTGTGATCGTGTCAGAATGTCAGCAGGACAATGAGACTGAAAACTCTGGTAAAAAATACGTGATGTTTACACAAAACACACCCACACACACACACACACACACACACACACACACACACACACACACACACACACACACACACACACACACACACACACACACACACACACAGAGTTCATATAACAAAATGAAAGTTATAAACAGTAACGAAAATAGGCTATAACTGTCAAGAAAAAAATGGCATCTTAGAAGTATTTTATTAATGAATGGTAGCATGTCCCTAATATGTAAGAGATATTTCCTACTTTAGTGGGTTGAAGTTGTGCAGCCCCATCCACCCAATTTTCGTTCGTTGTGTTACAAAATCAATTAATTTATGACTGATATTTCTTTAGTTTAGGATATGCTTAGGTCAAATATTACAATTATTTTATACTTCTAATAAATACGTCATTAATTTTAAATATTACGTGACATATTAAATTTGATTAGGTTCTCAATTAATATATTTTTATGACTGAAGACAAGTTAATACATATATCGTATTCTCCGTAAAATATTCTATAATTCACGGGTGTTACACTGCTAAGCACACAGTAAAAGTTTTTTGATTAATTTTATCATGCGTAACAGGGAATTACTTTCCACGAAGTAGACGCATTAATATTATGTTCTGAGGGGACCTGCAATCGATTTACAAATACATGCTAAAAGTCACGGGATAGAAGTATGTAAAGTAATAGCCGATAGCATCACTTTACCGTTCCGTCTAGAAAGTGACCAGACCTGCATCAGTCATGTTCTAACATCGTGTGAATGAGGAGTGTGTGCTGGTCATGGCATTGCATTTCAGCCCTTCATGGACTCCACGCGGAAGTGGTTCGAGGAGCATTCTGGAGAGCTCCAACGACTGCTGTGGTCATCTGGAGCGCCCGACACGAACGCCACAGAGCATTTATGGAACGTGGTAGGGAGGTTCGTTCCCACCCGATATCCTACACTTTTAATAGCACGGATCTGTGGTTAGGTATCTAGACAGCAAGGGTCGACGTATCTCCACTGATGTTTCGTCCGCTTGTAGAATCGATGCCTCAACGAGTTGCTATACTTTGCCGGGCTATAACCGAGCGAGGTGGCGCAGTGGTAACCCACTGGATTCGCATTCGAGGAGGACACGGGTTCAATTCCCGGTCCGGCCATCCTCAGTTCGGCTTTCCATGGGTTTCCTAAATCACTCCGGGCGAATGCTGGGATGGGTCCCTAACAAAGGCCATGGCTGATTCCTTCTCGATCCTTCCCCAATTCCTCTTCCCTCTGTAACATGCACAGTCTCTAATGACCTCGCTGTCGACGAGACGTTAAGCCCACTTACCTTCGCCGGGCTATAGGTGGGCATACGCGATAATAGACCCCTATCACATGACAAGTCAGTATATTTCGACTGCAGTATTACAGTTCTGTTATTTTACAACCCGTCGCAAGGAAAAAGTAAACATTGTTTACAGTATGTTATTTACGAAAACAAGACACATGATTACCATCAGCATTGTATGTTTATATTTAGGTTTATTATGTAAATGTTTCAAATTAATAAGTTAATTTTTAATAAGTATTTTTATGATATTTAATATGTTATATTCTTTTAAACAAATGTTCATATTGTAATGCCACATTGCGAGATACAGAGTATTTTATGCCGTTTTCTAAAAGTCTTTACACTTTTGGGGACGCGGTCGGCAAAGCGGCCAGAGCACTTACTTCTTACTAAGGCAAACCGGGTTCGATTCCCAGCGAAGTCGCTTCTGGACTTTCGTACGTAGGAATCATACTGGACGATACGGTTCGTATTCATCGTTTTTCCTTGCCGCGAAGGAAACATCCTTGAGGTGTAGATGTATATTAAATGGCTGTATTTTATTTCGTGTCGTGTGCTCGAATCCTTGATCTATTAGGATTGTAGGAGAAAAGGGACATCTCAGAAAAAATGATTAAAACTCATTTAGATACTGTCTCGCCGTTAACGGATTAAATACAGGTGTCAATATTTCTTTTCCCTCGTACAGTAGCTGCGAAACCAAGATTTATGTTTTAAATTTGAATATTATTCACTCATTTTGTTCCTTGTTAAATTTTTATCGCAGTACAAGATCGAAACAATGATAATGACTAACAAATAAATTGTAACTTTCTTGAAATTTCATCGCTACAGAAAATGAACTGACATATATATATATATATATATATATATATATATATATATATATATATAAACACTAATTTCATGGCAGGGGAAACAATGGGTGGTAGCAGACTGTCTCCATAAATAACGTTAAGCTACAAATAAAATTAATTTTTGTTGTCACCAGGAAATCATAAATATTACTCAGAATTCAATATGGGATTCACAATATCATTAAAAATAAAAATAACCTAAGTTAAACCCCTAATAGCAAGCGAGGCCTAAATAAAAAAAATGTTATTCATGGTACTCGTATAAATCAATGAATCTTTAAGAAAATCTTACATTTTAAAAGTAAATAGCCTTTGTTACATACGTTACAATCAAAATACACAGAAAAATGTTAATTTTAGTATTTAATTTAATTTTCAATTTTCTTGGTTTTTTCTAACTTATACCGACGTCATGAAATGAAAACGTAGATTATGTTATAAACATAAAAGAGAGAGATGTTGATCATTACTGATCAATATACTAGCACTCAGCATGGTGCTCGAACCAACGACGCTGTTATTAAAGAGTCTAATGTTCTACGCCATGCTTCCCCGTCTGATACTGTGTAACGTGGATAGTTTATATTGCAGAGTTCATACTTGTATAGGCTGTTCACGGTAAAGTGAGCACTTTTGAGGCTCTAGTTACTTTTTCCTTCCAGCCTTTTTTTTAATCCTGTAATCCCCTTTTTAAATAAATATTTCAATGTCAGTAATAAACCCCGGCTATATATTCCTCCGCACTCGAAAGTTAAACGTCTAGGGCTAAATAATACATATTTATTGACCATTATTCTAAACGTGAGAGCTTTCAAATGTGCTCTCTTTACAGTGAATAGCCTATAACTAGCTAACGCGTGTCAACTAAGATTACGAAATGTTTGTTTAAAACAGAATGACTACAGTTAGATTTGTGTAATGTGAAAATGTTAAACGTCCTGAATTTAGGAACATAACAACGTAAGTGTGACTATGCGCGCACACATATTAAAAAAAAATGAACATCCTAATAATTCCAAATAATATAATATAAAATTGTAAGATATAATTGCAACAATACGTTTCTTCGATATGAATTACGATATGATAGTACTACATAGTGAATTACGGATTTCATTTCAAATGTTGAGAAAATTCGGAACATATTCGCACACATTGCTTCATCGTTATTCTTCTGTGCGTTCAATTGAAGTGATTCGCACGTGACTTACCAAAAGCAACGTGCAGTCTCAGGTTCGTGTGATTGTTTCTGGTTTCTTGGGGGTTCGTAATTGATTGAAGCGTGCAGTCTGAGATGATTCGTGGGGCTCTGTCCCGTCTTGGTTTTTATCCAGCTGCGTAATTATGATCAAACGTCAATTTGAACACGTATAATAATCGTCGCAATACATCTCGATGAGTTGAAAGCTGCACTGTTCTTAATATTCTACGTCGTCGTCCTCCCCGAGTACAGTACGTGTAACAAATCGACGTCGGACTGAGGAAAGTCTTCGGAGAGTCCATTCGTGATCACTTCCAACTTTTCTCAAACCCTGGTAATGTTCTACTTCCAGATTATTTCTCGGCCTCGTGCCAACACGGCTTGACTTAGTCTGGCAAAATACACCAAAAGAAAATCGCACCGCATTCGTGGGCACTTAGTCTTGCAATATTTTCCGCGAGGACTATTTCTTACCACATAATCCTGCTTTTATTAATATCAACAATAACAGAAATGTTATAACTTGTAAATAAATTATAAGTAAATAATTCAACTTAACTTAAATTAGATTCTTTTATGTTAACAGAAGTATTTGAAGCTTGAAATAAATTACATATTGAGGATACAAACAAACACGCCATACATCGGGTTATTTTTCAAAAGTTTGATTAAAAAAACATGACAATACTGTGAAGAGAATATAGTAGAAGAAGTGTCGACGTAGGATTTCATGATGTCTAGCTCCCAAAATTATCTAGTCCTATTCCTTTGCTTAATCCGTTGACACCATACTAGACGACATTCCCACAGCATTAATAATGTCGCATAACACGTTAAGAAAATGTTTTGGTTGAGTTGAACCTAGTTTGTTTGGCACAACCAATTTAATTGCTTGTATATGGAGCAGTAAAACATATTTTTTTATTCTAATCTTATTATTTTGTTGTTGATATTCGTTTGCCGCAAATAAAGATTTGGTTTGTGCAAACAAAGATTTGTTTTACTCTACACATGTTAAATAGTTCCTTTTAATATAAAAAAAAGAAGTAAAGGCGAAAACCGTGCGTGATTCAAACCTAGATTGTAACCGCCCGAGCGCCACGCCCTAGCAACCGCAGCAAAATTGATTTCTGGGAGAATGAGAAAGCTTTCAAATACATACAGATCAACTACTGAACAAAGGGCGTAAACTGTCGTTCTCATTTTTTCTAAATTTCTACACTGAATTTTCGAGTTTTATTTTTAGTTATTTGTGTTTCGTCGGATTATAGCTCATACATATCCCACAGAATTTTTTCCTGTACTTATAAAAGTAAACTCTTGGAGTGCACTGTTTTGCAGCTATTAAAATTACATATTCTTTTCCTTCGTGAATACTTATTTGGCCGCTTTACACCTTTGTTTTCTGCAAAAGAATATACTGTCTCTCAGGCAATTCGCGGATACGGACTGCACCACACGAGCATATGGTCAGAACTAAGTAGAAATTGCTCTTACGTAAAAAATATATCATGTGCTTCGTTTACGAGACAAAAACAACGAAAATTCCAAAAACCCAGTGTAGTACGCACGTGGTATTCCAGTAGGATAAGGCTGAGGTGATGTGGCGATGTTGCAATGAATGTGCCATCGTAAGAAATACGGCAAGGGAAAGAGCCGAGCTCAGTAGTGCCAAGAAGGCCATGGAGTTCACACGTAGTGAACACTAGGACATGGAAATGTCCGTGCATGCTGCATGCTTCCAACATGCAAAAAAATTGCATTGTTGTGAGCAGAGCAATCTTCGAACACCTGTTATGACGTTTCAACAATTGCATGCTGACGCTGCATGCTGTGCTTAACGTGGAGTAAAGTCATTTTATCTACTTTAATGTTGTTTTTCTCGCAAACTAAGGCACTCACGCATTTTTACCGAAGAATAGATTCTACTTAGTTTTTACCATAGATACGTGTGGTGCAGTCCGAACCCACGAATTGACCGATATCATGTATACGGTATAATAATTGATTATGGGAATACGATTTTTAGGACAAACCAAATAATACACTTACTCATAATGCACACAGGGATTTTTCGTAGTTACATAACACTAAATTTAGCACTAAATTTAATTGCTAATAGATACCAATAAGACATTATTTTGTTCACAGCTTGAACTAAATGAATAAAACATTTTGTTATTGGTATTGACCAAAACACTTTGCAGTTGCTTACAAAAGAATTTTTAAAATTGCTAGAAGAATACATTTCTTATTTCCTTGGAGTAACCACAGCAGTGGTTATCCCTAAGTGTTTTCAGCATTCAGTTTCAGAAACCATGTAAGAGGTATTACGACGATATTAAACACAACGTGGATGACAATAATGATACGCCTCAGATTCGCAACTTTAATACCACAGTCAAGATTGACACAAGTTCCCCTCATTAGAGGTGGTCTGTAACTGACAGAGGGCATACAAATTCGCTGATAGGTTTATATTTTAGAACATTGCATAGCCTTTTCCATAACAGAGCATTAATAGGAGCGTTCCTTCAGTAAATAGTATCCCAGCGTTATAGATGGAAACACGGTGAGATTCATAAAAAAAATAGTTATTCAGTTAATACGGTAATGTAATAATAAAGAGTGCGAAATTAAATAAACCCATTGAAAACATTATAATTTTATTAATAAGTTATGACATGAAAGTACAGATGCATTCACTCTTAGAAATAAATTCAAAAATTTGATTTTAATGTGTTATACTAACTGTTAAAAATCCAGGTCATTTTATTCCACAGGCAAGCACACGTAAACACGCCTGCAAAGAATATTGTCTGGATAATGTTTGTGATTGATTGATAAATTTTTATTACAATAACATGAATAAATATAGCAATGGAGTTGAAATACAATTAAAAGGACATAATATAGAATCAACATAGAAGCATACAACCTTAGCTCTTCTGTTGATATGGAGTTATCAGAAAAAAAAACACATAAAAACGTCACTGAAGTAAACAATAAATTAAATTTTATGGCCAGTTGGGGAAAAAAATGCAAAAACCCCTAAATAAAAAATACTCTAATATAACACATGGAAAGAGGCGTTAGTCAAGGAAAAAAGGAGCACGTCTTTTCGTTATGCAACTAAACATATTCACGCATGACACATTAATACACTATCATATATTTGCTGTATTGTACTCACAGGTATTGTGAAAAAGAAGTAGAGAGGAACAAGTAATCCACATAATAATAATAATAATAATAATAATAATAATAATAATAATAATAAATTCAAAGCGTTTGGAGATTAGGCCACCTTAAAACGTCTAAAAAGGTGATTTTGAAAGGATAGATGACCACTATTTATTTTTCCAACCAAGATCCACTGTAAACTTTTTCTGATTTGCTTGTTTTGACGAACACATGCAACTCTCATGGATTATTATTATTTTTGACGAATTATCAAGATTTGTGCCGTGTGTAATAACCATAATGTAAACAAAACAGTCAACAAACGGTTTGCATCTCACATCCAAGATTAGAACCAGAAACTCCCTAGAAAGAAAGATGAGCCTCATTGACAGTAACCATCAGTGCATATATACCGATCGTCCTAGTATGGGAAGAAAAAAATAAATTACATAAAACACAACAAACCAAGATAATAAAAAATAATCACCCGGAAAGAGTAATCAACTATAGAGACCGAATTGAGAACTAGATTTTTCTGGATATACCACAAACAGCCAATGTGACAAAATGAACTTGCAACCGGATTAAGTAGAGAAAGTTAATAACATATTTAGAAATTTGGCATTATCATTGCAACATTTACACAAAACACTTGCAGTTTAGCTTTATATAACCCACATTTGTTTGGGTCGCTGAGATATTTGCTGTTTGTGTGTGTGTGAAATGTTTTATAGCGTAAACACGTGTAAAACTTATGATACAATATTTTGTACAACTGTTCACAGTTATGTCTGATAAGTGTCCATCTTTAAAAAGCATTACACAGTACAGAAATTCAATAAGGAAAATCGTAAAACACCAAGGCCAGGTAGTGATGGCTGGTGGTTTTCTATTGAAAAATCAAGAGCAGTAGGAATTCTGTAGATTTGCTGCAAACGGCAAGCATGATGAAGATGAAAAAACAACACTATGGCCCAGCACACTCGCTAAGTGTAAACCAAATTGAACACGCCGTAAACTTATCGCAGCTGCACTAAGAGAACAACGTGAGTTAACAGGGAGCCCGTGACTAAGAAGAAGGTGCGGCGGTCCAGAGTGAAGAATCCCCAGGCACTGAAGACAACTGGCCTCTCTAACACCTGCTGGGAGAACATCTGCAGCTCCTTCATGGTGAATGGACTTAAAGTTCTCTCCAGGCTCAACTTCTGCAGCAGAAGAATGGTCTTCTCGGTCTTGTCGACGACATATTGCGGCACGAACATTCCCATCACGGTATTCGAGAGGATGCTGAAACTCCACAATAGAGCGGGCATTAAAGATGGCATTTCTATGGGCATTTCCTTTTGTGCGGAATCCGTCAGTATGTCGATAATCCTACTTGAATTATACATAACATATCTTATGCTGCAAACCAAGAAAACCAATACCTTAAAGCCAGAAGTTTTGTCCACCATCAGTATTGTTTCCCGCAGGTAGTCGAAAGCCTTTCTCGAGTGTTTCAGCATGCTAGCAGTTACGTCATATGCTGCTGTACCTGATCTCCACAGTGCAGTGCCACGTGCAGGTTGAACGTCAACTGTACTGTACATAATAGGGAAATAATTGTTTTTAAGCAATCCTGTCGTTGGGAAATTTTGCGCACTTTGGCAGCAATGATTTTCGATTTCCCTGTTCAATCAATACAATATTTTCCCAAGTGGCAGAACTGCATCCACGTGCAAGGTATTCCCAAAATTACTGATCAAACAAGAGATAAATAAACCCACAGACCAGAATTTTAAAACGCATTGATCATAATAAAAATGTACTGCATAAATGCTACTCAGAAAGGTAATCGTCCAACTCAGTTGGATCCAGAGAAATATTCTGACGTGACAATACCTGACCCAGGATTTGGCAAGAATCACTTCGTCCATGTGACGTATTCTGCTGAAGACGTCACCAAGTTCACAACTAGAGCATGTGGCAAACATTATGATCCCACATCCATTGCTAATAAGGGCTGCCAGCCAGAATATAATCATGCTCAAAATATATTTTTCCTTGATTTCAAGGCTCTTGTAGTAATGGTAAAGTAAGCACACTACAAGAAGCAAAAGTATGTAAGCAGCAGTCTGTGTAACACCACCAGTGCGTGTTCTGTAGATGTAAATATCTTCGTCTTGATTTTGTCTGATTGGTGCCATGCCTATTGTCCTTAGTACTACGAACAATGACCTTACAGCAGAGAAAATACTATTTGGGGTAATGAATATCTTCATCATGGCCCAGTATATATTTCGTCTGATTGGTGCCATGCCCATTGTCCTTAGTACTACGAACAATGACCTTACAGCATAGAAAATACTATTTGGGGTAATGGATATCTTCATCATGGCCCAGTATATATTTTTCCTTGATTTCAAGGCTCTTGTAGTAATGGTAAAGTAAGCACACTACAAGAAGCAAAAGTATGTAAGCAGTAGTCTGTGTAACACCACCAGTGCGTGTTCTGTAGATGTAAATATCTTCGTCTTGATTTTGTCTGATTGGTGCATGCCCATTGTCCTTAGTACTACGAACAATGACCTTACAGCAGAGAAAATACTATTTGGGGTAATGAATATCTTCATCATGGTCCAGTATATATTTTTTGCTGACTGTAACGCCGGAAACTGTGCAATATCACGCTTTAGCTTCGCAATACACGCACATAGCTTTTCTTAATATTTTCCTACTGCAGTGAAGGAACTACCTGCACTTGGCCTTACAGCAAGTAAGTTAAGTGGATGCGGCCAGTAACCAACGCCTACAGACACGAACTGAAATTAACGAATAGGCGACGCCATGCACCAGGTGATATTTCTGAGTATTTTAACTTAATTAAAATCGATCTGGCGTAATAGCAATTTTCCTAACAACTTTGCCATTCTATCGGATGATAAACGTACCTCCTTTATTCATCAGAATATATCAATGTTTTCGATTTGTGTTCATTTGATATAGTGCCTTGTATATATTCTATATATGTCTGACAGTGGAAGATGAAAAATCCAATTATGTTTGAAAACAATTTTTGATATTTATATACTTGAAATGAGAATGGAAATTACTACCTACTCTAGCCTTCTAAGTACACGTAAAATATACAAAACTTAGTTTACTTATGGGGGAAAATGGTCCAATAGTAGCCAGCCCTGTAGTAAATTCCCAACATTATTTTTAATTTGTTAATAAATAAAATATAATTGCTGACCTGTCAGTTTATTTGTAGAAATATCAGTTCTTCCGGCACAATAACTCAATCGTTTCCTTTCTAAGTTTGTGTAGTAAATTACTACAATTTTGGTGACCAAAATAGATTCCTTAGGATGCCTTCATACGAGAAAACGCAAAGCCACAAGAAACCTAAATCAATTAGAGATACGAAATTTTCTTATTGCATTCCGTTTTCAAGCTAGAAAAAAAAAACAATGAACAAATTATATTGGAACCACTGAAAAAATAAATTTTGTGTCAATAGTTTTGTCCCTAAAGAATTTTTATTTGTATTACAGAGTTAATATTCTTTGCACTGTCTACATAGGTCAGCTTAGTGTGGTGACCTTTTGATAAAGATCTCGTTGGTAAAATATGCGCACGATATTTAAGGACAACTTTTGAAGTCTTGTAACAAGGTGCTGATTATCAGAGGCCGAGAGAAAAAAACGAAGTCATTGCGTTATTAATTATACTTTTCTAGCCCGACGTAAGATCTATAAATACGTGCTTATGCTTGCAGAACTTTAATGCGGAATGGGATATGACTATGTTATTACGTCGGTGTTTCCGTTTCTAAGGCTTCGTCCACAATCAAAAACATATACGCAATGATACAATTATTTCTTTACGGCACGGATTGAGCGAGGTTTCTCAGTGATTCGAATTCAGAAGAACCTGGATTCGATTGCCGGGCCGGCCATCCTGATTCGGTTTCCCATAGTTTACCGGGATCAGTCCAGGGGAATGCCTGCATGGTTCCTTAGTACAGGTCGTGGGTAGTTCCTTCCCTGCTTCTTCTTCACTCAGCAACCTGCTCTCTCCCTAATGACCTCGCTGTTGACGACTCCAAGGCCGGAATCCGCAGTCTGGCAAAGAAGATGTACTTCATGAAGTAGTACTTCTTCTTCAAGCACTACTTATCTGACCATTGCATTCATAAATCATGACTTGACGAAGTAATTATTGTATAAGAACTACTTATTTGGGTCAAGTTGTGCTTGGTGAAGTACGGCAATAAGTATCTGTATAATATCAATACCAACATAACATAGATAAATTTGCCACTTTATTTACATCAGTCACCCAGACGACATGAATTTGTGTGTTAATTTGCTATTATTTTATTTTTTCACTGCTGTTTTGAATAGTTATAATTTGTTTTATCGCACATTTGACATTAAAATAATCGTTTGTGCAATACAAACGTGTTTGTTTCATGTGTTATGTAGTAATTTTTTCGGAAGTTTGTTAGCCGTGCTACAAAAAAAACTCAATTGACGTGCACACTCCTCGACGATTATTTGATGTGTGTTCGTTTTAATGACATATCAGTTAATTTAAAACCCACGACATCCTTGTAATAATATAACTCTGGACATTTCCGTCGAACGCCAATAATCGCCATTCCGCGAATGACATTATTGATCGTAAAAGTGCTTGCTTACATCTCATGCTACCGTCCAGTCAACATGACTTGTGTTTCAGACCTCGTATTGCAAACACAGGCCTGTGCGACTATTGGAATTCTCGAATACCGTTTCGAATAACGGAAGAAAATAGTACTCAAGTGCCCGTGAACTGTGCTCATTTTTATTATGTTTATTAGAGTACCTTGTTGGTGTCGTAAACAATTTTGTCGGAAGTCAATAATTTTTGTATGTGCTTTGATTAAGCGTGATTGGTTGCAGGTACCGATTTAGTAGTTTTTTTGAGTGAAATGTAATATTATCGGCATATGTTTTACCACAACGGCTCGTTTTGCCATTTTACAACTGCCGTGGCGTTCCCCACGAAGCTAGGCACATACTCGAAGTATTTACGTTTTTTTTCGAAGGTTATAAGTTTGTCGGTTTCAGGAAATGGGCATAGTGTTGATTTTACTGAATGATTATGCAGATAAATTATTTCGTATCAGTGATGGACAAACATAATTGTAGTGAAATGTTCGTGCACGGATTTCCATATAAAACACGTGCTCGAGATGTTGCGAATTACAAACAGTAAGTTAACGTGTTTTGTAAATAATGTATTTTGAAACAGTTACTATAATGTTTGAAATGCACGTGCTCTAAAAAGGCAGCACTATCGTCTCTTGTGTCCTGTAAAAAGGTTTGTTTACTACGCGCGTGTTGTACAACCAACAAGTGTAAGGTTAACTACGCGCGTGTTGTACAACCAACAAGTGTAAGGTTAACTACGGAAGTGTGTTGTACAACCAACAAGTGTAAGGTTAACTACGCGCGTGTTGTACAACCAACAAGTGTAAGGTTAACTACGGAAGTGTGTTTATCGCTGGATCATTGTGCAATTCAAAATGACTCACTCGTAAGAACTGCAAAACAATGTCATCTCATGAAAGACGTTCATCTAAAAATCCCCCCCCCCCCCCAACAGCATATTTCTCCCGAAATATAAAATAAAGATAGCGCCAGCAACAAAAATAGACTGTCCAGCCAACATAACCTCTTTCAGTAGCTTACTCGTTCGGCAAACACGTTCGATCATAATCTATCTGTGTTGGGCACCTTATGTTTGTGTTTATGTAATAGAAATGATACAGTGGCCCAGTTTTGTGTACTAAAATTTATGTTGTGATTTTTAAACTAGCCTTTTGTTAGCATCAAAGCTAAAATGTTAACAAAATATTCGTTAGCTATAAAAATCAGCTTGCTTCAGTGTAATGAATATATCACCATGATAATCATTAATGTGGATTTTCGTGATGAGTATTAATATGCAATTGACTTTATTTAAAAAGGTAAGCCTGTTTTTTTTTTGCTGAATCTGTATGTACGGCATTGTTATGTAAAACGTTCGATTTTTTTATACACCAGCCCCTAAAATATATTACACATAAGAAACATTTAAAATCATTTGATGATTATACTTAATGTGCCGTAAGGTACTAATACAAAAATTGTTAAAAATCATCCTAATAACCAAAACCCATTACACACAAAGATTAAGAAAAGAGATTGTGTTTTCACATCAAAGTGTAGGATTTTAACGTTCCCACTTGTCCCGTGTAATTATCTAAAGTATAGTCCTGTTTCCATTAAATATTTTAAGGAAACATAATTTGTAATTAAAATATTTTGTGAATAACCTAGTACTATTATAAATATTCTGTGCTTAAGTTCACAAGGAAGCAGACTTGATGAAGTACTAACTACTTATATGCATAAATAAGCAATGCTTCTTTGACTACGAATACTTGAGAAATAAGTAAAACGTATTTCGTTACTGCGAATACGTGGTGAGCAGTACTTCATGAAGCATTACTTACAGCTATCAAAATAAGCAATATTTGTATATGACACTATGAATTGAAAATCATACTTAAGCACTAGTATAAGTATTTCTTGTTTCAAGTATTGCTCATATGCTCACTATGAATTCCACCCTAAGTCCTACCTACCTACCTTCACGACACAGTTTGGAGTCTTCGTTTATGTATTGTGTTGGAAACATCGTCGAAGTGCAGATTACAGTATTTTATTTCGTGTTGTGAGCATGAAATCTTCATCCAATACTATTGCAGGAAAAAGAAAGAATACGAAATACGCCTTATTTATTGTAAGTTATTTCAAAATTTTATTTTTAAAATAATCCATTTGTGTAATTTCTTTACATATTTAAAAAAATAAAAAAATACGTGTAAACTTTATAATTTAATTAACATATCAATTTTTCAAGAAAATCAAATAAGCTGAACATAAAGATGAGCGCAAAATGTCATGTTTTTATATTTTATAATAGGGACTAGGGAAAATTTATGCTATTATGAGGGAACAACTGAAGTTAATTATGAGGACCGAATTTATATTTTATGTTATTATTGTTAGATACAATAAATATAAGTTATCTGCGAGGGAGGTCCTAATCAATTACAATATATATGACTAACCTAAATGATACAGTCGCCGGAGGCTGAGTGTTGTATCAGATAATGACGAGCGGCACGCCAAGCCTAATCTTGATGGCTTCATCTCGGCGTGGGTCCTCAGACAGACTGACAGACAAACCCCGTACAAAGTGTGTCCAAGTATGGTATAGTTTCTGGTGGCGTATTTGTCCCAAATACCGTGCCGCCGGGAGAGGAGAGATCCACTGCCACTTCTGTGCTGTGTTTAATAGACTATTATTGTTGTAATGTGTTATGGATTCTTTGCCTGGCCTGGATACCGACGCGTCGCTGAAGTTCGCAATGCTTTAACGCCTTTACTGATTCATAACAATTCACTATGGAGCACAGTTTTTATGTACATGTTTTTTACATAAATGAAAATGAAATTTGAACGGAGTTTAGAGACGGAAACACTGTTCTCTTTTCCTGGTCAGATGTATAAATTGATGCTATTGTCTGACTTCCTTAGAAAGAGACGGGCAATTCAGAGGCGTTCTGTCGGTACATGAAACAAGCTTCAAAAAACCAAGAAAAATTCTGGCAGATTTGATTTTTGCATAATATGGCATAAGAGTTGAAATTCTCTCCAAAATATCTCACAGACGCACAGATCGCAAGGTGACACCAGACAAATATTTGCAGCCTTTATACAGCATGGTTAATGATTTAAAGTTATGAAGTATTTGGGATACAATGCAATTGCCAATTTATACTGGAAGAAGAAGGCTTAAATTACTCCCATTCAGCGAAGGCACACATGCACAGTACATATATTTTTAGATTTGCAGAAAAAATTAAATATTTTTCATAATTTTGAAACAAACCATATAAAATATGCGCGTGTATAGTAAGTTAAATTGATGTACAGACCATACGAATTGTTATGTATCACCATATTTATACACTCATTTTGAAAAAAGAAATACCCTGATGGTACCACCTCAGGGGCACGTAAGTGGGTAGATGAATAGGACATGGTAGTATGTATACAGTAAAAAATTAAATATTGCACCTTTCCAAGCATGTGTTGTAGGGGACCAAATATGCAGGATGCACTTAGCATGGTGTTGGACCACCCGTAGACTTGAGACAGGCAACGATACAGTCGGGCGTGGATGCATACAGACGTCGGATGCTCTCCTGAGGACGACGCTGCCGCAGCTGGCGCAACTGATCTCCAAATACACCGTAGTTGCTACCGGCCAAAGTTTCTGTCAATTCTTGTTCCAAACGTTTTTGAAGTTCTAGATGTCTGGGAACTTGCTGGGCAAGAAAGCGTGTTGACATCGCGAATGCAGGCCATATATACCTGTGCTCTCTGAGGTCGAGCATTATGCTGTTGGAAAATGCGATTGTCGAGCTGCACCAGGAAGGCGAGTGCACATGGTCGCAGAATTTCCGGGAAGTATCGCCTTGCCGTCACGGTTCCTTCAATCACCACCAGTGAGGTGCGTGCGGGGATCGTAGGAAATGGAACCCTACATCGTGACACCTCTCGTTCGGGCGGTGTGCAGCTCTACAATGAAGCGTGGAACACAGCGCTGGCCAGGAAGACTTCAGACTAGAATTGGGCGGTCATCTGTATCCAGACAGAACCGTGATTCGTCCCTGAACACCACTCGTAAGCAATTCGCAAACTGCCATGCTGCCCATTCTCGACAGGAAGTCACATGTCTTCGGCGATGCTCAGGTCGTACCAGTGGACTTTGTAAGAAATGCACAACAGTTCCCGCTCTGCTAGCAGCCTGTGGTACTGGTGGACACATGCGTGTCCTCAGCTTCCGTGACATGTCCCTGCAGCGACGCCCGTGGAGTGCTTGCAGTCTGTCGCACGATGAAACGATCCTCCATGCTGGTGGTCCGCCTGGGTCGACCCGAGCCTTCTCGACCGGTATGTGTATCCACCTGTCCCCACTGCGTCCAAAACCGACTCACAGCGTAGGCAGAACAGTTCAAGTGGCGAGCCATGCGCCGAAACGTCCAACCTACCTCTCGGGCGCCGGTGATGCAACCTCTCAGATACATCCAGCTGGGCAAAGGCTTGTGTATGTGGCACGTTGTGTATTAACTGAACATGTCACTGTGGGCTTACACTGCTGCTAAAGCCTTACCCGCTGCCTTGCAGCTATGAATGATGGAGGGACTTGTATGTCCCCTAGTGGCACATCCGCGCAAGCAAACCACATTAAACGCAAATGGGATGTACGTCGGGCTATGACAATTCTTTGTTGCAACCTTCGTTATATTCACGTGATAATTTTCATGGCGATTATAGATATATTTTTTTTACAAATGAGTGTTATTAGCATATAATCTACGGTATTCGCTTGTTAAAAAACAGCAATATATGTAATCCTTCCACATCAAACTGTTCTATATTTTGATCTTATTTGTAGTTTTACGAAAATATTTTTGACTACCTTTATCTACTACAAGTTTCGAAGAAAAAATTATCCCTTTGACTTGTGAACCAAACAGTTAAAACATTAAAAATGCCAAACACTCTACTGGGCTCAATACACAAAATATGAAAGTAGTACGAAATAGATAAGTTGGGCATAAGGGTTTCTGGCACCGCAGCCGGAGCAGGAGGAGCCACCACCTTGTTCCGTCACCAGCCGCCATCTTGGGTGTCATTGACCTTTTACCCTTGACCCGTGTGACTTCTGACCTTGACCCCGATAACTTTTGAACTCAAAAACACTAAATACACTAAAATAAAATTCCACAATCTCCTCAAAAAATTCTAAAAAAATTCCGGAAAATTGATTATTAAAAATTATTAAAAAATTATTCAAAGGGTCCTTAGAAATAACCACTTTTTTCCAGAAAAGCGGACAGGGATCAGCGACTCCGGTGACTGAGATCAGTGACTCTGAGCCAGGTGACCGGGATCAGGGCCATAACACTTTGAATTTGACCTTTCACCATGAAAATTAAAAATCCAAAAGAAGACTTTAAAAATCACAAACAATTAAAAAACCCACAAGAAGAAGAAATTGATATAAAATGTATAAAAAATTATTATTAAAAGATTTAAAATAAAAATCGTTTTAAAATAATTTTAAATCGTTAAAAAATGTATTTTTATACAATTTTATTTTTAAAATGTTTCAAATAAAAAGTGTTTAACCCCGGAGGCCATTATTCCCTTTTCCCCCTTTTCCAGATATCTCGCCGCTTTGAGTCATTTTGCATATGGTGTTCACTCTTTTGAAAGAAAGCTTCGAAGACAAAATCACTGCTCAAGGTTCCCAGTTTTGTTGGCAGCGAATTGATATAAATAGTATTTCTTAATACTTGTCTTTGTACTGCGAATATTATGTTTAAATTTATGACTCCTAAAGTTTGCAGACCTGTGTCTTGTTTTATAAGCATTACAGAATGAATGAGCATACTAATAACACATCTACGTTCCTAACAATTCAACGGTTTGATTCAGATGGCGCGTACATAAAGTGATTAGGTCAAAGTTTTTTTTTTAAATTTAAATATGACAGGAGGATACAAAATATGATATTAAAAAATGATACTATTCAGGGCTTTCAGAACTGCTCAAATACCTGTGAACATATATCGGGAGTATCTATCATTAAGCATGGAGATTTTCCATGAATATATTCGGTTTAAACTAACTCAGCATTTATAACGTACTACTTACTTATTACCGTCTGCTATGTAACCGGCTAAAATGTGAAATTTAACACATCCATGGAATTAAGTATTATAATAAACGTGTAGTTTAAGGCGCCCGTTTACCTGAATAATTTTTTTACTTTGAGGCACGCCGGCAAAGAGGCGATAGGGCTACCCTAGCACGCGATTCAAGCACTCCATCGGCGTTTCGTGCAAGGCTCTGAACTGGCGCGTAGGCTCTCCCCTTCGTACAACATGTACAATGGAACTTTAAGCTCTTGGTCGTACAGTTTTATTGGTGGAAAGTTGGTAGTGGCTGTTCATTTTTAACTGAACGTGCAACAAAAATCTCGGTGACATTGAACTTATATATATATATATATATATATATATATATATATATATATATATATATATATATATATATATATACACACACACACATATACATACATACACACACACACACACACACACACACACACACACACACACACACTGCCCGAAACTAATTGTTTAAAATCTTCGTCACTTGAGAACCCGCTAAAAACAAGCTCTCAGTTTCATTTGCAAAAATGACCAGCGAGACGTAAATTATCAGTCTTGCCGCACAGATTCGGCGAGTGCGAATCTGGGATACGTACTTTGCTCCAGCGGAAATAAACCCTGTTTTAACTAAGGCACTTAGAAATAAATTTGAAAATATTGTTTGCTGAGGTTTTGACACCGGTTACGAGTGATAACTGCTAATGGCGTTGATAACCTTACACTTAATAATTTAATGCGGAAGTTCTTAGATCTCAATTCATGGACATCAAAAGTTCATATCGCAATATGTATTCAATTTCTGATGAAAAACTGAATTTCGTTTTTGAATGTACACTATCGACCAAAAAGTAATTGGGCATCCGTGAAGATAGGTAATTCAGTACGTCAGTTGACTTGTGTGGCCGCCATACGCTGCAGGCCGGTGTAGAACCAGTTGACAAGGAGATGGCACGAGGTACAGAGCTATCGGACTTCCACAAGGGCGTGATTGTGGGCTGCCGATGGGCATTGTGCCAATGCTGCACGTTCTGTGCGACCTCCAATCCTGACCGACAAAATTCGCAGAACACAAACGTGAAATTGTCAAAAATAGGGCACACCCCATGGCTACCATCCGAAAGGAGTTTCATGCAGCAACAGGAGTATCGGTTTCCATGGGAACATTGCGTACAGAGGCCCACTGACTTCGATATTTCAGAAGAGCAGCTGCACATAAGCCCCATATCACGACAATCAATAAAGCTCGGCGACTCAGGTGGTGTTTGTACCGTCGCAACTGGACACTGGAGCAGTGGAAATCGGTTCTGTGTAGTTATGAGTCAAGGTTGACCTTATTCCGGTCCGATGGACGTGTATGGGTGTGGCGTCTAACCCGGGGAACGGCTTCTGCCGGAGCGTATAATGCCAACTAGGAAATTCGGTGGTGGTGGAGTGATGGTGTGGGGCTGTTTCACGCCCTTCGGCGTAGGACCGCTGGTGTTAGTCCAGGGTAGCATGAACACAGGGGCCTATTGTAACATTCTGGATAATTAAATGCTCCCAACATTGTGGCGTTTTTACGGAATGGACCTGTGTTACTTCCAGCATGACAATGCCAGGTGCCATGTTTCAAGGGATACTGTGCAGTGGTACGCCGACAACAATGTTCGCCGATTGGAGTGGCCCGCCCAAAGCCCCGAACTCAACCCTATAGAACATCTTTGGTACGAATTGGATCGCCGGGTGAGGGCTCGTCAGGCGCGGCCATAATCCATTGCTCAACGCTTGGAATGGTTGCAAGAGGAATGGCGACGAATCCCCGTGGATGTCCTGCAAACACTCGTAGAGATCATGCCAGACAGGGTGGCTGCTGTTATAGCCGCAAGAGGTGGCCCTACGAGATTATAACGGGGTGATGACACCCACAGAGCAAACATTGTGGACAGGTGCAGGTGCCCAATTACTTTTTGGTCGATGGTGTGGGTTTTATATTTTTTTGACATGTTGGGCCGTATTTTCGGAACCATTTAACTGATTTAATTCAAACTTGGTTAACTGCAATCCTACGCAATAAGAGCATGGAATATAATTAATTAATTTTATCCCACATTTTCGAATGCTGTGGTACATTAAAATCAGGGTTCATAAAAGTACATAATTTGTTGGGAGCCAAATAACTAATTCCTACCAAATTAAGAATATGGATTGTTTAGAAAAATACAAGGATGATGGCTAGTATTTCAACAGAGCACATTATATTTTAGAAAAAGTCAATCTTTTAAAATTTCTCGGAAATTTATTAAATGTTTACCAATTTATATAAAAATAAGAAAGGTTTGTCAAATAATTGCTAGATTTTCTTATGTACTCTGTCAGCTATGCCATCACTTAATATATACCATGAAGATTTTATAGTTGAAGGTTACCAATGTCTGTTTAAAATTAATTAATTTTTATTTAATATTTGTGGATAAACACAACCACTCTAATTATGCCATTTAATATGTGGTAGACATATATTATGGATAATAAAAGCAACCATGTTCCTGTACTACGCAAAAGTAACTATCTCTAGATTTGTATAGTTTTTATTATGAATATATATATGCTCTGATAACTAAACACATACTACCAACATTGAGAAAATTCTTTCTTCTTAATTTTTTAAAACACAAAACGCTACTTACAGAATCAAGGGATTGCGATATCTTACCCAGGAAAAGTTTTTGGAAAAATATTGAAGTTAAAGTTAGAATATTTATTTTCCAACTATCTCAAATACGTTAGTTCACCATAAAAATCCATAAATTGTTGTAAAATGACAACTATATAAAACTACATTTTTCTGTGTATTGTTTATTTTTTTCGATTAAAAAAATTGCCATGCTTTTATGTTAATAAAAAAAATGTGATAACATTTTTCTTGTACTGTTTGTTTGAAATTCGCAGTTTTCAAGGAAATTTGAAAATTCATTTCCTAGCTGACGTTGGCAGACATTTTAATATTTTCTAAAATTCTGGGAAATGCTATTCAAACTCGTAACGTAACCGCGTATCATTTTTTCAGTCTGAATGCGTCTCTGACATTATTAAACCTTTCTGAATGTTGTGTCCCTATTTTTTGTCGTACTTCGTTTACATTTCCAGGTATTAATTATACCGATAGGATGTATGTGGTATCTAATGGAGAAGTTCCTTTCAATATAAAAGGAGAAAATTAGGTCAAAATGTTGTATGTTTAATAACCTTTCCATTTCAGAGAATCAAAAGTGACTATTTTCCGCTACGTCAGTCAAAATAAGACTTTGAGGTATTTTATCAGTTATTTTTTAAAGTCTCTAAATAAGATTAAAATGAACAGTTTTTTTTATGGATAAATTGTAATTTTATATTTCTAAACTTTTGTAGGAAACGGGTAACAGTTGCTTTAATACGTTGAAACGTTGATAATTTTGTTATTCTTTTTTCGGTGCAGGGCACATTGGTTAGTTCAACGTACGTTGAATAAAGCCTAACAGGAAAATTTTCGAAGTAAAAATGAAAAGCTGGATGAGAGTAAATTTAGGGAAAACAAAAATGTTCACATCAGAGACGGTGTATATTTAGAACATACGATTCTTTTACTTCCCCAACATGGCGCATTCCGCTCTGAGGTGAACGTCGTCCACCAATTCCCTTCACAAACACTAAATATGTGGCAATAGTTAAAGTTTTCCTTTTATGTTTGTATTCTTCAATGTTTTAAATGGAGATGCATTTTTTTTTTGCAAGATGTATTGGATATTCCAGCGCCTCGCTCGCGTGAGTTTCGCAATACATCGCATTACATACTTACATAAATTGATAACTCGAGTGGCTTTGTGAGGTGGCAGATGTTATTAAATATATTTCAAATTCTGAGATTGTCCGTAGTACACGTATAATATGGCAAAGACGAATCCTACGTACAAAATAAACGCCTGTTTTAAAAAGTGATTTGAATAGGATCTAATTTCGTACGTAATATAGGGCCTACTGACGTAAACGTAACAACAAGTCGACATTTGTCTCATAAAATTTAAAAGTTATTAAATGGTATTCTCCAAATTTTCTTTTCACCGTAAGTCACAAGAATCACGTGTTTCTATTGTCATCAGTTGGCGGACATAATTTAAGAGAACCATTCGTTATATTTACTAAAATAATTGTATTAATGTACTTTATCAATGCATTTCTTATATACATAATTAATGACATGTTTATTTTAGAATGGTATACAGGAATTAATATACCGATACATATTAATTGACGAAACTAAAGTTTTGCCAAAAAATTCAATTTAAGTGCATTCAATCTAGCATCATTAAACTCATGTATAATTTATTTACTAGTGATTTTCCAACTACAGTAAACATTTTTTGTACAGGTAGAAGAAAATATCCTTAGAAACCATGCTGCGAAAAAAAAAGACTCGTGCAAGAGGACGCAAATTTTTCTTGCATAAAATGCAATAGCCTTCATAAATATGTGATATTCAAGACTGTAGATTTTTATTTCACCTAACTTCGACGAGAAATGGAAATCAGATATATTTTATTGTGCTCTCGAAAACAATTGTGATGAATAAAAAAATAAAAGTTAAAAAACTTTTAAAACCAACCTTTTATTTATAAATGCACTAAAAAGAGAAAAATAATTATTATAGTTACACAATTTGTAGAACTTGTAAGATGTGGTCGAAAAGCCGAAATAAACTTTATTAAAAATTAATATGTTTGTATCAATTTGCATTTGGTATATAAAAGCTTGGCGCAATGTAGAACGTATACCTCATCTGCTTAAGCGTAGTAAGCACATTTCTTGCGCAAGGCTCTTAACTATTCACAATATAGAACGTATATTACATTTGCGTAAGCATAGGAACAACATATCGTGCGTAAGGCTCTTAACTATTTGCGCCAAGCTTTTATATACTAAATATAAATTGATAAAAACATATTAATTTGTAGTAAAGTTTATTACGACTGTTCGACCACATCTTACAAGTTCTACAAATCGTGTAGCTATCATAATAATGTATTCTCTTTTTAGTGCATGTATTAATAAAAGGTTGATTTAAATTTTTTTTTTTTACATTTATTTTATTTCTCACTTTTAAGTCTCCAACCATGTGTTTGTATCACGAATACGGCTTTCCCTTGCTAAGAAAGATCCCCATGATGTCTCGTGATCGACCAGTAGTTCGCTTTCATTCCGATACGGGACATACTGTAGGAGCAAACTATAATAATAGTTTTAACAACCATTTGCTGCTACAAAAAAAATGCACGTGCACAACAGCAGTGACACTTCTAATATCCATTTTGCTGTTACTCGGTTCTGTAGAACAGACTCAATACGACGTTTACTGCATGTAGCTGTAGAGTTCATATGGCCACTTTCCGGCTCCATCATCAGATCAGCTGTGTAATACCTTCACATTGTATTGCCATATGAACTACACATGTATGAGAAATTTCAGTTGAATTGGATAACGGGAAGTGGTTTAACATTCATACACGTGAAGTTACATAAAAGATTGTAACTTCCGGCTCCGTCATCAGATCAGCCCAGTGGCACCTTTACCTTGTATTGCCGTCGGAACTACACATGTATGCAACATTTCAGCTCAATTGGATAACGGAAAGTGGTTTAGAATCGACTTGCAAGATTTCACCCGAACGTACAAACTAACTAATAAGGCAAGTTAAATAAAAGCTTGTAATTAATTGAAGTGGATAAAATATTTGCATATATTGATAAAAACAATCAACGTGTTAGAGGTGCCGAGATTCAATCCGACATCTGTTGTAATGCAATTTTAAACATTTTACCTCACAATTACTTTGTCTTACAGCACTGGACTCATTTTTGTTGACTGGACACATAAAATAATATTTTGGACAAAAATTATGCCGTCTCTTGGGAAGAATTCAGGTTATCGATTTAGACAATTACTGCACCTCAGAATGACACTGGAATTCTGTAGGCGGATTGCGTACTCGTACAGTTACAAATTTATAGTTGCAGAATAAATTGCTTTACGAATGTTTGCATCTGGACGTCAGTTTATTGGCATTACATTCCTACAATATATTGTTGTTTGGTTACAGATATTATTGGAAAGGGGAAATACACATATCAGAAAGATCTCATAAGCCTACTTTCCTGGAAAAGTAAACTAAATGGTAAAGAATTTTAAGCACTTGAAAGCATGCTATAAGGAAATGCCCCTTCCGCCTATACAATAGCGCATTCATTTCTTGACTTGTACATTGGTTTTATCACAGAATGTAGTAGTTTGTAATTGTCATTTACCCACGTAAAGTGTTTTTGTCAGTGCAAGAATTCTTTTTTATGTATATTGAAAATGCAACTCTCATAATATTTTAAAAATAAGTAAATTTTACAAGAGTTATTATGAATAATAACGAAGGTTTGTTAGTTAGTATAATTTATAAAAAAAATTACACTAATTCTAAGAAATCCACATAAACTTGCTACGCCATATAGCCTAGCATGCGGCAAAGTGGATTTAAAAACACCATCCAACAAAAAAAAAAAAAAAAACACCCAGGTGAAAACAACCCTCGTTAAGGCATAGTGAATAAAACACGGAAGAACAATAAAGTAGGGAAACATACTATGGGCTGAAATGCAAATGCCTGCCCTTTGTTCCGGTCGGCCGGTTGGACGAACGTGTTCTTCATCCGTCCTCCGGCCACCGGTCCAGCCGGCTATGACCGGCAAGCCAGGGCCCACTCAGGTTCCAGCCGCTGGTCTCCGACGGACTTGTCAGGCGTAAACTGACGGGCTTGTCGGTACGTGCATGGCGCCCGACAGAAATCCCACATACGTCTAACAATTCAAATATAAGATGATGGAGATATTAATTGACAGACGCGACTCAGGGCTATGTAGCATGCGACAGCGACGGTGTTTTTCGAGTTGTTACGCATGTCCAGGTGCGCGACGCACCTGCAGTGTGACGTAGAATGAGGCGGCAGTGACGGAATGCGTGCACGGGCGAGGCGGTGGTACTCCCGAGGGAATCCGCCGCTTGGTGGCAACCTCTGCCGTGTTTCGCGCGTGCAAATATCGGCCGTGACATCGCTGTGAATCGAACCCATATGACGGGAGGCAAGTACATTAGCGTCGAGGCCACCGGTAAATATTGTGATCCATAAACTCCAGTAAAAATACTCTTCACGCATAGATGTGCATGTTCTTTCTCTCACTTATTAAACATTCCTTGTAGTTAATATAGTCTATTCGAGGTTTCTTCACACTTTTTGAATCAAACCTTTAAAAAACAACACCACGTATGCCGCACTTTATTCATTGCTAATTTGTAAAGTATCGTAAGCTTTCTATAACAAAAAGGTAGCTTATTTTTGGTTAAATTGAACTTCTGATGATATTTTATCTATAATTTGTTATAAATTATTTATAATTAATCTGAATAACAACAGGGAGATAATATGTATATTGGTAAAATCTAGTAAGAAATAGTTCTTACGCAGAATATTATTACAGTGAGTGCGTATGAATGCGGTGCGCTGTCCCTTTGGTGTAATTTTCTAGACTCTATTAAGCTTTGTTTGCATGAGGAGGAAGAATATCCTGGAAGAAGAACTTTATCAGGGATTCCGGAAAGTTGGAAGAAACCGTGGATGGACTACAGAAACAATTCTCTGTACCGAGACGTGCGGTCTCATTAAATATTCTTTTCTTTCACGCAAGTGGGGAAGGGAAGAAATTTAATTTCTCTAGATGCAATTTCCTCCCGTTGGCAGTCTAATACAGTTTCTACCAAAAGTCTAAGACCCCTAGACAATATTACACAATGTGCTATTGAATTCGGGTAATGAACTTGGAATACTTTTCTTTTATTATTGTGCGTGTAAAGTAAATACTTTCAGTAAAATTATTTAAAAATATTTCCGTTGTTCATTAAGTTTGGGTGTCTTAAAAAATCAATAAAAATACTATTTTCCGCTATAAAAATATTTACAAAAATTGCTACTTGTTATACAATGCACGGATACGTAAGAAACCCTGACCTTGAACACGTTAATAGAACGAGTGGGCGAATTGGGATGAATTTCCCCTTTCCTGCTATGTACAGAGAATTAACGACCTGCAACTGCAGTATGCCTACAAAAACAAACACGTGTCTTAAAGCTACAGGACGTGTCATCGATCACTGGAAACCTTTATACAACAAATCGTATAAAAGTTAAATAGCGTGCTGAGTGGAACGTGCGTAATAAAAAATTGCAGTATATAACTCATGTTCCTGGCTGTGTGGTCTTAAACTTATGGTAGAAACTGTATTACCCAATTTCTCCTTCATCCCGGCAGAGGTTAGGTCAGTTTAATGGGCGCGGGAATGAATTTCGAGGTTGTTTGCGTTCGTGCGGCAGACGACCGCCCCACGTTCGAACTTTCCGTTCGGAAGCGGTTTGCGACGACGACACGATTTTTTTTTTTTCGTTCTGCGAACCTCGCCTCCCATATTCGTGCTCAACATCCTCCTGCCACACGCACGCGTCTATGCTAACCCCTCACACACACACACGCACGCAGACACACACACGCACGGGCGCAAACCATCGCCTTCGCGTCTCCAGGAGTGGGGTTGCTGTGCTCCAGATATGTACACACACACCCAACCCCCTCAACTCCACCCACACTTCCGCTTCTTCCACCCCTCCTCGCTTTTACTTCCTGGAACAGAGAAACACGGCTCGCCAGGATCTCGCCACACGTGGGTGTGTGACGTATGTGGGCGCGCGCGTGTGTGTGTGTGTGCTGTGTGTATACACGCGGCGTTTTTGACACCGACAAACTCCGGCGGAATATTCCCTACAGAAATATAAGACGAAAACGTATAAACAATTATTATCTTAATACTCCTGCACACATAGAGCTTTTTCCCGCGTTTAAGGCCAAGAGGAGCTGGAGCAGTAAGGACGACACTGCCTGGTGCATCAAGTACACCATCGCCCCTAAGCGCAAGGGTATGAACTGACGTGCAGTGTTCTCGTCGCACTGCAGCGGTGATCCTGTTATTTTATTGGTGGGAATTCTGCTGGTAGGTTAAATGTGGGGCTCTTGGTAAGTTTTATACGGATCTGACGCGTAAATTTTTAGATACAACGCTTTGACAAGGCCGTTTTTTAGACATTCTGGAGTTCTCAAAAAGGGTGTTTAAAATTTGCGTGACGTCTTGAAAGCACTCAATAGGCGTCCACTGAAGTGTGTGTTCTTTTCGTAGATCAGCAAATTTTACGCAGGTGTAATTGTCCCACAGAAGAACGTGAATTACTAACACTCTGTAACTCAGTTCAAACACCAGGTAGACGGAAACCTTAAAGAGAGCCATTAACCATTAAACATCGAGTTCAGAGATCACTCGCGATTGAGTAACAAATCGGTGAATAGTGATTTATATAACAGAGACCTTTCCCATCTGAAAACACGAATGGTCATATCATACCCCTTTATTAAATAAATGGTGTTTTCAACAATATGTTTCCATGAAACTTTTTAACACTGAGCTGTGAACGAATTCTTAAGAAAAATTTATAATCGGTACGTATAAATTAACAGATTATGGCCGGCTTGTGGAAACACTCTCAGGTGAACAGTTTTCGAGAACTCCACGAGGAAATTTCTAAACAGAAGATGAGTGGCCTGAGAGGCAGGCAACACGCACTGCTAAGGACGCGTAAATTCTATTAGACAGTAACTAGCGTGTCGTCCAGTCAGACCAACTGGTGTAACACCTTCCCGGCCGGCAAAAATGTCCGCCTCGTTTACCACATGCGGAAATTTGGGTGACGCCGTAGAGAATCGAAGCAGGTTCCGCCTTGGTGGGAGGCGAGTAATCTGACTGTATATCACCGCGGCCTCAAACTGTAGTCTTTATCAGACGCGCCGTCTCTAATGACCTCGCTGTCGACGCGACGTTAAGTCCAATTATAGGCTGTTCACGGTAAATGAGCACTTTTGAAAGCCCTGCTTAAGATCTACTTCTATACACGTTGTGTATTCTTCCACCTGATGTAAAATTAACATTGCCATGAGCCTTATCACTTTATTAATGCGTCGGTCAAACGAAACTGTGAAACTATTAAGAAAGTAAATACTTTACAAATCTGCGCATTTTTACTCTTTGATGTATTAAAAAAACAGAAAGCGAAAGAAACCATTTTTACTCGACGTTAAGACATGGCACTACTTTTCATCCATCGTTACCAACTTTACTGGGCGAGTGTGCCCATTAAAATAAGTGCATGCAGGGGCAGTGACTTTTTTCTAAGGTTTATTTCTAAAGTGCTCAGTTTATAGTGAACATACTTTATTAGTTGTCGCTCAAAAACGTCCCCATTCTTGTATTGTTTTCTACTGTATTTGCTGCTATCCGAATATATATATATATATATATATATATATATATATATAAGACTTAAAGTTTTAAGACAATATCAAGTATCGTTTGAAATCTATAGGAGAAATATGTAGTGATATCGGTACTCATTTTAAATACCTAAAAAAACGTTATCCGTAACCCGTAACAATTATTTCTGTCAGACATATGCAAATTACGCAAAATTTAAACAGAATGAACACACGTGAAAATCACTCATATATTGGCAACCCCACGCTAGTAAAAGTCATTGAGACAGAGATACACAGCGCAGTCCTGAAGCAGTAAGTGTGTAAAAAAAAAATTCCAGGAGGCATACTTGTCCTCTCAACTTCTCATGATTAAGAAACATACTCGGGATGTCGACAAACAAAATACATTAACAGTTGAAATAATAATAGTTTGGAAAACCGTTACTGATATTTAATATTATTGACATGCCTTGCTCTTTCTATAGTTCCTCAGTTAAACACGCGTTTACCTTCATTATAAAACAAAAGTTCTTATTATGTTTATAGTTCTGAAAAAGATGTCGCGTTTAACTTTTCACGCGAAAAAATCTGAGAAACTGTGTACTTTAGAACGCACGAGGCGAAATAGCTGCTTATACAGTGAACTCCAGCTTCGCACACACCAACAAAATGGCTTCACAGTCCAGCAAAATGTTGGGGAACATCTTTCGACAAACAACGCCTAGTAAACACATAGACTAAAGATGAGGTAGATCGATCTCGCTGGCTGAGCACAACCAGTTCCCGTGTCCCAAAAATGAGCTTGTTTTTTTCTGCAGACACGCCTAACATAAACGGCGTGGATTGGATTTTTAGGTTAGAACACTGTTTGGTAAACACGTGCTTTGAGATTTTGACGTGAATACGTATTTAAATTTGCAAACAAAGTGGCAGGCAATCCAGAAAATCCGGTGAAAACAAAATCGGGGTATACAGTTTGGCAATGCAGCTCCGAATCTATCGTCCACATCCAAAATTCAATTACACCACTCGATTGCCAAAGGATAAAAAAAAATATGTTATGTTGAGTGAGGACTGCGAAGAATCGCGCGGGTTGGGGGCTGGGGCACAATTTTGAGTTCGTTTCTCCGCGTCTCATAACCTCTGCGTAGTATAACTTTTGACTAGGAGAAGCTACGACGAACGTTTGAGTTTCAATCGACAGCTCTTGTCAAGAGCAATCGATTGCGTTTATCAAAACATGTTTGTGGAGTGGTTATGGTGAAATTGTATGAGTTTAATGTAAACAATTAAGAGAACTCGTAAAAAAGCCTAGTCAAAATACAGAAATCGTATACGGTTGGAAAGAGCATCTCAAAAGCAATCCAATGATACCCCATATGGTCGAGTGAAGCGGTTCCGGGAAGGAACGCGTCGACGTAGACGTGAGTAAAGAGATTTGGGCGGCTCTTGACAGCAAGGTATTGAGAGCTGATGAGGGTGAAGCGAGGTGAGTATAGAGCGAAATGAAGGGGCGGGGGAAACGGGAGATCCCCGAGAAGACCCGCCGACCAACGGCATCGTCCAGCGCGATTCCCACTAGCGAGAATCCGGTGGCCCGGCTGGGGATTGGCCCTGGTTCGCCCTGGTGGGAGGCGAGCGCGCTAGTCGCTCAGCCACCGTGGCCCCTTCGACGTAAAAGTATTCACACAAAACAAACGCCCCTGTCCCCAACACAGCCACACCCCATTTTTTTTTCACACTTCCTCTAGCCAATTTGTAATGCAGTTTCATTAAATTCAAATTGGTAAAAGTGTTTTATTAATATAATAATAATGGCTGTCACCCGAAAAGAATATATAAACAAACACGTTCATCATTGTTGACCACGTGACTTTGACAATTGCGTTTCTTTGGGGTAAGTCAATGTTGGGTATATGCGCAGAAGGCGAATATTCGGTCTATCTCAGTTTTAGTCCTTGGTTAAAAATACTACCCAGCCAGTAGCTCAATCAATCTACATGTATATATGTTGTGTATTATTCCACCTTATGTAAAATTATCATTGCCATGGGCCTGATCACTTTATTCATGGGCCGGTCAAGTAAAAATATGAAATTATAAGAATACTAAATATTTTCACAAATCTGCTAATTTTATACTTCGATGCATTAGAAAAAAAGCTAAAGAAATAATTTACGCTATCACAAATGGTTACCTAACACTTTTAATTTGACGTTAAGATACGGAACTACTTTCTCTCCACCGTTACCAAACTTTACTGAGAGCATGTCACTCAGTGCGCTCGTTAAAATAATGCAGGTAGGAGCAGTGACATTTTTCTAAGGTTAATTTCAGAAGTGCTCACTTTATCGCGGACAGTCTTAATGCAGTAGCCATTAGGACACAAGGCCCGGCCCCAGACCCTTATGCAGACAATCAGAGAACAGGTACACCCACATATCTGCATACTTATATGTATGCTTATATAGTCTTCGTCTGATACTTCTCAGCGCTTAAACTGAGAGACTTGGTCGATATTACTGCAAAGCTACTCGAAACTCCCTCTCAGCCCTCAGTACATTTTACTCAGGTCATTTTCCGCCAGTATGCGACGTCGACCAGAATACCCATTATTTATTAGCGGAATGTAAAAAAAAACAAGAGAGGATCGTAACAGGGGCGGCGTCATTCGCAAACGATATTTCTCCCGCGCAATTAAACATCCCCCGCTGCGCTTTGTGCGTAGCGCTTCCGCGCCTCCGTGATTGATGGGTTGGCAGCCCCTGAGTGTGTGTCGCGGGGGAGCTGGCAGTTTCACGCGTCAATTTGCGGTCCTTTTGATATCAGGTATCCGGAGGTCATGACGGAGCTGCAAAATCGCTTGCCCGACCCTCCCTCGAGCGCCATTGTGGATGTGATGTCGCTAGAGGCGAGCACCGGGTAAATAGCAATGGGGTGGTGCGTATGATGTTTATGTCGAAGGGGCGGAGTTTCAACAAACTGCATTAATAATTAGTACATGTTCAACAAGGGTTTTTTTTTTTTTTTTTTTGCGGTTTAACCGCCTGAGTGACGAGTCGTTTTTCAGTTTCCTACCCTCAGACCCTCACTATTTCTTGCCAGGTTCATTTTTGTAAAGTTGATCATCCTGGATGTTGAAATAACGGGAGAGGAAGTGGAGACAGTAATTCCAAGCTATTTGAATGAAAAAAAATCCTTTAAAAGTTTAAGTGACGTTTAATTTTTCAATATACTGCCTGTAGACTGGTTTAATTAAAAAAAAATAGCTGTTTGCAAGTACAAGATGCATCAAAATTAAACAGGCAAACTTCGGCAGCAGGTTAGTAACCAAAACAGAAGGCGAAAACTTATGAATGATATGGTCTGGAGTGAATCGTAATGGGTGGTACACATCTATGATGTTGAACTTGAAGTACTCTAGTTAATTAGAAATCCTAAATTAATTATTTAAGACTTAATAATGAGTGTCTGAATGATTTGTAAAGTTGATTGTGACCTGCGGATTAATAATCCATAGTTTAAATCTGAAGTTTGCTACATCGTCATGGATATTCAATCTAAGTTAAAGGCTGTTCACGATAAAGTGAGCACTTTTGAAATCAACCTTAGAAAAAATTCGCTCCCCCTGCACGCATATATTTTAACGGGCGCACTGAGTGACATTCGCCCAGTAAAGTTGGTAACTATGGATGGAAAGTAGTTATATTTCTTAACTTCGAATAAAAAGTCGTAGGTAACCATTTGTGATAACTAAAAAAAATATTTCTTTCTCTTTCTGATTTTTTAATGCATCGAAGTGTAAAAATGAGCAGATTTATAATATATTTACTTTTGTAATTAGTTCACAATTTCACTTGACCGACGCATGAAAGAAGTGACGAGGTCCATGGCAATGTTAATTTTACATACAGTGAAGGAATACACAACGTATATAAAAAGTAGATCTTAAGCAGGGCTTTCAAAAGTGCTAATTTTACCGTGAACGGCCTATGGCAAGAGTGATTAATTCCATGAAATAATTTCATGATGGCGACAGACAGGTGTTGTGTCTTCAGATCTTTGTTCTGTTGTACATTCTCCAGAAACCCAGCGTTCCAAGTTTAATATTTTCTACAGTGTTCGTTTTATCCTTTCTTCGTGACTAACTCGCAGCCGAAGTTTGCCGGTCTCATTTAGATCAATCCTGCAGGCCTATATTAACATACAGAAGAGATCTGGCAATGCAGTTCTTATTACTTCTTGATCAAAAGTTCTTTTTCATAAAATGAGTGGGTGGGAAACGTTCAATTTAATGAAAAATACGAAACTTTCATGTTAACAGAGGTATGCAACGCTTGTGATACATGACATATTTAGAAAATAACTAAATACGTGACACATGGGGTGATTTTTCAAAGGTTTAATTCAATAAGTGTAAATAAACAGCGAATAGACTATAGTCTGTTCGTAGTTTCTTCACACTTTTTCAATGGAACCTTTGAAAAATCTTCCCATGTACGACCAGTTTGGTTGTCGTACATTTTTTTTTTTTTTAGTTAAGTTGTTATTTTACTTATAGTTTACTAATGGATTATAACATTACATTCATAATTAAGAAGAAGGGGAAAAGGGTGAAATAATGTGTGTTGGTAATGCCTTATAAGTAACTGTTTCTCATGCTAAATATTATAAAACTGAGTGCGCACGAATCCGGTGCGTTGTGCCTTTGGTGTAATTTTGTAGACTTAGCTAAGAGCTATTCCGCTCAGGTTAGAAGCAAAAAGTGGTCTACTATGGGAGAGTTTTTGTTACACAGAAAATTTCCTCCACTAGGTGAGCAGTGTTCCAAAAGATAACTTTTAATTAAAATTTTATGCTACGTGAATAATAAAAAAGAACAATTATACTACTTACGACGTTATATAATATATGTAATTATATATATAATTATAGGCTATTTACAGTAAAATGAGCACTTTTGAAAGCTCTGCTTAAGATATACTTTTTTTCACGTTGTGTATTTTTCCACCTTATGTAAATTTAACATTTTCACGGCCCTCGTCACTTTATTCATGCGCCGGTCAAGTGAAACAGTGAAATTGTTAGAAAAGTAAATATTTTACGAATCTGCTCATTTTTAGACTTTGTGATGGTTGGTCCGTCACGGGTTTGTAATAAGTTGTAATAAAAACCCCGTTTATTTGTTACAGCATGACCGCATGAATCCTGTTGGCAGGACTAGCCCGCCGAGCTATGTGTGCTGCAGGTTGCGGGACTACCAGAAATCAGTCTTCGCGTGCGCTGGCCTGCTATTATTAGTCGGCGTTTTCCCGCGCTGGCCGAAAATAATGTCTTAAATGTAGATGAAGCGCCGATCGCCAATATAGGCGGCGCTGAGGTCTGGTCTCAGGGAAGGGTAGGCTCGAGGAGGGGATGCGGAGCACTATAAATACGGGTGCACTGGCTAGGATCAAGGTCTTCGTCGGCCCGCCGAGTGCGGGACTCTAGCTGGCGAATGGAATCCGCCCTACAGCAGAAGAAAAGCTAACTGCAATGTTGAAGTTAAGTATTGGTTTCTTCGTAGATGGTAGTTGTGGGACTTAGAAAATTTTCTCTTCGAGTAATATTCACGTGTGTCGAGAAATTGAAAGTCTCGTGTCTGTTGCAGTAAATAACTTAGGTTGGGGGCCAAGTGTGTATGAACTTGGAAAATTTCGCTTCAAGTAGTACTCGTGTGTCGAGACTTTGAAATTTTCGTGTTAGTGGCAGTAGAGGACTTAAAAATATTCGGGGCCAAGTGTGAGTGAACTTGTAAAATTTTTGGCACTTATAAAAATTCTGCCCAGAAATGATTTGCGGACTTAAAAAAAGTTACACTTGGCAGTGTGATGACACTTTGTAATCCCGCTTAATTGCAGAAAATAACTTGGGGAAGATGAGTCGGTGGGACTCCAGAAAAGACTGTAGTGCGCCGTATGGACTTGAAATTAATTTGCTTGGCCAGGGACTTTTGTGAAATTTTGTGGAAGGAACCGCACTTAGAAGCTTTGTGCTCATAAAGGGTCGTACGGACAAAGCAAATTCAAGTGAGGGTTGGAAGCAGGGCGTGGCCTTGAAAAGGGACTTTTTTGTTTAAGCACAAATCCAGTGATCGCGTGAGCGGAAATTGAACGTGAGCGAAATGCGTTTATGCGGGTAAATGCTGAACGTGGTCTGATTGTGGAGCGCAGCTGAAAATTGCGGTCGTTCTACCTCTAGTGAAATTGATGCGTGTTGCCGGGAATGATGCGACCCGGGGGCTGAACCTAGGCAGTAGTGTTTTCTGCGATCCTGTACGGCGGCTTCGTGACAGTAAGATTTGAGTTCGTGCGATTCCGTGAAAGTGATTGAAGGTCATCTGCTGGCTTCGCGAGGGGAACTTGGGAAGAGGAGCCAGTGCCCCAATCTCGACAAGTCGTTCGAAGTGGAGCGTTTAGGAAGTTTATGATAAGACTTCCTCAGACAAGAGACTATTACCCCGGTGTTTTGCGGTGTTTTCGAGAGTTGTAAAAAATACGGTTATAAAGAAAACAAAGGCGAAATTCGGCCAGGAAGAGAAGGCTACTATTATTGTATTTTTACTGGAAAAAAAATTACCAGTTTTAATGTGTGGTATTTTGTGTTGCGTTTCTTGAAAAGGAGTTTAATGTATTCTCCCGGGGAGAGTGGGTTTAGTATTGAGGGGATTTTGTAACACTCATATAAATTTTTTTTTTTATTATTTACTTTTAGGCATGTTATTGCTGAGTTTATTGTAAGTGCTTGGTGCACATTGGAAATTAATTGACGTTAGGGCATTGGTGTGATCTTTGATTTGGGCAATGATTGTTAATTGATTTAAAGTTGTCAAAATAAACTTGTATAGTGGCTTGGAAAGAAGTTTGTGAAAGATTATTGTACTCATGATTCTGAAGACTAAATATAATTGAGAAAATATCTTGTACGAATATTATGAATACCAAAGTAAATAATTTGTGAAAACGAAATGGTTTTGGAGGTGTTCTGAATGCTGGTAGCAAACTACAAGGAAATTTTTGTGCCTATTGCAAGCTGCCTAATATAGCAACAAAAAATTCTGAACCTTTTTTCTGATGTGTTTTGAGATAGTTAATGAATTAATGAGACTCCGTCCTTCTCCTGAGTATAAGCTAGAGTAGAAAGGGAAGAGTCGTGGCATTGGGGGGGGGGGGGGAGGGGGTATGGGGGCTCAACTTCGATGCATTAAAAAAACAGCGAAAGAAATAATTCAAGTTATCAGATAAAGTTACATAACAATTTTTATTAAACGTTAAAATACGGAACTGCTTTCCCACCCATCGTTACCAACCTTACTGGGTGTTACCAACTTTACTGGGTGCATATATCTCAGGGCTCCCGTTAAAATGGATGAGTGAAGATATCTGGGCGGCTCTTAACACTGAGGTCTTGAGAGCCGATGAGGATGATTGAGGTGAGTATGGAGCGGCCCCGGAATTGATGGGCGGGAGAAGCGGGAGATTCCCGAGAAGACCCGCCGACCCATGGCATCGTCCGGCACGATTTCCTCATGCGAGGGTCCGGTGACCCGGCCGGGGGTTGAACCCGGTTCGCCTTGGTGGGAGGCGGGAGAGCTAACCGCTCGGCCACCGCGGCCCCTGTTAAAATAGATGCAGTCAGGAGCAGTGACTTTTTTCTAAGGTTGATTTCGAATGTGTTCACTTTATCGTGAACAGCTTTTATCCTGTATCTTCATGTGGAAAATTAAGAAATTCTGGTACCTTTCCTAAACTAGCGCTTACCTACTGGCGAAAATTTTTTCGTTGCTCAAATTTTAACGTTGATCTTCCCAACGTGTAGTAGAAGCAAACCTAAACTTGGTGGCATGCGCCCAGGAAAGTTGGTAGCGATGAAATGAAAGTAGTTCCATGTCTTAACGTCTAATAAAAAAGTGCTATGTAATCTTTTGTAATAACTTAAATCATTTCTTTTCTGTTTTTTTTAATGCGTCAAAGTGTAAAAATAAGCAGACTTGCAAAATATTTATTTTTATAATTATTTCATGGTTTCACTTGACCGAAGTAGAATAATTTGTTGAACCACACGAGAATGCTAATTTAACATAAGGTAGAAGAACACACCACGTGCATACAGGTAGATCTTGAGTAGGGCTTTCAAAAGTGCTAATTTTTACCGTGAACAGCCTATAAGCTTATTTTGCACGAGGCGGAGGAAAATCCTGAAAGCAGAACTAGAGCATGGTTTGAAAAATACCGGAATTAACCAGGAATGGACTGCCGTCATGTAATTCCGCTTTTACGTTCCGCGGCCACGTTGTCGTGAGCGGCAGCGCGCGCATTGTGGTCGGCCTGGGGGGGGGGGGGGGGGGTCGTCGACTGCTGCGGGATCTGGCGACGACGCGCGTGTGTGTGCGCAGTCTGGAATTGGCACGTCGGCGCGATTCGCACGCAAAAACACCGCAGATCCCGCCAACGAAGCCATCCTTTACGCTTTGATGGTACAACCTCACGAACACCCGTAATTGATACGAGTATTGAATATTTATTTAAATTTTAAGTGAACTTGATGATTATGTAATTTGCTGCACGGCTAGATTTAGTTTCGTGAATGGTGACGTCATAGTAGGAATGATAGATTTGAAATCAGTTTTGGAAGTGATTGTGTATTTACAGAATTTAGTAGGAACTCTAATAGTGAAATGCGCTTTACCGAAACTAGCCACTAAAACAAATTTAGATCACTTACATGTTCTCTGAGGCGACATCTTGTGTTTAATATACATAGCAGCTTTTAACCATTATTCTTGATATTAGAGTAGAATAAAACTAACTTATTCTTCATGAGAATAACTGCCTCAGTATTAATAAATAAAATTCAACAGACCAACTCGTAAAAGTGACCACATATATTCCATCTGTGTTACTCGCCGAATAATAATAAAAAAAAAAAAAAATAATCGCAGGCAGTCCATGTCCATCGAATACAGTCTCCTGGCGAGGACACCAGATGTCGCCCCGTACACAGGGCTGCACGAGACGGCCAGACGAACCGCATCAGAAACGTTGGTGTGTCACAACACTGTTCAAAGGGAACTGAGTAAGGTCCCGCCCCCTCTCTCCTAGTATTTCCAACTCTATTAACTAAGATAATGTTTTCCAAACACTCTGTCTCCTGTAGCATTCTATTTAATTCAATTAAATTTAATGCATGAACATTTTTGAAATTTTTACTTCTCTGTCGCACGGGTTTTTAAGTCTCTCTTGACGGTTTTTCTCTTGCTCTTCATAGTTAAGACTTTTCTAAGTACACTTAGGGAGGTAGTTATGGCCCCAAAGTGCAGGCCATGGTTGCCTCTTTGCCGCGATGCAAGTCTCCTTGCATGATTTTCCTTCCTAGCAGACGTAAGGGGTTAACCCTGAGACGCAATAAAATCCCACCCCAGATTCGGGCTGTAACATCACATAACACTTAGAATAAGGTAGTTTAAAAAATGGGGGGGGGGGGGGGGTAGGAACTGAGTACTTTTAAAATCCCTGCTTCAGATACATCTGCATAGTCTCTTCGCGGTTTCTTCACACTTCTTGAATAGAACCTTTGAAAAATCACCCCATTTATGACATCTTTAGTTATTTCCTAAATATGCCATGTATTACAAGCGTTACATACCCGCGTTAACAAAAACACATTTTTTGTTAAATTGGAGTTTTGCATATTTCTACTTGTAATTTGTAACATTAAATTTATAATAAATACGGATAAAAACAGTGGGAAAACATGTGTGTTGGTAGCGCCTAGTAGAGAAATATTTTTCATGCGGAATATTTTTATAACTGACTGCGCACGAATTTGGTGCGTTGTCCTCTGGTGTAATTTTCTAGACTTGTTTAAACTTAGTTTGCCCGAGACGGAGGAATATCCTGGAAGCATAACTTTCACAGGGCTTCAGAAAAGTGCGAAGTAACATTGTGAATACACAGTGTGTATTCTTCCACCACACGTCGACTTAACATTGCCGAGGTTCTGCTCACTTTGTTCATACTTTGGTCAAGTGAAACTGGGAAGTTGTTGGAAAAGAAAATTATTCTCAAAGTTGCTCATTCTTACACTTATATGCACTAAAAAAAAGCAGAAAGCAAAAGAGTAGTAGGGGCGAGCCGGTTCTACCCCACCTTTTTTTTTGCCTTGACCTTGCAGATGTAGTCCCATAAGATTAATCGAGGGCCGAAATCTCTAGACATTCTACACGAGGTAGCTCCACAATCTGCTTCACAACCGCTCCACAATTGTGGAGCTAATCCTGTTCTGTGGTTGGTCCACGCATAGCTCCGCAATGTGCTCCGCACTCGGCTCTGCATGCTCCAACCCCTTCACCTACCCAAACCCCCACTCCTCTCCTACATCAGCTGTGTTGTGATTACTTTTGGGATTAATTGGATGCCTGCTGCGACATCGCACAGTCTCTTCTCCTCCGGTTATTTATTCTAGATACCTGGTAGACTATCAATCCACTCTCCGTTCTGCTGTCCAGTGATTGCTTAACCCTCCCCCCAACTCCCTCTCCCATACACTCCTTCCCAGCGAAGTAGGCTGTCTTCAGTTACATATTTGCATTTTAGACAGCAGTGCTGCAGCCATCGGCCGCTATATTAGTTGTAGAGTTGACCACCAGAAGTGCTAATGTATCTTAATGCTGTCATTGGTCGCTAGATAGCGCACAAGTTCTCGCATCGCCTGCCGAGTCGCTCACCCTCCAAGAGCCAATATTGTTAATGCTACTGAATGTTACTATAAACTCTGTTTTAAGCATTAAGCAGATTTCAATTCTCTCAATCATATATATAATGTGTTAGTACACTACAAAAAAACTTTGCTTTTGGATGGTTTTGAATCACGAACTCTTAGGTTACCAAATTTACCGATGCCTTTGCCAACTTTTTTATAAATAAATCTACTGTCGCAAACAATATACAGAGGTATTTACCCTTAACATGTTGTACAAAACACACTCAAACACACAATGGAAAAAATAACTAAATACTCAATACAATATCTACACAATTATTACATGGCAGCACACAACGAAATGAACATTTAGTGAACTGGTTTTGCTGACAAAGTCGAAGAACCAAACTTCAGTGTTTTCTGACAATGAAATATTATTGTTTTGGTATCCTCTGGTGTTGAAAACTGCCCCAGTTTTGCAGGCAGTTCACAATCCACTACATGGCACAACCGAGGACCTTCAGTATGTGAGGCGTACGTGTTAAACACTTTTTTTTAGTTAAATTTCAATTGTACGCTAACCACTATATATATATAAATAATGTGCACACATGAAATTATTTAACACGAGGGCTAGTGCACGGCATACACCTGAACACAGGAAATTGACCTTTAACACTACCACCTATCAATAATTAATTTGTATGGACCGAGGGGTGGACAGCACACGGC
Source organism: Dryococelus australis (assembly GCA_029891345.1). NCBI lineage: Eukaryota > Metazoa > Arthropoda > Insecta > Phasmatodea > Phasmatidae > Dryococelus > Dryococelus australis. The sequence goes on from CM057003.1 coordinate 47,458,753, forward strand.
ATACACCCAACCTCGGTAATATACACGCACTTCCTGTAGTCCCGAACGTTAGAATGAAAATAAAAAATTGCCATACCACTGATGCAATGTGCCACGCCGCACCATATTCCACTTATCTTGACGAAGAAGCTGGACAAAGTCTTGAACTGTCACCAGTGTCGAACGGTCCACCAAAAAACCAATCGCATGAAGTACAAACCAGGCTGCAGCTCTTCGTCGAACTGAGGGGAAGGCGAAGAAATCGCAATGAAGCATGTGCATGTCGCTGACATCTTCACCGCGAATTATTTTCTTACGCGACACCACTGCCAGATGCGAGCTGCATAAACACAGGAAATTACCCTATGAAGGGCCGTGTCAGTGTTGCCACGCAGCGGGCATGCATGGTCAGCTGTCAGTTGAATGCTGTATTTACACTGCTGAGTTGCCACTGTATTATTGTAGAAGCCGAATGCTGCAGCTCGAAGATCCGGAGAAAGGTTAGGATCGGCAAGTATTTTCCATGGGCACTTCCAGTAGATGGCTGGGGTGCGATTCACAACAGATGGTATGACTGCCGACATTTTGGAAACCCGAATGTACAAATTTCTCTCTAATGCGACTGTCCCTTCCTGTAAGTATTCTACTAGAGTTGCGAGTGCTTCCTTTGCCTGACGGTATTGAAGTAGCTTGTGTCTAACTTCAGACCACATCATTTTCTGTAAAGCTGCATAAATGTCCGCTGGATGCAGAATTGTTACCTTGGCTGAAGACTGATAAGGCCTCACACTTCAAAACATCATTAATAAGACTCAGGCCTCCAACTTGCAAGGAAAGATAAAGTTGTGGCCTAGAAAATTTAAATATATAAGATTTCCACAGCATGTGGTCAACAATCTGTAGTATTAGTGCACTTTGTTGACGTGGTAGTGGGAATATATGGGACACATACCACAGCTTCGCAAGTAAGAACACTTTAATAAAAGTAACACACTGTATAATATTTGAGCAACTATAATTAATTTCTGCTTGACGAGCACGGAGCTTATTTATGGTCATGTTCCAATTATAATGTAACACATGAGTGGCATCTGCATGGAAGTACAAGCTCAATATTTTCAGTTTCGGCCTTCCGAAAAGGAAAAAGTTCTCAAATGGCTTGCTGGTCATGCTGAGCTCCAGCATGGCAGTTTTGTTAGCATTCGCTCGAAGATTGGAGACATTGCGAAAAAGGTCCAGGCATTCTGCCGTCTCTTTAATTTCCCACTCTGGACGAACGACACATGTGATGTCATCAGCATAGGCATTTAATTTAAATGACAGGTTCGCTACAGGGAATCCTTGCAAGCGGGCACTGGACGTTCTGCAGAGTTCAATTGCATAGTAAATAAAATCATGGATTGCAGGCCTCCTTGTCGAACTGAACTCTCGGTCTTAATAGGTGGGGTAAGGAATCCGTTAACAAACAGCCGTGACCAGTTTCCGGTACACACCATCCACATCCACTGTACTGCATTGGTTGGAAAAATCGTAATGATGCATAACATGAATTAAAATTTATGATCGACTCTATCGAATGCCTTATTCATATCAATACTCAAGATGGCCATTTTACTGTGTTGCATAGACGAAAGTAATTGAGTGTCCCTTAGGGCAAGCACGCCTTGTAAAATGGAACGTCCTGGAACAGTACATGTCTGGCCGGGACCGATAATATCTGACAATCTCTTGGTTAATCGGGTCGCACAAAACCAAGCAATTATTTTATAATCGGCACATAAAAGTGTAATTAGCACATAATCCGTAGGTTTAAGTGGACGGAATATTTTAGGTATAAGAAAAATTATCCCTTCTTTATGAGGCTTGCATAACTCCCCTTTTTCAAGCACATCGCGAACAACTTCGCAGAAGTCGGCACCAATAATATCCCAATAAGTTTTGTAAAATTCGCATGGAATACCGTCAATACCAGAAGATTTTTTTAAATGGCAATTGCTGTATTATTGTATTAACTTCCGCATCTAAACATGGAGCCTCCATGCCCGTCTTGCTATCACAGATAACTCTGTTTTCACAAACCTGTAAAACCGATGGAAGCAGAGCATCGTCCGTGTCTTGTTTCAAGTATAAATTTGCAAAGTAACTGCAAAGTGTTTGCACTATTTCCGGCCGGTCCCGAATAATAACGCCATCACTATCAGTAAGCTGGTTGATAACCTTGCATAGTATTTGCTTTTGTTCCTTAATGAGACTAAACATGCTAAATTTCTCTCCTGCGAATACACTGTTATCATTTATCATATTATGACAAATTTTAATCTGTTCACTGAATAAACCCATAAGATTCTGTTTCATGTCTCTAATATGTTGAATTACGTGTGTACTATTGTTTGACTGTAGGTGAAGTTCGTGTAGTATATGTTCGTATAATGCAAGTGTTCTCCTATGCTTTTCTGCCAGTCGGTATGCATGTCTTTTAAAGAGCCTCATGACGTTCGGTTTTACACACACATACCACCACATCGCCACAGAGGGGAACTGGTATTTATTGCTATACCAACGTGCCCAATTTGATAGGAAGTCCTCTTTTACTTCTGAACTGTCTAATGAAGACTTATTTAGATGCTATGTCCCTTTGCCAAACTGTGTTATATTCGCAAACTTTTCATAAGTAAATATCACTGCAGAGTGATCGTTGAAAGCTACGGGAAGAGCATTATAACGATGCACCTTATGTATATGCTGTTTTTTCACATAGAATCGGCCAATCCTAGACCGACTCTGTGAAGTTACATACGTGTAACGTATTCTTTGGAAGTTAGATTAAACATCACACAAGTCTAAACGAGTGATTAAAGTAGATGGGCAGCATTTGTAGGATAAATGCCACCCTGATTATCATGGGGGGGGGGGGGGTGAACTATGCAGTTGAAATCCCCACAGAGTATGAACTGATTAGAGGGTGGAAGGAAAAACTGAATCAAATCCACAGAGAAAAATCGGTTTCTTTCATATCTTACTTGGGAGCCGGAGGGAGAGTAAACATTGACTAACGACATATCGTTTATTCACCCTGACTTAACTCGGCCTGAAGGGTGGTAGCGCAGGTCTTAATGTTCCAGCCCCGCATGTGTAATAATCGCTGCCCCTTGTCCCCAATCTCAAATGTTTGTATACACATTGAAGGCATGAAACCCTGTAAAATATTGAAATGCCATTTCTTGCAAGAATGCTATGTCAACTGCCTGTGTTCGAATCAATGTCTCCAGCGCCGCCAAGCAAGCACTGGCCGAAACTGCACAAATATTTAAAGTTAAAATTGTCATTAACTATAATGTGTACCTAAAAAATGTAGTGATGGTATCAGAAAGAGGGAAAGAAAAACAAAAAGGAAAAGTGGACAAAAATGGGGGCAGGCAATAGGGCATACAGGTGGGGATAGGCACATGTGCCGGTCGCATTGTTAGTTATTTAGGTTATCAGGATGCCCATGGCTAGAGGCACACATTTTGTTTATAACGGCCTTTGCTAGTTCCAAATATTCCTGCCTGTTCTGTAGCTGGGATTATTCACTCTGCAACAACACCTTCGCTTTGCGAACATGACTTACTCTTGTGGCCCGGGCATCGCATTTGTAAGGTCGCTTTTCTCTTACGCTCATATTTTCATGCGCAGTTGCTACATGATCCTGTCGTGTAGTTACATTGTTTATACTCTTCACGTCCATGCTGTCCACCCATGAAGTAAGGGACAATGGAATGTGTGGCGGCGAGACATCCAGTGCGTGTTGTGGTAGCCCTGCACGAGCAGTAACAGTATTTTGAGCTGTATCTGCATGTATCTGGTGTGGCGTGGTCACTAAGGTGTTGAGGTTGACCGCATGCTCTGAAAATGAGTCGCCAACAGGTGTTTGTACTGGACCTTGCAGCTCGAAGGTGTATAACAAGCGGATTACCCTCCATGGAGAGTGCTGGACAGGGGTGGACAGTGTATGCGTGTCAGCTGCGAGATTTTCCATTGCCGTATACATCCCCCACTGGTGTATTGCACGTGCGTCATATTCTTACAAACTAGGATACACAATTCGTTCATGAGTAGGATACTGGCAGTAACTGCACATTCGTGGTTGTCCGGGATATATCATTATAGCCCGAAAGCCATCAACTGAAACTTGAGATGGAATGTCTTTCTTTATTTCCATCATTGCCATGTGTACTCCCGTTTTTACTTGGAATTTGTATTTATGTATCCATACTTCATCTTGTAACATATCAAGTCGACCATACTTCACTAACATCATCTGGATTTTTTGTTTGTCTATTTCTACAAGTAAATTTAGAATTATTGCCAGTTTTAAGTTGTCGAAAGCTTGTTCGATGGTGAAGTAGACTCTTTCCTGGTCTGCAGTGACTAAGGTTGACTGGCTGCTGGTGCATCGCAGTATCGCCTCACAAGGTTCAGAAGAAACAAGTTTAAAAAGCAAGCAATTCTGGTCCCCATAGAGTTGGATAGCTACAATTTGATCTTCTGTTACATTTACAACCGTATCACTCCATTCAGGTATTTCAATGGCCGAAGGTCGTTTGCCAAACACGATACACAAGGTATTCACGCGCACATTAGACATATTGGACAAACCTAGACATGATTGACACTAATATAGAACTATTACTACTTGCGTCGGAACAGAGCCTAGTTTAAAAGCGCGGGGCGACATAATTCCGCACACCGGACACAATGTTAACTCCGACGCTGCTCGGCCTGTAGTAGAAATATAATTTTTAATGCTGTATATATTAATGGAAACATGCCTGCATAATAGGATAGTCACAACGAATATGAAGTATATATCATAATTGAACAATCGATTAGGTAAAGCATAATTATATAAAAAAGTTAAGAAATTAAATATTTTGTATATAAAACATTAAGATTTTTCATAAATACATGTATGGAGCAATATGTTTACGAACTCGTATTTAAAAGGGATTTAGTTTATGGGGACAAAAGTTAAATATTTAAAATATAATTTTTTATAAAAATAGTTAGGTTTTTAAATAAAAACATTTATTAATTTTTTACAAAAACAAACATAACAGTGACATATAAAAATATTCGTATTTATTAAACACTTCAGAATATATAGGCAGAAAAAAATACGATTTAACTATAACTGTCGCCATCTTGAATTTTGGTAAGCATAGAAGCATATTTTTTTTATTTTTAAATTAATTGTGTAACGACTCCAAATATCAAATACAACACATCGTTTACCTTTCAACAGGTCATTTAAATCCTAACCCCTTTCTAACAAGATCAATTTGGAGATAAACCCTTTTATAAATATAGGCATAATATCCGAAAAATCAATTTTATGGTCATCAAATTCATAACGTAGACACCATACCTGACATACATCATATTGCCTAGGCCATTAAAAACCTTAAGGCCTTTCTGACAAGGTCAATTTTGAGTAAAGCCCTTTTTATAAGCATAGTTACTCAAAATTTCCGAACCTTTGGAGCTATAGGGATAAAATCCATAACAGAGACACCATACCCGACATCCATTAGAGTAGTAATGTCATTTAGACCCTTAACACTTTCTAAAAAAGCCAATTATGCATTTAAGCCAGTAATGGTACTGGAAAATATCACCACACCGACTTCAGTATTTTATTCCACCTAACCAGCTATCCGTCACCTTAGAATGCTCAGCTACCAGGGATATGAAGACTTACCAGTATGCTGTACACCTTCAGAGGCGAGCGAGGGGCTGATGGGCAGTGCCTCTGCCTTGCTCGACTTCGGATTCAGCACTGTGCGGCGCCTCCAGCTGACTTACCCCCTCCTCCTTGCACCAACTCGTTGCACTGGCTCCTGCCCTTCATTGCAGTTGACCATTGCTAGGCAAATCTACGACTCAGCGGCATACGTCATCAAGAGATTTAAATTAACTGATTTTCGTACTTCTGGCAAAAACCTCCATACTTCTCTTCCATGTTCATCCACACTCTACATCACTAAGTTTAGACTATATATAATTGGTGTTGATACCCAGACAAGGCACATAGCATGAGACATGCCACAGGAGGAATCGCACACTACACTCACATTTAAAATGTGAAAGAGGGAAGAACCGGCAGAAGGCATTTTCCTGCCATGTTTTAATAGACCTATTTTTAATGGGCATATTTTAAATTTTAAATACATGGCAAAACACAAGTTTGAGCATTTATATGAAAGTTAAGTAATATTACAATTTTGGAACTGATTTTTGGGAAAAGTGGTAAATTGTAACTTATTTATACTCACGTGCCCCTATTGGCACCCTATATGACAGATGGTTAGAGCTGTGGTCACTGCCATGGAGTTTGAGTTTCCTCTGGGTGCTCCTACTCACGTGACAGCAGAATCCTGCACATACTCTGCTGTTATCACATTCTGTACGTGTAATTTCTTTTGAAAATAGAGTATCAAAAGTGTGAGAAGTGTTTTTGGTGTGGAGGGGTGGGGGGGGGGGGGGGGGAATTTTGGTATATTTGTGTGTGTTTGTGCTAACCCAAATGGCTCTTGCAGGTGGAATGCGTACAAGTTGGATTCAGTCCCTGTCAAAACTACGTCAATGACAACTCTGCACGAGGCGAATGTAGACTTCACCAAGGCGGACAATTTGGACTCACTTCGCGGGCTCATGCTTGCAGTCGTAAGGAAGGCGCAATTGCGGGTGAATAAAGTGAGTCCGTAACAGTTTTGTTCAAAGTTTCAAAATGTATTCCTCCTGGAATAGATGCAAAAATACCAAGTTTGAAAAATAGTAGTTTTGGTTCATGTAGTGAATTTTCTAGTAGCGTTGTCCAATATTTTAGACTTAGATATATGTGAGCCATATATCATCTATTCCGCTGTTTTGCTCAAAGTTCCGGATAATTTGCAGTCAGTATTTAGTGAAGCCGTTGCTAACAAATGAGGGTTTTCAAGTGTTATGTAGTAATTTATTACAGACCATTGGTACCTCTGTCGCTATTTCTCATTTGCGTATGACTATTTTGGAAAAATACCAAACTCCTGCGCAGACTATGGTAGAGTTCGTGAAGCATGTTATGCAGTTAGTTTCTGTGTTAGGTAGCCCGTGTGATGAGGCATATTTGACTGAAGAAATTTTCTTTAATCTCTTGCCAGGCAATCATATTTTTTTTTGTTTGCACAAAAATCCCAGAACTTAAAATAATTGTTAACTTTAGTTTCTAAAGATGACTAAACAATCGGTGATTGTTATCAAAGGCGTGAAGTAGTGGTGACCAAGCCTAAAACACAGTGCAAATATTGTTCCCGTACGAACCATCCGAGCAAAAAACTGTCTCTATAAAGACCGCAAGGCTAGGGAACAGAAAGAACATGTGACATGTTAAGTGCAAAAGGGAGGTAAACCGCACGTTGAAAGAGACGTGAAAGTAGTAACATCCAAGCGCGATGCATATACACAGGCGAACGGGGTAAATAGGGCAAGTCAAGGTGACGAGGGAAAGTTGACAAAGCCCTCTACATGTATGCAATGTATGCGGAAATGAAGACCATTTGCAATATGCTTGTCCATATAAAAATAAACCTACAGGGGTAGGCAGTGTGAATCGGTTCTCCTTTAGAGAACAAAAACTAGGATTATTATTTGCGACTTTGCAAATGGGCGTTTCATACGTCAACGCCCTAATTGATTGAGGTGCGACGTCGTCTTTGACGAGTCATGAAATGTCCAACCAAATAATGTGCGACATGACTGGTACGAATGGTGAAAATTACACAAAATGTGGGTACAGTATTTTCGCTTGCTAACGGAGATTTGATTAGTTCACAGGCAGTTGCTACCATAAAAATTAAAGTGGGTGATTTTTCGTGGAAGGTAAACTTTCAGTTGTTTAAAGATTTTCGTATCCCATCGTATTTGGTATTGATTTTCTAGGGAAGACACAGTGCTGTGTGGGCGTGAAAATCAAATGTTTGCATTTCAGTTTTTCTCCTGAATCTCCTGTTCAGTTACTGTAGGAAAGTGCAGATGGTAAAATTAGACGAGCAGTTGAAGGCAGACATTGTAAATATAAAAACTGATTTTAGTGACGTGATAACTACCAAAATAGGTCACGACACCCAAACCCCAGTAGTTTGGAAATTGCGAGATAATGAACCTGTATTTCCCATTCCGTATAGAGTTCCTCCACCAAAGGTTCCAATTTTTAAGCAAATATTGGCAGAATTAAGACAGGAAGGAATTGTTGAAGACTCTTTTAGTGCGTATGCGAGCCACTTGTTTTTAATTCCTGAAAGCAACCGGGTGAATACTGTTTGATAAATGATTATAGGTTAGTCAATAATAAAATTTTATTGATCCATATCTCAATCCTGTGCTAGACACGGTTTTTCAGTATTTGAGTAGAGCGAAATATTTCACCATTTTCAGATCTCAATTCTGCATTATTGCAGTGCGAACTGCATCCAAATTCTAGAGAACCCTTGGCCTTTTTGTACCCCGTGGGGGTTGTATCAGTGGATGTTTGCACATGGGTGTCAATTGTGGTTCCCAAGCCATGTAACGAGTATTGTATCAAACCTTAGGTCCATACATACATGATTTTGTATTTACATACATAGGCGACGTGTGTATTTACAGTAATGCCTTAAAAGAGCACCTTTTCCACATTAGTTTAGTGTTAAAGTCCTTGCAAAATGTATGATTAACTGTGAATCCTGAAAAAAATATGCTGGGCTGAACAAAATGCCTGTTGTTTAGGATTCATGATTTCAGATGGTCAGTTGCGCACAGACCCAGAAAAAATTAGTGTTAGTGAATTTTGCCATTCGGAAGATCGTTCATAGAGTTCAAAATTTTTTAGGTATGGTAGCATTTTACGGGAAATTTATTCCCAATTTTTCCCATGTTACCGAGCCACTTAATTTTTTAAAGAGGAAAAACACTGGGTTTGTGTGGGGTCCAGAACAGCAAAAGGCTTTCCAAATAATAAGACATTTTGACACAGCCAAGACAATATTGAATTTGCCCAATTTTCAAGAGAAATTTTATTTGCATTGCGATGAGAATTCTGTTGTCATGGATGCAGTGTTATATCAGAAAATGGGAAATGATTTTGTCCCTGTAGCTTACAGTAGTAAACTTTTGTCAGCTGCTGAAATAAAATACACCATCTATGAAAAGGAATGTTTAGCTTGAACATGGGGAATGGAACATTTTGCTGATTTAGACCACGCGAGTTTTCAGTTGTTTACGGAAAACAAAGCTTTAAGCTGGTTGTTGAAATAAAATAATCTGGCTGGACGCCTTGCGCGTTGGTTAGTGAGATTATACTGTTTTAAATTTGATGTTTTCCATATCAAGGGAGAAGACATTTCAGTTGCTGATGCATTATCGCGTATGTTTTGCAGCGATGAATATGAAGTGAATGCTAGTGATCCCGCTGAAATCCAGAAAATTAATGTAGTAAATGAAATAGTTCCTAATCGTGCAGAATCAGTAGAATTTTTTAATACTTTACTAAATGTTCCTGCAGCTTTCGTAGGCATAAGGGACCACCAGAAGCATAGTGTAGAATGTCAGGAAATAATGTCTAAGTTAGGTCCCTCTGGTTAGGTAGTTTATAAAGGTTTTATTGGAAATTGGTCAAAGAAAGGAAAATTTCGCGCTTTGTCCCAGAAAATTTAAGACCTATGGTGTAAAAATATTATCACGAGTCCTTTTATGGCGGGCATGTTGGCCATGATAAAACCATAGCTCGTATAACGGAGATTTTTACGTGGCCAGACGTACAGAAAGACATTGAAACACAGGAGAAACCTACAGATCGTAGACAGGAAGTGAAGTATTCCGCAAATACCTCTACGCTTGTATGGGAAAAGGTGTACCTCGACGTTATGGGTCCATTCCCTCATATTAAATCTGGATATGTCTACGTGTTGGTAGTAATTGATAGTTTTAGCAAATGTTGTTTTTTCTTCCCATTACGCACCATTAAAGTAGTAGAAATTTGTAAAATAATTTCTCATCACTTTATTTGTGTTACCAGCGTTTTTTGTCACTGACTATGCATCGTATTTTGTGTCGCAAGAATTCCGTGACTTATTGTTTACGTGGGGAGTTAAAATGATTAATACTTCGTCGTATTTTCCACAGGCGAATATAGTTGAGAGAGTGAGACGAAATATTAAGGTAGCATTGCATTGTTTTCAGTTACACACACAGAAAATGGGACACGATTTTATATAATATTGTGTTCTATTTGAATAATGTATTTCATAGTGCCCATAAACACACTCCATCTGAAGTTTTCTTGGGAAAGCACCTTTTACATCCCCTTTCAAATGCTTGTGCGTTACAACCCTTATATGGGGGAAATATAGCAAATACGGATTTGAATAAATTGTGGGAGGAATTCACTCACAATTTACTTATTCATCATAATAAAATTAAAGAAAAATCTGATTCACAGCATAGTGATGTGACATTGCAAACTCATTTTCTCAGTTCTAAAGTTGATTATTTTAGTTCAAAGTTAGCACCACAGCGGTGTGGTCAATTTAAATTGGTATGTTTTTTGACCCCTGTTACATTGCTTGTGTCAGAGCAACTATTTCCACATAAAGAATTTAAGGTGCACATTACTCATACCAAAATATTTCATGAAAATGTAACTAGAAGTTTGCCCTAGCCCTATGTATTTTAAGAGTGCCCTAAGAATTCCCAATATAGTTAAGAAATAAAGGACGTGGAAAAGTTTCTAAATATCTTGTAGAAGACAAGAATTATTTCAAGATTTTACGATTTCTTGCCCAGTAAGAGAGATTTTGTTTAATGTGTGGTATTTAGACCTCCTTTTAATAGTCGTCGTCATGGCGTGTTTGAGGAATTATGGACGCAGTTTAAAGAAGAACAAAATTTTCGTGTATGGTTTGTTTGGGCCGACTGCTGAAAAATATCACAGTACCGAACCCAGTATTTCATTACACATAACCAGCTATCTACCATCTGAGAATGCTCAGCTACCACGATTATGAAGAATTACCACTATGCTGTCCTGTTCGACGGCGTGCGAGGAGCTGATGAGTAGTGTGTCTACCTTGCTCGACTTTGGATTCAGCACTGCGCGGCGCCGCAGTCAGCTGACTTCCCCCCTCCCCGCACCAACTCGTTGCGCTGGCTCCTGCCCTTCATTGCAGTTGGCCGTTGCTAGGCAAATCTACGACCTGGAGGCATACGTCATCAAGAGAGTTAAATTAACTTATTTTTGTACTTCCGGCAAAAACTTTCATACTGTTCTTCCATGTTTATCCACACTACAGCACTAAGGATATACGATGGATGTTGATATCCAGACAAGACACACAGAACGAGACACGTGACAGGAGGAATCGCACGCTACACTCACATTTAAAATGTGAAAGGTGGAAGAACCGGCAGAAGGCATTTTCCTGCTATGTTTTAAAAGACATATTTTTAATGGGCATATTTTAAATTTTAAATACATGATAAAACACAAGTTTGGGCATTTATATGAAAGTCAAGTAATATTACAATTTTTGGTACTGATTTTTGGGAAAAGTCGTATATTGTAACTTACTTATACCAACATGACACTATTGGCACCCTTTATATTCCTGGACCGTGTTTTCAGGCATAATTGTATTTAACAAATTATATGTAACCTGTTTTCAGGCAATATTGTATTTAACCAGTCTTTATAAATTTTGAATAACATACTTTTGGGATATATATATATATATATATATAGGAAACAATTTAGCCTAATACAGGAAATAAAACTATATTTGTGGTTTTGTTCATTTCTCACGATTTTGGGGGCAAAAACTCTTCAGTATTAATATTATCGGACAAACCTTTGTTTTTGAACTCTGTTAAACATCTAGAGCTTGGTATGACAGTTGGTGAGAGCTGTGGTCACTGCCGTGGAGTTTGAGTTTCCTCTGGGTGCTCCTACTTCTGTGAGAAGCCTTTTATAAGCATAGGTACTCATAATTGCTCATCTACCAAAGCTTCAAATGTCAAATAATAACATAGTCATCAACCCCAACAACAAAGAAGACTACAAGGTCAAAAACACCTAAACCCCTTTTATAAGCATACTAGCTCATAATTTTCCATCAAATTCATAACCTTCACATCAACCCCTACGACAAACGAGGCTACTAGGAGAAACACACCTAAAGGCCTTTTATAACCATAATAGCTCATATTTTCCCATTTACAGAAGCTATAGTCGTTAAACTCGGGCTCTAACGACTGGTGAGTAGATTGCTACTGAATTTGATTCCAATTCAGGATACTTACATTTTATTCAGTTTTATTAGCTTGTACTTTAAACAGTGAACGATGAGCGAAACCCATCAAGGTAAATAGATTGGTGTAATAAGCAATGGATAACTATACAAAATATAATTTACACATTGGTTCGAGACTCATACCTTATGTTCCGATACAAATTGTGTAACAAGTACTCACACCTCGCAAACAGTGCTCAGGGAACAGTTTCGCTTGTGAGGCGAGTTCACACTTATGCAAAGTCTCCACATAATCCACAATCTTCTCCATATGTTCCAAAATCTGCTCCACAATCTTCTCTGCATGCTCCACAGCCTCCAAATTCTAAGGCAGTACCACACATGCACACGCATAGGCGCACGCTCGCTCACTCGCTCTCTCTGACTCTCGCTCAATCTCGCTCGCTCGCTCACTCACTCACATGCGCTCTCTCTCTCTCTCTCTCTATCGCTCTCGCGCTCTCACCTACACTTACCAGTCAACTGGAAAAAATAACTTTACAAATATATCAACTTACCATACATCTCAAATGAACCAAAACAAACGCGATCATATTATGAGACCATATCAACTTATAATACTAACATAAGACCAACAGACTTAGTTAGGATATTAGAATAATTTTCGCATACAGAAATAAGCTCAGTACTCAATTTCACAACATCAGAGAGAGATACTTCATTTTCAAAAAGATATGACCTCCAACACCCTAACTAGTATCAAAGCAATGCTACTGGAAGGTGGATAACATTTGAGAATTAACTGAAGTCATGCAATTATCGCTATATTTAAATCATTTAATAATACATAGGAAAAAAACTCCTCACCTTAAATAATTAACACAAATTTCCTTCCTTTTCTTTACTTACTGAAAAAATATATACTTTTATCATGAAGGTGTGTATATCTCTTCTAAATACCATTAAAATTGCCATAGAACTCTATCTCAATAGATATATCAATCTTAGCTTACAATTAATTTATATGTATCATAACCTTCTCTACAACTATAAGAAATAAATTTTTTTTGATTATAATGTCTTCTATTCACCTTTAACTCAGATCATACTTAAATTGTTTCTCCCAATCAGTTAATAAAACGAGGGAATGAATGAAAACAATAGTATCCCATACACTTCTAATTTTATTCCATACAATAGTTAAAATTACATACATAAATACACTCAATCATATTCTCCACTCAACAAAACATTTGTACGAACAATCCAAACATAAATAGTACGACCTTAAAACCATTCCATAAGACTTCCATTATGTACAAATATATACTGTTTCCATGAAAAACAAACATTACTGCATTACATTGTTTTTACAATTAACTATATGTTTGTCTAATAGACTTCCTGGTAATTATTCGTACTATACATTCAGGATTTTTTTAACAACTGCCCGTCATATGACGATACATATTATTATGGAATGTAAATAACTTCAGTTGGGTATGATCGACATTTACCGAACGACATTTACTACATGAATATTTCTTTCCAAGTATGTTTCCTAAACAATTATGTTTGTTTTGATGGCTTCTCAAACTGTGTTGTGAAGTAAATTCCTCTTCGCAAATTTTACACTGCAGATGAGCTTATGTACTCTCTTCCGAAGTAGTTTCCAGTGACGTAGTCAATTCGCTTGATTGCAAGGAAATTTTACGTTCTTTCTCATGCTTCTTTAATGAATTCTCTTTCCTAAACAAACACAGACATATTCCACATTGGTATTCTTTAAAATTAGGATTTTTGGAACAGGCTCTCTTTTCACGATGATGAACATATCGATATGCAGTAAATGTTTCTCCACAGAAACTACATATGTGGTGTATTCCCGTTGATGTATTACCTTTACATACCGCTATGTGCCTGGCTAGCACATATTGTCTCATAGATATACATTCACAGATTATACAACAATACCTAACATACTCAGGATTCATTACACAATTACTGCGAATATGCTTAAAGTTTTTATAGCAGTGCTGACAGTGTAATCAAAGGGATGGTTCACCCATTGTAGGAGTAAAACCACAGCAGCCCATAACATGTAGATATAGTTTATCACTAGTACCTAACAAAAATTGACATTTCAAACATCTATGTAGTTCGAAAGTAGGTTTACTATAGTAGTAGCATTCATGAGAACATAACTTTCCATCATCGAAATTCTCCTTAGCACAATAACAACACTTATGCTTCATATCTAATGCTTGATGGGAGGTTTCTTCTGAAGAATGCAGAGCCTATGTATTCACCTCTATCATCCTAAACAGACTGAACTAAATACCATAAGACAACGAGATTTTATACCTTTCGTAAACATAGTAATATACAAGGGAATGAAAGCAACCAACTGTTAGAGAACCAATCTACCAGTGATCCATTGAATGAAACAATGACACAAGTTTATCAATCACAATGCTGCTACTGTTCGGAGCTCATTCGATCTTCAACTGCCGAAATGTAAACATCCCTCTACGATCTTATAATATTACTCTAAACACAACATAGTTACTTCATGTGCAAGTATAAAACTATCATACAAAGAGACAAAATGATATATGAAAAACATCTCTTTAAAGTTTATAAAAAATTATTTTTAACTGTTCGCCTAAAATAACTGTAAACCAGAAACGCTTCTGAAGGGTATATGGTTTAAATGTTACCACCCCTTCAAACACATGTTAACATAGAAGGATGTGTCTAAGTTAAAGGTTTAAATATATAATACACGTTAGATTTACTTAAATCTTTTCTCCAGGTTACATGTAAACAGAAGGACATAAACACCTATTCACATTAACCATTTAGACATTTCATGATGTTAGTATGTACGGGAAACGAATTTTGCAATCGTACATTACATCACCCCTAATTATGTGCATTAGTTAAGTAATATTCCTAATTAAGAAAATATCAATCCAACATTCCCTATCATGTTTGTTTAATCCGTGAACAAACCATGCAACTCCTATGAAAATCATGTAATATTAGTAAATTCATCATATAAATCTATATTAATATATAACTCTACTTAACACTCATATAACCAAAATCAAGGTTAGGGAGTGAAAGAGATTTCTCCCTCTTATACCACATGATATTTACATGAGAGTGTCAAAATATAACAGATTCCCAGAAGTCAAAGATTTCCCAAACTGTTGCAAGTGAATACAATTTAACATTTGCTTTGTCCGCAACATATATATATGCTTTACTCACATCATACATACATACATATTTTTGAAACTATTAACCAGAAGGGATACATTAAATTATTATAGGGTCCTTTAATTTCTTCCAATTCATCCCTCATAGGAAACAATTTAATTGCCTACCCCAAAAATTTATCCCAAATAACAAACAATATACCCACTCCCATAAAAATGTTATACTTACAAGCAATTTCTGTTAAACAGATATATTTACAAACAAACGTACAAAGAACCTAAAATATTCCAACTGGCAAACCCACTACACCCAAGACTTGCTCCTAATTAAAAAATTGGCCCTAATTTACCCAAATCAACCAAAAATTAATCCAAAATGACCAAAATGTACTCCAAAACACACACAAACACATATACGTTTTCAAATTTAAGTCCATTTGGATGCTCCAACAGTGACATAATAACACACGTTTTTCAACATGAAGAAGGATCGCTTATTATACAACGTATATTTGAAGGTAGAAACATGCCATGTTCCTATTAAATTAAGTTTTATTTCGTAGTTACAATTACAGGAAGGTGTACAATTTGTTACATAACCTTCATTTTTACACACACAGTATAAGGTGGGGTAGAACCGGCCCACGCTTACTACTCAAAATAAATATTTTTTTTTGTTTACAAACGCCTTTATAATTCAGCATCGAGAGTGGGATGGATCTCCACATTTTTTGTTAAATAGTTGTTTGCGCGAATACGCGTATTTCGGTAAAAAAATGTTTTGCAAATACGACTGTCTGTCGGAAAAGATAAATTACAATTATCTATGCCCTTATTTTTTCTTGCTTTTGTCATATTGAGTGTATTTTTGGAGAAAAGAATTGGTGAAAATGACTACCTATCGTATTTTTAAAGCTCGCCTATAGCAGTTTCCTTAAGTGGTAATAGCAAAGTACAAAGATACGGGAGTAGTTTAATCTGTGGTCTTTTCATCGCGTGTAATAAAACTCTACTGTTACATATCTAATTTTCACAGTGCAGCGTTAAGATGCACTCCTTGCGCGTAGGCGCGATGAGGCGCTAGGCGTGCTTGTTAGTGTCGCCCGTATCGCTCCCTCGCTTCTTGACCTTGGACGCGGGTTTCCCACGGGGGTCCATCCCACTCTTAAATACATGGAACTACATTCTATCCATCGTCACTAACTTCACTGGGCGCATGTTGATGAGTGTGCCCGTTAAAATATACCCAAGGAAAAAGCAGTGATATTTTTCGAATGTTAGTATCAGAAGTGCTCAGTCAGTTAACAGCGAACAGCCTTATAACGTGTAAATCCCTATATATGCTGTTCGCAAAAAAATGAACACTTCTGAAAGCACTGCTTAAGATCTACTTGTATGCACGTTGTGTATTCTGCTGCCTTATATAAAATTAACATTGCCATTGACCTCATCACTTTATTCATGCGTCGGTCAAGTGAAACCGTAAAGTTGTTAGAAAAGTAAACATTTTATATATTTTGTATTTTTACACATGTGGTGAATTAAAAAAAAAAAACGGAGACCGAAATAAATAATTTGAAGGATCACATATGGTTACCTAACACTTTTTATTCGACGATAAGATATGGAACTACTTTCTACACATCGTTACCAACTTTCCCGGGCGCATGTCACTCAGCGCGCCCGTTGAAGTATAAGAAGTCAGGGGAAGTGACTTTTATCTAAGGTTGATTCCAAAAGTGTTCACTTTATTGCGAACAGTCTTTACTTTCGCACTAGGTAGCGCCATCTTAGTGCGATCGGTTGCCTGAGAATCAGAACGGTGTGCCGAGAGACAACCCTTGTGTATATTTCACGGCTCGTAATAACACTCAAGACTGTAGCACAACACGAGGTGCGAAGGGGCAGCTCCATTTTCCTGCAGATTAATTGTATCACTTTGTGGAAGCGACGGCAGGAGATTTTAACAAAACGCGCGCGCCCGATGCCAGCTTTGTACGTCCGTCTCATCCCCCCCCCCCCTCCTTCTTCGCAAACCATCTTTAACCATCTTTCTCGTGCGCCTCTCGGTAATTGTTTCCGAGAACCCGGAGATTAATGGCGACCAACGGGGAACGAGATAATGAGCACTAGTACTCTTGGTGGAGTGCGCACCGAGTAGAACGGTGCTACCTTTCAGTTTGTGTGTTGTGGATCCACCTCGTCGAAACCCCACGTTAAGTATATGCTGTTCACGGTAAAATGAGCACTTTTGTAATATTAAAATTGCCATGGGCTTCATCACTTTATTCATGCGTCGGTCAAGTGAAACTGTGAAATTATTTGAAAAGTAAATACTGTACAAATCTACTTATTTTTACACTTCGATGCATTAAAAAAAAAAAAAAAAAAAACAGAAAACGGGATAAATAATTCGTCATCACATATGGTTACCTAACAATTTTTATTCAGCGTTAATATATGGAACTACTTTCCTCTCCATCGTTACCAACTTAACTGATCACAAATCATTCAATGCGCCCGTTAAAATATATGCAGGTAGGGGCAGTGACTTTTTTCTAAGGATGAATTCAAAAGTGCTCACTTTATCGTGAACAGCCGTTGGTTGTGGTAGAACGTATAAGCGATAGTGATATGCGTCCTATTTAATTATAATTTGTCTTAGTTCTCAAATACTGTAGTATTAACATGTGGAAACTGAAAATTTAAAGTAACGAAAAATAAATTTGTATTGCTGGCATTTAAGGGCACGAACAAAGAGAGATAATTATGATGAAAACATAAATATTATACATAACGTAGAGCTGGAAAACAAGCTGTTGAATAAGAAAATTCATTAATGATGAACTTTGAGCAGATCCGCCATTATTTTATAAATAAAAAAAAAAAAATTGAAACCATGAGGAATGTTAGTAGAAAGTTTGCAATAGGCCCTATGGTGACACATTGTTCTCAATTCATGAAACTATTTTGGGAAATAGTTGAGGGAGGTAGTTTACGTAGGGATACAGCTTTCAATTAATTTTAAAAAAGTACTTAACTGTTATATGTACGTGTTGAAGGATAATACTTTACACTACATGTGTACTGAAAATAATATTTTACGAACGTAGGCAGTACAAGTGGAGTGAGGTAATTTTATTCAGTAACGTATGAACATAAATTTGAATCAAGTCTCTCGCCAAACCAACATAAATGATTTGGAATTAGCGCCATTCTTATTTACTAACAGTCTCACACGCGATTTTGGGGTAGACATTCAACAATTGAGAGGGGGAACGTTTCCGAGTTCGGTCAAGTGAACGCTCTCTCAAGATGTTTCAGCAGGGCGGCCTCTTGACAGGAAACAGTCTTTATCTGTGGGGGGGAAAAAAAAAAAAAAAAAAAAAAAAAAACACGTCACCTTTCGGGAACCAAAACTCAGGTTTTGCATCGACAGGATGGGAAATGTTACCATCTATTCAACGCAGTGTAGTAGAAACTTCTGAAAAATCAGTCCAATTTTTGTTGTCATTGGATTTCTTCCGTGTCTTCCTCGTTACCTAATGGCAGCATTCGCTGGAACACATCCTTGAGTGAGGTGCATTCACACTCTCTCACTCTCGCTCTTGCTCTCTCTCGAGCGCTCTCTCGCTCTCTCTCGCACTCTCTCGCACGTATATATATATATATAGAATATATATATGTATATATATAGAATATATATTAGTCATGATTGTCATCATGCGTCTGTCCAAATTTTCGCGACGTGGAAACTTGATGGCATTTCCATTGCCAAAATATTAATATGTAAAAAGTTACTCGAAGAGTTGCCCTGGGTAACTACTCAAAACCTCCCCGTTGTAAAAATGAAGGTGGCAAAACCAATTACTTCCGTACAGACATTTGATGACAAGGTATTTTGCAGCGATAAAATACAGATTAATTACGAATATCGGCGAGGATTGTAAAGACCCTGCGAAGTTTTGTTCGTCTTTACATGCCGAAAATGTCAGTTACTGTTCCAATTAAGATATTCATACAGCTTACTCAAGTACTTCATAAAGTTTGAGTGGGAACAAGTCTGCTTATAGAGGCGGCGCTTCTTTCAGCGAGTTAACAAGATTGCAAATTAAATGTTCCCTGAATATCTGTATTTCCTAGAACTATTTCTTCATAAAGAGTTAGTAAGCGTGAAGTGAATACATAGAAATACATAAATAAGCACATTTTTTAAGTTAAGAACTGGGTGAATCCAATTAGGTATAATACGCAACATAGTCTTTTCCGAGTTTTAAAATAAATTTTCTCTATTACCCTCACGAAGTCACGATAATCCTTTCAAAAGAAAACTTTATTTCCATCTCGTTAGTTCGTAATTTTAAAATGTTGTTTTACTATTGATAAAGTTGAATTCTTATGAATAGAATTACAGCCACTCAGGTAGGTATATATATATTTTTTAAATTTAGTTTAGGATGAATCAAGAAATTGGAAAGATCCTCTAACTGGGGGCTGGTGGAACCAGAGTGCGGTAACATTCCATTTTCAAAGGTGTCGTGTACGTTTGTTGGTTGTACGATCGCGTACGTCCGTCAAATCGAATTCCGGAGATTGCTGGTTCGATCTCGATGATTATTGTGATAATTGTCCTTCGGCTACATCGTGGTCTCTCTCTAGCATCAGGGCATGCAATGAATAAACATTGCGTTTGTGCGACTGCCCATTCCGCGTCGACTCGCTAGCTCAGCGATTACAAATTCGAGGTACGCAGCTTTTGTTTGTCTCCATATCGCCACCCTTGACAATTTAACGTTAGTTAATATAAAGCAAATAATTATTTTTGCAAAAGAAACGCATGAAAAATATTTCCTGCTTATACAAAGTGTAAAAGTTTAAATGTTTCACACTGAAATAAAATGAATAAACGTTGAAGATAATGCACTTGTGAATGAATATAAGGTTGTAGAATACCCGGGTACTGAATTGGTGTACAAAAAAAATGGAACGGCTTTTCACGGTAAAGTAGCACTTTTGAAATCAAAGTTTTTTAAAACATCACTGTCCATAACCAAAGGCTGTTCACGATAACGTGAGCACTTTTGGAACCAACCTTAGAAAAAAGTCACTGTCCCTGCCTGCATACATTTTAACGGGCGCACTGAGTGACATGCGCCCAGTGAAGTTGATAGTGATGGGTGGGAATTAGTTCCTTATATTAACGTCAAATAAATAGTGTTAGGTAACCATTTGTGGAAACTGGAATTATTTATTTTCCTCTCGGTTTCTTTTTAATGCGTCTTTGTATTAGAATGAGCAGATTTGTAACATATTTACTTTTCTAATTATTCCACATTTACACTGGACCGCCGCATGAATAAACTGACGAGGCCCATGGTAATGTAAATTTCAAATAAGGCGGAGTTATACACTCCGTGCGTAAAAATATATCTTAAGCACGGTTTTCAAACGAGCGCAGTTGGCCGTGGACGGCTTATATCCAAGTTCGTAAACCTATCTATAGTATATTCGCGGATTCTTCAGTTTTAGAATCAAAGCTTTGAAAAAACACCCTACGTATGACGTGCATGGATGTTTCCTAAGTATATCACGCATCACAAACCTTTTACTCCATATTTTTACTCGAATTAAACTTTTATTTAAATTTTTAAAATTTATAACATTTCGTTTATTATTAATATGAATGAAAACAGTGAGAAAATGGGTGTATTGGTAATGCCTGGTAAGAAATAGTCCTTAAACAAAATATTAGTACACTGCGCATGAACGCGGCGCATTATCTCTGTAATGTAATTTTCTAGACTCTGTTGAGCTTTGTTTGCATGAGGCGGAGGAATATGATGGAAGTAGTGTTTCAGCAGTGCTTCAGAAAAGTCTGAAGAAACCGGGCACGGACTATAGATAGAAAATATAACTTGAAAATATATTAAAAATAACTGCACGTTGTAACATTAGCATTAACAGGGTCAAGCACGCGCAAAAACACACCCTTATCTTGATGGCTCCACTGATGTGGCGTTGGACAGTTTTATGGGCAGATACGTAGTGCACAACTACCGTCTGCAGATGTACAATGGATTTAATTTACGCCAATGCAAACTACTGTACAATCCATACGCACTACGTTTAGTGGTTTGACTATCCCCATACATATAACCAGAATGCAATCGATATGCCATCGGTTATATAGAACAATATCGAATAATATTATTTAGAATAATAACATAGAAATGCTACAGATGTACATGCTGGAACACTGCTGGTGTTAGAGAATCAACGCTATGGTGTATTTCGTCCTTGTTGGTCCGGGTGATTTCAATTCGCTGTTTCGCTAAGGCGCTACACTCCAGTGAAGATGTAGACAGGTAGAAAGGTGGGTTGGGCCTAACGTCCCAACAGCGAGGTCATTAGAGAAGGATCAAGTTGCTCAGGGAAGGAGGGGCAGAGAAAGAATTAGCCACGGGGCCATCCTCATTCGCTTGGAGTGATTTCGGGAAAAATTTGCCACATACATGTGGTATGAGATGTATTGGACGCTGATTCCGCAGGCGGTGTTGTATAGTGGTATTCAGAACATGTTTCCCTTTAAAAATTAAATAAGTTAAGTTAACACTTGGCGAAATGTTTTACACTAGCCCAATATTGAAGTCCTATAGGCCTACCATTAACGAGTCAGAAACGAGAACAGAAGAAAGATTTCGAAATAAAAAAAAAAAAATTTGCTAAACCGTGAATTATAGAAACAAGTAAAACACTATATGCAAGAATCTGAAAATGATGGATGCGACGAGACAATTTCAAATGTTATATTATTTCAGGTGTGCCTTCCAACAGAAATGTGTGTATTCATACACCTCTAGTGGGTCTGTTGTATTACATAAGGCGAGTCGCTACAGTATCACAGGGATACATCACATAAGCCGGTGACGTCAGCGGAGCGCTGAATCCACCGCGAGAGAGCGCGTCAGAGATGCGCGCGAGTTTGGCGGATCTCGACAGAGTGTGGCGGGTGACCTTTATAGGAAGCAACGGAATGGCGCCAAGCAAAACCTGTTCTAACTGGATCGTTGTCTCTCGGGTTCGCCAAAGTCCACGCACACACGCACACACACATACACACGACACTCACTAAACACACCAGCGCCATGCGTCCCGATCCCCCACTTACGCTTACGGCCGATTATCCGCTTTATGCTCGGCCGGAAGGAAATCTTTACGCTTCATTTAGCCTCACGCCTGGCGGAAACATGGAGAGGGGAAAAGGGAAAAAATCTACGTTCTCTCTCTCTCTCTCTCTCTCTCTCACACACACACACATACACGCCGACAGACGCGATACCGTCACACGACCATGGGTAACACGTAATCATCAAAGACGCATTATCTTGCTGTGGTGAACTTGAACAACGACGGCGGAAGAGGGCAAGAGAGTCTGCCGGCAAACGAAGGGTGCGAGAGGGACGGACGGATTAGCACCGGCGTTCAGATGAAGGGCGCGCGCGCCCGGGCGGTTAGGCAACGCGCAAAGACACGGCTCCCGAAGTTCTGTGGCCCGCAGTGTACGCTGGCGAAGAGAGTAGAGGGAAGAGGTGGTTTCGGGCTCACTCGAACGAGCCCGGTAAAGGCACTAGGATGATCCGCCGTGGAGGGGGTGCTCTGCTCGACCGGAATTCAATCCCCTTGGCCTCTTCGCCACCTGGGTTCTGCGGCTTCACCGCTGAAGCCGTGGTCACGTGGCCGGATAACCGCACTGAAACTGAAAGGACCAACATAAAATTGGAGCCATGTATAAAGTATATGCAGCACTGAAAGTAATATAATTGTTAAATGTACTTTCGCAATCCCTTGCTTCGATCTGAACTCTCAAACAGAATCAAGCTGTTACCTCTATGGTAAAGATACTCCTTTTGATTTTTCTGAAGGGGTATCCGCAGGAGCTTCAATTATGATTGCCAGCAGTCAATTGCAGGATCCAAAAATCCCCCCCCCCTTTTTAATGCCATTGAATTGAAACAGGGGAAAAATATATTTGCACGAACTGGTGTACTAAGTGTACTTCAGTTCTTCTGGATTGTAACTACAGCACCAGGTGAAATCGAGAATAAGAAAACACTGGGAGTTCCAGGTTACTGCGCGGATCAAAATAATCTAGTTTCTTTCATAACTAACTTAATTATGGTTCTAGTAATGAGAATAATATAAAGCAGGAAACTATTTTTGTGTTGTGTTAAAGATGCAGTCTTTCATTATTGAAACGCGCACTCCGAAATGAGGTATAAGGGATGGTATCATCATAATCGTTGTAAATTCACTTACTTTTTTTTTTTTTTTTTTGCTTGTGATGAAACCACCCGTTGTTCCAGGTTTCGGTGAACAAATTTCAAACAAGAGGTAATCCAACTTTTAGTTCACTTCCAACTCTGTATTAGTGACGTTGCTAAGTCAATAAATGAATCGAGTGGAGAGATTTGGGGGATCTTAACGACGAGGTATTGAGAAGATCTAGTGGTAACCAATCTTTAAGCTGCTAGATGTTCAATGAATATAGGTCTATGTGTATACATTAAATTAATGTTTTAGTACAAAAACATTACAAGTGTCGTAAAAAAATTTCTTCCTTTAGAATGTAACAATTGTACGTCACTGATGTCTAACAGAAATAAAATCTCACCAGAATGTGAACTTAAAGGTACATTTTATAAATAAAATACTAGTCTCTGAATGATATTATTATTAACAACCATACTGAGTCTTCAGTGAAAGAACATCTGTTTAAGCATACATTAGTAGATCAAGCCCCTATCGCATAATTATGTCAGTTATACTGAAGTAATGTATTATCAATTATATCAACATCTTTGGAAAACTGATTAGTAATTCAGTAGTAAGTATGTTTTTACCTAATGCCTTCGGAAAATAACGTTCGTTATTATGATTGAATGGTTCTTAAAATGGCGTGCGCGATTATCTGAATTATCATTATATACATACGACATTGTAAATCTTTGTTGTGGCAGGAAAATTTAAAATCTAGCAACAGGATGAATAGGAAAAGGTTTAAGAAAGTTTGCACTAAGTTAAATAATAAGTGAACAGTAGAATTTGAAGTTCCCATGCGTCGAGTAGTCGTTCTCTTAGATAATTAAATAGGACGCTTCTTCTAAAACTCAGTAGACAAAACGTGTTCGTAATTTTTTTTCTCAAATAGAAACGATTGTATGAATACAGAAATATATACAATCAAACTTATTCTTGCATGGCGAATGAAAAACAAACCCGAATAAACTCTTAGGCCACACTAAATTTTCCTTGATTTCAACATCGAATAACCGAACACTGAATAATAACTTCATGTCAAAGATTAAATATTGCGCCACAGTCGAGTAAGATTACTTGCAGAATTTATTAAGATATAGTCTATTCGCTGTTTCGTCACACTTTTTGAATCGAACTTTTTAAAAATCACCTCATGTATGACGCTTTTAGTTATTTCCTTAATATACCATGTATCACAAGCGTTTTGAACTTGTGTTCATAGAAAGCAACTTTTTTTTTGGTTAAATTGAAATGTTATTTATAATATTTTATTTATAATTTATATGAATTTAAGACAGTGAGATAACATGTGTGTTGGTAACGCCTAGAAAGAAATAGTTCTCACGCAAATTATTATTAAAACTGAGTGCGCAAGAATGCGGTACGTTATCCTGTGGTGTAATTTTCTAGGCTTAGTAAGACTTTATTTGCATGATGCTGATGAATATTCTGGAAGTAGAACTTTAACAGGGCGTTAGAAAAGTGTAAAGTAACCGTGATTGGATTATAATACACATAACGGAAATAGAAATTGGCCTAACGAGAGCTGTCCTGTAGGTGCCAATTTTGGCTCTCAAAAATAAATAAAATTCCTAACATGGAAACAATATTCCAGAAAACATAGACACCGAGCATTCTCCAGGCTAGCAACACGAGTCCATCTGGCTTGAGTTCTGAGCAGACACTATCAATGTTTCCTGCTTCCTACAAATATGTTGCAATGTCCATCATAAATAGTTCATATAAAAACTGATTGTATTAATAAATTTAGTTTCTTTACTAGATGACTTTTTTTATATATTTACAATAAGAAAAACGTCTTCCCTTCCTTTTTAAGGATAACGGTATCCATAGCTCAATAGAAATAAATAATTGTGAGTTTGTGAAATACGCGATGCTAGTTCCGGTATTTACATCATTTATTTAAGCGCTAATTTTGAAAACCAGCTAATATACCTTGAATATTTATAAATAAAATTTACCTTTTTATTTGACACCCAAAACATGCCATCTTCTATAAAATTCCGTTTTGCGTCTGTTTTATACACGCTGGCGGTGATACTAGTTTTCAATTTCCAAATACACGTCGCATATTTAAAACCACAATTTATATTTCCTGAAAGATGACGTATTTTTTCTCTGTGATAAGTGATAGGTACTGGTTTTGAGACGCAAATTATTAGAAACATAACATTTTCATCACAACGAGTTTTTTAGATCTCAAGGCACCTGCTTAATTTAATCACATGCCTAATTTTAACTAAATGGTTAGTGGTAACTGAAGAATACGAGGTGACGCCTAACGAGAGATACAGAATTTTTCTATACAAGTTTGTGACGAGAAGTTCTGGTTTTAGGCAAACAAACAAATTGTGTTCGTTTTCATTTATGTCTTTCATTACTAATTGTCACTGACGGTAACTCAAAATTAATGCATTTTGAAAACACCTATGGTATTCAAAATTTATCAAAACAAAAGCATGTCAAAATTATTCTGTATAACATTAGGCATGTTTTTTTTAGAACAACTGTTGATTGCACGGTTTGCATATATGTGTGTGTATATATATATATATCAGTTGCTTACATTTATTCTCTGAATATTTTCTAGAATATTATGCTTACATTCTTTACACTCTTAGCTAAAAACAGAGTTTGTACGATGCCACTATAAAGGCGGTTCACTGTGTTACGGGCAGCAACAGGCACACTAGCCTGATTGCGGTAGTGCAAACACATTGCGAAGAAGTGGAGCGAAGCCTTGAGCGCTTCTAAACAAACCCCGCCAGGCAGGCCGAGTGCGCCGAATATTAGAGCTGGAAACGCGGCGAACAGGGTCTTTGTCGTCGTGACACTGCGCCAGCAAGACGTCCGGGGGGCCGTCCGCCGACATACGCCTAGCCTCCAGCCTACGGTATCATGGACATGGTGAAGTCGGACCATAGTAAACTAGTCAGTGGCATTTTATATAAACAAGTAATTTAATAACGAATCACATTGAAATCTAGCACAATGTATCCAAGTAAACGTAACGAGAGCTCGTCCGATTTAACGAGTAACTAACCTATTGTAACGAGATGTATTTTGATAGTGTGTGATATATCGGTTGAAACGAGTGACTAGTATGTGCGTTTGTGTGGAGAGAATACTAATTATAATAGCCAATGTGTAGAAGAGAGAGACATATGTGTGTAGTAGAATGCATGTTTCACCTTTTTACCGTTAGAACTTACTCTCCAACGGCTTACTGGTCGTCTCAGGAACTATGCAAGGGCATTTAGAATACATAAAACTTTCAAACTTATTAAGAAGCACTTCATTTACATTATTACGTCTGTAAAAATAAATTTGGTTGGGGTGATGCAGCGTTACCAATAAAATAAATCAAATGTTAATTATCTTTAATTCAAAGCAGAGAAAAAATCGAAATTAAAATCAAAATAACACTGTTTAACTGTGTGTGAAAGTAAAATCAATTAAGTAAACAATCTGTTCTGCAATTAGTTTCAACTTATTAAAATATTACCACCATTCGAAAACAAGAATTACTTCAATTGAAACTAAAATAACATTAAATGTCTTTAAGCTGCTTTCAAAATAAATAAACCGCGCATTAATTAGACTGTTTTCAAATTAAAAGTGTCTCTAGTATTAGTGCTGCTTAACCAAGTTTTACGTAGTGAGCTCCATTCATTCATAGCATTACATATTCTAATCACATTCCCACATATCTGACTTAAGTTCGCAATCTCTTCAAAAATGAGCAAAGTCTCAATTTTCTCCAACAAAGTAAAGCTCGAATCAAAAATACAAACTAGTTCTTCACTCCCAATTTAAAATGAAATCACTGTAAAGTTCAAAAAGTTTTGCTCCGGTAAGTAGCTCAAGTCGGGTAGCGTAGGACTACTGGGCTGAATTAATAAGTGAAATCTGTACTGCAACTAAATCCTCCAAAAAATATAATATGTCACCAACATTTCGGGAGTAATGATAAATTTGTAAAATACGCTACCAAACATAAGTCTATTTGCCCAAAAATTAGGTGGCATTACCTTAATCTGTAGTTAGGCTGACGTTACCAGCATGGCGTCGTGGCGTCGGTGTAGACTCTCCTCGTCGACAGCGTCCTCTTCTTCACTTGCCAAGCTTGCCCTTAATTATACTAACTTCATAGTACCAAAACACTGTCCTAAATTTATGATGATGTCGGAGATATCACCCAAGAAATTCTGACTCTTAAAAACCACGTCTTTGGATCTTCAGATCCGTACCCAGAAGCCCTTGACTTCCGGCAACTTCGTTATCAAGTCGTATCAATGGAGCTGAGCTACTTCCGGTTTATTAACTCACAAATATAGCTTAACACAAAAGACAATTAAAACTGTAAATAAAAGAAAACAGTGTTAAAAATAAAAATAATAAATTCTGAGACTTGAAAAACTCTGAAAAATCATTAAGTCATATACTTAATTTAAGCAGCCAAAATGCTTAGAATAGTGCTCTTGCCTACCATAGAGTAACATAAATTAACATGCAAGGATTGAAAAGAATGGTGGGTTCATGTCTCATATTATGCATTTAAAAATCATAAGGTCAAATATGTAAAGTTGTAGAAATATTCAAATTAAAATAAGTACGTAAACATATGCACAATATGTAGGTGTCAATATAGTACAAAACAATACACGTGTTAATATGCATACTACAGTAGTTTGTTTTGGGACATGTAAATGAGAGCACATGGATCTGTTACAAGTGATTTAAATACGACGATACTGAATATATTTGAGTTCATCATAGAGTATACCTTATCCCAACATGTGCGTTTAATATAAAATATATTTAACCACATTAAAGCCACATGCTTGTAAAAACGTAATTCGTCTGGCTGCCTATCACGAACCCCTCCCCTCGGCGGAGCTAACATCATTTGGTTTGCTCACATCGATTCGATACTTAACAGACGTTGACTGTTTACTACTATTTGTTACATGGTTAAAAAAAGGTTCAGTATAAAAATATATATTAATTAACTATATGATCCGTGAGACTTCGTTCGCATGACATTTTGGACTGCGGCCCCACTTTACATATATATATATAAATTCCACTACGTCCCTACTTTTGGGTTATCTAGCCACTGAGCTACTGCGGCCCCACTTTTGGGTTCTCTACCCGCTGAGTTTCTGCAGCTTCATTATTGGGTTCTCTACCCACTGTGCTACTGTGGCTCTTGGGAAGGGATGGAAGAGAGCCCATGGACAAAAATACAGGAAAAATGACGGAATTTTTTTTAACAATGCTTTTTTTATGCAGTATAATTGCAATAAGAATTTTTATTAAGGAAATGAGATATTTTTCCGGTATAAAAGGTAGCCTATGTCACTCTCCGACCCTCCAACTATATTTGTGCAAAAAATCACTTTGATCCGTTGCTCCGTTTTGACGTGAAATAAGGACACACAAACACACTTTCCCATTTATATAGTAGTAATGATTATGGTGGTCAGCTTTAACAATATTGTTTGTTGACTGTTATTTTTATTTTTATAGCTCTTCAAAAGAATAATTAATCTACGGTTCTTCTCAGTGAACTGGTTTTTATTAATGTTACTCAAACATTGTGGAGTTATGTTAAATGCAAATCGTGGACTACGAGAACTTGTAATGTATTCAACATTTCATTTTGTGACTTATATCTACAGAGGCAAGTTTCTCTAACACACTGGACTTCTACGAAGTCTTGGAATTTTTAATAACTTATTACATTGGTTCCAGAATCTTTTGTTTCTACTCATATACTATTTTCTAGCGATCCCTGGGTAAACTGAGCATTATAACAATTTTTTTTTTAATAATCAAACCTTTTATCGATTAATATAATAATCATGTTAGTTGTACTGTCACTGGCGTTTTCGAATATCCCCATTATTTTCAATACTCGTAACATTTACGAAGTCCTCATGAGGTATGAAACGCATTGTACCGTTATATGGGATTACAATTCTTAATCTGCAAGGAATAATTTGAACACAAAATACAAGTCTGGTTGTAACGCCAGCTGCCAGCTATATCGTATTATCCTCTGCGTAAGGTCCCGTTTGACTTCCCTGCGTCTTCACGCACTGTCGTGTTTTCGGCACTGCCTATCGACGAAACACGTCCTCGAACTCATTGTCGACCACGAAACCACCCTCCACAGTCGCCCCGAACACGTTCGATACTGTCAAGCCAGCACGTCCTCTTCACAGAGTTCGCGTGGCAAGGCTTCAGCAGTTCCTGCTTGCCGTGCCCGGCTCCCCATTCAAACTGCTCGTATCGGGTTCGCGTGCAGTTCTTCCGCGCTGCCGTGACTCCCGTCAACCCTCGTCTCCCCTGCGTCTGCACGCTCATTTCCGACACCTGTATCCCGCCCTCCCGCAAGTCCCCGCCCCCCTGTCAAATTTTCCGTCAGACTGCTTCCGGTAAGTTTAGTCAAATAAGGTTAGGCGGTTATGACGTCATCGAAACTTCATAAGCGCCGCCATAGTTGTCTGAGAAAGTTGAATGGCTTCAGTTCCCATCAGACATTTGAAGACTGGGCCAGTTTTAAAATTTCTTTGATGTTTGATGGTCTCAGCCAATCAGAATCGTGCACGACAAAAGTGGACGTCAAGAAACTTTAAAATAACGAACAATTGCTGGAAACGAAGTATAGTTATGAAGAAGCTGTCTGGGCATGAAGTCTATTTTAAGTGAACATTGCACATACGAAATCAGAGACATTAAATGTCATTGTGCAGGAAACATCTCTGATAAATAAAATTTGAATTAGGGAAAGAAGCAAAAATGCTTAGTCACTGGTCGATGCGCAACATTGACTTTGTACCGAACAATGCGGCACCACTACATGCCACCACGATGCTCCCCAATTGGTGGTCTTCGCGTGAACAGGACTCTTCATACGGACCGCCCTCTCATGCCAACATGTATTTTTTGAATATAGGTGAAAAAACGATAGCAGAATCGATACTGGCGACAACCAGTTAGCGATGATGGGAGCACTCTAAGAAAACCCATATAATCGTTCGACCAAGAGAACATGCATGTACTTACATAACATTATGTTACCTAAGTATGCATGTAGGCATGCGTACATACACCTATACATAATTATGTATAAAATAAATTGAAAATAATTTTATGTTACAATATTTATGTGTATGTACATACATATACAGAAATTTGAATTATTTTTAAATTCCCAAATGTAATATACATAATAATGTATAAATTTCATTGAAAATAATTATATATTTTCATGATTATATGTACATAACTATTCATATAAATTAAATTGGAACATTTTTATATTCATCATACATAGATACCTATACCTATAGGTACACATAAATTCATTTGAAAATATTTTATATATGCATAGTTCCTCTACATTACTATATATATATATAAGCAATTATATATATATATATATATATATATATAAACGAAAAGTAATTTTATATTTACATACGTAATACATGTGCCTATACATGTAAACTAAATTGATTATATTTTATATGATAGTTGTATGTACATAACTATATATGTATAAATTAAATTTAATATAATTTCATATTAATATACTTATATATATACCTATTAATATTTGTATACATACACATTATTATGGATAAATAAATTGAAAGTAATTTTATATAGTCCTATCTTATATACAATTGTACCTACGTTTCTTCTTGTCGAAAAGTATTTGGGTTTTCTCAGAGTACTCCCATACCGCGAAGATGAATTGCGATTTCGTAGGGCTGCATTTTGACCCCGAACCTGCATCATCGCTAACTGGTTGTCGCCAGTGTCGATTTTGCGATCGTGTTTTCACCTATGTTGAAAAATGCATGTCGGCATGGGAGGGCGATCCGTACGAAGAGTCATTTTCAAGCGACGAGGACCAATTGGGAAGCATGGCGGTGGCCTGTCGTGGTGCCGCAATAATCAGTACAAAGTCCATGTTGCGCATCGACCATTGACGAAGCGTGGTGGTGGCTTGCTGTAGCTCTGGACACTTTTATTACGAAGTGTAATAACAGTTTACCCCGGAAGCATTGAAATATACCGAAGGACCTGGATATATACTTTTCTAAAACGTGATTACTAAATAAAAATTTCGCATATAAGCTTTTGGAGGTAGGACTATATAATTTTATTTTAAAATGGAATGAATTTATTTTAACTTTTAAACCACACACACACACACACCGCACTTAGCACCGCAATCACAATCAACACTGCAATCATCACTGCAGTTAGCAATCCCAATCTCAATCCCAATCCCAAACCCAATGCTTCGATTAATCTATAGCAATCTTTCCATCAATCTTCAGCTGCTCCACCTCCATGTCCTCACCCACCTCCACTTGCTCCACCTCCACATCCATGTCCTTATCCACCTTCTTCTCCTCAATCAGGGGTCATTTTGGGGTCATTAGGAGTCATTTAGAGTTCGTTTTTGTTTCATTATTGGCCATGGGCCAATGGGCCAGTCTTGTGAGGGATCGGTCCGACAACAGGAGTAGGTTGTCTACTTTAAGTGTAACAATGATTTATAGGTGAGCGAAGAACTTGTCTGGAATAAACTGTTGAAGATATAACTGCATGGCGATGTGATCAAGGAACTAGCATCTAAAGCCTGCTTACTTGCCTCTGTGTGTGTGATGCCTCAATGCCTGTATGTGCTGGTTCAGCTGCAATCATGGGGCAACTCTGTGATTGGCAGGTGGGTGTCTGCACAATGTATTAATGGTGTAATATGATTGGTACAAAGTCAATTTAACATCATAGGGTTTTTGAATATGCATATATTATAAGCAATAGGGATGCAGGCAGGGATGCTTAGTGTGACAAAGGCTGTCGTGAAGATGCATCGTCTTGGCTAGATTCTGCATCTTTGCATAGATTTTTCTCGAGTTTAGGTTTTCAAGGGCAATGGGTCAAGGTCGAGGTAGTCTACATCTATTATGGGGGTAGTAGAATGTAATATAATATGCTTGCTGTCGTTTATGCACTTTTTCTCTACTTTTGGTTTTCAAGGTCATCCTAGTTCATGTGTTCACATGGTCATTGGCTTCCAATATGGCGGATGGGTGATGTCTACAAAATGGTGGCCGCCTACCAAGATGGTGGCCTCCAGTAATGTATAAACGAATGATGAACGAAAAATCAAGATGGCGGAATGAGTATAGATGAGGGGAATGGGGGCGAGAGAAGCAGTCGTCTGCTGGGCGTGGTGCTGAGGGACCTTCGGAAATGTATTTTTTTTAATTGTATAAGTTTTTAGATAATTTTTAATGACACATTTTAAATAATTTTTAGTTAATGTTTAATTATACTTTTTTTATTTTTTTATTTTTTGGGTTTAATATCAAGATCATGGTCGAAGGTGATATGGGTCAAAGATGGCCGAGCATATCAGGCCGGATCCTGCCATTTTTAAAGAGATTTTTAAACGATTTTTAAATAACATTTTTAATAGTAAATTTTTGGAACAGTTTTTTGATTATAATTTTAAATACATTTTTTAGTATTTTTATTTTGTTTAGAAATTTAGACTTTTTTTGCAATTTTTTTTGGGATTTGGGGTCAGAGGTCACCGGCGTAAAGGTCAAGGGTCACGATCAGAGTTAATGACATCAGAGATGGCGGACGGTGACGTAACAAGATGGCGGCTCCCCCGGCTCCGGCTCCGACTCAGACTCCCTATTCCCTTGTCCGCAACTCCTCTAAATCCTACTACTCCTGTTTAATTCATTTCCAAAAGGGATGTTTTCAAATAATTAAGCAACATTTTCCATTTTCATTTCCAAAAACCTGTGTTTACCTCACTTCGAAAAGAAATAAGCTAATTTTTTGCACAGCGCATTAAAAAAAAAAAAAAAAAAAAAAAAAAAACCACTTCCAAAAGAGATAAACTAAAGTGGTATTTCATAAACATGTCGCTTAAAATTTTATTATAATATTTCAGTTCTTAAGTATGTGTATTTGTTGAACAAAATTATAAATATATATTTTAAAAAAAGATTTTTAGTTCTGTAATTATGTTAGTGATCAGCAGATACATTAAGTATCAATTATTTCTACTAAAAAAAAGAATCGTTGATTCAAGGCAGGCTTATTTGAATAATGACACAATTTTAACAATACACCGATTTATATGACAATACGGCCAATCATGTGGTAAAGACATGTGGAGTGTCATTTTACTCCGTTTATTTTATGCACATTACGCATTTGCTAACACGGAAATCAAAATAATTTTTATTGTTTTTATTGAAAAACTTTTTTAAAAATGTATATTTATTGAACTTATGTCTATATTTTTTATTATTTAGTATATTTACATGTACATTCATAATCCTATTATATAATAGGACGATCTCTGTCTGTATGTCCCTCTTTAATACTTATAAGTTCCTTGAAACTCAACATGAGTTCTTCAAATTTTACACAGCGAATCCTTAGAGTCAAATACACGCCCATTTTGAATTTCAGCAAGATTAGATTACGCAATCATGACTTTTTAAATTACTTTTTCCTATGAAAGTAGGTAATGGAATGTCATTTTTGTTTACTATAAATGTCTCACTTCAATGTTGAGGTAATTAAGTGGGGCCACAGTGGTCAAGTAGCTAGAGCGATCCCAAGTGAGGCCACAGTGGCTCAGTGGATAGAGAAATGTCCATTTTTTTCCAGTCTTTGTATGGTAACCAAATTTTTTAACATTGTAAATATTTTAGGCACATGACCATATTGAAAACACGGTCACAGGCTAAACCACTAGTCTGAAAATAACAGGATACCTATTGTAATGGGCTCTAAACCATTTGTGTACCGACTAGGTGCTCAGATATAGCCTAAGACATACTGGAAGGTAGGCGTGAACTAACACGGCCCGGACTCGCCAATTAAGTAACACAACTGTGAAATATTGAATAGCTAAATACAAAAGTATATATAGAGTAACCTAGAAAACCATATACTATATCCAGAAAAGTTTAATTACATTTACAAACTTTTCACTAACTTGAATTGTTTGTATCTATGGTGTCTGTCCGACCTCATTTATTCCTCTATACACCGAACTGGCATGCAGTCTGCCTGCAGCATTGTACTGTTTGCCAGGTTGCAGCACGAAGTGTGGAAGGGGCCACCAGTGTTTAACTTCCTTTTTTATTCTTTTCAGTCCTGTCTATTTTTTTTGCATTACTGTTCATCAGGTTGCAGCCCGAAGTTTGAAAGGGGCTACCAGTGTTAACTGCACATTTTAAATATATTTAGTCTCACGAATGTATAAATTAATGTATAAATAGTCTACGTATATAATAATAACAAAAAAAATTGTTGAGACTAAATTTTGAAAAATAATTTTGCATCAGTTTGGGTGCAAGTGTGTGTGCCAGAAGTAAACGCAGATAATTGAACAAACTTGAAATTACAAATAATGTTACACAAGACACAAAATATTTCTGAACATTCTATTTAATGTCATATCTTCTCTTCAAAACTTTAAATAACTGGCTCGTTTACCATTCAGTGATCATGAGCGCATAAAAGGTACGTAAGAATAAGTTACCTCAAAATGTGCACACGCACGCATATGATTAGGAAAAAGTCAACGTGCAAAACACGTTATGACAAGTACTAACTCGGCCACCTAGGGCCTCACTAGACTGACAAGTGCCGGTGGTGAATTTTCCTAGTAATTTAATACAATAATACCTCATGACTTCCATTATATTTATACGGTATACAGCTGCCGCTTCAAGCAAATTCATATAAGCAAAATACTGGCCCAAGCTAAGGCCTGACCACAGTGAAAAATATTTTACGTGCCAGATGTTATTAGCACCAATGAAAATTACTACACCTTCCAACCTTGGACGTACTGGCAGACAAAGCTGTAATTGTCAAGACAAATCCAATCTTTGCCTTTTCAGGCCGCACTAAGGGTTCGTTCAAAACCCCAATCATTTATCAATATTCAAAAGCTTTGCGCTGAAACAATAATTTCAATCTTACATGTGATTAACTTTACGTGACGCAACATGCATGTTAATTTTGGTTAACCATAAGAATATTTTGAAAATGCTAAGCACGCCCTCATATGAACGTAGCATTAGTCTTAACGTATCGTGATAATCGCTCAAAATGGGCAAACGACAAAGTTAGTTACCGTCCCGATGCTGATTCTTTCACTGGAACGGCTCCAATTATCAACAAAGTCTCTACCATTTATAATCAAACACAGAGCCATAATGTATTATAAAGTGGCAGACCAAAGCCAGTTTTATCAATGGCACAAGTTAAAACCTGAATAATAATGCAGTACCCTGCACTCAGAAATCTGATATAATACATTCCGTTCTCAATTTCACACGGCTAAACCTTCTTAATGATGTTATAGACATTCACAATACAATTCGTATAGATGAGTTCTGAAAGGTGGAGGGTCTGTAGCCCTGTAAAGTGCCTTCTTCATAAAAGCACAGCTTTAAAAATAACATTTAAATTAACCTTTGACGTAGGGGCAACTGTATATTTCCTCAGACCGAACAAAGCCCTAAATCGTAAATAATCCTACACGCACAATAAAAACGAAAAAAAAAAAAAACGAAGGCGAGCTGAAGACGCCACAGCGTGTTCGCACATTCAAATCAGTAGACTAGACAAATAGGGCAACGAACACTTAGACCAGCAAACCACATAGGCCAACTACCCAATCATCAAATTAATAAATACAAACCACCTCCAGAAGGGAGTGCGAAATGCAAAACCTACAAAACGGAGCACATAAAACGTAATAATACCAAAATGCTACAATCCCAAAGAATCTACAAACAGCATAAAGTGCCCATCATGCTAAATGAATTTTAATTGAATATACGTCTTCAACTCACCGTCGAGTAACAAATTACTTACCCCCTCTTGCTGGTTACAAAATAATTAAAATAATGATAATCAGAGATATCACAATCGATCCCTGGTCCTGATGTTTCCGTGCGTTGTGTTAATAGCTAATTCACTTCACCGCCCATAACTGTAATCACACAGCTCCGCCTCAGGCGATACACATTAACTCGGCGAGAACTACAGCAGAAGAATGACCGAGTATAAAACTTACATGTATAAAAATTCAAACTTGTGACGCAGAGCGGGTCAAGGAAGCAGGGTGGGGGAAACGACAGGAGAAAGGAAAGGAAATGGAGAGCGTTCATAAAGGTCGCCTCGGGCGCTAGCATCGTGCGGGAAACTTCGGAACCAGTCGTAGCACTATTGCAGGCATGACGAACAGTACTATTAGGCGCACAGGTAACGCACTGGGGTTACAATTTAACTATAAAAAAAATATTTTAATACCAACCTTTTATTTATATACACACTAAAAACAGATAAATCACTACAGTACTTACAGAATGTGTTGAAATTGTAGGACGTGGTCGGAAAGCCATAATAAACTTTACTACAAATTAATATGTTTCTGTCAATTTATATTTAGTATATTTAAGGTTAGCGCGACTAGTTAAGAGCCTTACGCAAGATATGTTCTAACTACTCTTGCGCAAATGAGGTACATGTTCTATATTGCGAATAGTTAACATCCTTACGTACGATATGTGCTTACTACGAAATTGTGAAAAGTTAAGATTCTTACTCAAGATATGTGCTTACTACGCTTACGCAAATGAGGCATATGTTCTATATTGCGCCAAGCTTTTATATATGAAATATAAATTGATACGAACATATTAATTCGTAGTTAAGTTTATTACGGCTTTTTGATCACGTCTTACAATTTCTACAAATTCTGTAAGTACTATAATTTTTTTCTCTTTTTTAATGCATTTATAAATAAAAGGTTGGTTTTAAAAGGTTTCTTATAATTACATTATTAAGGATTTTGCCATTAATGCCAAACATGGAAAATGTTCCGATAACCGACTGTAAAATGCAACTCCCTCACGTTCCTTTGCTTAAAGCTCATCAAACTTTGTTCTCATTGAGATGATCGAAAATTATATGTAAAATTATTTATAATTCGGTAATTATTTTACAATTGCTAACACGGTGCAATTATTTACATTAGAAACTAAAGAGAAAATAATGAAAACTTTTAAAACTAATAGTATCTTCATCAAGAGTGTATTTTTAATGTTAATGCTAATACAGTAGTACCATTAAAATGTTTAATTATTATAAGTAAAGTTAATGCAAAACAGATGCGTCAGCCAAATAATTTAGTTCTACGTGTATAGCGTTCCCCCAATTAATAGCCCTATATTCAATCTAACGAACTATTATTATATGTATATTTTAACGAATAAAATAAGTATGGATTTTACCCACTCGTCTATATATATTTTTGAACATCAGCTAGCGTACGTATTTGTTCGGGTTTTTATTTATGCAAACATTTTTGACAGAAGCTATTTTTCCTCTCCGTTTATAAGCCCTGCCATATAATAAAATCAGTAGGAAACTTATACCCAGCACAAATATCACATCAGTAGTTTCATGTATATCATTTAAAAAAATCGATCTTGCTTGTGCCATAATGCAGTTTATTGTAAACCACGGAACAATTTTGTCGTATCGCTTATCGCCGTAGAAGGAAGTTCTTTTTCTAACTACACAAATTACAAAGTAGAGTTACGTTCACTGCGTATTGTAGTGACAGTGAGCGTTCTGGACGACAATTAACCTACTTTTTTCGGCTGATTGCATATGGCTTGGAAGTAGTATCAATTTAAAAGTTAGCGTGCACAGAACTTGCTTATGGCCACGAAGATACACATACAAGAACAACCTTAAATGCTGCACACGTAAGGGAGAGAAAAATCGCTGCAGTTGTCATCGATATTTCGCCGATTCTGATAGGCTGCATTCAAAAAATGTAAGTAAGCAAAAAAAAAAAAAAAAAAAAAGATGAAATTACCTTTTATAATTGAACCTTTGAAAAATCATCCTAGGCGTATTATGTCAACCTGTTTTTCTAAGAACTTGTATTCCACAAATATTTAACACTGTGACTAACTTTAGAGTACTGAATTACTGAATACATGAAACTTTACCTTAGTATCTTCTATAACTTGTTAATTCATATTTAATACGAAATAAATATTACAACAGCGAGAGCAGCGACGTGTTGGCAATGGCCAGTAAGAAATTGTTCAGTTACAATTTTTTTTTACCTTGTTTTTATGTATACTATTTGTAAGTTAAACGTTGACAATTTATATATTTGTATTGTTAGATAGCACTGACGGAAACACATTTCATTGCTGCAGTTAAAAATATCCGCGCAAATTCCCGTGTGTAGGCTGGTGTTGTTTTTTTTCGTCCGGAATTAAGGTTCAATAAGCGAAGCAGAGCGTGTCGCTCTCTCTCTAGTTCTCTCTGTTTCTCTTCTCTCTCTCTCTCTGGAAGATCGTACCACCTGTGTAGGAAAGGTATACATTTTGTTAGTTCTAATTTCAGTACACTTCATACTAATTACAGCAACAATAATGATGTTTGGGATTGTATTTACAATTGAAACGAGATTTTATTTTTTAAATACCTAGTGTATGTTATTTAGATGCAACGACGTGTTTTAGATGCGATGGAGTGACACAGCTCGTTGCACGACACTTACAAATCCAGCAGGTTGGCAGACGTGGTGTGGAAAGCGTTCCCAATATGGCGGCGGCGGGCGATTATACCCAGTGCATTACGACTGCCAGTGGCGTGGCGACGTACAATGACACGGCATGTTTCTGAATGTAGCGCCAAGTTCGTACTCGTGTTTTTGAAACATCCTAGGGAAGTTACAATGTTGTGATAAAAATGTTTTCACGGCACGGCAGGGTTGATTAATATACTGTTAACGAGTGTTGTAATCGCTGCGTGTGCAAGGGCGTAGCTGCCATTTCCGTCTATGGTGGCTGCGTTTTAATCGTTACGCAGGCCTGTGGATTTCATATATGTGCAAAGTTTATACATTTTAACCATGGACTGATGTTATGACGAAGTTAATTATTTATATTTACGGCTGTTTATCACAATGTTGTACCTTCGTGCTAGGTGTTTGAAACAGTTGTGTAACGAGCTTACGTTTCTGTGACTTGGATGTCTACAACGTTCCCAGCGAAATACTAGGCCCACCCAGATAAATTTAAATAAATAGTAAAATAAACCTACAAACCAGTAAGTACGGTACCAATGCATGTAAATATTAGCGGAATAAATGTTACGGCAGGCCTATGTGTTTTGCATGTTCGCCGCTATCTTTTACGTTTGTCAATGTTACGTAGTACAATAAATAAGCGACACGAGTTGTGTGCTTGAATTTACTGCGTCGTTTCGTTGGACTGGTTTGTCCCTTAGTTTTAGTTTTTATTCTAAACATACATTAATAGCAACGGGTTAAATACTTCTGTTGTTTCCGCCACAGTTGTAACATACACCGTCGCGGCAAAATATTAATGTGTATTATGTACACTGTGCTATATCGTGTGTAACAAATAGTTATAAAGCTGACCAAAATATTGTTATAAGCCTAAATAGTGAACATTCGTAGGAAATTGTTTCTGCAATATGACATAATTCTTTGAACAGCTGTAAACAGCAACCAACGCATTTGACAGTTATAAAAGTAGAAGTCACATGGCAGTGTGTTTATGTTTACGTGTAGCGGAAGGATACGTAATCAGTAACCAAAAGTAGAAATTTGGCAGGGCTTCAGAAAAGTCCGAAGTTGTCGTGAATCAACTTATAATACTTTTTCATTCATCTAGTAACGAAAAGGCGGGCTTCCTTAACTTTGAAAGGAGCAAACATTACCAGTTCCTGGACAAAGCAGGCGCTTTCAGAACCGTCCCCCCCCCCAATATTCCTTTTGGCATGATTGTTCGGCCAAAGAGATCGTATTACTTCCTCCATGCATCTGCTGTCCAGACCGTGTGTCTAGTACGACCGGGTTGTGATACGGTCGCTTGGCGCAGTATCGTCGAAGAAGCATACGGTTACATGACGCACATGGTTCTCAGGCCTAAATTTGATAATATAGACATTAAAGGGCGGAAGAGCGGGGGATAGTTCATAAAAGTACATCTTTGACGTGGAGAAAAGATTTCCTATTTTTTTTTTTTAATTCTCCTCGCACCTACTGCTGATTTATGACTGCCGTCTAAGCAGAAATTTTCAGTATTTGGATGCTCGGCGATTGCACTCATGTAAAGCTTGTTAAAACTTTTGTCTGAATATTCTAGGCCAGGGATTTCAAACTTAAATTGGCGTGCGAACCATCAAATATAACCAAGAGGGCATAACGGGCAGCGTGAAGAAAAAGAAAAAAGAATATATATATAATGTTTTGTTAAAATATTATTCTATTTTAAATTTATACAACTGAATATGGTACAAAAATAATACTTGCAATGAAAACAAGTGCAAAAAAAATAGCCACTATCAATCATTGAATTAGGAAAGTATAAATTTCTGCTAGAAATTCGGTATCTCCTCTTGGCTACCAATGTTCGAAATCTGGTGAAGTTTTATTGACCTGAAACAACTCTCACTATACTTCTAGATTTTCGTTTGGGAGATTACTTTTTCGTTTGGAAATATTCAACATTCGGAGGGGGGGAAACTGTTATAAATGTAATTTTAAAAATTCTTCTTGCTGACTGACTTTTTCTTTTTTCTGTTGCACACGTATAACTTCTAAATATATAGACCACGCGCCATTTTCAAGTTTGATTTACAAATATCCTGATAGCGAGCCGTGTTGCACTTATTTCCCTATAATAAACTGCATCCGCACAGATGTCGGCCACGGGCCTCATGCAGTTTGCGAGTCGCGATTCTGGCACGCCTGCAAAAGCTGTTAAGCAACGGCGAATTGAAGGATAAGGTATGAAATCAGTTGACAGGAAGTCGGCCGCACCATGCCAGAATAAAATGTTTACATAAATACAAACTTTCACTTTTATGAACATGGATATATTTATGTTGAAGGAACATGCAATCGTACTGTGGCGCCCTCTAGCGTCATCGCCGACAACGCTCTAATCAACAGCAGAAAACTACATCACAGCCAACTACCCTGACTACCCACTAGCATTAATTATTAACCTGGAAGAACTAAATAATGAACCATAATAAACAATGATTTATTTTTCTGCTATTCATTTAGTTGCCCAAAATCAGAGAAAAATTATGACACTGAATTGAGGTATCATACTTTCCATAAATAGACGAACTCCTTTCCGTAGCCTACGAAGTATGATTTTAGCGAGAGACGCTCACATGCAGAACACTGGCCTCTGACTCTGCGGTGCTTTCGGCCAGACCATGTTTTTTTTTCTTATTGGAATTACCATCCTTTGTGCGGACACAAGGTCGGTATACAGGCCTTGATGTCTCGTCGACAGCGAGGCCATTTAGCGATGGAGCAAGTTGCCGAGAAGAACAGAGTTGGAGAAGGAATGTCCATGATGTGCAGCAAGGAACCGGAGTAATTTCGGGTATCTATGGGGAAACCGAAATCAGAATTTTTGGGCCGGGATTCAACCCTTGTTTCCTCCTGAAAGTGACTCCAATGTGTGCGGACATAAGGGATGTCAGGATGGTTGCAGCAGGAGTATGTTATGGTGTTT
Organism: Dryococelus australis; assembly: GCA_029891345.1. NCBI lineage: Eukaryota > Metazoa > Arthropoda > Insecta > Phasmatodea > Phasmatidae > Dryococelus > Dryococelus australis. The sequence continues at coordinate 47,501,263 of CM057003.1, forward strand.
GTGGTATTCTTCGGGTTTCTGCCAGAGTGCCGATCAGACTTGGTGTGGATGGACCGGCAGATGATCTGGAAACTTCAGGCACAGGGGTTGGTTGGACGTTGAGACTAGCACCCCTGAAACCCCCGCTTACCATCACCTCCTACCCCTCCCCTCGATCCACCACACCCCCTTCGAGAGAGGGCTGGTGATGCCGCCCTCGTAATTAATGTTCAGCGGCCATGAGCGTTTAATTGCGCGCGCGCCGCAAGTCAATTGAATCGCAATTCGATTCAGGAAATTGACGCGCGGCTGCCAATCCGACCCCCGCGCCCCGGCGATCGGGCGACGCCATCAGCCCCTTGAGGGGCGAGGGAGGGGGCGGCGTGAAAATCACGACTTCATTTGCTGCGGCGAGAAGCCGTAATTTGTTGCGTTTAGCGGTGCTGTTAGCCCCCCGAGCCGACCCGACCCGAGTCGACCCGACCCGACCACAATCCCAACATCAGTCCAACTAGATCCCACACCTGAGCACACGCGTACACCCATCTGCGCGTGAAACTTGTGTCACAGCTATCACTCGTTTCGAGAGTGCCCCAGACTGTCCTTCAGTGTTAGTTAACTGCTGGGCGACATGGGTAACAAGCTTGCCATTTGAAATGAATTTGTCTCTTGTCGAGCAAGCTTGTCGTACCATGTGTGTTCCAAGGTTGATTCAAGCTAAATTTCTCATGACTGGTACATACTTGCTAATGGTAAGCATGAAGATGACTTGAATTATGCTTGTAGGTTGCTGAGGCAAGCTTGCGGCATGTTTTACTAATAAAGATTGCCACAAGCTTGAACTGTGTAGACTAGCAAGCTAGATTCAAACTTGTTGGCTTACATAGCGATCTTGATTCAATCTTACATGCTTGACACGACAAGTTTGATTCAATATTGTCTCACGCCTATTTTACTATCAGCCTTGTGGCCACAGGGTATAACAAAACAGTCATGTGCCTCATGATTATTCCACTATTATACAATCAAAACTGAGCATACTACTACAGCGACCATACCGAATAAGTCCGCCTTCTTTCAAATACAAATGCATATATCTGTACTTCTGTCTATGTAAAGCTCTACTGAATATTTTTAGTTACTTCACTGACCGTAGGTGCAAATCGACAAAATTATATTATTTGTTACTAAAATACCAATATTATAAACTTACCGTGAAATTAACTCAACCGTCTTTCCTCCTGTAACGTTAATTGGGACAAAGAGTGTCCAGTAAACAACGTGCGTAGTTATGTGGCATATCCACCAGAGGTAGAGACAAAATTTTGTAAAAGAGTTGCTTAATTCGTGATAAGGAATATGTTTTACGTTTGAGGTCCGAAAGTTTTGTCAAACATTTGGAGCGTGCATCACAGCAGGCCTACCTGGGCTGCTGTATAACATCTGCGTTTGTGCGTGTGCTCGCACGCTCACGCCATAAGTGGGAGTAAATAGTTCAGAATAATATTCAGTTTAGCACTTCAGTTTACGATACCAAGCGGTAAGTTGCTTCGAGTCATTCCTGTGCACCTCCATTATGCTAGAAGTAAGTGCAGTACGCTCTTTCTCTAATCATTACTCGAAATTTACCATGGTGTCTAGGTAGGACAAAGCGACAAAGTTTCTTGTTAATAACTGAAGGTCGGTCCTATTAGAACGGGATGGAGATTTGTGCGCAATGCTTATCTTTAAACCCATTTCAAATTGGTCGCAAAATTGAATTTAACGCAGTTTTTATAGAATTATCAATTATTTTTCCAACAATGTTGAACTCTATGACCCTTCATTAACATTTTACATCGTTTACTGTTTGAGCAGAAGTGGTCCACGTGCAAAATTGCCTGCATAATTCTCAGAGTCCTGACAGACTGCATCACTCATTTGACTGGCAAGTGATGCGCGCTCTTGTGACTGTTTGAGCCACACATACAAAAAGGTCTTGTCTCTCCACGTCTCCTCAATGTAGTTGGTAAAATTGAACAAAACAAGAGACCCTCCCCCATTGTGTATAAAAGAGGTTGGGTTTACTTCAGTGAAAAAAGTCATTCACAGTTGCTTAATTTTTTTATTATTTTCGAATTCTTACAAAATTTCCCTATTTATAAAAAAATAAAAAGTTATTATAGGAAATAGATCATAAACTTTATTTAAAATATTTTCCTTTATGATCGCACTACCCCACAATTAATATTAAAAGATTACATGAATATAAATATAAATTGTGATTACATATCTTTTAAATTGGCAGCAAGCCTCCCCCCTCCCGCTTCTAGTATTATCAGAACAGCAGTTCCTCGCTGTTATGCAGCCCGGGGCTCTCTCTCTCTCTCCACTTACGGGAAAGACCCAAGCATTTATACAAACTAGCAACTCTTCCAGAAGGTTAGCAGATATTCTTCGCCCGGAAATGTCCCTGCGCTGCATCACTGGCTGGCCGGCGTCACGTCGTCATGGTGACGGACAGGGGGAGGGGAAGTGGCCAGAGAGCTTTCGCCGGCGGCCGCGCCACGCGCAGCCTACACTTGTCGAGCAGCAGTCATGCCATCTGGAGGTGGTGTGTGTGTGTGTGTGTGTGGGTGTGCGTGCGTGCGTGCGTGGTCAGTCAAACGGTCCCTGACGCATCAAAGGTAAGCAGTGCTTACTGTCCACACTTGTAGAAACAGCTTTCCTAGGTTCCGCGGGATTAGGGATAGTTTCGGTGTGCAGGGACACCCGTCACACACTTAACTTCAGGAGAAAAAATATCTGGAAGTACAGCCATCCAGAAGCGCATTAATTTCATGAGCAATTTTATGAGCTCTTGACGGCTCTACTAGAAGAACCAACACCAAAAATAAAGCAAATAATCCTGAAGCAGCTAAAAATCAGGTTACGTTAATATAACACAGATGTGCGATAAAATGCCCACCTTACAAATTTTGCTTGATTATATAACAGAGTATTCACTGACACTTTGTTTTTCATATGCCACAATTTTCAAGGACGGGCAGATTATAACACAAAGAAATCAACATGGAAAGCAAACTTACCCAAAACTGGGTAAAATATCCGCGAACCATGCAAGAATCTATTCCAACAACTACTTTTCCCAACAGACGATGTGCCTCACAAATATAATAGTATATCTAGTGGTAACGGTCATAAGAAAAAAACTATCATCGTGTCAGTCTACAACGCTATTGTACCAGCCATCGTATGAACTGGCCTTATTTCATACAGCTCTACTATTCATAAAACGCGTCTGCATTGTGACGAACATATTGGCGATTTTTAACCAAAAATTGGTCCAAATATCTCCAAATTATTGTACGCCTTAACCGAAAATGCAATTTATAATTAAAATGAAAAGTCTGAAATACTTACGTTGTGAAAAGAGTCAACGCCGTCCTTGAAAATATAGCCAAGTACGTTCCGACGATCCCTGACTGGCTGCAAGTTAGGTTTTTGTCTCGGCAAAAACTCTTTAAATTCTTTTTAAAGAAACACGCGCTACCACCTCCACGCAAAAATGAAGGCAGCGGAATCCATCACTGTGGCGCTCAAAACTTACACAGTAGTAAGCTATGATAACAGCACTGACAAAGTTTCACGACAGCTAGTATATTAAAGACTTGGTTTTGGTTCAGCTATAGATGCAGCTCTGGTAGGAAATCGTTTCTTAAATGTAGTAATTAACTGTGCAAAGAAAAAATGATAATTATAAAGGAGCGAAAAAAAAATTCGGATTTTGATCCTTCATACATTATTTTAGATAAGACTTCCGACCATAGAATATGTAACAGGTATAGAGGATGCTTAAAATATTTCACGTGCTTGTTTTAAAAAAAAAGGACATGATTTACTAATATTAATGACAGAGTTCTTTGTGTGCGCTTAAGATATTTAACTCCTTTATCTAGGAGTTGTTTTCTTGAAAACAGTATTTATAAATGTAGTAATTTGAAGTGTTTGTATTTCAGGTAGTGATGACTAATCAAGTATCTCTGTTTCCAAAAATTACCATTTGGAACGAGTTTAAATTCAATGTAGGCGGTTAAAACAACACTCATTATTACATTTACTTTATATTCGTTAATGGGTGTATTTGATACATTGATAGTTCAGCTTTAGTTACTTTTTTTAAAATAATGGTTACAATTTGTATTGGTTACGTGAAATATTAATGCTAGTTAATAGGTACTGCAGAATATATAATGTAAAATACTGACGGGTTATCTGATTCAGAGAGGTTTACTTTATATACCACTTGATGTGCAACATGAATATTACTCAACTGTGCTATTATATTTCTCATTTTTTCATATTTTTTAAAAATATTTTTAGGTTATATTTTTCTAATTTGTTTGTTACAGTTTTGCATTTTATTAGTTAACTTTTTAAATTAATTTTTTTTAATACTTGTGAATATCGATATTGTTATTAGCGTCATACAGTCCACTCATGATTACTTCCTACTTTTATGAACTCCTGCTAAAATTCTTCTTTCAGTCTTCATGCAAAGAAAGCTTAAAGTTACACCAAAGGGACGATGTACCGCATTCGTGCGCAACCAGTAAATATATATTTTGCATGGTAACAGTTTCTTGCTAGTCATTACCAATACACCTATTTACTCTCTGTTTACATTCATATTAATTGTAAATGAAATATTATTATCTATAAATAAAATATAAGCAAAAGTTCAGTTTAACCGAAAATAAGGTACTCTTATGTTAACAGAATTTTAAAAACGTTTGTAATGCGTGGTAAATATAGGAAAAAATATACATTTTTCAAAGGTTTGATACAAAAAATGTGAAAATGTATTAATCGTTTTAGACATTATACAATTGACGAGTGCCAAACGCTTCTCATTCCTTGAAGCCAAGTGGATTTATACCATTATTGCTATTAATGCCTTTCCCAACCCATCCATATTTGTTAATACCTCCTAGTAACAATTTAAATACGTATTAAACCCCAGCTATTAATCCAATGCATAATAGTCAGATAACTTTATTATTAAATGAAAATATATTTGTAGTACTAGGAAATGTGTTAACAGCATGCTGTAAATTAATTTCCTTAATCCTCTGTATGCGTCAGTCTTTTTTATTATTCCGAAGTGTGGAATGATGCAGATATGAAAAAGGGAAATATTGTGGAACTTTGGTGAATAGAACTTTTATTGATAGTTTATAAAACGTTAATATTTTATACTCACGTGCTTAAGAGATAAATGATTCAAATACGAATGACGAAAATTATTTTGAATATAAGAAATTTCGTCCGGTTTCCTCATCGCGATGGTTATAGTTATTTTAGCGTTTTAAAAAGGAAAATGTTTACAAAAATTTCGTAATCTCAAGAAGAGTAAGTGAAATTATGTTTGTTTTCCGGCAAGTACACTAAAAGAAAATATTGTAAAATAATTTGGCGTTGGTTAATTTTTAGATATTATGTGTGTATATTATAATGCAATATGTCATCCGTGCGTTTCATTTATAAATGCGAGTTAATTTATTCGCTTCCTTTGATCGTTAATTCCGTTTCGACACACGGAGCTTAAGACAGCGCTACAACTCTCCAAAACGTCAGACATAGAATTTTAAAAAATATTTGACTGTTTTCGTGTATAATAATAAACAATTGTCTGGAATATGTTGACGTTTAAATATTATTTGTATTTTGCATAAAGTAGAAGGTATTTTTAGTACGAAGCAAACTCCATTACTGCTGATGTATAGAAATGTCAGAAGATACTACTTTCAGAGAACAACGGAGCCTACGTCAGTGAATTTTCAGCTTCCTGAACAACGCTGAAGTTACTTTTGACCGAGGAATTTGTATGAATATGTTCGTGGCAGATGAGAACTTTGTATACACTTCACATTTCAGGATGTCGGGAAACATTATCGCGGCCTAAATCGGCCCAAAAGCGAGGGAGTGATAAGGGCGACACCAACACGCGCATCTAGCGCATCATCGCCCCTACGCGCAAGGCGTGCGGTGTTCCCGTCGGTGCGTTGTACTGTGCAAATTACATATGTAAAGCCCCTGTCGTACTGTCAAATTTTTTTTTTTCCGTCAAAGTGCTTCCAATAATTTTGGTCAAATAAAGTTGAACAGTTATGACGTCATCAAAAGTCATAAACGCTGCCATATTTGACTGAAAAAGTTGGATGCCTTCAGTTTCCATCAAACATTTGAAAATTATGCATGTTCTAACATTCATTTGATGTTTGACGGTCTCAACCAATCAGAATCGTGCACGACAAAAATAGACGTCAAGAAACTTTAAAATAACGAACCATTTCTGGGAACAAAGTATGTTACGAAGATAATTCATTTATGTAGAAGCTGTCTGGGAATGAATGCTATTTCGAGTGAATATTTCACATTATATTATGAACTCAGAGGCATTAAATTGAATTGTGCTGAAAACATATCTTATAAAAAAAATTTAATTTAGTTAAGAAACTAAGATATTTTACAATATTACATACATTTCTTCCTGCAATGGACTGCACGGAAAAACAAAAGCAATATCTCACTATGAAAATAATTTTTAAATAATATTTCATATTTGATTCTCCTAATAAAAATAATTGACAGTGTGACATTTTCAAACACATTCAAGATTATTTTATAAAATTTGTTGGAAGGAAACATTTGATGGCCGTATTTTGTCCTCAAATTTAATTGCTAAATATAGTTGAAGGCAAAAACTTGACTGTGTGACAGGGGCTTAACAGCGGTACATAATTACACGCGGTGAAAGCCCACAGATTAAAATTCACCCCCGTGGTTATATTCTTCTTCTGTCACATAAGGAAACAGCGCAGGCAAGCTCTGATTTTTTTTTTGTACCATTTTACGATTTTTTTTCCTCTTTAAATGCACTTAATATGACAAAAGTAAACTAACACCTGACTTGGATAATATTGATGTGACCCTTCCTGCCCAAAAATGCGTATTCCCAGGACCCATCACACATCTTTGTTTCGGTTGATAACCATTGTACTGTATATCTTATCGACGTGAATACGTCTTTAGATTTGCAACCGTAGTGGGAGGCAATCCAGAAAATCCGATGATAACAAAATCGGGGGATACAGTTTGGTATTGCAGCTCTGAATCTACCGCCTACATTCAACATTTAATTAAACCACTCGATTGCCAAAAAATCAAAGAATATGTTACGTTGAGTGAAGACTGCGAATCATCGCGTGCGGCCGGGAGGGGGAGGGGGCGGTGGTTGGTGCGCCGCAATTTTTAGTTCGTTTCACCGCGTCTCGTAACTTCCGCGTAGTATAACTTTTGACTAGGAGAATCTGCGACGGTCGTTTGAGTTTCGATCGACAGATCTCGTCAGGATCAATCGATTGCGTGCATAAAAACATTTATGGGGAAATTGAATGCGTTTAATGTAAAAAAAAATTAAGAAAACTTAACACAATTTCGGCTTATACTCGTCAAAAAGCCAAGTAGAAATTCAGAAATCGTATACGATTGGAAAGAGCATCTCTAAAGCAATCCAGTGATACATATAAAACCACATATGATAGAGTGAAGTGGTGCCGGGAACGTAAAATATACATCAAGGCGTTCGAACGCGTCAACATAGACGTATTCACGCAAAACAAACAGCCTTGTCCCCAAATAAACCACACCCCATTTTTTGTTTATTATACGAAATTTTCACTATTCAAAGTCTGTTCTCTCTCTCTCTCTCTCTCTCTCTCTCTCTCTCTCTCTCTCTCTCTCTCTCCCTCCCTCCCCCCCCCCTTCCTTTGTTTCGGCTGACAGAAGTTGTGCTGTATATCTTTTTAAATTTTTAGGAACACTTTATATAGTCTTCACAAATATTAAATATTTCTGAATGTTTTTTTTTAAATTTCTTTAGTTTCTTTTTCTAACAATTGAATAAAAACTGTTGTTTCATTTTCACCAACATATTCTATTGGTTCCTTATTATCGCCATTGTATCGCTACCACTTCTCCACTACGCACCAGTTTCCCTAAGCTATTATTGTAAGACAGTCAAGTAAAGATATTGTTGCAAAAAAGGAAAGTGGATCGAAAACGATTTTATACGGATTCACAAAATGCCAAATTCGTTTACTTTTTGTCCCTAAAATATTTTTATTTCAAATAAAAGGACAATGCGCAGCAATGCAAATGTGCCAGTATTGTTGTGTCAGTGTTGGCAATAGACAAAACATAAACCTAAACTTAATGCTTTAACGGATTTCATATCACATCGTAACATTCCAGGTCGCCATAGTTAAATCCTTTCCTGTTCATATTTCTCAAATTCTGATCATTATACACTAGTGCGTGCACAACTGGTTAATATTAGTCCGTGTCCGAATTCAGGTACATTCTTGTGTACTTTCATCCTAACATACTTTACTTACTCTTGGCACAAAACTTGGTGAATTCAGGTATATACTTGTGTACTTTCATCCTAACATACTTTACTTACTCTTGGCACAAAACTTGGTGAATTCAGGTATTTACTTGTGTACTTTCATCCTAACATACTTTACTTACTCTTGGCACAAAACTTGGTGAATTCAGGTATTTACTTGTGTACTTACATCCTAACATACTCTACTTACTCTTGGCACAAAACTTGGTGAATTCGGACAGGCAGTCTAGTTGGCTTCAGCAACATATATTTGTCAGCTAATCACTTTCAATGAGCGTGTATTCCAACGAATAACTTGGTAATTTCTGATAGTTAAAGAGGTAAATCAAGGATTAAATAATATTTCAATTTGATATACGTAACATTTATTGTCTTGCTGATTGCACGAGAGTTTGCAGTTTCGATTGCTTGTCTTACCTTATTTTCTGTAGGTTATGGACATAGGCCTAAAGCTCCGTCCACAATCGACATGGCGTTCAAAACATGCATAGCATAAATAAATAAAAACCTCTATTTGAGATGGTAACCTCTATTTGAGATACAACTAATAAATGGCGTGACTTACTTCGCGATATTTGCGTGACATGGCGTTAAGATGGTCATCTCTGAGTATCTTACGCCAAATTTTCAACGCCGGTGAATGAACATAGGAAACGTCATAAAAACTGCTGTAGCCAACTTATGCATACAAAAATTCTTGTGCGGGGAAAATTATTTCCTATTCGTTTGATCTTATTGGTTAGAAAAGGTTTTTTTTTTTTCTTTCACGTTAACGCCGATTGTAGGCAGACGTTTTCACTTGTTACGCTGTGTAAGTAATGTTATTTAAGTCAAATTGATTGTGGATGGGGCCTAATACGGATTTATTTTATGTCTGTTTTAAGGTTGAACCTAGCAATAATTATCAACTCAGTTCAAAATTCTATGCCTAGGAAGGACTAATGCTGCCCTATCAATCTTGAAATAAAATAACGATCTTAAAAATTAGTTGTAACTTACAAATCCCTTATAAAAAATGGTGGCTCGTATACCGCAATTATGCGGGAAATACAAATCCTCATTTACTTGTATACTCGCATACTTCAATTGTAATTCGCACACCACTTAAAATGTCACTTCCTGGGACAGGTAAGCACAAGTATGTACATCTGGCGAATTCAAACAAATCCTTAATTGAAAATGGTATGTAGAGAATGTAAAACAAAGGGTATACATAGAGATGTATTAATTTGCCACTGTATAACATACGAATAGCAGTTTCGTTTTATATCATATTATATATTATCGCGAAACTTTAACGCCAACATAAAATAAGTTCCTCTCTTTATTATATATATATATTGCATTCCTGCACCATAATTTATACGAGATACTCAAGGTAATAACAACTTGAAAGCCATTTCGTAAAGAAACTTCTTATTACTTTTCGGGAGTTCCAGGGAAAGTTGTAATTACTGCTAATACTGTTCACGTTGCTAGCCGAAATAGCTACGCTAAAACTTTTTTGCACGAATCGTTTGCCCTGCAAATAGAAAATAAATTAGGACTTGGATGTGCAGGTTCATAAAGTTATGAAATTTGTACCCAAGAGTAAAAGGTCATACCTTGGAGAAATTTTGGAATTTTAAACATTAACAATTATTAGTCACCGATCACTAAAAAAAAATCATCCGTGAACATTGTTTGGAATTTTCAGTATCATTTATACGTACCATGGAATAGTAAACGTCATCAGTATTAACATGAAAATGAGCTTGCATTTGTACATTTGTACCAACACCCCAAATATAATAAACCATGTATGCAGAATGTAACTTCAAAAGAAGGCAAATACAAATAAGCGAACATTACTTTTTCCCTATTGTAAAAACGCAAATTATTATAAAATTACATGTTTTGACTAATAGTTAAATTAATACGAACTTACATAAAGTACGAAAAAGGTTCTTAGAGCTAAATTGTTATTGGGGTAGTTTCTTTGAGGACGACTGAAAGCTGGTTCCTTAAGTCGACATCAGTTTGGCAAGGTACTTTTAAAATTTCTTCTAATAGCTTCGGGCGCAATTTTGTCACAAGCTGTGGCCAAGAACCTACACGCCTGACGGAAGTTAAGCGAGTAATCGTGCAGTAATTCATTAGCTAAGATTAGCGATTCATTTCTGTTTCTAAGTTTCAAAAATTAATTCGGAAATGGCAGCGTTCTCTCTTATTTAGTAAAAACTATACGCAAAAGCATATTATTACCCGAGAATACAACGTGTATGTTTTTATCCGTGCCTACTATTTTTAATTTATTTTCAGCAGGGAATTGGCTTATATAACGGGGATTTAAAAATTCTTTTCCTTCAATAAGTTTGCAATCTGTGCAATAAATTACACTTGGAAACTCAAAGCAATGCGCGCGGATTGTTTACATTTCCCGTGAAAATAATTTCAAAAACAAAAAACTGGTGAGCAAATTGTCAACAAAGATGTGGCAATTTAATGAACGCTACTTTTTAATGGCGAGGTCATGAGGTTATTTCGACACAATCGTGAATTTTATCATGGCCGGATTACACGAGAAATTTGTAGGAGGAAATTAACGGACGTCACCTGTTCGACAAAATTCTTCGGCAGTGGCTCCTTACGCTAAGGAGATGTTTACACGTCATCCATTAATGGCTCTAGGATGGATATTGAAATAAAAGTTAAAGTTATAAACACAAACTGAAGCAAAGCTCAGCAAATAGAATTCACATTTTCCAGATGTAGTTCCGATCTTAGAGAAAATGCTTATTTGCATGTAAGGAACGAACCTGGTTACGTCAAAGGAAAAACTCGTACAAAAGGAGCGGGGATAAGTTTGTGTTGCTCTTAACAAGAGGGTCTTCAGAGCTCATCCCGAAACAAGAATTTGAGTTAAGTCCTAGTTATAACGGAGGAGAGAAAAAAATTTAAAGTCGGTAACGAGAAAATCCTTTTGTTAAACATCGGTTGAAGATGAAGAAGTTTGAGGAAGATCATCATTCATACAGTACTTGGATAGAGATGCAGTTTGTAGATGTTAATATTAAATAATTTTGAGTCACATAACCAGGAGTCTGGGATATTTAATTTTGTGGTCATGATGTACGCAGCTATATTTAAGTAAGACACCCTACAGAAACACTAAAATCGGCACATACAATACGTCATTTCTGTTATAGGCTGTTCATGATGAAGTGAGCACTTTTGAAATCAACCTTAGAAAAATGTCACTACCCCTGCCTGCATATATTTTAACGGGCGCACTGAGTGACATGCACGTGATGAAGTTGGTAACGATGGATGACAAGTAGTTCCATATGTTAACTTCGAATGAATGTGTTAGGTAACCACTTTTAAAAATGTAAACTATTTCTTATAACTTCTGCTATTTTTTTTAACGTCTCGGTGTGTAAAAATTATCAAATTTATAAAATGTTTGCTTTCCTTATAATTTTACGTTTCCACTTGATCGACGCATAAATAAAGTGACGAGGCCCATGACAACGTTAATTTTTTATAATGTAGAAGAATACACAACGTACATACAAGTAGATCATAAGCAGGATTTTCAAAAGTGCTCATTTTACCTATAGTAGAAATGCTGCTTCGTAGACAGTGGTGACGTCGGAAACTTTATAAATTTAGGAACCATCCCAGAATTTACCCGGAGTAACCTCAGAAAATAATTTAAAAAAAAAACCGAAATTTTGGAAGTATGGACCGAGAAACAAACCTGGATCCTCTAGAATGAGAGTTTAGTATGTTACCACTGTACCACTTCGCTTGGTGGAAGATGCGTACACTAAAATTTGTTGGGAGATTCTCATTTTTGTGGGGAAATTATATCATCAAATTTTTACTGAATTCTATAAGATGTAAAGTTATTGAGTTAGTGGTCCCTCTGATTAACATGATTATAGGTGGCTCGCGATTAATTGTGCTCTTTTTTTAAATCAGTTTTTGGAGAAAAAATATTCTTACAGTGGATTCACGCTTACTTCCCGCAATTTTCTGTCTGAAGCGCTGCTGAAGTTCTACTTCCAGGATATTCCTCCTCCTTATGTAAACAAAGATTAATCAAGTATACGAAACTACACCAAAGGGACAACGTACCGCATTCGTGCACGCTCAGGGTAGTAATATTTTGTATAAAAACTATTTCTTACTATGCATTACCAACATACATATTTTCTCACTTTATTTAATTCATTAAATTGTAAATTAAACATTGCAATTTATAGATGACATATTTAGGAAACGACTTAACACGTCATGCTAGGATGATTTTGCGAATGTTCGATTCAAAACGCATGGAGAAACCGCCAATAGACCATAATAGTAATTTCATATTATGTAAACGGATAAATTTACCGATCTTTACCGAGTTAAGTTGGTAGCCCGTGTGGTAACAGTATTGTCCATTTCATATAAGTGGTCTCAAATTTGACAGACAATGTGACCAACCCACACACTATGTAAACAGTAAATGCTCTCACTCCTACAGTATTGTATCAGCTGATGAACTGCTGCGGGATCCGTGTTGTTAGCTTGGCTATTTTGATGATGTCTTTCGAAGGAAATCGTACTCAGAACTAAAAGTTGTAATTTAAAATCTTAATTATACTTACAACATGTGGTTTAAATTAGGTTTCTAAAGCAATATTAAATATTATTGGCTATTAGTAACTAGACTTTAAAAACATGTTCAGCATTTATGACAGAGTATGTCGACACATACAAACAGTAAACGTTTCCAGCCAATAGCTAGCCGTGTTTATGTTTCCAGTCCGTTGAAGGCAGTTGTGCGTGAGCTTTTTTTTTTTCATCATGCTTATTATACGAACATCTTATTGGTGTTGTCGGAAAATTTAATCGGTAGTTAATTATTTTTTAATTGCTTTTTCCAGACATAGTTGGTTGTAGGTACTGTTGTAGTGCGTTTTCTTGAGTGAAATGTAATATTAATCGGCACTTCGTTAAAACTGCTCGTTCCGCCATTTTCCTAACCGCCTTCCACAACGAAGTGACACAAATATAATTTACTTATGTAAGTTTAAGTTTGTTTCTATCTGGAAACGTGCGGAGTGTTGATTTTACTGAATGAATTTGCAATGAAATTATTTAATGTCAGTGACGAACAAACGTGGTTTTAGTGAAGTAAACTCGCGAGGATTGCCGTAGAGAAACACGTGTTCAAGAGGTTACAACAGTAAGTTTGCGTGTTTTGTAAATGTATTTGTAAACTGTTAATGTAGTTATTGAAATGCGCGTGGTCTGAAAAATGCCTAACTTTATACACTTTTGTAGTGAGTGGATAATAGTTGTTTGTCTACATCGCAAATTCGAGTGTAAGGTTATCCTTCAGTCAAAGTGTGTGCGCGTATATATTGCTGCATCTGTACGAATACGAACAGCGACGTATGTATCGCGTTTTGTATTTTAATTAAAGTTGTAATTTTCGAAGTTAAAAAATTTAAATGTTATTTCCACACGAGAAAAATTTTCCTCTGCGCCATCAAAACAATATGCAACTTAAAATGCCACACACTCATGCCGGAATCACATAGCCCCAACCAACACAGCACGACACGACCAAAAACGCAAGCACGACACATTTCATTGTGACTTACTTGAATTGACAGCACGACCGACACCACGCTCTCGGCATTTAACCTAACTATTTAGAAGGCGCTGGTAGGTTACGTTAGTCTCAAATGTGGTGAACAAGAGGGAAATTTGTAATATATAATGGTGACAAATTGGTATCGCTAATGCATGCAAAAGTAAAATAATTATTTTGAAGAGCTAGGTACAGTAGTTTTCAATTAATTTTACTTTTTAAGCTGCGTATTATCATTGTAATGAAAGCTTGCAACACAATTTCATTTAACAATGTTGTACAGTCTGTGCATCGTGCCGCACGACACGACGAAGAATAGAAATAATTTCTAATACAAAATTGCTGGCCGGGCTTACGACGATATATCTTGTATTTCATTGGCTATGGCCGTCGTGTCGTGCGCGTTGGGGCGATGTGGTTCCGGCATCGTAAGAACAACAAAATAATCCCGTCTCACGAAATACGATAAAATAAAGCCCCCCACCTCCCGATTTTATACTGCTCACTTTTTCCTTTTTCCCTCAAAATAAAATTAACATGATGCCATAATTCGGCCTACATTTCATTGCTATGAGCATTTCTCTGTGTTATTATTTATTGAAACTCTAACACACTGGTTATGGAGGGTTTCGAAATATAAAGCTTACTGGCCATACAAACTTGTATACAAACTTGTAAGTTGTATCACTTATATTTTTTTAGAACGTACATAAAATTTTTCAAGCGTGTTGCGAAGGGATAATTGTTAGCAAATAAATTTAAAAGTTTTTCCTATTTTTAAAGGCTGTATTTGAAAGTAACATAATAGCATATAGGTTTCAACGTTGTAGTCGTTCATAAACGTTTTAGGTATTTTTGTTTTGCATATAAAACCGCTCATACGTTTTTAACATATGTTGTTAAGAATAATGTAAGAGTAGTAACAGAATAATAATTCACATAAACAGGATTTACATTGGAAAGACAACTTTTTGATATCAAGTAAATTACAACATGCTTATCAAATAATATTCTTTCATTTTAAGCACCCAACGAAGATGCTTCAACATCATAAAGAAGTGTCTCGTGCATCAGCAGGAACTGCGGCATTCCAAAATTTATCGCTAAGGAAAATTAACAGTATGATCTCTTCAATATTGGGTCGGTGGAGCATCTTTTTAGTGTGTAAGTAACATGATCGTTTGATATATTGATTCTGTAGGTCACATCTGCTTCTATAGATCGCTTAGTAATATCTCTGAACTGAAACACAGTTTGATAATTAGGTACCCGAGAACAAGCCTAGGGCTGTATTGACAATTTTGAGGAGGGAGGTTGTGCGACTGAACTTCAGTGTAAATATCAACACTGAGCTAGTCACAGATAAGTTTTTATTTGCAGCATGACAATCTGAACACGCAGGTACTTGAGAAAAGTTATTTAAGTATTTTGTATGCATCCTGCACTACTTAACGTTTGGATTACTAAATAAGTTATTAAAATTATTGAAATTAATTAACATTTACTTAAATATTATTTTGGCTACCTACATACGTTAACATCCTGAGAATTATATCCACCATACAAGTATCAGACTGTACAGAGTTTGTTGTCATATCATACCACAAAGCTGAATTATGTACTTTTAATGCAAAAGTAGGCATAGCCTGTATGGAAGAATGTATATTGAATTGGAAAAGAAGGTAGGAGAGGGGGAGGGGAGCGGTATTTTGGTATTTGTGCATTCCTGGGGGGGGGGGGGGATCTTGGTATTTGGTGTTCGTGCAAACCATGCTAAATGTTTACAAGAACTTACATCAGGTGTGACAAGATTAGTTATCATTAATATATTTAGAGCGTATTCAAATACAGTAAAATATCTTTTATTCATTTGACAGTCAAAATACAATTTCATTTTCGTGCATCCTGGTTACAAATTTCTTGCAAGGTAAAAAATTATCACTTTATAGACTTATTATATGGGCTGTTAGTAATTTACATAAAATATTTATAAACTAAAAAAAATGGGATTGTTCCCAACCTGCAACTGTTTGAACAGCCCTTCACAGCTTCTAAAAGTTATTTGGGAGGAGGCAAATGCAGTTTGTTTACAAAAACAGTGCCATATGTTATTTGTTTACAAATACTGGCAGTCACATGGTGTTTGTTTGCAAACAGTCACCTTCAATGACAGTTCATATGTGGCGGAAGGATACATAGCCACCCAGATACCATTGGCACTACTTTTCTAGAACTGTCAAATTCGAGACCACTTATATGAAATGGACAATAGTTCCAGATCTGTTCGAAAGCTTTTCGCGGTTAACGGAGTACTTTTGAAAGCCCTGCGGTATAACTACTTTTATTCTCGTTCTGTTGTCTTCTGCATGTAAAATATACACTGGCATTGGAATAATGACATCGTTCAAGTGCCATTCAGTAGTAGGGATAAGAGACCTCTGGCGCAGGATTCATGATGGGGAGCCGCGAGCCAACGGTGGTTGTGATGTAATTTCCCTTTTTTTCTAAGAATTCTCTTTTTTTCTAAAAATGTCCCTCTTTTCCCAAAAAAAATGTCCTGTTTTTCCCTAAAAAAAACACCGTGTCTCCCGTTTACAAAAACGAGCACAGAAAGGCAAAAACTAGCCATTCTTAATATTTGTGAAGCTCGCTTCTCGAGGGCAGAGTAGTCAATTGAAATAATAATATTGTAATGAACCTAAGTGTATTACAAATATGCCAATTCGTTTTCAAATGAGCGTTAATAAACATAACACCAACTTCATATGTCGTAAATTTAAACATTACACTCGCAATAAAACTTCGACTTGAAACTATTTTAGTTAAGTCCGTTACCAACTTAAATGTCAGCTTGCATGCCCGTTGTACCAGTTTCATCGCAATGAGATAGTGAGATATATTTATTATTTTTATTTATTTTTGCTCCTCATATGGGAAACACTGAAAAGATATTATATGTTAATTGTATACGGGTGACTATCAGGTACTAGAACGAGTGTGTCGGAATATGTGTGAAAAGTGTGAAAGCAGGTTTAAATTTGCAGTATCAGACCGGTGTAATATAGGCCTCGCACGTAATTTACTTCGCTGCAAGGCTAATTAACATACAGAACTCACAATGCAATAAGCTGAAAAAAACCACAAAACACCAAGAGAATTGCAGATTACCAGCATGTATCCTTAATATCCACGCTTGGCACAGCTCCCACTTAGCTATACATATGCCACACTTCAAATACACTCTCGGGAACACAAGGAAACTAACTACCAGTGTATAGTTTCAATCAAAGAAGTCCAAGGGTAAAATGAATTTTAATGCAAATAAAATTTTTTTTCTCAATTTAAATAATGCTTCCAACTTTATATTGTAATACCAGACTACGTGGAAAATAACACGCAGCAGCTGGACAAGAATATTATATTTAAACCGCTGTATGCCTGTACAAATAGCAATAATGCGTGTAGTGCTTGGCAACCATAATTAATGTCTTTGCAGTGCTTAAAAGTTCATACAAATTTTAAAATATTTTAGTGTGCAGAAAGTTCAGATCATGTTCAATTGGCAATCACACTCACACTTAACAGTTGCAATTATCTGCCTATACGTTTACACTTAATAAAAATTGTAACTTGCTAGCAAATGTCAAAAATAGGTAGAGTAAATACGAGTTCTTATTCTCAGGCACTGTGTGATAAGCAAGAAAGTGTTGATATAAGTGTGCAGTTAACAAGAAAAGTCTTTAGCACTTCACCGCTGGACCAACAATCACTGAGGATGGCGGTGATAAAGATACTTTACATCTCTGCGGGATAATTGAAGTTACTATGCTCCTGAGCCATCTTCTCGTAGTTTAGTATTACTCTATCGGCTATCAACACAACACTGAGCATATTGGTTAGGGGTCAAACTCACTTTTAATTACAATTATCCACTTTTTATATGGAGCCCAGGTCTACCTGGCCGGTTACCTTAATGACCCATTTCAAACAAGATGCAGACCAGAACATTCTTTCGACACCTCTTATTGGCGTCGGTTACCAGACTTGAACTAACATGTGTGACATAGAGCTTATATCAGAGGCATTCCTTATGATTACAATGAAAACGGTGTTATCAAACATTGCCAACTTACACAAATTAATACGTTACTCAAAACTTAACAATATAAAAATAAATACGAAATATTAAACATATGACTAATTAACTCTCAATTGCTGCGTTTACTTTAGTAAATATGCAAAATAAAATTACTGAATAACAAACTTACATGCAGAACACGTCACAACAATAGCATTTTTTAATAATAAAAACATTTGTGTACTCGTATATTAGATTTTAATAATACTGTAAGGTGTAATAATACTAATTATATGCGCCACATAACGAGACGTTATTACGTGTATGATAGCCTGTATGTAGTTGGTAGGCATTTATTTGTTTTCAAAGATTGTTTTTAAAAATGGTTCACTATTAGTAGGCGCATGTTCATACTACAACATGATTTAGTCAAAATGGCGGCGATGCAGATGCACATGCACTCTCCCTTCCCCCTCCCATACCCTGAAGGTGTACCGTAGAAGTCTGGCGGGTTTCTCCTCCCCACCCCACTCACCCCCTCCTCCAGGTGGCTGAAAAGGGGGGGAGGGGAAAGTTCATGAGCAACTGCATCGCTGCCTTTATGAATAAATTATGTCGTAGTATGAACGTGTGGCTACTAATCTCACTTTACCGTAAAAGGACATATTGGTAGTGGTTTCACAGTTAACATTGGTTGACGTGTAAATAAAGCAAGACTTCCCATGGCAATGTTAACACTTTGAGGTCGGCACACTTTTACCAGCTTTAAAGACAAGCTAGACGTTAGTCACCTATATCCACATCGCTGTAGGAAATCATGTTCTATTGGTCCCTATTGTCACTTAACGCCATTCTACTGGTCAAAACGACAACAGTCTTTCCGTATTGGCCGGCTACCAACCAATGGAATACCGAGTCCACCATTTTCCATCCAAATGTTCTTTCGTAAGTAACAGGATGTACATCCCATCGTGTTGATTTCCGTAACCATACAAAAATGTGTAGTTCATTTACGAAGATCGTTGTTGATGTTGTATTAGTTCCTATTTAAAATCCTTATAAATTAGGGAACTGATGTAAGTATATCCGGACCAGTTTTCGTTTTTATGTAAAATGAAGTTTTTAAACACTCGAGTATATTCCTCAGAGTGTTAATTATACGAATACGTTGGAAGGGTGCAGAACGCGGAAGAAAGTTAGATAATTAGCATAGCTTCGTAAAATGCTCAATTGAAAACGAGCGGCCCTTGTCATGCTGTACGTGCTGCACTAGCTGCTTCTGTGTTTCTGGAGGCGGTCGTCAGCCTTTCTGCTCTCGACGTGAAGTCGTGTGGCCTCACATCTTGCAGGTTTCGTCGACAACGAACCCGGCTTTAAACACGGTTCGGTCATCGCGAAACCCGTATCATGTGAGGATACGTCTCTGCTGCCGCTCTTCGCAAACTTGACTCCTCCCCCCGCCGGATCTTCTCCGCCTGGAATCTTCCGAGTATCTCTCCCTCGTCCTCGCCAATAAACAAATCTACTTACAAAAAAAAATCGTGTTACAAATTTAAAATGTATAAGCAACCCCGGCGCCTTGAAAGGTTGCCTATTGAAGACCTGCAGGAAGTAAGAATTATGCGCACGTGTCCTATAACACTACTGCAGTTTGTCTCGTTCCAGGAAGAATCTACACTGTAAAATATAATGGTAAAATTACCTGACAAGTGTAAGGAAATATTCGCAAACTTGTGTGGGAAACAGTTTTCCGTACACGTAAGGTAAAATTACCGCACTCGTAAAATTCACATTCTTGTTAGTGAAAAATCCCACACATGGATGGGAAAATTACCTTACGACGTGTGGATCTCCTAGTCGATTTGTAACTATTTGATAATAATTGTATCATATAATTTATCCCTTAAAATTAGTTTTTTTTTAAATTTCCTAGTCATACAAGCCGTCCAACATGACTCTTTATAAATGTGTAATTGCCGCACTCTGAAGTATAATTCACGTACATAGTGGTGGAAAATCCCATAAATGGATGAGAAAATTACATTACGTTGCGTGCATCTCTTCGGCATTGTCTCAGCAGTTGAGTGGGAGGACGGGCGGAAGAAACCATCTTTTAACACACTGATATTCACTCGGGCTGTCATGTAGTCGTCGTGGTGTTATGGATAGCGCATCGGCCTATCGTGATAGAGGTCCGTGGTTCACGCCCACCCCACCAGCAAGTGTCGATTTTAGAGTTGAGGTTTCGGTTGCTCTTCGTCAGATGATACAGGTAATAAAAAAATGATTGTACTATTACCCTGTGAAATTTTTAATGTAAATGTATTATACAGTTAAGTTAATATTACTTTACGTGTATGGAATTTCCCCCCATTTCTTCAGGTACTATTTCCGTGCGTTTAATGAATAGTACTTACATGTTAAGTAAATTTACTCCACATTTGACACGTAATTTTACCATACATGTAGATGTAATTAAGCTTCCCTTACATGTAGAGGTAATCAAGCTTCCCTTACATGTAAGGGAATATTACCTAAACATTTTTTACGGCGTAGGTTTTCTTTAATAAGTTTAACAATACGTAATATGTTTCAAATAAATTTTAAACAGACCTACATTGATTTGCGTGGAATATGATTACATCAGCGTCGAAAAGGGTGTTGAACGTGACGCTCCACATTGAAGATGATGCAACGTAATAGGATCGTGAAATACGAGCGGGACTGTGTCGTTCCGTGTTGAATTGTGGCTTGATGTGCGTGCCCGCGGTTGTTCAAGCCTCGTGCCCGCCAGGGCGTCGCGAGTCAGTCCGCTGATATGCGGGCATCGGCAAGGCAGCTGTTATGCCTCGTGGCCAGGAAGTGGGTCTTTAATTGTGCGCGGTGACAGCGTAAGTGCGACTGAGAGTAGAATGGGGAATAAATATCTCGGTACACCGTGGAGCAGCGTGTCTTCTTACTGGGAAACAGGCTCGATTAAGGCATGTCAACAGATGTTCCGAGAAATGTTTGACGTCGTACGTGCACCGAGCAAGTCCATAATTTAGGCCCTGTCGAAGAAACTCGCGACCAAAGCGTGTTTATTGGACACGAATATAGGGGCTCGTCCAAATATGCCATGGGAAACTGTCGAGGAATGCAACCTCTCCAAAGAGGTCATTACGTCTAATTTCCCAGGAAACCGCATTTGTCAAAAAGCACTTATGCAGAAAAAAAAAAAAAGCTCTGTCTCTGTAGCTTATCTCCATCGTCAACGAACTCGAGGAGCCTGACAAAGAGAAACGTTTGCTATACTGTCACTGATTGCAGTCTTTGGGCCAGTGAAAATCCCCACACGGTACATTAAGAATCTCTCCAATCAACTAAGTTTAGTGTTTGGTGTGCAATTTTCCACCGGCGTATGATAGGTTCAATTTTCTTCTAGACAGCCATCAGGACTGGTGTATATAGGTTGTTCACCGTAAAGTGAGCACTTTTGGGCACTAGTCACTTTTTACTTTCAGCCATTACTTGTCATATAACCACCATTTAAAGTAAATATTGCCATGTAAGTAATAAACACTAGTGTGTACATTTCAACCCACTCGGACGGTTTTCAAAAGTGTTCACTTTACAGTGAATAGCCTATAGGTACATGGACATCTTCATCACCTTAGTCAAACAATTAGACTTTTTATGATGCCATCACATTTCGCACTTGAAATTTCATTACAGTATCTTCATTACTGTTAAAGTTAATAATGAAAACCAAGGTTCGGTTTGGAATGGACCATCCTGTATTTTGCATATGTGGCATAGAAAATTAAGTTCAGTATTAACACATTCCTTTTATTTTACCTCGTATGAAATTCGCACATGCATCACACAATCTCAAATCATTTGAATGAGTAAAGTCGTTTGCATGTGTGAATGATGACATTTAATCGCTTACCTCAGAAATTTAGTTTACATTTTTAAGGCAGATGGAATATACAGTCACTGGATATTTATTTTGTATGAAAATCGTCAATAGGCATTAAAAATAATCATGAACGTGTTTTGGAAAGTTAGCGTTTATTTATGACATTCTATTTACTTATTTGGTTTCTTAGTGCATGAGTTTTGTTGAGCAAAAATAAATAGTCTTACATGTAACGGAATTATTACTAATAAATATAATTCAGACCACTAAATAATCGTCCCAATGTTACAAATTCTGTGTTGTGAGTGGAGTTTGGGTTTAACCATAATAAACTGGGTCTACAAGGTTATGTACTGAGATCGTCTTCTAAGAACCTTTACGTTATCGAGATACCAAATGCGCTACAAAACAGAGTCGCTTATGTTTCGATGTGTAACTGGAAAAAACAACAAAATAAATCATACGCGTTTAATACCTGCTATAAAATATATTACATGCATCAATATCTTTCAAATATTTAAAACTATTCTTTGTTAAGTGTAATATACGCACACCTTCAAAAAAATTATTTTTCTTTTCGAAAAAAAGATTTTTTTTCATGGTTTTGGACGGAATGCTTAACCTTAATTTAGCTTAAAACGTAATTAATGCGAGTGCATAATTTGTTTCGAAATTTTTCCAAGGCGTGTCACGTAAAAATATAGTACCGGTAAAATGAATAGTTGATAAATTTTTTTTTTCTAGCGTAGATAAACTTGAAACTTGCAATCTAAATTAACGTTTCGGACTGTTAGAAAAATCTAAAAGTCTGCAATTTGAATGTAGATCTGACTTACAAAAATTGTTGACAACGTTAACTTGAAAATTTATTTCATTGACGAAGTGAATGCGTAAAATGTAGCAGGAACGTGAAAATTCGGGCCATACCTCACACAATAAAGACCTAGCACGCGTAGCAGAGGGATGAGAAGTCGATTCTTTCTTATCGCAGCAATCCTAACATGGAAAATAATGTGTGGTATGGGCTGCTCGATAGTGCTGGAATAATTGGATAATTTCGTAATTTGAATGAATCGATTTAAATTATTTTTAAATCGAATAAATGGCCTAATCGGTAAAAATAATCGACTGTCTTGCTTTTATCCATACATAAATATTTACGGAAAATACAGTATATTTATATAAACTTGTTAAAAACTATTCTCACCAAAATGTTTTCTGTTTATTTTTAATTATTTACGCAAGTTTTACATGTGAAATCCCTCTCACTATTCAAATTGTTCCAAAACATATGTTCTTTTTATATACGACTTTTTTCTTTTCTTATTTTTGTGATAAACTATCATTGAAATACATTAATTGTTTAGTTGCTACATGTTATTAAGGTAATATGTAGAGAAAAAATATATACATTACATCCTTGCAAATTAAAAAAATTTGTTGTTTCAAAATTAAATTTTTTGTTTTTAATATATGTGAAACATGTACGTACGTGTAGCGTTTGTTTAAGTATAAACAACTTAAAATGATGAATAATGAAATTATTTTAAATGATCGATAAATTGATTATAATTAAATAATCGAATAATCTATTATTTTACAAGAGATCCCATCAATATTGTTCGCCGGTAATTGGGCACTTTTGAAATCAACTTTTGAAAACTTTCCATTCCCTCTACCTGCATATATATTTAAGGGACACGCTGACAGGCATGCACTCGCAAACTCATTGCATCGGCTTAGACTTCTTCTTAGTCTTTTATATAATGAGGATAAATTTGTATATTCATTGGCTGCTTGCACAGAACGAAACATTTGTATATATATCAACTGGCAGCACCTGATATTTTCACATTGTTTCTTTCTGTTTATTACTGGCTGAAGAGTTCCAACAGGGTTTGAAAAACTACAATGGTCTAATCGTAAAAAAAAAAAGAAAGAAAACTAGCATATACGTGCTAGGATTCTAACCTTCCACTGAAAGAATTTGCCAAATTCACATACCTCTAACCACTCGTTTCTGGCTCATTCACGTTCATTTATACCCTTCTTTTTTTTCTTGGTACTATAGAGAGTACATATTCACCCTTATTATAATTTGCTCCTGCAGGAATTTTTCCTTAAAAATATGGGGATATAACTAAAAAGATATTATGAAAGCCATTTCACAGTAACTAATTCTCCCTTTTATGTTCCACAGAAGATCTGTCATTCCTGGCTAATTATTTCATGCTTAGCGCAATGTAATCTCAAAGTATAGCCTGCAATGGGAACTTCCCAGCAGACCTACATACTATAATTAATTCACGCTTACTTCACACTTTTCTGAAGCCCTGCTAAAATTCTTCTTCCAGGAAGTTCCTCGGCCTCGTATAAACTAACCTTAACTAAGCCTACAAAATTACACCAAAGGATAACGCACAGAATTCGTGGGCACTCAGTTGTAATAATATTTTACATGAGAACTATTTCTTACTAGGCACTAGCAACACATATTTTCTCTAACTGTTTTACCAGTGTCTATTGTAAAATAAATATTATAATATATAATCAAAATATAGGTAAAACTTCAATTTAACATAAAATAAGTTACGTTTGTGTTAACAGTGGTATAAAACGTTTGATATATGGCATATTTAGGAAATAAGTAAATTTGTAATATATGAGGTGATTTTTTAAATGTTTGCGTTAAAACGTGCGATGAAACCGTGAATGGACTATAGAAAGAAACGTTCATTTCAATTTTCCGGTTGTTTGATTGTTTATAAGATCAATGATAAAATTGCAATTTATACTGCATTAATGGAAGTAGAAATATGGTCTATTACAGAGCAAAATCTGTCCTCTTTCAGATTTGTTCTGTGAAGGATCGACCTTTTTCATATGGGTGAGCATGTTTGTGGGAGGTTTTTCTTGTCTTGCAGCCTATGACTCTCGACGCCTCGTGTCGCTTCTACAAGCAATACACACTTGTAAGGCGGGTTGTGGCCCGCAGTTGTTAAGGCGTTTGGCATGCGTGCCATAGAGGCGTCGTGTCAGTATTGTACAAAGATTATGTTATTGGGAAAAAGCTTGTGGTTGGCTGTAGATGTCTTCATGAGTTTCAGTTGTTCTGGAAGCCTGGCATACGACTATAGGTGCGGGATTCGTGGGAGGAGTTGCAGTTCGGGTATGCAGGTTGTTCGGAAACAACACTTCCTAACTGCGGCAGGTGATTCCTTATGATAAATAAAGTCGAAAATATGTAGGACACCATATACCTAAACTGAATATTAAAGAAGATATGAGACTCTGAAAATTATGCTTTGATAATGTATTTTCGCTGAAAGCCTTGCACTATCTGCCAACGGTAGGGATAGCGGCAATTTCCCGCAACACGTACCACACGGTTGAATGGGACACGCCCATTTGACGCGCTATGGAACATATACTAGTGGAGGGCATGTCGTTGATGTGTTGATGTAACGTTTCCTCAAACCGAACATTGCGCACAGACTGAACACCAGGGGTGGCCAGCATTACGCACGTGTGTCTACAACATGGGAAGCATAATTAACCTTTTTGCTACGGACTTCGTAAGCGCTGAATAAGGCATTCGACAAGAATAAGTTTTCAAAACCCAATCTTCACAGGCTCATATCTCCTTTAATAGTTCGTTTAGGTATATGGTGTCCTGCATATTTTCGACATTATTTTTCATAAGGAATCACTTCCCATAGTCTGGGCGTTTAGTTTCCGAGCAACCTGTATATGACGCGTGGCGAGCTGGGGCAGGAAGGATCGTCGTCGAGTTCTTTGGGACTCGGTCTGCAGATGAGGTGCTGCGTGGACAAGGATTCATCGAATTGAGTATGATTGGGACTCTGTCATCATAGTGAGATCGGGACTTAATTTCTCCCCGTTTGCAACTTGAACTTGGACTTTTAACTTCATCCTAACGAAGATAGAAACTTACAGTAGTTCTTGGCAGTAGTACGTCGGGACTTAGAAACATTTGTACGTGGAGATGGACTTGGTTTATGGCAGAAAGAAGTTGCGTAGATCGTGGATTTAGGTTTTGATGAAGATTTACTCTGGGACTTATAAAATGTTCCTGCTCGAGTGTGAACTTGGAAGGAAATATGGTATGGGACTCAGAGATTCGTCTGTAAGACAGGGTGTTGGAAAGAGTCGATGCTGCTCCGAAATTACCGTAGTGGAGGAAGGAGTTACGAAGAATGATAATGGGGAAACCTACTTGGAAGCTCAAATTGAAGGGACACGGGGACACGATGGAAGAGTCTAGGAGGAGGAGGAGGAAGAAGCGCTGTTACGGTAGTCCCAGAGTAGAAAGTAAGAGGAGCTTGTGTGATAGTGTGGGTGACTGATGCTGTGTGTCGAGGCGAGCACTACCTGCATAGAAAGGTGTTGGTGAGCAAAGTATTCTCGGCTTTGCTCTGACTGATGTGTTGGGTAGAAGCAACACCTTCACCTTTGGATGTGAGGTGAGGGGATACCCTCGGCTTATTGTATAATGTGGATATTCGGTATGCACGTAAGGCAGCAACGCCTACACCCGTGATGTTGTGTGAGTGGAACCTTCGGCTCGATGGTTGTTTGGTGTTGAGGACGGAAGGATAAATTATAAATTTAGCGGGTCTATTAATCACAAACTGTATTGATTGGAGAGCCTCGTGTATAAAGTCAAGGGCCTGGATGTCAAATTTTTCCTGATCCGATGAAGATAATTGTGTGGAATTACTTCTTCCCATCCCGTACTCTTTCTTGTTGTATTGTGCAGAAGATCGGCGGAGGTTGGGAGGGGAAGTTGTAGTCGCTGTAATGAAAGGATACCACAATGGTTCTTCAAATTTTTGACGTTTATATTCCAACTTTAAGCAGGCTTGCATATCGGAATATCAGTTTTGCAGCTTTTTTCTGTGCATATTATAATTTTCATGTAACCCTGTTTTATCGTCAGAAATTTAAAGCTTCCTAGCTTTGTCGAAAAAGTTAGGTTCTTGGACTTTTACCTTTCAGCAGCCACGTATTCACAGATAAAAAAAATCTTGGTGCTCGGTGAGATGAGGAAGTAATGCCAGAGATGGTTCATGCTTACACTCGGGCATGACTCTGTTCATAAAACATGATTTGGTAAACTTGTGAATCGTATACTACCAGAACATCGGAGGGCATGAATTTGTTTGCTATCAGTGCATAAGCATATGTTATAAAACTTTAGTTTCAACTTAGTGTTTGGCGGTCGTTTTCTAACATGGCGGAAATATGTGTTACGTAATTTATGAAGTTATTTTGTACGTTTATAATAATTAAGCTAAGGTTATATCTTAACATTCCTGGGTTAAACTTAAAAGCTTTCTCTGGGAAAAAAATAAACGTGCATTCGCTCCTCTTACATTGCAAGGAAGAAGAAAATAAAGGATGGAAGGAAAAAAAATAAGCACAAAAAAAATACGTACACATTTATTTTCTTCCGGCGCGGTCCTTAATCCTAGCACGTTTCGCACAGCCTCCCTTGCGCAGGCGCCCGCCCTGAAAACTTCGACTTTCCTTAACTTGTTAATTAATCCCCTGCGCACAAGCTCATTAACACCCGGCCCCCTCATCTTGTTTAATTAGCTTAACCCGGGACTAGGAGTGAGCTCGGGATCAAGGCTGAGGGGTGGGTGGAGGGGATTGGGAAAGAGGGAGGCGTAGGGTGGTAGGGGTAGTTGGGTGGGTTCAGAATGTGAGGCGGCGGCTGTGGAAGGAAGGGTGGGATGGTTCGGCCTGCCTGTGGCGATAGCACAACCTCTCAATAGACCTTGTCCCCCTCCCCCCTCCATCCACTACGTTCCAAAGCGTCTAAGATATAACCTCCTTGCGGGTTATGTTTCAGCCGGGGCAAGCTCGGGAAAGGGGTTTGTTAAGGAGGGGTGGAGGGGGCAGACCCCACGACCCTACTGTTCTCCGCGACGCGCATGAGCCGCGAGGCTGTTAGGGGAGGCGGAGCGGAATTTGATCGTGGAGGAAATAATTAGATCCACCCCGCGGACACGAAGGCCCGTGTTATATTTAACATCACAGTGCTGTGACGTGATCTCGCCCTTAACGTTCGCATTACGGCCAGATGTAAGTACGTAGGCTTGGTGTGGGGCTCGTCAAGATACCCGCGTTAACGGCGCTTTCAAACAGCGACCTGGGATTGTGTCACAATTCCATGTTGGAATTATTAGCATTGTCTTTTAGTAGTTGTTTAAACAGTCGTGTTATTTTTCGCTGATATTTAAGGTGTGTTATTTGAATTTTATATGAAATAACAATATTCTTCTTTTTAGCTCGACCTTGTTGAGGACGTCCTGGAAAAAAATTTTTCTTACTGACGCAGATGTATCTAAATTTTGAACTTTAATTTTTGGACACGCTGTTACCGGTTTCATTGCAGATCCGAAGTTTAAGCATCAAAATTATACCCCCCCCCCCCAACAACAGAATTCCAGTTTCCCCAGCATGGCGCAGATTGATTTGTATCAGTTATCATACGCTATCGGGTTACATCCTTTTATTTATTTGTTTACAAACTTCTGAGATCATTCATGGCCCAACACAAAGTGTTAAGGGAGAGACAGAGTAATCTTGCTTTGACGTTAACTGTAGTTTACAGGAGAAATTTAACTGTTGGAGAAACCTTCTGGAAACAACGGCATATTTCGTAAGAACTCAATGCCGTAGTTCGATAAAAATTAACGTTTTATGTCTCACAGTGAACAATTAGTTCATTGCAAAATATTCGTAACTTCATTGTCTAAAATGTTTGCTGAAAACTGTGTTCCACATAAAGCTCTCAGTACATTCTCATAAAATAATATTTCCGTGTAAAATAATAAAAAATAAAAATTCAATAGGTCTACGTGTCTATTATAAAGTACAATTAATATGTAGCTATCATATTAAAAGATCCTCAGAATTAATGCCTAAAGAAGCAATTTTATTAGTCTTCTATATATTGTGTGTTCACAGATTCTGAGCAATCTCTCTCTGGGATAATTTGGATTGATTTTCGGTAAGTGATTAAACACTGTAGCGTGATCTCCGCAGAGTGGAGGCGAGATATTTGTCGTAACGCTATGAAAAACGCAAAAAACTCCAGATATAACGTACGAACTGGCCGGATGAGCTCCAGCTGAAAGCGGTAACTGATGCGTGCGGTAACAGCCCCAAAATCACGGGCGGTCTGGCCCGTGAAGTTCAAAGTTCCATCCCCGCAGCTCATTGTGCAGTGACGGCGCAGTTTAATCCGGGGCGAAACGTGGCTTTATGATCGTATTGTTTGTTAGCCCCTGAAAGAGATGGTACCGACGTTGGGTTTCCACTGCTCCGTGAAACGCCGTATCAGGCGGAAATTTAGGCTGCTCGGGGCATCCACGTAGTGTGTGTGTTTTGTGATGTATCGATAGGAAGTTGATAATTTTTATACAACCCAATGCAAGTTATTTCAATCATCCAAGTAATTTAAAAATATCTTTTTTCGAAAACTGTAAGAAATGGTTCGCAAATTTGCTAACCCTGTGTATATTTGCAATAATGAGGTTCGTGTTGTACTTTTTTTCTATTCATGCATAATAGCCCTCTTATAGAGTTGTTTGTGAAAATTCGGATGAATCACATTCGTATACTAATAGTACTCAGCATTTATATGATTCCAAACCGGTGACTTGCAAATTTCAAGCACTGTAGGGCGTATATGTTGAAACTTTCCATTACTTGCTTTAAAAAAAAAAAAAAAAAAAAAAACTAACAAAATTTACTCGTTACTCTTAAATATGGAACAGTGGAAATTGTTCGAAATCAGTGAAATTTGATTGCAAAACAGTAATGAATATTTTATCCCAATCACAGAAATCCTGCTAAAGAATGTGCAACAGACAAATTGATACTAGAAAACGAGAGCAGATACGCAGGAGAGAAGTAAACAATAGTCAAGACACGATATTATCAAAGGGCGAATTATCTCACTGATAGCATTAAAAACTGACAAGCTAAATCACCACCCCAAAATTACAGTACCGCGACAACTATTTGAATCACTGCTCAATATCGTGCATTAGACGCGAGCTCTGTAGTAAGATATTTAATGAAGATTTATATCTCTGATTCGGGCGTCTTCGAAAAAAGGAAAGAATTAAGCTGTTCAAATCCCTTATCGAAATGTGAAATCACATTTTTAAAATATGGAGAGCAATCGATGTAATTTAAGGAAAACTAATAAGCTCATCCAGAAACCTTTACGTTGCGGAATCGATTAAATACAAAGAAAATTGGTTTTACGAAACTTCACAGCGTAGTCAGCAGTCATAAGAAGCTAAAAAAATGTATTGGGCGACATTCTGAATGTGTGAAAGAGGTCAAGGTGACGTTTAAAAGGCTGAGATCTTCAGCACCAATGGGAGAGGATAATTATTTCGAAGGAAATATTTCGAATCTAGTATTTTAATAGTAAACGTTCTTGATGTTTTCAATATTCTGTTTTCAGCAATACAGTAGGTGTCATCAGATCAGTTAATACCTTTTCTACCCAAAAGTAATAGCCACGCCTCCTCGCCCTCCCCCCCCATCACACCAATTCTTTCTTTGATGAAGCCACACACGTTCACTCACCCACACACACCTACAACACATGTAATGAGCTGACAATGTAATGCTTAGTGTGCCCGTGTAAAACACCGAAGATGGCGTCCAAAATAAATAGCAGTATCTATTTGCACTCACCAATATAACCCGCTCGACTTTACTCGCAGATGAGATGGTGAAATGAAATATAACACCGGAACCAATTGAGACCTGCAGTATTCAAATATAATTCTTATGTGAGCTACAAAACACGTGTCGCAACCGGAATACACGGTAAATGTACACAACATGGCGCGAGAGTAATATGAAATATTACTCGACGTTATATTCTTGATGACACAAAACGTAGGAAATCTGCGTCGGGTTTCTAAGCGACGTGTAGGCCAGATGGCAGAGAGTAGCACTTTCTCACGCATGTGATGCTGGGTGACGCGTCCGATGACAAATGACAGTGCCATAAAAGGTTACATAAACACGAGGACAACGTGTGCGTTTTACCATTGGGATATAGGCCATTCACGGTAAATTGAATACTTTTGAAAGACCTCTCATTTGGAATAATAGTAAAAAATTTATTTTATTTTAGCCTTGGACGTTAACTTCAGAGTGCAGTGGAATATAAACACTGTGTTTATTACTTCCATGACAAGGTTTATTTTAAGAAAATGGTTAATAGTTAGAAAAATTGCTGAAAAGAAAAAGTAACTAGACACTCAAAAGTGCTCACTTTACCGTGAACAGCCTATAGTATATAGTGAAGCGACAAGTTATAGTTTATTCGCGGTTTCTTCACATTTTTAAAATCAAATCTTTGAAATATCGTTCTATGGATGACGCGTTTGTCTGTTTCCTAAATAGGTCATGTATTAAAAGCGTTTTATACACGAGTTAATATAGTCCATTTCATTTAAGTGGTCTCAAATTTGACAGTTCTAGGAAAGTAGTGCCAATGGCATCCGGGTGGCGATATATCCTTCCGCCACAGATTAACTGTCATTGAAGGTGACTGTTTGCAACCAAACACCATGTGACTGCCAGTATTTGTAAACAAACAACATATGACTGACTGTTTTTGTAAACAAACTACATGTGCCTCCTCCCAAATGACTTTTAGAAGCTGTGAAGGGCTGTTCTAACAGTTGCAGGTTGGCAACAATCCCATTTTTTTTTAAGTTTATAAATATTTTATGTAAATGACTAACAGCCCATGTAATCTAAATATATTGACTAACAGCCCATGTAATCTAAATATATTAACGACAACTAATCTTGTCACACTTACATCATGCAAGTTCTTGTAAACATAAAAATTTAGCATGGTTTCTACGAACACTAAATATCAAGGATCCCCCCTCCCTCCCACGGAATGCACAAATATCAAAATACCGCTCCCCTCCCCCTCTTCTACCTTCTTCCCAAATACAATATACATTCTTCCATACAGGCTATGCCTACTTTTGCATTAAAAGTACATAATTCAGCTTTGTGGTATGATATGACAACAAACTCTGTACAGCCTGATACTTGTATGGTGGATATAATTCTCACGATGTTAGCGTATGTAGGTAGCCAAAATAATATTTAAGTAAATGTTAATTAATTTCAGTAATTTTAATAACTTATTTAGTAACCCAAACGTTAAGTATTGCAGGATGCATACAAAATACTTAAATAACTTTTCTCAAGTACCTGCGTGTTCAGATTGTCATGCTGCAAATACAAACTTATCTGTGACTAACTCAGTGTTGATATTTATACTGAAGTTCAGGCGCACAACCTCCCTCCTCAAAATTGTGAATACAGCCCTAGGCTTGTTCTCGGGTACCTAATTATCAAACTGTGTTTCAGTTAAGAGATATTACTAAACGATCTATAGAAGCAGATGTGACCTACAGAATCAATATGTCAAACGAACATGTTTCTTGCACACTAAAAAGATGCTCCACCTAACCAAGATTAAAGACCTCATAAAGTTAATTTTCCTTAGCGATAAATTTTGCAATGTCGCAGTTTCTACTGATGCATGAGACACTTATTTATGATGTTTAAGCACCTTCGTTGGGTGCTTAAATCGTAAATCCTGTTTATGTGAATTATTCTTCTGTTACTCTTACAATTTTCTTAACAACATATTTTAAAAACATACGAGGGCTTTTAATTTGCAAAACAAAAATACTCAAAACGTTTATGAAAGATTCCAACGTTGAAACCTACATGCCAATATGTTACTTTCAAACACAGTCTTTAAAAACAGGAAAAACCTTTAAATTTATTAGCTAACAAGTATCCCTTCGTAATAAGCTTGACAAATTTTATATACATTCTAAAAAAATACAAGTGATACAACTTACAAGTTTGTATGGCCAGTAA
Organism: Dryococelus australis; assembly: GCA_029891345.1. Taxonomy (NCBI): domain Eukaryota; kingdom Metazoa; phylum Arthropoda; class Insecta; order Phasmatodea; family Phasmatidae; genus Dryococelus; species Dryococelus australis. The sequence goes on from CM057003.1 coordinate 47,534,282, forward strand.
GCTTTACATTTTGAAGCCCTCCATAACCAGTGTGTTAGAGTTTCAATAAATAACACAGAGAAATGTCCATAGCAATGAAATGTGGCCCAATTTGGGTATCATTAGGGACCTGCAGAATTCGCGTTAATATTTGAAGACATGTTAAACTTGAAAACACTTTTCCTTTGCAATACGTGTGTCATTGGACCATTCTTTATTTGACACGCCCCGGGTAACTCTGCACCAACAAAAGAACACTTCACAATTGGGTGTCCCAATCACGTGCAGTTCACTCAGAAAGGGCTTGACTTGACATTTATGCAGCAACGAATGGAGAAATGATGCCGGCTCGAGTATATATATAGCACTATGAATTTTAGCTTGATATAAAAAATAACGCGAATTTTGGAGGTCCCTAGGTATCATCATCTTTATTTTATTTCGAGGGAAAAAGTAAAAAGTGAGCAGAGGGTGGGTGGGAAGGTTGGGGGAGGGGCTTTAGTTTATCGTCTTTCGTGAGACGGGATTATTTTGATGTTCTTAAGTTTGTTTGGGCGACCTGAGATTTCTAAGACTTCTCTTTTATTGCTCTTTTTCATTTTGAGCGTTCGTTTGACTGGAAGTGTTTTTTTTTTGGTTGGCTGTTCGGGCGTCAGGAGCACTGCTACCTTTCTCACAAGAGCGAGATCTTCCTGCTCTTGCTGTAGAGGAAGAGCAGCGAGATCGAGAGCAAACTAAAAGGCGCCAAATTTGTGTGTTTATTGTCTGGACCACGAGAGAGTGCTAGTTTTGGTTCAAAATACTTTGTCACGTTTATTTATTTAATAATATGTTTGGCCATCATTTGAGAACTGCTGTAGGGCATGTAAATGTAATTGTAGATAATGATAAAATGTTACCTTCATCTTTGAAAGTAAGTGTTAAAATGATAGTCGCAGTGATAATCAAACACTTGTCATAAGCAATCACAGGCCACTTTAATGTGCCAAGCAATAAGACTGACGCTGAATTATCCCTAATAACCAATAACATTGGTAATAACTTAGTTTTTGTTTTATCAGGCGTCGCAAGGTTCGGGTTATGTCGAAATTATGACTGTCATTGCATAACCCATTTTACAGTATTTGATACTACAATGGTTACCAGGCATCCTCTTTTAACCAGACGTGCCCTTTTTTGCCGCCTCGAAACTGTCCGTCGCCCTACAATGCCGTTCTCAATTGTTTTGATGGAGGAGTGGAAAATTTTGCTCGTGTGGAAATCACATTTAAATTATTTAACTTCGAAAATTATAACTTTAATGAAAATACAAAACGCGATACATACGTCGCTGTTCATATTCGTACAGATGCACTTTGACCGAAGTTAACCTTAGAGTTGAATTTGCGATGTAGACAAACAACTATTATCCACTCACTACAAAAGTATGGAAAGTTAGACATTTTTCAGACCACGCGCATTTCAATAAGTACATTAACGGTTTACAAATACATTTACAAAACACGCAAACTTACTGTTGTAACCTCTTGAACACGTGTTTCTCTACGGCAATCCTCGCGAGTTTACTTCACTAAAACCACGTTTGTTCGTTACTGACATTAAATAATTTCATTGCAAAATCATTCAGTAAAATCAACACTCCGCACGTTTCCAGATAGAAACAAACTTAAACTTATATAAGTAAATTATATTTGTGTCACTTCATTGTGGAAGGCGGTTAGGAAAATGGCGGAACGAGCAGTTTTAACGAAGTGCCGATTAATATTACATTTCACTCAAGAAAACGCACTACAACAGTACCTACAACCAACTATGTCTGGAAAAAGCAATTAAAAATAATTAACTACCGATTAAATTTTCCGACCACCAATAAGATGTTCGTATAATAAGCATGATGAAAAAAAAAGCTCACGCACAACTGCCTTCACCGGGCTGGAAACATAAACATGGCTAGCCATTGGCTGGAAACGTTTACTGTTTGTATGTGTCGACATACTCTGTCATAAATGCTGAACATGTTTTTAAAGTACCATTACTAATAGCCAAGAATATTTAATATTGCTTTAGAAACATAATTTAAACCACATGTTGTAAGTATAATTAAGATTTTAAATTACAACTTTTAGTTCTGAGTACTATTTCCTTCGAAAGACATCATCAAAATAGCCAAGCTAACAACACGGATCCCGCAGCAGTTAATCAGCTGATACAATACTGTAGGAGCGAGAGCATTTACTGTTTACATAGTGTGTGGGTTGGTCACATTGTCTGTCAAATTTGAGACCACTTATATGAAATGGACAATAAAGTGCATTATTTTTAAGTAAAATTGAAGTATTATTTATGCTATATCTATAAAATATAACATTTCATTTATAATCTATAAAAATAAAAATGGAGAAAATAGATTATGGTAACGCCTAATAAGTAGTTCTTATGCAAGTTTGTAGTACATTGAGTGCGCACGAATGTGGTGCGCTGTTCCGCTGGTGCAATTTTCTAGATTCGGTTGAGCTCTGTTTATGTAAGGCGGAGGAATATCCTGGAAGTGGGACTTCATCAATTGTTCAGAAAAGTTGGAAGTAACCATGAACAGCTTGTACACTCAGTTTCTTAGAAATAATGACCTGGTCGCTTGCACAACAAGCCAAGCCAATGACCGTCAGTATAGCCTACGGAACTGACACATTATCAGACACACGATCGAAAGTGCATTAATAGGGAAGGCGGTGTTTTGAAAATCAGTTTAAAATGTACGAGGTATTCGTCTGTATCGCTTATAATAAAATTACAGGCAGAGTATTCAGGAATGTCTTCACTTGCTTTCATTTGCATCCTTTCTTGCGTGTGGCGGTCAACCTGTGTTATGAGTACTATTTCGGCATCTTTCGTTGACAGAACACACGTTATGATTCTAAGAAATAATAATTTTTTTATTAACTGTCACGTGTCCTAATATTAAACATTACTCTTAAATAATTCTATGCATTGCCACAAATGAAAACGCAATTCTCAGGTTCTAATAATTCGAAATTGCAGAGAATACGTGACATGATGCCGAGGGAATACAAATTGATTGATCACCTACGTGCAGATCTTAGATGAGTGGCGTTCCGGGTGTAAATAGTTTTTAATATCGAAGTCTATGTTGCACACCACCCATTTTATTTCAGTTGTAATAATTTATGGGGAATTTTCACGAACGCATAATAACATGCACACAGTAAAACTGAACAAAACCTAGAAAGATCTACAAAAGAAACGTTAAATTTCGTGTCACAAAATCCTAACCTACTAAAATATTTCCGCCAGAAATTCCACGATAAAATCAAATTTGTAAAAATAATTGTAATTAATACTTGTAGGGCACGAAATGGAGGACGGTTAGATGCGCCTCCGAGCAGAATCAACAGACGCTTCAACGTTGGTTTAAATCGTCATAAGTTGCTCCCGTTTAATCGAGCATATCTGAAACTAACCTTTGAAAAATATCACTGTTCCTGCCTGCATGGATTTTTACGGGGCACACTGGACTGGCAGGCTTCCAGTTAAGTTGGTAACTACAAAGGTAAAGTAGTTCCATGTCTTAAAGTTGAATAAAAAGTGCTAGGTAACCATTTGTGATACTTAAATTATTTATTTCTCTTTCTGTTTTTTAATGCACCAAAGTGCAAAAATTGGCAGATTTGTAGAATATTTAATTTTCTAATAATTCCACAGTTCCACTTGGCCGACGCATGAATAATGTGACGAGGCCCATGGCAATGTTAATCTTGCATAAGACGGAAGAATTCACACCGTGCATACAAGTAAATCTTGAACAGAGTATTCAAAAGTGCTAATTTTACCGTGAACAGCCTATAGGAGAAAATTTGTGAATATTGAAAGTATTTATTTTGCTTCCTGTTTCTTCTAATGCATGCAGTATAAGAATTATCAAAGTTATAAAATATTTAATTCGCTAAACATTTTGCAGATTCACTTGACTGACACATTACTAAAATTATGAAACCAACATCAATGTTAATTTTACAGACGGTAGAAGAAAACGCAATGTGCATACAAGTAGATCTTAACCTTTTAATAGTGCTCAGTTTATAGCAAACTACATATAGCACCTGTTCAGTCTTCTTTGGCCTGCAACGGGTTAATGGCTGTAGGATGAAAAGATAGCGGAAATAAGGAAAGGGGGTACTTAAACAATTGAATATAAAAATTACTCTAGTAAGAACAAAATCGTGCGATTTCTCCGCGTTTTCGGATCACCACAAGAGCCGTCATTGTGCGTCGAGCCGAGTGACGTAGCGTTAGCCATAGCCCTTTTTTGTTTTAATATAACTTGGTCAAACGTGTGTGTGTCAATAGATTATGACGGGAGGGGGAGCAGAACGCACATAATATTTGGTTCACGCACGTTGGCACTACGGGCTAAGGAAGCGATGTGTTGTGTCGGAAAGCTGGCTCCTAAAACGTGGGAAAAAAAAAAAAAAAAAAAAAAAAAAAAAAAAAAAAAATTGGTTTTCTTCTTTTTTTTTGTAGTATTATTTATATTCAGTGCTGACACTTACCCTCGCAGAAACACGTGGCTATGTTTCCACGCTATCGTAACAACGTGCAGAGTCAATTTAAAACGGGCGGTCGGACACCATGAAATTCGTTGTCATCTTTCCATACAATTGTTAGTGTTCTTCCTCTCGGCTTGAAGTTTGCGTTCAATGAACATACGTGACTGATTTAACACCACCGCCACTGTTGAGAACTTCAGTGTACTCGCAGTGATTTTCGCGAAAGTGTACGATTAACACACGGAAACGTGATTCGTGGGAACGAAAAAACCGTAGGTGGCTCTGCCAATGGAAAATACGTAAAGTGTTCGTATTTCCCAAGAGAATTTCACATGTTAAGATTTGTATTCAAATATCGCTTCTAAATAAAACTCCTTGACTTTCGTTGTAACATTTTTGTGCACAGAGAAACGCCCGCGTAGTAAAAATCGAGGACTTTGTCTCAAAATATCGTTTTTAAACCAGAAGTACAGAAAAAACAAACTATAGAAAATTTACGGCGAGATTCCGAACATGTATGGACAGGTTTATAAAATTTACGTAAATTAGGTCATTGGAAAAGCAACGTACCCGTTATATTACGGAGAGTTTTTGAGAATTTTTACATGGGCTCTTTTCAACAAAATTGCGGGATATCACCCGGAGGTGAGCCGTGTTACTCGAACATAAAAAAAATTTGTTTTGGTTGTGGCGGTCACACAGCCGTTTTTGTTTTACGTGAATAGTCTACGTTGACGCACTCGGACGCCGTGATGTTTATTTTACGTTCCAGGCAGCGCTTCAATCAACACTATGGGGTTTTATGGGTATCACTGGACTGCTTTTGAGATAATCTTTCTAACCGTATACGATTTCGGTATTTCGACTTCGGCTTTTTTTTTTTTCGAGTATAGGCCGAAATTGTGTTAAGTTTTCTTAATTTTTTTTACATTAAAGTCGTAAAATTTCACCATGACCACGCCACACAAATGTTTTTATGCACGCAATCGATTGATCTTGACGAGAGATGTCTATTGAAACCTAAGCGAGCGTCGTAGGCTTCTCCTAGTCAAAATTTATACCACGCGGAAGTTATGAGACGCGGCGAAAAGAACTCAAAATTGCGGCGCATGCCCCCCCCCCCCTTGCCCGATGCTTCACACCTCTCACTCAACGTAACATATTCTTCGATCCTTTGGCAATCGAGTGGTGTAATTGAATTTTGAATGTAGGCGACAGATTCGGAGCTGCAATGCCAAACTGTATCCCCTGATTTTATGATCCGATTTTCTGGATTGCCTCCCACTGCGGTTGCAAATTTAAAGACGTATTCACGTCAAGGAAAAAAAGGGGGGGCAGCGCAGTAGATAGATGAATGATTAGTTCTACACCACCTTGAGTGGTTTGACTCCTAGGTGAAACAACCAGCACATCATATTATCAGCTCTGGTAAAGTAAAAACAATTGGTTCCCCCAACACCAAGAAACGATGTTGCAATACAGCCATCGGCAGTAGCAAACACTCAGAATAGACATAAAATGTTTTATTTGTTATATTATGAATATTTTATTTTAGGAGTTACGAACTACCACGTGAAATAACTTTGGTCGTGAAACACTGTTTTTTTGACACGAGAGTGCGGACAGAGGAAAAATAATGAACTAGGACTTTGAACGTTGCGTCAACCAAGTGACATTGTGGAATAGTTATAAATTTAAATGTTTTAATCCCGCTGTTTGTTATTCGTATTTTGCACATAAACAAGAAATTTACTTACGTTAACAGAACTCTTAACAGTAAAACTAACAAGGCGTTAACACGTGGCACTACTACTCTTAGCTTCCTGGCAATCTATCTGAGAGTATTGCTGCAATTGCATTATTTCGTAGTTTCAAGGACAATAATATTTTTATATGCTATTCACGGCAAAGTGAGCACTTTTTAAGGCCCTTCTAAATTTTTAGTTTTGCCGTATTTACATCTTCCTGCTGCTTTTTAATATAAACATTGCTTTGTGACGGATAAACACAGTGTATACGTTTCCCCATCCTCAAAATTGAATGCCTGATGTTGCAATAATAAATATTTATTAGTGGTTAAAGCCTGTTGGGAGGGCCTTAAAAAGTGCTCACTTTACTGTGAACAAGGTATAAAACCCAGCTTGCAGGCCAGTATAGTAGCCAAATCCCCGCGGGACTAGGGTACGAGAGACATCTTGGCAATGTGACGAGCACCGCGGATACCTGGGTGGTGTAGTGGTTAGACTACTCGACCCCCAAACACGGTGAACCGGGCTCAATTCCCGGCGGGGTCGCCCCTGGATTTTCACATTGGGGAACCGCGCCGGGCGATGCCGCTGGTCGGCGGGTTTTCTCGGGAAACTCCCGTTTCCCCCCGCCTTTGCATTATGGCGCTGCTGCGTACTCACCTCGCTTCACCCTCATCGGGTCTCGAGACCTCAACGTTAAGAGCAGACCAAATCTCTTCACTCACTCACTTCACCGCGGATATAAGCTATTCACGGTTAAATGAGCACTTTTGAAAGACCTGCTTAAGATCCACTTGTATGCACGTTGCGTATTATCCCGCCGTATGTAGAATTAACATTGCCATCGGCCTCATAACTTTATTCATACGTCGGTCAAGTGAACCCTTGAAATTATCAGAGAAGTAAATATTTTCATATTCGTTAAAAAATAAAAAAAAATAAAAATAAAAAACAAGAAAGCTAAAGATATAATTTAATTTATCACAAATGGTTACCTATCATCACTTTTTATCTGGCTTTGATGTATGAACTACTTTCCCTCCATCGTTGCCAACTTTACTCGGCGCAATGTCACTCAGGGCGCCCGTTAAAATATATGCAGGCAGGGGCAGTGACTTTTTTGTTACGTTGATTTCAAAAGTGCTCACTTTATCGTGAACAGCCTTTACCTGAAGTGTCGCCGCTGCAGTGCCTAGCAGACCACATGCGTCGCCACGCGGTGAAGGTTCCCCAGCATAAAGCCACAGAGTAGATAATTACACAGATGCGAAACTGCGTGGCGGTTTATTTGAAGTTGGCGTACCCATTCTCTGCTTGGCTGTGTGACACTCTGGGGACGGGACCGTGTGTTCTGATTGGCTACCGCTTGCCGCGGAAGGTTCCCTATTTGCCGGCTGGCGGGTGGGTCACCAGTCGCTGACTGGCTAAAGGCGATCCAACATGTTGCTGTACAGGGACGCCATTTTGTTGGCATGTGCGGTTGGAGTTCGCGGAATATGCTGCTTATTATGAATTTTACTTATAATCAATTCCATACAAGAAATGGCTAGGGGCGCAGCTGATAGATTAGAGATGATTTGGTAGAGCACAACTGTGAATGATGGGGTTTATTGAACATGATGATCTTAAAATAACATATTATATGCTGTTCCCGGTAAAGTGAGCACTTTTGAAAGCCCTCTCGTTTGGAACGATAATCAATAAATGTTTTATTTTAGCCTTAGACGTTAAATTCCGAATGCGATGGAATATACACGCTGTATTTGTTAGTTACATGACAATATTTACTTAAAAGGGTGGTTAAAGGATAACAAAATTGCTGAAAGGAAAAATTAACTAGGGTCTCAAAAGTGCTCACTTTAACGTGAACATCCTATACTGAATTATAAATCGATTATACTCGGGGGAACTTATATGGAATGTCATCATTCTATATAACATCATTATGATAATTTACCAAACACTACTAAGATTGTGATTCTAACTGGAATATCCCCACCTTAATCACGGTTCCAGAGGCTCTTTCTGGTAGGCGGCTATTGACGATCGGGCACAGCTATCTCTGGGATTTTTCTCTTGGCGGTGACGCTGGCCTATATCGGCGTGTTGTTTGGCATAACCGTCTCGGATTGCTGGCCGGTAGAGGGGATTTTTGCACCTGGCTTTTTCGCAATGTACTGTTGCAATCCCGCTCGCGTCCTGGTTTGAGGTTTTAAAGGCGTGGTCAGGCAGGCCGTCCATCTAAGGCCTGATCACATTTTAACAGGCTGTTCCCATCTCTGTATTCTTAACTACTCTGCGCTGAAGCATCGCCACGGCCACCCTGAGCAGAGCTTGAGGAGTGGGAGACGGTAAGCTCCCAGCTCTAAGAGCGGCGACTCTGGTGCCTATAGAGGGGTCTCAGAATCCAATCTGGCGGTAGGGAAGAAGGGTTTGAGCCCAACAAACCCACGGGCTGGAAGCTGGCCTCATGTTGGGAAGGGCGCCCACGCAAGGAGGGTGGCGAAAATGGAAGCGAGGTGCATCTATCGATCATGCATAGATTCCTTGCCCGTGTGGACAAGGCATCTCAAGCGGAGTTGAAAATAAAGAAACGACTTATTGAGTCGGACCCCCGCATTTTTCGTGAAATAGTTATTTGCGCGTATACGCGTATCTTGGTAAATAAATGTTCCGCCAATACGACTCTCTCTGACAAGATAAATAAAAAACATTTATCTATGCCCGTATATTTTTACTTTTGTCTTATTAAGTGAATTCTTGTAGAAAAAATCGTGAAAATGGTCACATATCGTATTTTTAAAGCTTACCTACACAGTTCCTTTAAGCGGCAAGAGAAATGTACAAAGATACGGGCGTAGTTTAATCTGTGGTCTTTCATAGCTTGTAATAAAACCTCACTGTAACAGATCTAATTTGCACAATACAGTGTTACGACGGGAACACTGCACGCCTTGCGCGTAGGAGCGATGAGGCACTAGGCGTGCGTGTTAGTGTCGCCCGTATCGCTCCCTCGCTTATTGACCTTGGAGACGGGGTTTCTCCAGGGAGGTCCATCCCACTCTTAAGTTGTACCAGCAGCAGATATCCGGGCAGCAATTTCTAACAAAGAATTTAACTTTTATAAAAGGGGGGGAAAATACTAGGAAATGTACCGAAAACAAATATAGTTGATGTGTGTGTTAAGAATACGAACTCATGGAAAAAATATATAAGAAATCCGACATCCTTTTAAAACTCGCTATTTACACCTTTTAGTACAAATGGCTGAAATATTATGAGACACATCAGGGTTTTGGGCAGTTTCTTTATCATCTCCTACGCAAACAGTTAACATGAACCAGAATATGTTTCAGCCAATCAAAACAAGTGTACGATCCCAAAATGCTTTGAATTGTTTGTTGTCTCGAAATCTTTTCGCGAAATATCACTGCCCCTAGTGGTGTGAAATGCAAACCCTTCTAAACAGACAAAAAAATAATTACGCGATAGATTATTTTCACACGAAAGTAAATTACCCGTGTGATAGCTGTGTTATAAATGAAAATACTTTTTTTTTTTTGTCCAAGTAGGTTTCATGTTGTCATAAAACAATTAAAAGTTTTATAATTATTCATCTAATGGTTTACATTTTGAACACAGAAATGTGGCCATTAGGTTGTACTCCCTTGGGCAAGTTGAGTAACGATTTCAAGGAAATCGTGTTAACAGTTCTTAAAATATAACGAGATTTACTTACTTTTAAACTGTAACCATACAAGCAGTGGGAAACAGGGTCCGTCACTGAGAATTTCGCCACTGTCTCGGTAGAAAGGACATGGTTATTAAACTGTAACCATACAAGCAGTGGGAAACAGAGGATCCGTCACTGAGAATTTCGCCACTGTCTCGGTAGAAAGGACATGGTTATTAAACTGTAACCATACAAGCAGTGGGAAACAGAGGATCCGTCACTGAGAATTTCGCCACTGTCTCGGTAGAAAGGACATGGTTATTAAACTGTAACCATACAAGCAGTGGGAAACAGAGGGTCCGTCACTGAGAATTTCGCCACTGTCTCGGTAGAAAGGACATGGTTATTAAACTGTAACCATACAAGCAGTGGGAAACAGAGGATCCGTCACTGAGAATTTCGCCACTGTCTCGGTAGAAAGGACATGGTTATTAAACTGTAACCATACAAGCAGTGGGAAACAGAGTATCCGTCACTGAGAATTTCGCCACTGTCTCGGTAGAAAGGACATGGTTATTAAACTGTAACCATACAAGCAGTGGGAAACAGAGGATCCGTCACTGAGAATTTCGCCACTGTCTCGGTAGAAAGGACATGGTTATTAAACTGTAACCATACAAGCAGTGGGAAACAGAGGATCCGTCACTGAGAATTTCGCCACTGTCTCGGTAGAAAGGACATGGTTATTAAACTGTAACCATACAAGCAGTGGGAAACAGAGGGTCCGTCACTGAGAATTTCGCCACTGTCTCGGTAGAAAGGACATGGTTATTAAACTGTAACCATACAAGCAGTGGGAAACAGAGGGTCTGTCACTGAGAATTTCGCCAATGTCTCGGTAGAAAGGACATGGTTATTCGATTATTGAATTAAACCAGTCCTGTAAAGCCTTGCTTGTTTTACTTATGTTTTCCTTAAACAATGTAAAGCTAATGTTCGCATTCTAATTTTTACTAAGTTGAATAAATTTATAATGCTATTTTTTTTTCTCTCCTGTTAAAATTTCTGTACAAGCACTATTATTGCTGCCTGTAATATATTAGAAAGTTAGCCAGAATGGCAAGTACCAAAAAATGCACTGAAAACTTTCCCCGCTGCTGGGTAGTTGTAACTGATAAAATATGTTCATAGCTTTACGTTTAAAATAAAATAAAAACTCAAACAATCTTACCGCGTTAGTCTTTTCCAAAGCCTATCGCCGGTAGTTACTCGTTGTCTGTCATTGTTACTGTCTTGTTACGATAAGCAGCACACGTACATAGAATTTGTAATTCTCAATGCTCCCTGTTAGAACTATTAGATCGCGCGAGCCTTGTAATCGATTCGACACGTTCTCTATGCGAGCGGAAACTATCCAATCGGTACGTAATCCTCCCCTTGATAGCTTTCCCAAATCGCGAGGCAGGAAGGCTAAACAACCACAAACAGCACCCCTGCTGCTTGACGCAGGCGATGCATGAATCTATACTTAACCCCGTGATTAAACCCGCCCATAGACGTTGTCAGGTGAAAATTGCCTACGGCCGTGTGGACGACATAGCGCACCCCATTTATTTTTTTTTACAAATTAAATCATAGCCGAAATCCGCAGTACATAAGGCAATAAAATATGGAACAACACGATCAAGTGTAGGTGGTAAATGATCTGCGCTGAGAGGAAGGTTTCTTCTACAGCCAACAAAGTACTTGTTTGTATAAGACCAAACGTGTATTTAGAAGCACCAACTAAGTATTTTGCTGAGTAAACAAACCTCATAAAGCACTAAATTTATTTTGTTCATCTAAAAAATTACACACTTGAAGAAACAAAACTTCCGTGTTGGGCAAAAATATCTCGCTGCAAGCAAAATATTTAGTCTAATCAACTGCACATATTTTCTTGGCTACTTATTTGAATTCCGTGGTTTCAAAATACAGCTCGAGCGTTTGTTTGACATTTCTGTGAGAGTTTGAATAGTAAGTGCGTTTGTTGGCGCATTAAATGATGCTTAGGTTACATTGGTAAACAAATTTTCAATAAAACATGTTCAACAGGAAACTAAGATGTATATTTGTGAAACATGATTTATTTATTTTCGTACGTTGTCCTATATTTGAGATGTGTATATTTAAAAAACATTCCAATTTCATCAGCAGTCACTCTAGCTGAGGCTGCTAGGACGTGGCACTCGATTTTAAATGCCACGGGTTCGAATCTCGGTTGTAAGTAATTTTTTTTATAACCGAATCAGTTTAACGAACGTAGAGTCAAGCAAACCTTTAGTTCCGCCGACAAAATATTACAGTTTGGGGCAAACTAATAACAACAACAAGAAAATAATTTGGCTCCATCAACAACATATTTAGTCGCCACCGTACAGACATTTGATTTGGTTGCACCAGACAAACTATAATTCAACAAAATCCTTTTTCTCAGAGCGTGGGCGCTCGAATGCCATGCAATATTTTCGTGCAAACAGTTCAAATGTAATATTTACACGTGGACACACATAAAAACCGTTTGCCCAACACTAACAGCAGTCTGTGACGATGTACCCTCGTGCGCAGAAAAGTCACTCCAATAGGTAGTCTATTTGCGGTCTCTTCACACTGTTTTAATCAAACCTTTAAAAAATCGCCCCATGTATAACGTGTTTGGTTATTTCCTAAATGTAACGTATCACAAGCGTTGTATACCACTGTTAGTATAAAAGTATCTTATTTTTCGTAAAACTGAAGTTTTACCAATATTTCATCTAACTTATGGATTACATTTCATTTATAATATATATATATATATATATATATAAGCTCGTAAATAGTCCCTTTAAAGTTTGATCTTAAGGGTCCCATAAGCTCAATACTTACCTAGCATGAAGTCCAGGAGCTGCTTCACACCACAGCCTGTAGCTGCCTCGGCTTATATAGAGCTAAAATCGAGGGTTCTCCTCCCACACAAGAGGCCTAATCGTTACAACTTTCACGTACACCAGTAACAATTCAAATTTAAATTTCGACCTGCGAAGATGTCAAATACAAAGTATTTGATTGGTTCGTGTCAGAATTGTGTAGGCGTATCGGTGCTTCACGTATCCCGTGTAAAGGCTCTTCCCGATAAAGTGAGCATTTTTTAAAATGAACCTTAGAAAAAGTCGCTGCCCCTGAACGCATATATTTTAATGGGCGCACTGAGTGACATTTGTCCAGTAAAGTTGGTAATGATGGATGGAGAATAGTTCCATATCTTAACGTCGAATAAATAGTTTTAGGTAACCATTTGTGATAACTTAAATTATTTCTTTCACTTTTGGTTGTTTAATGTATCGAAGTGTTAAAACGAGCAGATTTGTATAATATTTAATTTCCTAACATTTTCACAGTCTTACTTGACCGGCACATGAATAAAGGGATGAGGCCCATGACAGCGTTAATTTTACATAAGGCGGAAGAATACATAACGTGCATACAAGTAGATATTAATCAATGCTTTAAAAAAATACTCATTTTACCGTAAACAGCCCGTAGCTAGAGCCACGAGTATTTCGCGAATATGTTCGGAGGCGAGGTAGACTCTAAACGCTTGTGCGTTTCTCCTACTCTTGTGACTGGACGACAGTTCTTTAGACACGTCCCATTTAACTGTGAGCGAGTAATAAGGAGGAAGCAGTAGTGTGAGTGGGTGTTTAACAATCCTGTACAGAGGCTTCTCTTGAGCACAGCGATCAATAAGCAAACGATAATGCCTCGAGTGTACAGAGGGTTGTCCAGCTTAGGTTGCTGCCAGCTCGATCCGCGAAATACTCAGGCTGTACCCGTAGCAACACGTCGTGCGAAGATAGCGCAGCAGACAGCGAACTGAAAAGAGAGGCAGCAATTGGCGGCCGCTCGCCAGCCAGTCTCTGAGTAATACGTGGCGTGGACATGCTGCTGTCGAGCGAACGAAGGCCCACTCGACCCTGGCAGCCGCCGGACGTGGCCTCGCCCAGGGCAGCCCATGAAGACGACGTCGATTCTGCAGCAGAGGTAGGACGTCCCGTCACCTTCTCGCGTAGGCTTCTTTGAAGAAATTTGCAAGGTTAACGCGCGTGGTCGGTAGAATTGCCGTAGTTGCAAGGCGGGTCGGAAAGGGGGCTGACGGGAGGGAAGTTTCGTTTAATGAGACACCCTTCTAAGCGTATACCTAGTCTATCCGAATCGTGTTACTAGCAGAGACCTGCGGAATTCACGGAATTATTTGGTAGCCTGCTAGAATTCACTTCAATGTATAAACTTTATTAGAATTTGTGATTCCATTGGCTACTGGGACTTATACTGCGTCGTATACCGTTTTACTGCAGATTGGTTGCTCAAACCTAAGCCTCTACTATTGGCTAAAATCATTGCTTGGGACGATCCGCACAGTTTGTCTGCCAATGAAAACAATCAAGACAACATACAACGTCTTGTAGTTTAGTCTGCTGCCAAATAAAAACGCAAATTTTGCACGTCTCTAGTTATTAGTCATGAATAGAGCCCAGGGTATTTCGCGAATTCATTCGTTGGCGAGGTAGACTTCAAACACTTGAACTTTTCTCTTTCCATTGTGACTGGACGGCAGTTGTTTAGACACGCCCTGTTTAACTATGGTCCAGTAGTAAGCCGGAGGCAGTAGTGTGAGTTAACGTTGAACAGTGTTGTACAAAGGCCTCCGTTGATCGCATTAACAAATAAGCAAACGATAGTCTCGAGTGTGTAGAGGACTGTTAAGTACAGCCTTCTGACACATTCATCAGCGAAATCCTCGGGGCTCTAGTCATGAATTTATAAAATAAAACACGAAAAATAAAACACTTCAATGTTAACAGAAGTATAAACAGACTGTGATACATGGCATATTTAGAAAATAGCCAAATACGTCATATGTGGGGTGATTTTTCAAAGTTTTCATTTAAAAAGTGCGAAGAAACCGCGAGTAGACTAAGGAATTCGTTCTCAGTGCATCAATTGTCCAATAACATAACACAGAATTCTTTAAGTTCTGCGTTTGTTAAAATAACGTTGGAATTTCTTTGGTGAGCACAGCATATAAAGGGAACATTTTACACAAATTGAATATGGAAATATGAAATTTACTGTCTCATTTCACAAAACTATAGAAAAATACTTTATATTTAAAAATTGAAAAAAAAAAACATGCTACTATCTATGTTCTTATTACACAGGTATCATGAGATAACATATAACAATTATACACAATGTGATTTTCAAGTTTCTTGAATTTGCACTAATTATTATTATCCCCCATCCCCCGAGAAATGTAGTATAGTTGTGATTTCTAATTGTGGTTATTCAAAATCTATAGTATCTAAATTCTCTTCCATTTTGTCGAGATACTCTCACATGTAATGTCTACCAATTTTCACATACAGCAAGTTCGTTTAAAAATATAATTTTTTTTTTTTTTTTGCCTATTTGACTTTTACTACAGTAAAAATTTCGACGAAGCTGTGAAAATTATAAAAATCTGACGCCTCATTTTGATGTGTGATAATGTTTAGCAGTCGCTTTCAGGGCCGAGTCATCTAAAATGCATTTGGATGACGAGGTTCACTTCAGGCTATTTGAGCTAAAATTATTTTATTAGCTTTCGGGCGTAATGCGGGAACGTTAGAAAATAATTATTAAACATGTTGTTACAAGCCTGGCGCCCAAATAAGTACAAAGCAAAAATTTCAAATATTGGTTTATGAATACCTCTAAAGATATTTAAGTATGCATTTTCATGATTAAAAAAGTGTCATCGTTGGTTCGTTTTATTTCTATACGAGGGCAAACATGTCCCAATAGATTGTTGAAACGGAAAACTTTAATGCTTTATAACGTCCACTAGTTCTGAATGTGTAACATAAAGAATGAGCTCACATTATTTTGAAAATCTATCTCGTTATACTTTAGTCTACAAGTCCACTATAACTGCAATGTTATGCCAGTGAGCTCGCAATGAGGATAGTGAATGTAAGACTGGGCAATGGAAAGAAACGAAGCGAATATGTAAGGCATATTGAATTGGAGAGTTTTTGTGTTTAGCCTTGTAAGCAAATTTGAAATTCGGCTTCTTTATATTTCGAAGATCAGTTCTCACAATTAGTTTATTTGTTCCTTTAAAATGCTTTGCAAAACAACTGTATTGTATTGGAGCTATTGTTCTTTCAAGACAGTTAACAATCACCGTGGAATAATTCGTGTCACGGGAGAGGTAAAGAGGCAATTGTTTATTGTATTTCATTGTCGACCAACGTAGCAAAGTAACCTTTAAGCGGATTATTGATGAATCGGAAATTCATGGGAGTTTCCTTTTAACTTAAATACTTTAGATCACTTGACCTCAGTGTTGAAAAGACTGCTTCCATTGATTTGGAATTATTCATCTCTTCTTTTCTTACACTCTAAATTCGAATCAGTGGAAAAACACTTATTCGCAGTGAAAATGGCTCCACTTAGAATCGGTGAAAATTTTCACATCACAAATTCAATCAGCGTAATTTTTCCACTGAAACAATCAGTGTCTTTTTTTATACTGATTCTAAGTGAAGTCTTTTTCACTGCGAATTAGTGGTTGTACACTGTTTCGAATTTAGTGTGTAGAAAAGGGCTTCTTGACATGGTCGTATAAGCCACTGTAGGGTAGAATAAACGTGTCCTATAGAAGGCGTTCTTAAACTAAAAGTAGACCAAGCTGCATTCTGAATCGATTGGAATTTTCAGTCTGCCCAACGTAAAAGTCCCCGCTGCAAATGTATGCAAATTGAGGAAGAGATAGATGATAATAGCAATATTTCATATTATTATCAATAGAATATGCTCGTGTTTTTGAAACGTATGTCGTAGATGCCCATGCCACATTTCCTTATTTTCGTTTGCAAGTAGAATCCATACCAATCGAGTAGAGGTTACTCAAGTGGACAGATGGAGTAATGTTACGATAGCGTGAAGAGGCCTTAATTCGACGGCCTGCCTGAACACGCCATTACACACGAACTGTAATCAGGACAGATAGTTGCCGCAACCGGGTTTCGCATTGCCCAAACCCCGGTAAGCAGTAATCCGCTCTACCAGCCAGGGAATTAGGCCATGTTGCGTTGTGCCACGCCGATATATGGGCAATGCAGGGCGGCGGCAGGGTTCTATCTCCATGTGGCGCCGGCCGAGATGAAAGTCCCAAGAAGCCTGCTGTGCCGACCGCCGTAACCCGTCATATTCACCAGACTTCAGATACTTATCAAGGTGGGACAATTACAATATACTAACGTGGCTCTCAATAACCCATTGCCACCCAGTGTACACAGTTTTGTACATTGCGCACGTATAAGTAATTTTTGGCCTGTACTGCACACTGCGAAGCTCAATGACCAATGTTCTTTTATGTGCGTAAATGATTCGCAAACAGTCTTACTGGTCTAGGCCATAATTGGTTCAAATAAATGTAGCCGAACATAAAGCCCACAGCTCATTGGTTGTGACAACGAAACAAGTGTCGTGTCGACTTAAGTACAGGACGCATCATAAAATTTCTTGTTTGCAACACCTGAACCCGTAAGTAAAAGTGGGTCTGAAAGGAATAAGGTAGCGGATGTAGTTAAATTAACAATGCTTCGCCGACCTTATATTATTTTATGTAATATCCATATGTTTAATTATATAACCAAATACTACCATATAGTTCCTTATATTAATTTACCCCACATGTTCTACCATCGTGAGACCCCCCCCCCCTTCCCAAACTCAACAAGCAGCTATGGTTTGACCACAATATAAACACAGTATAACAGTACTCTTTGTAATAAAATATTATAGTGAAGTGATAGGCCTATGCGCGTATCGGTGCATATTATGTATTTCATGTTTGAAATTAATTAAACGTTACTTATATTCATTCGCGAATTTATAGTTGTGTAATTTACGTTTTATAAATTACAAATATAGTTATTTGGGTTAACCAGAGAACATACAATATTTTGTCTGCTACAGGTTGGAAAGTGTAAAAAAAATTAAATGTTATTTACTCATGACAATTAAATCCCTAAGTGCTAGTATCGACGTGCTATATACCGCAACTTTAAATGTACTTGGATTACTTATTAAATAAGTTTTCTTATTTTTGACTTGCTGTTGAAAATTTATGTAAGGCACAAGCTTCCGTATAAATATGTCAACCTATTAAGTGATTGTTTTTTTTTCTTTCATTAACTCTTTGTCAGGTTGTGACGTGACATATAACACGTAGTCTGTAACGAACTCTCTTACAGATATCGTAAACTTCTTAAGTCTCCGCAATTTTACCACTCGCCCTCTGGCTTTCCTACACACGGCCTGGGTTCTGAGAGGCATTTGCACACTTCATTGATCGTGTAGTTTGGATATAAAAGTATTATGATCGGGCGCCGTTGGCTTTAAGGTGTCGCGCCAAAACCCCGCACACGCTGGAAAACCTGAACTGTGCCGTTCATCGTATCAGTGTCTCCGAACTGCAGAGCGCATGCTTAAAAAATGTTTCACCGCGCGCATAGGCGAATAAATTGCCATGGCGAGCGTTTACAGTTTTTTTTTTCTTCAATAATCGGCGCTATTCGTGCTTCTTAGCACGTTCCTAGCACAGAGTTGCAGGCTACTTTCAGCTGGAAGACTCTGCATCTGAGAGAGTTCCGCAAATATTTGAAGCTTTCATTTTAAAAGCTCAGATTACACTGTGATATGAATAAAATCTGCGAATAACCGAAGAGAAACATGTGTGGATTTCAGAACGTTTTACTTTATTTCCTAGAAAGTAGTGTGTTTGGAACTCTTTTATTACATTTTATCAATTCTGTTACTGCGTTTAGGTGGTTTAGAATATATCTTCATGTTGAGGCTTTGGGTTCTCTTACTAGTTTAGGTTCCTTTGGAAAGAAAAGCTTATAGTATCATCTTCTTGGAGTCGATCCTATCCCGTGTATCGGTCTCTCCAGCTTGATTATAGCTAAAGAGATTTCAGCTTAATTTTATATTTAATGGTTTATTAAGTCTAATTGAGTTATATTTACCTACAAAATTGGTTTCAATTACGATGTATTGTATTACGTTTTAAGTACCTTATACGACAATTGGGTATTGTGCATAGAAGAAAAGTTCTTTTTTTGAAACTTATAGAACGATGAGGTAAACATTTTTGTTGACAGGAAAATCATGCCCAATTTTAGAGGGAAAACTTGAAATATTTTTCTTTTCTAACTTGTATTTTCTAACTTCGTGTTTTCAAATTTTTACATATTATTTTCAATGAATATAATTTTTCATCACGGGTGGTTGGCAAAAATTGCTGAAATGGTAATTTTCGAAATAACTCGGTTCGTATAAGACAAATAGGATGATATACTAGAAATACAACAATCAGCAAAACTACATTTTTTTTTTGTATTTGTTCATTCAGGCGCCTCACGTCTAGCTTTTCTGAAACACCAATATATGTACAGGTTGTTCACCATAAAGTGAGCACTTTTGAATTCAACCTTTGGAAAAGGTCACTGGCACAATGACTGGCATACGCCCTCTAAAGTTGGTAACGACGAAAAATAAGTAGTTCCATGTCTAAACACTGAATAAAAATTGTTAGATAAAAACATTTCAGAATACTGTAATTATTTGTTTTACTTTCTGTATTTATAATGCATTTAAGCGTATTAATTATAAAAGTTCTAATAATTTCACAGTTTTACTTGAACGACTCGTGAATAAAGTGACCAGACCAATGGCAATGTTAATTTTACATGTGGCGGAAGTATACGGAATGTGCGTGCAAGTATATCTTTAGCAGGTCTTTTAAAAGTGCTCACTGTACCATGAACAGCCTTTACGTGTATGTAATTCCAAGTTTTCGAAGGGCACCGTCTACTAAGTAGTATTTACATATCCAAAGACTTGAAGCGCGAAAGCGCTTAGGACGATCCAGGCACATGCATTACATTGACTTATCCTTGCGCTTAAAGCACTAAACTGGAGTATAGTCTTCCCGTCAGAAAATCTTCTCTATAAAACTATAATTGATAGTAACGCTATAATTACGTGGTGAAGTATTAAATACGGCGTGCTGCACGTAATATCGAAAATCCGCACTGGATCTTCCAATACCCTTAGGTGATTCTATTGAAAGAGATAGTTTTGTGAAAATATTGTCAATAAAAATGGCGGAAGAGAGAACTTATATCATAATTATCGTAATCCACTTTCGAGAAATATTCATTAAAGCCAATATCAGAAAGCAGATGCAAAACTGGAGCGATCTCCATGTGGAGGTTTCTAAAGCGTTCTGAATTCGAATGCCTGATAAGTAGAACCACGATTATTTCGCGAATTCATTCGGAGATGAGGTAGACTCCAAACACTTGTTCTTTCCTCCTGCTGTTCTGATTGGACAACCGTTCTTTATACTGTGAGCCAGTAATAAGCTCTAGGCAGTAGAGTGAGTGAGTGTACTGCACAGGTCTCACGATAATGTCTCGAGTGTATAGAGGACTGTCCAGCTTAGCTTGTTGCCAACTCAATCCGCGAAATACTCTGAGCTCTACTGATAAGTTAATCAAGTTTGGCCTTCTTGTGTAAACTACCTCTCTTAGAGCCGAAATTCTACAAACTAATGCATGCAGTTAATACAAGCAATTTAGTTCAGTTTAACCACTGGTATAACTTTTGATATTTGATCAGAATATGCTTATTTTACAAGCCTTGTCGAAAGTCGAGCGATTCTATGATGGGGGTAGGAGTTCTTGACTTTTCTACGACCTAATGTGTTGGGAATCAGGGACCTGTCAACAGACTATATTAACTCGTCTAATGATCGACCGCACATGTTGATGTGGAAGTGCCCCAATCCAAACTTAATGTGACGTTACATTGACGCAGTCCGAATATGGTCTACAATACATTCATTTCAGAGGTAAGCTCTTGTAACTACAGTTTAAAGGAATTGAGTTACGACACCCTAAAGGCTGTTCACGGTAAACTGAGCACTTCTGAGAGCTCTGCTTAAGATGCACTTGTATGCACGTTGTGTATTCTGCCGCCATATGTAAAATTAACATTGCCACGGGCCTCATCACTTTATGCATGCGTCGGAAAAAATGCGAAACTATTAGAGAAGTAATTATTTTACAAATCTGCTAGTTCTTACACTTAGATACATTAAAAAAGCAGAAAGCGAAATAGATGATTAAAACTATCGCAAGTGTTTACGTAACATTTTCTATTCGACTTTAAGCCACAGAACTACTTTCCCCTCTTTCGTTGCCGACTTTACTGTGCGCATGTCACTCAGGGCGCCCGTTATAATACCGTATATGCAGGTAGGAGCAGTGATATTTTTCTAAGGTTGAGTTCAAAAGTGCTCACTTTATCGTGAACGGGCTTTGCCTCTCAGGAACAGTATTGCGTTGTCCGAAAGTGGACTTTCAGAATTCAACACCATGCGCAATTGGTCCAGCGCGCTGCACACAAACGTTCTTTTTTTTTTTTTTTTTTTTTTTTTGCGTGGTGATTTTGATATTGTTAAAATTGTTACTTATTTAATGTTAGCGAGATGGGTGGTTTTAATGTTTATTTATTTTAATGGTATAAGTTTTTGAATTCAAATAAGCTCGCCAATTGACATCCATGTATTCTCTTTCAACTTGTCGTTTTTAAAGTTTCCATCCCTAACGTTCAGGCCGGACGCGGACTGCACTAATTAGCATTTCGTTACGTTCGTCTTCAGTAATCCCACATTGTCAGTCACTTTTTTTTCTTCACATTTACAACGTAAACGGTTGACGAATGCACAATAAATTATCTGAAGTCTTCTTCTTCAGTCACTTTAGGATACAACTTGGAACGAAAGTTCAATTCTTTTTTAATGATTCGTTTTGGGACGCAGGTCCCCTTTAGGACGTAGGATGTTGGGAACAGTGCCACGACGTCATGAAGTTCACGTTGTTATGAATTCGATTTATGGTCAAATCCGTACAAGAGTTATTTAGGGGCGTAGTTGAATTATGTGATGATTTCGTAGAGGACAACGCTGACTGATGGGGTTTATTAACATGATGAACATACAATAAAATATTACGGGAATTTTAATCACTCGGGGAGCTTATAAGGAATGTTATTATTCTAAATTGCATCGTTATGATTATTTACCAGCCGCCACTATTATGACAAACTAACTGGAATGTCCCCACCTTAATAACACTATAAAATTGAGGTAAAATTCCCTTACATGTAAGGGAAGCTAATTACCGCTACATGTAAAGTAAAATTATCTCTTAGACGTAGAGTAAATTTACATTACAAGTAGCTATAGTACTATTCCCTAATTGTACAATAGAAGTACTTGACAAAAGTAATACAAGTAAGGAAAAATTAACTATATTGTACAATAAAATTGTACTTGTACTTGCCCAGCGTATTGGTACTGTTGTTTTTTTATTTACTATATAATTTGGCAAATAGTCACCGAAACCTCAACACTAAAATACTCGACACTAGCTAATGTGTGGGCGCGAACGATTGTCATTTACCACAGTAGGCCAATGCGCTATCCATTACATCACGACCACAGCATGACGGTACTATTGAATACTATCGTGTTAAAGGATTCTTTCTTCCGCCCGTTCCCTCGCTTAGCTGTTGAGAGAATGCTGAAGAGATGCACGCTTCATAAGGTAATTTTCCTATCCATTTATGGAATTTTCCACTGCTATGTACGTGAATTATACTCCAGAGTACGGTAATTGTACATCACATATAGAGAGCCATGTTGGACAGCTTGTATGACTAAATAATAAAAATTAATTTTATGGTAAAAATATGCACAATTCAATTATCAAATAGTTACAAATGGACGAGGAGCTCCACGCCTCGCAAGGTAATTTTCTCATCTATGTATGGGATTTTCCACTACCATGTACGGGAATTTTAATCCAGAGTGCGGTAATTTTACCTTACCCGTAAGGAAAATTAAGTGCCCCCCCCCCTCAAGATTGCGAATATTACCTTACACTTGTCAGGTAATATTCGCATTATTTTTTACAGTGATGTTTCCGTAGGCTGTTTCCGGTAGGCGGTTATCGACGACCAGGAACACCCATCTCTGTGCTCTTCTCTCGGCGATGGCCTGATGAGGAAGGACGACGAGCTCAGCGTGACGCTGGCCTAAATCGGCGCGTTGTTTGGCATACTCGCCCCTAATTGCTGGTCGGTGGAAGGGGTTTCTGCACCTGGCTTTTCCGCAACGATGATTGTGTATGGGCTTTAGATATAATGATTGGACTACAATCAGAAATAAATAATTAAAATCCATTAAATGGATCATCATATATTGATCTACCAGAATTTAATAAGAATTAGAAATCATGCATTACTGTGAAGAATGACTATCAAAAATATTTTCTTTGGCGGATAAAATCTGCATTGTTTCCAGTAGAAAAATATCCACAAAGAGTACGTATAGAATATCTGGATCTGGCTGACACAGT
Source organism: Dryococelus australis (assembly GCA_029891345.1). Lineage (NCBI taxonomy): Eukaryota > Metazoa > Arthropoda > Insecta > Phasmatodea > Phasmatidae > Dryococelus > Dryococelus australis. The sequence goes on from CM057003.1 coordinate 47,557,806, forward strand.
GGGGTTGCGGTGATTTCATCAACATACAACTGCAGTAAACCCGCCCCGGCTACAAGGGAGAGCCAATAGGAATCAAGGATATCGGAGAAGGTGTGCGTGAACGAGAAGTGTAGTGGACACGGTGGCTAAGGGCCGGGATGTCAGTCGGCGTCGGTCCTCCTGGAACGGCGGTCTCCGAGCGGCGATTGGGTGAGCGAGAAAGCACGGCGCCGCTTGTATCCTTGTCCCCCCCCCCCCATAACAGATTGTCCTTGACACCTACATCAATCCTTAACCCCACTAGCGACGTCACGCTGTATTTATTGTAAATTTGTCTCAGTAGAGATCCTTCATAATTAGTTTGGTTTAATTACTGTAAGTGTTCCTTGACTGTACACTTCATGAACTGCCCTTCTTGAAATGCATTAATTATACTCCCCTTAAGGGAGTGTAACAGGTTGTCGCCTGTCGCCGAGATGTCGCGAGGATGACGCTACAAGTTCCCCCTGGAGGGGAGGGAGGTGAATGCAGGGGTGCGGCCCGGTGTAAAACCCGCGCCCATAGTGTCTGAGAACTCCAGTCGAGAGCGCGCGGGCCATTGTGTGTTCTGCGCTGTGACGGGCGATAGGCCCGCCACAACGACTCGGCAGCCCCGGCGTGCAGCTGATAAGGGAAGCGAGACACTCGCCCAACTCTTGACGTCACGAGCGCGAGCCGCGAAAACAATAAACGCCCAGGCGAAACAGCCTTCTCTACGCCCACCATACCTTCCCCCATCCCATCGCGCAAGAGTTCAAGGATCCAGATACACGCAGTTCTCCAACCCCCCCCCCCCCTCCACTGTGGGGAAACGAACGGAACACAAGGGACAGGTAGATAAACTCCCCCGCCTCCGCGGAAACCACTCCCGACGACTCGACGAGGCAAACACGAGCTTCTGGAGCGGGCCACGCGGTAAACGAGGGGTAGCTGCGGCAGGACGACGTCATCGCGATTGCACCTGCAAGTTCGCCGAGCAGCGATAACGAACGATCCGAGAGAATTTCATGTACAAGCGTGGAGACAAAACAACACAGTCGACGGCACGATTCGCGAGGAACGCCCCTCGGGAGCGAATGTTGTTTCAATTGAACCAGGTTTGATCATCGGCTCTGGGATACGTTTCTCTCGATGAAGTCCCTGGCTATATAGTCGATGTAACAGGACTCTTTGTCAGTTTTATTTTAAAAATATTTCGATACATGGTTTACGCTCTGTAGGGTAGTTTTTAAGAGTTCTTTTTCTAGTGATTACGCGCAGGAAACAATCATTTTCAAAATTTGAAATTAAATTTTGAACAATTACTCAAAACGAGATGATTGTACTCTTACTAATGATAGGCCTCAGATTAAGATAACATAAAATCTAAGTCATTGGCTGGCATCTTGCCATTAATGTACAGCAAATCAAGCGTGTAATATAGAGACCAAAAGTATTAGTGATCATGTAGTAGTGTGTATAGGCAACACTTGTGGCTAGATTTGAATGCCAGTCGTCAGTTTATACGAAGCGCAGCGTTTTTAAACCGACAAATATCACTGAGTATTTTCTTGGTGCCCGAGATGTAAGTCGTCTTGCCAGCCTTTAGAGATTGCATGCACCTACGTAGGTTATTCTTAGGCGAATTTCGATTAGGCAACACTCAGAAATTTTTTTAATTCGGGGATTTATACCTGTCGTTTCAGATAGTAATTCGATTCGTAAATCGCAGGTGACGTAGCTTTAAAATATACCGAGAGGTAATGGAAAATGGACATTGCGACTGTCGCAAAATTATCTGACGAAGAACAAGCCCTTACCTTGTCACTGAATATGGATTTGCACTGGACAATGCAATGGTAGCTAACTATTTAAGAGAGTTACGAATGCATGTCCAATGTCATTACGCCGGTTCTACGTAAAAAAAAAAGGCGCAAGCTGAAATGAGAAGTATACATAAAAATTGGCTATCGCTTGTGACATGCTAAAACAGCTAATTTGAAATACAAAATCTGTACATTTTCATGTCGGCCACATAAAACATCACAATAATCAGGCTCGGTTGCAGGTTCAGGGCGACTATCCACGCGTCTAATTTCACGCTGAAATTACGTCGGCGCGAATTACGCTTGCCTTAACGAGGCACGCCGAAACACACCCACCCCGCTCCGTTTCACCCTTCACCCGGCCTTTAATCGCGGACCGGGAGCTGTTTATGCCTTTTTGCAATTGCCGGCGTAGCGTGGAGAACCCTCCCCCCCTTATCATCTTCACCAGGCGTTTATAATTCATTAATCGTGAAGGGGGGAGGGCCTCTCGGCGGAAAGGGGGGTCCCCCCTCCACGAGAATAACTTAATTTCGACAGCTCTGGGGTTCCGCTTTACCGCCCCCCATCTCCACCCCCGGGCCGTTCCAGGCGTTTTCACCCTGTCCTTTTCCACTCGACGTAGCCTCTCGCACGACGTCTGTTGCCTGCCCCTGGGGGAGTTATTACTGTGGCTGCCGCGAGGGGGATGGTATGGGGGTTGAGAGCGACCCCTAGGGCGCGAAACCCGGAACCTGCTGACGAGGGAGGGGATGGGAGGATGTGTTACAAGAGTCCACGACGTGACAGGGACCGACTTGACAAACTCGCCCGACGTGGCCGAACCATTTGCCGCTCCTTGCAATTATCCTCGGACATGTTCACGCGGGCTCGTTGTTTGCTCCGCGTCACGGCCTGCACTCGTCCTCCCATTTATGACGTCCAGGCCATTATTTACTCTGCAACACGCCCCTTTGTCTTCGTACTTCACGTTTGCAGGCATAATTCCCTGCTCACTACGTCATTCAAATGACGCTAGCGGACCGGCTCCTTTGTAATCGTATTTCTTGAAACAAGTACTAGATAAGAAATCTTTTCAACTCAAAGGTATTAGGGTAGAGAGTGGAGATATTTGGGCTTCTCTTAACATCGAGGTCTCGATAGCCATTGAGGGCGAAGTGAGATGAGCAAGGGCGCGGAGAGAAACGGGAGATCCCCGAGAAAACCCACCGAACAGCGACTTCGTCCGGCATGATTCTCACATACGAAAATCCAGGAGCGACCCTGCCGGGAATTGAGCACGGTTCGCCTTGATGGGAGGCGAGCAGGCTAACCGCTGAGCCGCCGCAGCCCCTCAAGGTATTGGGTAAGTGGCTGCTAAATACATAAATGGTCTTCATTGAACACCACCTAGTAGATCACGCCATTTTTTACCAATAACGTCCTCAGACCGTTATTCTTGCAGGCTTAAGTTGTTGTTCGGGCAGTATTTAAGGTAGATTCACACTCATCATCTTGGATTTCTGGAATTTTTTGCCATTTTCTGGCAATACAGTTTTGTATAAAATTTTGGAATAACACAGCACAGAGCATTGCTTAGTGCATTGTCTGAGGTCAGTATTTCTTGATCACAGTTGATATCGTCGTCTTTGTAATTGTTCCCAAGAAATAATCTCGCGTTTCGCCTCGACAGCTACCAGCTCAGAATTAATAAATGTAGAGAAGTCGTGGCAGTTCGATTAAGTTTGGGAAGCTGTTATTCAGGATATGTTGTGCGGGAAATTTCAATACAACTTCTGAAATAGAAACTTTGGCGAAAAAACTATAAAGCCAAGATGGCAGGTGGGAATCTGCCTTAAGTTGGCCCACGAGCTAGTTTTGGAGTATTTCGGGCACGGAAGGAAAGCAGCATTGTTAATGCCTCGTGAATATTTCTCTACACAGGTCTCAAAGTAATACTTACCCCACGTAGCTACGTATTAGATCGGCCAAATGGTTCGGAGTTCGGTCACAATCCTAACCCTTTCAGATGCTACCGATTCGGCTCCAGTGGCTGGTGCACTGGGAAATCACTTCTGACTATAATCATCGGTTAAACAGCGGGGAGAGGACTTACTTGCGGTCATCCCGTTTTCGAAACCGCCTTCGTTCCGTATTTTCCGTACCTCTGCACCATCTCGCTCCAAATGTTCTTCAGCCTTGTCAGGAAAGAGAATAAGTTTCTTGAATCGAGTCACCAGCTTCACTTAGGGAACTGTACTTTAGTTGGAACGGGAATTTTGTATCTATATAACCCATCTATCACAGAGTAGTCTATGTTCTTGCAACAGGAAAATAGCTATTCAGGCATTTCTTTAAACGTTTATTTGTAGTAAAATAACTAATGTTGTGAAAAAGTCAATAATATTAACCATTTACAAAGTCTTATATTACTGTAATGCAAATATACTGTTGAGGTAATAATGTTAATAAAGCCTCAAGTAATGTTGCCCCAACCAAATGTTTTATAACGCTGAAAATAACACGAAGAAAAACATATTTTGTGTTACTGCGACATTAAAGAAATGTCGAACAAACTAAAGTTCACACTGACCTTGGCATTGTAAAATAGTGAATAGTAGTGAACGGCGATAACCTCGTTGAATGAAACCACAGTATATTTAAATTTTAAAACATAGTTTGAGAACTAAATGTAGATTAGACCAGCTCTCAATCCTGACAGTTCACAGATAGCAAAAAAATAATAATAACTGTTTATGAAACATTATACTGTTGGCACAACATTTTAAACTTTTTTCTGTTACTGTTAACGTGGTGGGAGAAACGATATTTCACTTTGCGATAGGGTGTAAATGTCGATTCATGGCCATTTACAATTTTTCTGAAGCTCTTTTACAATTCTACTTCCGGGCTACCTACAACGAATTCTTCCACCACATAGAAAAACATAGACGAGTTAATTTGAAAACCCCAAATACGAACAATGGCCAGACAATAAAAAAAATATATTATTTTTTTAAGTAAAAATTATATAATAGTTTTAATGTGGGTTTTCCTCGGAGCGTCTCTAGAGATTTTTCTCCGCGAATGTCACTTTCGACCGACATGCGTGATTTATCATTGAAGCGTCGATCGCTGGAGACGCTAACCTCTGCCACAGGGTCGCCAATCATCTCTCCTTCATGACCGAAAAAAAGATGCCAGAGTCTAGAGCCTATTTACGTGCACAGTTATTTCGTACATGTTATACGTTGACTGTGTTACGAAGTTACTTATTAAGAATTTCCCTCCAGAAGAAAATTAAAAATTCTATGAAGAAATAGGGATGTGGCTCTTCCCGTTAATAATTGGCGGTTTATAGCAGTTAATAATTAGTATACGTAAATAATTTAATAATCTTTACCTTGCCTTTCCCAAAGAATGGTGGTGTGATAGACACTGACGCGAGGAAGTATTTTTTTGTTGTCGCGAGCAGGTGAAGGCAAGGCAAGGTAACTGGAGTTAACGTCTCGTCGACAGCGAGGTCATTAGAAACGGTGCAAGTTGCACAGGGGAGAGGGATTGGGGAAGTGATCGGCCACGGCCTTCGATAGGGACCCATCCCAGCATTCGCCTGGTGATTTCGGAAAACCGTGGATAACCGAAATCAGGATGGTCGGACCGCGAATCGAACCCGGGTCCTCCGGAATGCGAATCCAGTGAGTTACTACCACGCCACCTCGCTCGGTAGCAGGAAAAGGGAAATGTGTATACACATAGTATGTTGAATATAGAGTAGACAGATGTAGTACAAAACAGGAAACACCGGCTGCCACAAATTCAAACATTACACTTCTGATACAAAGTTTAAGTCATATAACTATTTATCTCAATTCATTGCGAACTGAACTGGCAGCATGCATGCCAGTGTGTAAGATGGCGTATATTTTTATTTATAGTTAATATATTTTTTCAAACGTTGGTTTCAAAATTGTTTACTTAACATGAAGAGCCTTTAGGCTATTTATGACACCTACCCCACATCAAGACCATTGATTTGTCCCGCCATCACTATAATGCATTTTCAGTAACTTTCAGGAGGACTGCTCCTATGATTAGATGCAATGTTAGAAATAGAACCTATAAATAAAAATCTTTCCTTATTTATGTTCCATATTTTTCTCTGATCGTTAGCCTAAATCTTCATTGGAGCACCTCGTACTATAGAGTTTTTTACCATCGATGGTAGCTCATTATGAACTTCTCCAAAGGTTCTTATAGAAATATGAGTGTGTGCTACTTATCTTTTATATCCGCTATCAACGGCAGGCTTGTTAACGATCCGGTATTTCTGACATTAAGATCACCAGAAGCAAGCGCAAGGAATAATTTATGATAAATAGCATACAGTCAATTAGGACATAACTAGACAATTATTTACTGATCTCTCCATCGTATGACGATAATGACTATGAGACCTTCGAACTGACTGCATGCCTTATATAATAAATTTTGATAGAGTTACAAAATTCACTACATATATGTACGTATTAAATATTTTTAATGCGTTTAAAGGCTAAGATAACGGTCTCATGTAATTTTTTTAGTTACAAATTATTTCCAAGATTATGTTTACAGTTCGGAAATAATATTAAAGTGGTTTTGAAGAAGGGAAGATATGATCTAAAAGTTGCTATTAGAATAATGTATGAATTTTGTAATGCAGTTGATTGGTTAGATTAGAAACTCCTGGGATAGAATTCCAGTTAAGACTTGGAAATGTGTGTTATTTTAGCTATCTATTTTTGTTTCAATTAACGTGTAAACCATGCTCCAATTACTCTTCTGCAACAAATCGCAAAATTAAAAAATACTATAACTTAAATATAATAGCCTAAATTTTTTACCAAAGTATTTGAACCTTGTCAATCATTGCACTGAAATCAGGTCGAAAAAATATAATTTCGTGAGAGCATTTCACCGAAAAAATTGTTGCGGATGTATGCTAAGTTTTTAAATGTTTTTTGTAGGAAATGCTCCCAAGGATCGTCAAGCTTACACGAAGCAGCTGTTTTTCCAAATTTAATACCAACTAGTAACTTAATAGCATGTACTTTTAATAGCGTTATTTAGGTGTGCTATATTTCCATTCAGCCTAAATTAATTATATAAATTTCAGGGCGAATCTATAGCTTGGCGAAAAGCAATTACATATTTATTGAAAGAAACAACCAGTAAAGTAATTAACTTAAAAAATTCAATACAATAAAATTGACTCTGAATTGTACTTTAACACGTTTCCTAATACGTCGGTACTACATGAGCTCACTCAAATTGTATGTTATGAAGAGGAGTTTAAGGTAGAAACACGTAGATATTATAATTTTCACCACGTGTATAGATAGTATTATACTTTGTGGGCAGGCCTTCGAAAAGCGAACCAATTTAAGGAACTGCAACCACAAAGGAGATAGTCAACCAACCGAAATGATTTCAAAACACACTGGGCTGTGTGTGGATGTTGATATTACCGCGAGACGCCAGCGGTTCTCCCATTCACGCACGTGACGAATCCGGGAAACCATAATGCAATAAAGAGGCTCCACAACGCATTGCAACACCTCATAAAGAGCCTGTTTCTGTCATCAAGATGCCCGACGAGATGTCTTGACAGATGAACGTGCAGGCTGCTGATGTGAGAATTATACCAGCAACCGGCGTCGAGCGACAAGGTCGTATAGATTCTCCTTCTCAATTTTAATCATTCAGATGTTCAATTTAAATTCTTCAATATTAATTGTAAATATTCACTAATATTTTTAACTTAATTATGTGCACCAATAATAATGTTTGGTTGAATTGAAGAATGTTTGTTTGGAGCATCCAAATTAACTATATGTATTAGGAAGAACAAATTTATTTATTTTTTTCTCTTATGTGGTTGTAATAATTGGTTGGTGTAACGTACGTTAAACAATATAGGTTAATATAGAGTTTTTAAGCCCGACCGAGATACGAACCTAGGCCGTTTGGCACGAGCGCCATGTCGTAGAACTCTCAGCTAAAGTGACTACCGATCAATTTGGAAAGTTCGTAAATAAATTCATTTCAAATACCGGGCAATGTGCGAAAATAAATATTTAAAGTTTTACACCTATACATTTAGTTTCCTACTGAACTTGTTATAGAATTTTGTATCATTACTAGCTGATCCCGGCGAATGTTGTTCCGCCTCTTTCGCGTTCTATTTTGCCTTCTCAATCCGTCCTCCCTATTACGTAGGGTACGTCGACCGATGTTTGACCGTGGTATCGCTGGCATTTTTATCTTTTAGATCAATTAACATTTCCTGCAAGTATCAGCAAAATCGGCCCATAAATATAGAGAAGTTAGACTCAGCGCCCCCTTTCAAAATGCAACATAACTAAAAACCTTACTCGCCACCTCAATAGCATATGGTGTGAATGTTGTCTCAATTGGTCCAGTTGTTTGTCGGTGATATTGCGGTTTAGTAACGCACAATGTATATTATTTGTAAAGATTAAGTATTAATAAATGCTCACACAAACACTGTTACTATATTAATTGTACCAAAAATCACGAACAAACCCTCAGTATCCATTTTCTAACAAGAGCAATCAAACGAGTGACCAACAAATAAATAGAGTTGATTAAAATAAGTATTTTGTTGACCTTATAATTTTATTTTTGCCCAACACAGGTGTTTTGTTTATTCAAACATGTATTTTGTAAGATGAAGAAAATTAATTATGTTGGGGAAACTTAACATATTTTTTGCCCAAAAAAATCAAGTTATTTAGTTGGCTAAAACAAACCTTTCACTCATTTTATTAGTACAAAATAGAAGTATTTTAAATTTAATGCAACCTCCCTTTAGTCATACACGTTACGATTTATAAACCAAGATTACTTCGTTTTATTATCAAAAGTAACATCTGGGTGCAGATGCCAAATGCTTATCATTTCTTCGCTGCCAAGTGAAGTGATACATCATTCCATTAGAATAAGTTTCCTTCTCGGTGAGTCCCTCATTCCATCAACTGTTATATTTAATAAAAATATGTCCGATAGTTATTTTACATCAAAACTCGTAAACTAAATTACTAAAAAGGGCTAGCATTAAATTCAAAACGATTACTTTGGAGGAGTGATTTACAGTTATCTTTCTATGTCGCACACCTTTAGGAAAAAATATAAAGCGTCTATCTGAAGTTTGACGCCGAAGACTGACGTAATTCTCGCATCGGCAATTTGCACGCGTAGCTGTCGTGACAACTTGTAGGTTGGTCTTGAGGGTACGAACCGAATCTGTTCGATGTGTCGCAGTGCGTTCTGTGGTCTTGTTACAGCACAACGGTGTTCAGAATTCAACGTCGCGTGAAGGGGAGAATCACTGGCATCTGGGATAGAACTATCAACAGTCATGACCCAGTGTTTCTTCATATTCCTCTGCTGGTCTGGACGTTGTCTTCATGGCTTCAGTTTCGACCGCGTGCCCACGTCGTGTAACACTAAGTACAACGTGCGGCACAGTACAGCTGCTATTTTAAAAATGTGAGGTAATTCGGCCAGTTTTTTTTAAATGGAAGTTAGTGTACTATTGAAACTGTCTAGCTCCACGTCAATTTGCCAACAGTGACAAGTGAATACATGATCGCCATGTTTTTGCTCCAAATATCTACAGAAATACCTGACGTAAGCGTTGAGCTATTTTCTGGACATGTGCGGGATTCTGTCCGACATCTGACACTCACATACACGCGGTTGAACAGGCCACCATATGTTGCAGTTTTTACGTGCACAGGCACCCTGCGTTAAGTAGCGAGGCCATGGTGGATATAGGTACTTCATTAACAAGCGAATTTTCCCCTACATTTTATACGAACGAGCCCCTTCATACTCACATAAACACACACTGATAAAAGTGGATGCCCAAGGGTAATAGGTAAATATTGACTAACAAGAAAGGTTGGCTAGTATTTTTAGTGATCAGTTAATCATGCGCCTACCGATTATGTGCTCATTATGCATTGGGTTGGAAAAAAGTGGAGATATGGCCTCTATGCCTCATATGGGGGCCTCGTCTTTCTTTCTATTGCTAAGAACAAGGTACCGAAATAGATCTCGGATAGGACTAACAAAAAGAAAAACGCGCTGTTTTAAATAACTTCTGGTACCCATCAGCACGTGACTTGACACAAATTTTGCAATATTTTACTAAAGGACCGTGCAGAAATTTTGACGCTATAAAAACAAGCAATTTGTACCAAAAGTACAAGATAATATAGCATTAACAATTTCTTGCTATTTGTAATGAACACACAAGAAAAAAATTAAAAACTCAAAATTCTGTAATTCGATGAAAAAAACAATTAAAATCAAACAAATTTAAGCTAAAAACATATTAAAATATACAAATCAATAGAGTTTATATATTTTAAGACAACTATAAATCATGCATAGATTTACCATTTTTCACTTCTTTATTTCTTTTAAGCCTTTATATGTTATAAAATCTCGATTATTGTTGTTTATTAGCTTTAAAGCATTTTTATCAAACAGACTTACATAGCGATCTGGTAAAGTGATTTTAAACGTTGAATCAAGAATGTAATTTTTTTCTAGGTCCTGTAGTTTACTCAACTAGAACGAGTTGTTAAACTTGCCATGTAGTGATTCCGTTTTTATGATTGTTTAAAGGGGAAAAAATTTTAAAATAAAACCGTTTATTTTTTATTATTTTTATTCTACTATTTTTATTCTACTATTTTTATTGTTATTTTATTATTTTCATTATTTAATTTTTTCAATTTCATTTTTATTTTAAATAAACATAACAATGAAATCGCTGCGCGCCAAAGAAACGGAAAATAATACCACATCTAAGCAATGTAAAAAGTGTGGCAAAGTATTAAACGTAGAAATTTTTTACTTTAATGAATATTCAAAAGAAAGCTTTATAACATCTGTAAAAAATGCTGCATTGAAAAAGGTACAACGCGTCATGAATTAATTAAAGAGAGGGTATTATTCGAATGTGGACATATGTTTATAATACATCTCTTAAAAAGCATAAAAATTCTAAATTACACAGTGCAGCACTAGTTCATTTCAATGAAACTCGGCAAGATAATTATCCAACAAAAACATCTAAAGTGTGTAATGAGAATAAATCTATAAAAAATATTATATCTTTATAAAAATATTGAGGACAGAAATATAATAAAATGTAAAGCTTGTTTTAATGAATATATGAAGAAATGTAATCATTGTAAGAAGTTAAATAATCAATAGATATTGCTTTCCGATATTAACAGTTACTAAAACTTTGTTTTATTTGATAAGAAAAGCAAGGTACCAAATAGCACATAATAATTAAAATATAATTAAATTTGTTTTCTTCTAAATACAACAATCAAAAATGGAGGCGAACAATCTTGCTGTTGAGGTGGGTGAAAAGACAATGCGGGAGCTAAGAATTATAGGTAGAGATAAAAAAATGTATATAGCTATAATCTAAGGAGCAATGATTTAATTAGACATTGGTATACTCTAAGTAAACATGATTCAATTACAACTATTATACCATATAGAATATATGAGCAAAAAAAAAAGAAAATTGTTAAATTTACAAAATTTTTATGCTAATATCAATGAATTATATTCAAAAGATGGAAAAAAAAAAAAAAAAAAAAAATCCATTTTCTAATAATCTATTTGTAAACAAGAGAAAAAATATTTAAAAGAAACATTCCCATTTCCTAATAATCTATTTTTAAAACAAGAGAACAAGGATTTAAAAGAAACATTTCCATTTTCTAATAATCTGTTTGTAAATTTTGGAAATAAAAGTAAGCGGTTAAAAGAAGCGCTAACAAAGCATAATTTTACAAATTTACTTTTGGCTGATGCAAATATCAATTAATTATATCCCGAAGATAGAAAGGAATTGGAAGAAATATTTTCATTCTGTAGTAATTTATTTGTTAACAAAAGAAATAGAAGAACCAATAAAATCGCCAGAGTTAATAAATCTTTTAAAGGTAGGTTATCAACTTATGACATTGAAAATAACTTTAATTTTGTAGAGCCTAATGACTTTTTAAGATCAGTAAAAAATAAGGTATTTGAGATAATACACAATAATCTTAAAACATTTAGAGGGTTGAAAACCAGCATTAACTTATATACCAAATGTCGCAAGCAAGAAAATAATCACATAGAATTGTTTACATTTCAATAATTTGATCACATAATATTAAATGAAGGAGAATTTACAAAGATTTATAAAATCATAACATAGGAATTACTTACAAAATTATCTGAATTTCAAAAAAGAGATTCTGTATGGGCTTTGTAGTCCAATTATTCTATCTAATCAGAAATAAATAATTAAAATCCATTAAATGGATCATCATTTATTCATCTACCAGAATTTATTAAGAATTAAAAATCATGCGTTACTGTGAAGAATGACTATCAAAAATATTTTCTTTGGGGAATAAAATCTGCATTGTTTCCAGTAGAAAAATATCCACAAAGAGTATCTAAATATAAAAATGCAGGGCTTAATATTAATAAAGTAATAGATAAGTATGAATATCCTATTAAAACTGATGATATACCAAAAATAGAAAATCAAATTTATACATCTATAAATGTATACTCTATTGAAGATGAGTCTACAGTAGATCAACTAAAACTTACAAAAAATATAAAGGAAAAACATATAAATTTACTATATTTCAAAGATGATAAAAATTTGCATTATTGTTGGATAAAAGATTTATCGAACTGCTTTCTGCACAAATAAATAATCATAAAAGTAAAACTTATATATGTAATTTCTGTCTTCAATTCTTTTATTCTCAAGAGAATTGAAATAAACATACAGAATATTGCTCTAAAAATGAAGCAGTAAAAATCTCTTTACCACCGAAAGGAAAGCAAATAAAATTTGAAAATTACAAACATACAACGAAGGTTACTTTCACAGTATATGCCGATTTTGAATAAATTTAAAAAAAAATATCAACACTTAAGCTAAATCCTAGAGAATTAAGTAAATTTAACCTTATCCGAAAGTATCATATTTTAACAGAGGATGATATTAATAATGGTATTTATAAGGAGATACTTAAAGAAAGATATAATCTTACTAATGAACAAATAATAACACTGATTTTAAGCTAAACGACAAATCATATACTATAAAATATCAATTACACAAAGCAGCTAGTTTTTACTATTATGTTGTACCTAATTATGATGATTATAAGCCACCAGTTGTGTATAGAGGTCCAAATGCACATACAATTTTATACAAACAATTAGAAGAGAAGTAGAAGATATTGGTGAGATATATTCGCAAATTAAACCAATGTATCCACTAACCAAAGAAGAAAAAATATTATGTAGGGAAACAGAAAATTGTTCTGTATGTGGGAATTAATATATGGAGGACAATAAAAAAGTACATCATCATGATAATACAAATGGAAAATTCACTAATCTAGTATATAATGATTGTAATCTAAAATAAGAATTACCCAACTTTGTGCCAATTTATTACCACAATTTAGCTGGATATGATGCCCTTTTTTTTTTATTAAAGAGTTAGGCTATGATGCCAAAAATATTGATTTAATTGCAAATAACGAAGAAAAGTTTATCACTTTGGGGGAAAACACGGAACATTTAAAAATTAAATTTATAGACACATTTAAATTTATGGCCAGTAATTTAGCTAAATTGTCATTAAATTTAACCAAACAACAAATGAAACATACACAAAAGCATTTCCCAGAAGAACAAGTAGATTTGTTATTAAAAAGGTTTTACCCATATGATTATATGAACAGTTAAAAAAAATTCGAAGAAACTGAACTACCACCAAAAAGTGAGTTTTACAATAAATGAAATGATTCTGACATAACTGATGCTGATTTTGAGAATGCAAAATGAGTATGGGACCAATTTAATATATAAAATCTTGGTGAATATCATGATTTATATTAAAAAAGCGATGTATTTCTATTAGCATATATATTTGAAAATTTCAGAAATATGTCTATGAATGCATATGATTTAGATCCTCCATGGTATTTTACTGCACCATAATTATCTTGGGATGCAATGTTACAAATGACTTATCAACCACTAGAATTATTACATGACTATGATACGATTTTAATAATTGAATTAAGGAATTAGAGACAGAATATCACAATGTTGTAAGCAACATGTAAAAACCAATAGGTATTTAGAAGATTTAATCCAAATCGAGATTCAACTTCTCGATGCGAATAATTTATATGGTTGGGCAATGTCACAATATGTACCATATGGCAGATTCGACTGGGTTTATTATACATTATCTGATTTTTATCACTGGAGTGAAAAAATTATAGATTTGGATGATGATTCTGAGTATGGTTATATATTAGAAGTTAGTTAGAATTCCCGCAAGAACTGCATAATTTACATAAAGATGTACCATTTTGTCCAGAAAATAATATAGTTTCAGGAACAAATCAATCTAAATTATTAACAGTTTTACATAAAAAAAAGTACGTAATACCCTATCATGATTTGAAACAGTGTCTAAATAATGGTTTAATACTTACTAAAATACATAGAATATTGACATTTGATCAGTCCGATTGGTTCAAGAAATATATAGATTTGAATACAGAGATGAGTACTAATGCTAAAAATTACTTTGAAAAAGATTTTTATAAACTGATGAACAATTCTGTGTTTGGTAAAACAATGGAAAATATTAGAAACAGAGTTGATATAAAACTAGTATCAGATGCAGGAAAATGTGAAAAATTAGTACCAAAACCAAATCTTAAAAGAAGTACTATATTTAATGAGAATCTTGCAGCCATACATATGAATAAAACAAATGTAAATTTTAATAAACCAATTTATGTTGGCGTGTCAATTTTAGACATATAATGGAAATCATACATTAATTCTTTCAATAACACAATAAAACCAAAATATGGTGATGACATTGCATTATGTTATAATGATACCGATTCACACGTGTATAACATAAAAACTTAAGGTTTTTTTTACGAAGATATGAAGTTTATGATAGAAAAATTTGATACAAGTGATTATCCAAATGACAATATTTATTACATGCCTCAAATAAATAAAGAAAAATTAAAAAATAATGAAAAATGAGTGTAATGGTAAAATAATGAAAGGATTTATTTGTTTACAATCAAAAATTTATGCATATAGAGTTTGTCTATAAAGAAAATAAAAAATCGAAAGTCAAGAAATATGTTGTTAACAAACAAATAACATTTGAGGACTATAAGAATAGTTTGTTAAAAGAGAAAATAGAATTTAGAACAATGAATTTAATAAGGAGTGAAAAGCATGAAATATATACAATAGAAGTTAATAAAATTGTAATAAGTCCTTATGATAAAAAAGAATTATATTAGGAAATAAAATAGATAAATTTCCATATGGATATTAAAATGAATAATTATTAATTAATTTTTATATTATGTATTTTGGAGATATTAAAGGCGTTTAAGGGGCACCGTCAAAATCAATCAGTTCACCATTTTCATCTCTAATTTCTAAAACAATATGATTAAAATGTTCATTATTAATTTTATAAAATGAGATATGCAGGCTCATAAATAATAGAATCTCTAAACCTATACACTGTTTTTGGGGAAAACTGCTTTATATCTGTTTCTAAATGGTTTGATTCATTATATTTGATAAACATACCATATGCCAAATTACAGTGAACATTTACTGTTTTAAATGAGTGAAAATTTGGTAACCCAGTACCTATAGCAATTTTTTCTTTTTCAATAAGGATATTTCTTTCAAAACCAAGAATATTAGATGATCGATCATGAAATTTAATATTGTACTTTGAATTAACACCAGATAATGTAAAAAAAATAAATATCTATTAAGTCTATGTTATTTTTGAAAATGGATCGATTGCATGTATAGTTTCATTTAACAAATCGATATCGTATTGACCTCTAGGACTAGTTATAACTTCATTTTTATCAACAACAGGATTCATGTGTGCAATTGTCAATTATAGTATTGTTGTTTATATATGGTGATAAAAATTTTGTATGGAAACAAACCAAAGTAATAGATTTTTCACTATGAATGAAATCATAATTAGGTTTCTTCTTTAATATAAAACTAATGTTTGTTAATTAAAATATTTTATTATCCATCTATTACAAAAATTATCTTATTAAAAAGAAGAAAGTTATACGGGATGTCGCTGTTTTAATTCATGAAGATAATTCCGAAACTAAAATGAATGGTGAATTATAGACTGATAATATTAGGGCAATAATAGTAGGTCCAAACAATGGAGAAAAAACTAATTTGATGATAAATTTATTTATAATGTAGGTGGATAAATTTTAATAAATTGTATGTTTGTTCAAAAAGTTTAAGTCAAAATCCTTTTGTAACTCAAATATGTTGGTTAACTATGTTATCCAAAAAGCTCAAAGTTAAAGAAAAATTGGCATACTTTGTTAATAATAGTGACGAAATGACTCCTTTTGCTCAATTTGAAAATGATTCTTTAGTTATATTTGATGATGTTATTTTAGACAAACAAGATATAATTCGCGATTATTTCATTAAAGGAAGACATAAAAATTAAGATGTATTTTATTGACCCCAAACATATTCAAAAATACCTAAACAATTGGTAGGAGATAATGCAAATTTTTGTGTATATTTAGGCAAGATGAAACTTATATAAATCACTTCTATAATAATTTTGTTGGTGGAGATATGACTTATGTAAAATGTAAAGAGATTTGTGCAAAATATTATGGCGAATATTATGGTTTTATTACTATAGATTTGAGTAGAAAAATAAAAGAAGACAAGTATAAAAATGAACACTTTATAACTCACATCTAGATATCTGTTAAACATTGCTGTTATGTTTTATGTTCATTCGTAATGTTTTACATTCATTTAGGTTTTATGTTCAATTTTTATAGGGTCCCTGACATTTTGAAACAGCCCCTAAATCTGGAGGTCATTGGCGAGGTGGAACAGCCCATAAACCTTTTATAATTTTGTATTATTAACAATTTAACTCATATTTAATTTTTCATTTCCTTTATAAAATTGTGTTCTTTTAAATAACACACAGAAACACTCATCTACTATGCATTTGCCAAAATAGTCAATTATAGACATAATAACAATCTTATTTACTCTGGTAAACAAGTTTTCATGATTATTTATGTGAATAATAATCCCTGATTTAGAGGAACTGATGCAACTAGACTTTTGGAATACAGAAAACCAAGGAATGCATAATATTATATTGTTGATAATTAAGATCAATAAATTTATTTTTATCATACAGGCACCCCTGCTGAAGGGACACATTTAAACATACAACCAAATGCTATATTTTTCAACAAATCGGCTCTGTAACTAAAAAAAGTTTTACCATCAATTTGTAAATATGGCGAGTATAAATTACATAAAGTGATTAAATTTGAATATTTAAAATAAGACTATTATAACATATAAATAGAGTGAACAAAATTTAAGTTAATCATTTCAAAAATATTAATGAAAATCAGAATAAACACGTGGAAAAATTAACAGAAACAGCTGATAGGCCTTTTGATGCAATCGATCGCAGAAGCAATGAAATCAGAGAAATAGCCCCACATGTTGTACCACAAATACTAAATCCAAATTTAAATCCAACTTTTTTTTTTTAAGATTATTTGATAATTGTTAATACGGCTATTATATCATTAGTACTCAAAGAAGACACATTCAAAGACATTAGTAAAGAATTGAAGGTAGGCATCAAAATTGCGAAGAATTATTTAGGTTTTATTATATTCCATATTCTATCAATTTATATCAAAGAATGAAAGAAACATTGAATGGCAACATTGAGTGTTTTCACAACTATTGTAATATTGATGGAAATAATAATACACACCAATAATTGATTTATGATATTTGATATTAATAATAATTGTCGAATTGATTAAGAAATTAATTATTATATTTAAATTTACAAAACAACTGTTTTATTAATCCAAGAGTTATAAGAATAATAACAACCTAACCATTTAACATAAATTTTATCATCTTTTGTTTTAATACTTTTCCAACCAAATATTGATTTGGCTAGTCAGTTTTCATGATTTCATATTCATAAAGACTACCCATTACTTCTCCTTTATTGTCTTTCAGCTTATAAGTTGGCATATCATAATGTAACACTTTAACAATAGTAAATAAATTCTGTTGACCAGTTTGGGGTTTATACTTTTTCAAACATTCGTTTAAGTTTGCTGACACAGATAACATCACCAACAATGTATTTCGGTTTAGTAAACATATGTAGTTCCATTAAACTTTTCTTTTTCTTATTAACTTCAATGGGTTTCATAGCAATAGTTCTATACTTTGTGTTGTTGTATTCTTTAATTAAATTGTCTTATATATTTACCCATTTATAATAGCCATTTTAAACAAATTAATGCCAATTTAATTTTTCAATGTGTAATTATATATCTTGACAACACTACCTTTTAGTTCATTCAAATGTAGAATAATAATTGATGTCATATTTTTGCATAAGCTCTTTAAATGCTTTATTATAGAATTCAGACCCACTTCCACTTTGTAAATTATGTTGTTTTCTTTGCATTCGAAAGCAGTTACTAAATGTTAGCTGTTTTTATCTTTAATAGCTACAGCAAGTGCAAACTGAAAAAACATCGATAATAGTCATAATATAAATGTATCCTTTATTTATATGATATATGCCTTTCAAATTACCAGTATCCATTTCAAAAAGATCAATTTGCCACAAATCATCGATTCCATATATTACTTTCCTTCTGGGAAAATTTTTTCTCACTAGTTTATATAATTAATCGATTGTACCTTCTTTTACATTGAGCAATTTTTTATAATTACATATCGACCATATGCTTTTCTGAACTAATCATCCATTTTTACTATTTTTGGTTTTTATATTATTATTTCTAGTAACTTTCTTACACTTCAAGCACCAAGCGTTCTCCATTTATTAGTAAAAAATATTATTGATCTTTGTGTTTTACGAATATTCTATTATTATAACCTGAGCATAATTATGAAGAAATATTCTATTTTATTTTTATTTTAAAAGATAAATCATCAAATCTTTTCACATCAAACATATTACTGTAATCTATTTTTGTAGAAACAGTACAGTCCACCACAAAAATAAAGAAAATTTAATTATTATCGAAGTGAAAAATATTATTAGTTTTATCCCACTTTGCAGTTAAATAAAATATATGGAACTTTTCATTCTTATATTTTTTAAATTTTTAAGTTAACAAGGATTTCATGCTTATTCAAAACTGATTGATTTAAATTTTGTAATTTAACATCTAATTCTTTATCAGAAACTTCTTTACAACTTTCAGGTTAACCTACGTGTCAGAATATTTCGTAACTGATTTGTTTAAATTTTGTAATTTTTTTCCTATTTCTTTTTCAAAAAAGCTTTTATTGACCGCATTGTTTCCATCTGTAGGATCAGCCATATTAACAACTCTACGACCAAGAAAAGAAACATAAGATTTTGTAAAACCAAAGTAATTTGTTGGCTTACTTTGTAAAGTAGAAACACTGGAATTACACTGTGAATCTACATATGTTTTTAAATTGGAAACAATGGAACTTTTTTCTGAATCTACGTCTGTTTTTGATACATGTACTGCTAATTTTTTATCAAAGAATCTTTTATTGACTGCATCGTTTTCCATCGATAGAATCTGCCATATTAGCAATGCTATGATTATGAAGAGAAACAAATTCTTTTGTATAAACAAAAACTTTACAAAGTTTGATCTTTTAAAGCAGCAACAACGATATTGTTTTTTTTAATTTACATATGTTTAAATGCAGCGTTTGTTAGTATTTTATTAGAAGCAATACTTTTGTATTTTGATTCTACATATGATTTTGAAATAAAAGCACTAGTGTCTAAATAATTATTTAAATATTTTATTACGGGTTTCGCGAATATATCCTTTAACTAACATAGAAATGACATCGTGAAACTTAAACTCTTTCGAAAAAAGTTGTAATAAAATTAAACATATGTGTCCACAAATAATTGAATCATTGTAACAAACATTGCTATTTTTGAAATAATTAATTAGGTTACTAGGGATATTTCCTCCAAGTGAATCAAAATAGTAAACAACATTATTTTCTTTAAAATAGCAAATCCAATGAGTTCCAGGATTAGATGATATGTCAAAATTAACCACTGCACATTCATTTTTGTGCATACTTTTAGGTAATTCATCAATCATATAAACATTTCTGGAATTTTTATATTTAATATTGTTACTAATTTTTCAATATCGATATACGATAGTGGATATATATTCAAATATTTTATGCTTTCCTCTTTATGAAGCAAAGCCTTTTCCGATTTATTTTCCATTGCTCAATTATGTCTATGTTGTTCTACTAATTCTGTTTTATTTTTTCTTATTTATTCAACAGAATTGTAAATTGCTGTAGCTCCACCAACCAAACCACCAAGTACACCTGAAGAAGCAATTATGGGGGAATAATTCCTCCACGATGTAAACCACTGCTGGTTTTTTCTTTGGTCATCTTTTTGACTGTTGTTAGTGATGAAGTTAATTTGAAACTTTTACCTTCTTTTATTATTTTATTTTTCTCACCATTTGACCATCTGTTAAAATTTTATCTATACCCAAATCTTTTAATTCCTCGAAGGTAATATCGAGAGTTATATATATATATATATATATATATATCTTAATTTATAAGTTATATATGCATTCAATAAAACATTTTAAATATCTGATCTAATTTTCTTTTTGTAAATGTTTTTGAAGCAACAGCAGCAGAAGCAATTTTTTCTCCAATCAGAGTAGTTTCATCTAACATGATTTTGTTTGCTTCTTTTTGTAGAATTTTATCTGCATCATGTCTACGTTTCTAAATATTTATTATCTCTGTAATCAATATCGTGATATTTGAATACTTCATATAGTTTATTTATTCCTCTATCACCTCTTTCTAATCTTTCATTTAATTTTATAAATTGTCCACAGTAATTATAACCAGGCAAATTCATTTCTGGTACTTTTAAATTGTTTAATGCCCAATATATAATACCCTTACCATGGTATTCAGAACTCCAAAATGTGTGTGGAAATACATTTAAAACTCTTATAAGATAGGGCATTCCTTTTGGATTGTTTATAACAAAATGATTAAACTTATTGTTTAACATATTCATTATACTTACTTTTCCATTGTAATTATTATTATTTCCAGCATTTTCTTCGCCATGAAAAATTAACAAACTATCGATTAATTTTCTAACGTCCATCCAAACATGTTCTTTTGGTAAACTATTAAATTTGTTTATACCTTATCCAGATTTAGGAGTTCGAGAAATCTATTTTGTGGTGTGTTTGATGCTGATTTAAAACGTGATTCTTTAATATAGTTATGATAAATTGGTCCAATTATATTTTCATATATCCAACCTCCACTCTAAGCTACCTTTTTATTAGGATTATATTGTTGGAATACAACATTTGTTGTTTTAACCATTTCTGAATATTTTTCATAGTCATTAGCAGTGTATTTACCCTCAAGGGCTTCTTGTGAATTTTCTGTTAAAAAAATTACAAAATCCTGGTGCTAATATATATTCTTTATCCTTAACAAATATTGTATCATTATTTATCGTTACTTTTTATCACCAATGTAAAAAATTTGCCTAACTCCATGTAAACAAATTTTTCATTAATAACATTTAGTCTTTTTGCAATTTATATTACGAGATTTATAGTAGAAACGCCTGCTACAGGTGGCAAACCTTTTAGTGGAATAATACCCATTTGCTCTTCCAAATTAGGAGATTCTTGTTATGCAAATAATTCTCTTTCAAATGGTGTTTTTTTTTCTGGTGTTGGTGAATAATCTATTTTTTTACTGCTACCGGAACTAGTGTTGTTACTGAATTTTTATTTTCTTCATTTACTTTTTCTACTTTTTAAATCCAATATTTCATATTTCGTCGATTAATGGTTGCTCTTCTAATTTTTTCATATTCTTTTTCATGACTATTTTTGAATTTTTTATATCTTTTAATGAGTAGTTTAAGTCTAGAAACTCCCTTTGATTCTGCCATTTATATATAAATATTTTACTCATAAATGAGCTTTAAAAAATTGAGAGTTTTGAGAGGTAAGCTTTTCCTCCAACTGATCAAACTAGGGGGAATTTAAATGTTTACAATAATAGAATCGAACATGATATTACTATAGGAGATGGCTTTTCTTTTCCTAATCAGACTTATGTTTACCAGCAATTTAGTTTACTAAAGAGAGATAAGGTTGGAGCTGAGGCAAACTATAATGGATCAGATAATATTGATGTTTGTTCAAGCCTTTTTCCTTTCCAATTTTCTAGAGTATAAATTTCAAAACATGGAAATATTATTGAAGCTGTTGATAATCCAGGTATGTCATCAACAATGATGAATGCTTTATTAAGATCACCAAGTGAACAAAATTATTTAGAATTTACTGGTGTTGAAAATCTATATCGAGATAAATCTGTTTCTAGTTATATAACAAAAGAGGTTAAAACTGTTTCTAGTAATAAAACAAATGAAATAATGTATCCTCTTAGATAAGTGTTTGGTTTTATTCGTGATAACAATGAAGTTTATTTTAAAGGTGGCTATGATTTTTTTTTTTTTTTTCGTAATTCATCTGATAACAACTGTTTATTTCTTTCCGAAACTTTTGATAAAGATGATAAAGTTGCGAAGCATCATCCCGATCCTGCTAAGATTGTTATAGGAATTAGAAATTATATGGGCCATTGTTTAATATGAATCTAACACCGGTATTGCAATTAAAGAAAAAATATACTAAGATCCAAAAATACCTATTAGTTTTGATTATTGGCAATTTTTTTAAAAATACATTCCTAAATGAACAATTGTTTTTAAATTTGATATATAAGATCAGTTTAATAATTTACTATTTAATATGCCCGATTTTGTACTTGCAGGCTTTCAATTAATAGAAAAAAATCATGCTGAACATCATAAATATGCTGCTATGTTTGATCATTGTAGTGTAAGAAATATAAATGTTAAAAATGGTAGAAATTAAATTTTTCCTAAAGAAAACTGGAATCTAGACATTGAAAACTGTGTTTATCTTAAACAATTTCTTGCTTATAATGATTTAAAAAATTAAAAAACCATAATAGATACTGACTATAGAAATAATGAAATTTATTATAAACCAACTGTAAACTTTGATGGCGATATTAATTACTACCAATTTTTTGGCGAAGGCCTTTATGTTATTGATTGTTCATACTGAAAAACAACTGTTGTTAAAGAAAAACAAATAAAAAAATTAGTGTTGATTTTAATAAGAAGATTGAAGTAGCAGGTACCTTTTGTAATGTTGTTTTAATTAGTCAAAGGATCTTACTTACGATTATTTGCAAGAAAGAATTACTAAAGATCTATATATTTTTAATATTATTTAATGGAGGAGTCAACAAATTGTTCAGATAGTTTAATACAATGTTTTAGACTCTTAGTTGAGTGGTTACATTAAAAAAATCTTACGAATTTTTATAAATATAGATGAATTCTTTGATCGAATAAAACATTTTAATTCTAATTAAAATTTTCCTTTTTTATAAAAAATATATAAATGTTTAAAAATTATAAATGGATCAAACTGTAGATCTTTTAGAACTTCGGAAGATTGGATGTGAAATTATAAAAACAGCAACTTCCATTCATAAGGAATTGTACATTGTTCATTTCTTATTTTTTAAAAAATCAATACAAGTGATTTAAGATTAAATAAATGTTCTCATTTTAAAGAAGATATTTATGATTTGGAATGTTGTAATGGTTGGGATTATAGAATCAGTAATGATTATGCTTCATATTTTTTTTTATTTTTAGACTTTAGAAAGTCTTATTGGTGTTTTAATTTTGTTGAATATGATTTTAGCTTAGATTTGCTTGAGTTTTGTATTTTTTAAAATCAGTTTTTGATTATTATTTTTTAATTTTTTTTTACAAGTAAAAAATTTGATGCTATTTTTCTTGTATTTTTGGCTAAAATTGTTGGAAAAATCGTGCTGCACCAGGACTAGCATTATATATCTACTTATATATAACAGATTTTGTAGGAAAGTAAAAAACGAACGAATGAGTCAACACCCTAAGAAGAAATCGGCGTAATATGTACCTATAGTTACACAGTAATATTTCGACAGACAGTATTAAAAATGATAAAAGTGTTTTAATACATCGCATCTCGCAGAGCATTAGGTAAATGATACAACGGCCATCTGAAGACCATATAAAAATTTATAAGAATTATATTCCTGCCCCCATTCGAAAATATTTCTATTTTCAATATTATGTAGTAGTTGGTGTGCCACTTCTATTTTTTAAATTATTTCTAATCTTTCTTCTATTGGAATCTCTTCCCTGAACCTCGTTTTTTTGTTTTCGAAAAATATAATATAAGAACTGGTAAATCATAGTTTCTCGTGACAATGAAATTCGCAGTAACAACGAGTCTCTAAATACTTCGTTTTAACCGAAAAAAATTCTGAACCTTTAGGTGAGTCCCATTCAACAAGAGAAAGAAACGAAAGTCGATGCTAATGTTACTTAATATAGAACTTCAAATATAGTTTTATTAAAATAATATATCTATGCGATTTTTAAATAATATGTTCCGTGTTTTTCTAATTAATATGTAAATTTTAACAATTCACAATAAATGTTTTACACCTGGTAATGTAATCCAAACAGGTGTGCACCATATACTACACGTTTACACGATTGGAATATATAATTCAGAATTTGAAGTAATTATGTACATACGCATATTATTTTCATACTCTATTGCTTTGAGAGTTCCTCATTTGACAAAGATGTGCGTATGGGGACATTCCCCACACAAACCCGTTTACTTTTCATTTAGAAACTCCCGCAGCTGATCGTACTGAACGATTCGATTATAAAAGTTTTAGGAACTTGTTCTTAATCAAATCCAATCTTTTTATCACGTGAGCTTACCAAATTAACTTTGCAATTTTGAAGTTGTCCTGAGTTTGTATTTCTAACCTCCCGATATACTTTATTTTGTTATATATTGTAGAAAGTTGCTCGTTGCTCGTCAGCTCCGCACGGTGAAACAGGTGCATATTTCTGTCGGTGTGGGTGGGGGTGGGGGGAATATGACCGCCGCAAATTGTGTGTGCTCGGAATAGCTGGCGCACGACAAGATTCGCAATACTCGGAACTCTGGCGGAACAGGCGGAGGCACGCAGCGAATGTTAATTTGAATTACTAAAACGCCGTCAGTGATACCTTTACGTGGGGTTTATTATGCAGCGGGCGCATGTACCGGGATGAACGTACACAAGCTGTCCAAACGCTTGGACCGCAGGTGGCCGAAGCGAGTGGCGAAATTTCTCCTGGACATGCGTAGCATGTTAACTTTCCGGGCACGGGAGATATTTTACGCCGAAATGTACATTCCGAGTAAGGACCTTGACGGCCTTTCCCCAGGAATAGCTTTGCTAGCGAGAGCAAAGTTGCTCCAAAGCCTCTAACAATCTTACTTAAGCTGTTACAGATATATTAATAGTTCTTGCTCACAAGCACACGGTAAGTTTTTTTTTTTTTTTTTTTTACCAGCTATTGTGAGGCTCAAGCAGGCCCACCAAGAGGAATTCCGTGCCCCTAAGCAATGCGTGCTGTGGGCCCCCCTACACCCCCCCCCCCGCCAAAAAAAAAAACCGACCATTTACGAAAACATAAATAGTCGTCGTCCATGCAAAAATTTAATAAGTCTTGAGTGTCGAAATTACGTTTTTAAGCAATACTTCATTTTATAAATAAGCATTTACGAGTCCTCCCCCCCCCCCCAGGGATCCGGGCCTCAGAGCATTGCACCCCCCCACCCTTTTTTTTCTTGACGGGCCTAGGCTCAAAGCTCAATAATATTCTTTGTGGGTAATTTATTCGTAAACCATGATACTGGTCTGTGTTGTGGATGGTTAATGTACTACAGCTGAACACGAAGCCTACAGATTATTGGTGGCAATAAAGAAATTTGTGTTGTGTATACGTAAGTACAGTACAAATCGAAAATTTGCTTCTTCGTGACACGCGAATCCGTAAATTGAAAAGGAAATAAAGTGGTAAAATAATTCTCATTGCTGCACTGCTGGCCATTTAAATTGCAACACCACACAGGACATGTGCTATCATAAATGGATTTATTGGGCGGGATACCCATCATACACAGGCGACATGATTGAACTTGCAGCGTGGTGTGACGTATAGATCGTGGGAAAATCGGCGCTGCTGCTGCTACACGGCACTAGGAGGGGGGGGGGGGGAAGAGACTTTGGATGTCCGTTTGGCGAATCTCCGTCCATTCTGCTTCGATCCGCGCCCGAATTCCATATCTATACTGTGGCCACGGGTTTCCTGTGGCAGGTGTGAGTCGTCGTCCGACCGTGGACCCGACGTTTTCAATGTGCGAGAGATCCAGTGAACGCGCAGGCCGAGAAAGCTTTGTGACAAGGTGGTCATCCAGAAACTGTCGGACGCCGTGCGCCACATGCGGCCGCGTGTTGATAAAGTATGTTCACGATAAAGTGAGTACTTTAGAAATGAACCTTAAAAAAAAGTCACTGTCCCTGGATGCATATATTTTAACGGGCGCGCTGACAGACATTCGCCCAGTAAAGTTGGTAAAGATGGACGGAAAGTAGTTCCATATCTTAACGTCGAATAAAAAGTGTCAGGTAACCATTTGTGATAACTTAAAATTAATTCCTTCACTTTGTGTTTTTTTTTTCTCAGTGCATCGAAGTGTAAAAATTAGCAGATTTGTAAAGTTTTTATTGTCCTAATAATTTCATAATTTCATTTTTCCGACGCATGAATAAAGTGATGAGGACATATAAATGTTAATTTTACATAAGGCGGAGGAATACACAACGTGTATACAAGTAGATTTTAAGCAGGGCTTTCAAAAGTGCTCATTTTACCGTGAACAGCCTATAGAGAACGCCAGACTGGCACTGAAGATAGGGGACACCAGCAGACCTCAGTTGCTGGCCAGCGTCCCAGCGGTTTGGACCAGGCGCGAACGGGACTGTAATCCGACAACGCCCCACGCCATAACTCCAGGCGCTGGACCGGCACGTCGATGCGTAAATTGGATTCGCATGGAACATCGAGCAGACATATCGGATCGTACCAACAGCCAATCAGGGCGCATTTAGTCACTTCGACGTCGTCCGCGCTGTCTGCGCTTAAAAAATTTTGGCCGATCTCAACTTTTCGTAGCCAACAGTTCAATGCGTTGTGGCCAAGCCGAGCAAAATGGCTACAATCGAAAACTCACATTACACGTACAAATTGATTCGTAAAGTATAGTGGGAACCACGCATTTTGAAATCACTCAGTAACAAACTATATAGTAACTTCATATTTATGTTACTCATATTCCACAATTGATGTATTTGTATTGTATTTATTAATTGAAACTACGGAATACGTTTTTCGTCGTGAATAAAACGAAAGAAAGACTAACCTTATGTGATGATCGATCAGAACAGTATCGTAGGCATTCATTATAATCTACAAGTTCCAACAAAAAAAAACTGGGGAAAGAAAAAAAAAAAAGGTAAAGATTTCAGAAAATTGGGAAGTAACCACGATTAAATTATGGACTTCGAGTTGCAAAATCATCGTTTTCTTACTGCGCCTGTTAAATGTCGTATTAAATTTATAAAATCTCTTAACAAGTTTTTGCAATTTACTTTTTCAGCGTCCTTCACATAAGGTATGAATTGGCAGACAAAATTACCCTCCCATTTTACGAATAGAAATCAAGTGTAGCATATATCAAGGGAAAATACAGTCCTTCGTATCTGACGTGTAACGCTAGTAGGAGTAGAAATAACACCGCACTAACAAAGCAAACAAGAATACGTCAATAACGTTCTTGAAGTTACGAAGAATACGTATAAGGGAGACATAACGGGGAGAAGAAGAGCAAAAGTTGGTTTCTGGAGCGGTAACTGCCAGTCCTCTGGGAATATTTTCCACTTAAGTATGGGCGAAACGTGCTTGACCAATTTTGTCAAGTAACGTGTGTTAATATATCTGAAGAGCTATAATGTTCTCTTCCACAGTGGCATCTTCTTCATGTACTGGCTTAGAATTGACTGTGAACTGTTGCCCTGCATTTGAAAATACTGTATACACATACAGTCTGTTCGGAAACTCGCCCGAAATATTTCGGGAGGCGATTCCTTGTGGGAAATGAGCTCGACATATGCAATGCATTTTATAGCCTAGCTCGATTCCTATGGGAGATATGCGTACCTGAAATTGAGTTTAGAAATGAAATTTTCGCAAAATATCAGAAACGGCGTGGAATTAAACTATAATTCTCCGATTAGTTTTTAGTGTTATCGAGACCATCATCCTACGAAAAAAAAAAAAAAACATCTTTCGCCTTCATAAAAAATAATAGAGGTGGCCGCCCTCTTGATGGATGCAACTTATTTGCCTTCCTTGTTTATGGAATTTTGATGCCGTTTTACGGGCGAGTTCCCCAACAACCTATATATGTACAAGGCGTTTATAATCACGTAGATTAAGAAATTACTAACCTTTCAATTTCTACAAGTTTGAGGCACTTAAAGAAAATTCTTTCGTTATCTTAATAAACACGACATTTTGACGAGAGTTTTCAAGAACTGAACACATTTTGAGAGAAGATAAGTATAAGAGAAACGACTGGCATCTTGGCATGATTCGCGAACTGATGGCGAACGCTCACTTAGTCATAGCTCGCCGAGTATGATACACAGAATAAACAGAGTGCTGCGATATTGTGGATATCAAGTAATAAATATAGTTCGGTGGAGGTAAATTATCTTCAAAAATTTCTGCATCCAACTACAAATTAGATGTTGTGATCCAACCCCAAATAACCTGCCATCTCTTGAGATATGAAGTTCATGATTAAGGGAGGGGGGGTGAGGTGGCGCGTACTTGTAGAACCTAGGGATTATATTGCAATTAGTGCTAATCAGTTTACACACGGTTCTGTACAGCCACCATTATGCTGAAGTGAAAGCACTTTCTGCCGCGACCCTAGCGTATCGATCAAGGCATTCAGGACTTGAGAGAATGTGTGTGTGTGTGTTTTTTTTTTATCAGGGCTACAATGCCTGTCAACCTCACACTATAAAATATTAGTTCCATTTTTTAAAACCTGCAATGGAAATTTTAAACCTATACATAGTGTAGAAGATGCACCATATAGGGGGGCCGAGGTGTTTTAGTGGCTAGCCTACTCTCCTCCAACCTAGGTGAACCGGGTTAGATTCCCGGAGGGGTCGCTCCCGGATTTTCGCATATGGGAATCGGACTGGACGATGCCGCCGGTCGGCGGGTTTCTCGGGTATATCCTGTTTCCCCCGGCTTGCATTCCGGCGATGTTGCATACTTAAAGGCAATTAACGATAAAATGAGCACTATGGAAATAAACCTCAGAAAAAGTTACTGCCCCTGCCTGCACATATTTTAACGGGGGCGCCGAGTGATACGCGCCCAGCAAAGTTGGTTGCGATTTATGTAAATTAGTTCCATATATTATCGTCGAATAAAAATTGTTTGGTAACCATTCGTGTTAACTTAAATTATTTATTTCGCATTCTGATTTTTTTAATGCATGTAAGTGAAAAAAATTCAGTATATTTGTAAAATATTTACTTTTATCATAATTCTACATTTTCTCTTGACCGACACATGAATAAAGTGACGAGGCTCATGCAAATGGTAATTTTACATAAGGTGGAAGATTACACAACGTGCATGCAAGTAGATCTTAAGCAGGGCTTTCAAAAGTGCTCGTTTTACCGTGAACAGTATATAACTCACTTCGCCCTCTCAAGAACTCGATGTTACGTGGAGTGGAGAGATTTGGGTGGCTCTTAACATATACCTATGTATCAGCCGGCGAATGTGTACATTTTAAAAGATTTTGTAAAAAAAAATTATGTGACTCCACTATACATCTGTAAATGTGTACGAGAGTAACACTGATGCTCGGGAACATGATTTTAGCATTCGTGTTTTCTCATTCCGCCTATACACGGACGAAATGAATTTGTGAACACGTTATTGCATTGCACCTATCACACGCTACATATTGTTCTGGTCTCAACCTTTGTAGCAAACCAAATGTTAATGAGTAACTGGTTTGGGAAGGCGTAGCTTTCACGGACGAAACTGGGTTAACTCTAACATCTTTATATAGAACCCAAATAAATCACAGTTATTACAACACTCTACAGTGTTGTGTTTTAAAGCGGGGGAACCACTTATGATACTGTTAACCAATTAAGCACACTGTAAAAAAAGAAATTTTCCTTCATTTTACGGAAAAATACTTGTAAAAATTTGTCCAGAAGTGTCCGTAAACTCCCCGTAAAATTACGGACACTTTGATTTTCAGAAACGGACTTTTCGTAAATTTCACGGAATTTCACCGTTAATTTCCAAGTTAGTTTTCTGTACTTTCCGTTTAAAATAAAAAGAGATAATGAAAATGTCTTTAATTTTCGTTATGTGGGTGTTCTACCGTGTATAAAAAATAAGATTTTAAAAGTTAAAATAATTTGTACTTAAGCGAGGTTTGAATCCGAGTAAGAAAATTACTAGTCCGCGACTTTAACCATTCACCTAAAATTCTCACTTGAAAATTGTGGTAAAACTTTTATATTTGTATTCGAAAGACAAAAGCAAAAATTTAGTTTCTATTAAATTTAGGGTATTCTTAGTGTTTGCCAAATGTTACAGACGCCTGACGCTATTTTTCAATGTTTGAAAGAATAGGTCATCATCGCGTGGATAACCTTAACTGCCACAGAAACGATAATTTTCTTGTTACAGTGGCGAAGAAAGCTTCTTGTAGAATCGGCATTGTTCGTCCGCGTAACTTGAAGCCAAAGGGAATACGGAGAATTTCCGTATTTTGTATTTACGGAATTAACTCCGTTTTTCGTCATTATGGATTGCCTTTCCGTGTATACACTGTACATTTCCGTAAAACATCCCGTAAATATACGGAAAATTTTAACAGTGCAGAAGCCACGTTCTTAATAAATAGCTAAAGTCTCTGAAGCTATTGGAACTGTGTGACCTTGGTCTTGATGGCCGAAGGCTGCTTGCAATCATGTCTCGGTAGCGGCTGTCCTCGGGCACCCACTTCCGTGGTCCCTCTTGACTCCCTCGGCCGCTGGCTTGCGCCAGGCCTGGCTTCATCTCCTCTCCGGCGGATAATAGTCGGCGTCGTTTGCAAACTAAGATGCTGTTTTCCTAACGTCGCTCGGCTTGTGGCCCCGCTCTGATTGCAGCGCTGTGTCTCTACTTGTGAGTAGGGGGTCCGGTCTAGCCCGTTTTATGGGCATGGCTTGTCCACCACGACAATATGCAGCACTTGATCAGGAAGTTTAAAATTTCAAGCAGATAATTTGGGTGGGAAATGGCAACCACGCTGCCGGAAATTATCGTTCATTCCCAGCAATATTCTTTTCAAATGTCCGCGAGTATAATCATGGTTAATTACATTCTCTCTTGGTATCTTGGAGTAGGTGAAATTCTACCACAACGGTGTGTAGTTTCGTTTAATGGACATTGTTTACCTTCCCTCCAGCATGTTAAGTACGACAATGAACATAATCAAGGAAGGAATATCAATAGTTTAATATTTCGCCACTTTTAATATGTTAGCTCTTAGCTTGGACTAACATAACACAAGTACACGCAGTAGAGATCATATGATACGTTATCTAAACGAAAGGAGAGCGATGCATACGAAAGTAAAGAAAAAGAGAGCCAGAGAATTAAAATCGCAGTTTGATGGAAACCACTACAACGGCAAATAAATCCAGTCTTTATTTACACAGAGTCACGCACGACTGTATAAACAAACGTAACCGAAATGTTCAAGGGATTAAACGCAACCACGGCAACACATGAGGATATATGTAGTGCTGAGCAAGAAAATTCATCGTCTCGTTTTGGAGATTAGATTCTCTCCATCTGCACACAAGAGGTTTTATTTCAACACGCAAAGTCTTTTTTTTTGTTTTAAGTTTGCTACTGCGTGTCGGTTGTAAAAGTCCCAGGGTTCTCGCCTGTGGATGTGGGATGACTGATTTAGGCGACGCGCTTGATTGCGTAGGTCTTCAGCACTGTGGGTCACGCGAAGCGGGGTGAAGATGGAGTAGCGAAGGAATTAGATGGTGTGGGAAACGGGAGAACCCCGAGAAAACCCAATGGCCAGGGGTAACGACCACCGCGTTTCCTACGTGCGAAAAGCTGCGTGTGAACCCATCGATAACCGAACCTGGTTCATCCAAGTGGGAAGCTAGCGACCAGACTGGTACACCACCGTAGGGAAGCATTTGGACTTAACGTCTCTATGACAGAGAGGTCATTAGGGTTGGTGAAATAAAGTTTCACAGGGAAGAGGGATGTGCCATGGCTTTTGATAAGGATCCAAACCAGCATTCGCCTGGAGTGATATCGGGGAAACCATGTAAAACCGAAATCTGGATAGCCGGGCCTGTAATCGAGCCCGGGCCCTCCCCAATGCGAGTCCAGTGAGTTACTACTGCGCCACCTCGCTCGGTCCCAACAACCGTGATCAACTAGCCTTCGCACCAGTGCGGCAAAACGTTTCGACACGTGGCAGTTTGCGACTTCCTCTTAGCACGAGCACGGTGCCGCTGGTCGGCGGGGTTTTCTCGGGGACCTCCCGTTTGCCCCGCGCATTCATTCCAGAGCTGCTCCATACTTGCCTCGCTTCACCCTCATCGACTCTCAAGACCTCGATGTTAAGAGTCGTCCAAATCTCTTCACTTACTCACTCCATCTTAGCACGGCTGAATTTAGATCGTCGAGTTCAGCACTGGCAATGCGTTGTAAAGTCGGAACTACAGAGCTCTGGCGAGCTCTACACGAGACGTGCGGAACGACATTTGAAACCAAGCAGCCAATCAAATACAAGAACACAACTGGTGTCAGTATGAAGAAATTTCGCTCACACGACCAGCAGATTTTTATTAAAACTATTTTTTTTTGCCGTGTCGTGCAGTACTTCAAATGTGCGCTGGGAGAATTGCCATTAATATATTTGCTTGTATTGGGCCAAAACTATACTTAGTTGCCCCAACAAAATACTTTGTTGAGTAAACTAAACCTGTGTGTTGCGCCAGAATAAATTAGACTGTCAGCAAAATATTTTGTTGAATCAACTATATATATTTGTTCGAAAATACTGCTCCAGAATTTGTTTTAACATTTTGTAAGAATTAAGAGAGTGACGGTGTTCGTTAGTGTTCAATAGCAAACTAAATAGTAAAGCTGTGAAACTTTGAATGTTTATTTTTTTTACGTTGTCCAGTATTTGAAATGTATATTTTTAAAAACTTTCTAATTTCTTCTGCAGTCACTTTATCTGATGTTGCTAAGGCGTAATGCTCGGACGCAGAAGATATAGGCTCGAATCTCGGGTTTATATATATGTGTATATATGTGTGTATATATACGTGTGTGTATATATACGTGTGTGTATATATATGTATATGTGTATATATGTATATGTATGTCTGTAATTTCTGAAACTTTTTAATGTATGTGGAGTCAAACAAATTGTTTATCCCCACCAACCGAATATTTGTTCGCGGCGACCAAATAATAACCGCAAAATAATATGGTTTCAACAACAAAATATTTTGTTTATCCTATAGAAACAATTATTTTGGTTGCACCAAAAACACTTAGATTCAGCAAAACCTTTTTCTCAGTGCGATTAGTACAACGTTTCAAAACGAAAAACGTTCGTCTTACTTATCCACCCAATAGAGGGAAATTTTTACCTCGCAAGAAGAAATTTTATTGCCATTCACCGGATTAAACTCGTACAATTAATATTTATAACCTTTCATTGCTCAAGCTTAATATCTGCATTCTATATCAGCGAGTGTCTGAGTAAATTAAAATTGGTAACTTCGTATTACCTACTTTAACCCTGCTTGTAGGAAGTACCTATTTGATGGAAACTGGTTGATGGGTTCCCGATATATGCCATAAAAACATTATGTTCTCATTTGGCGATATCGTCCTAAAAAAAAATCTTAAGAAGTGTTTTTGTATACGAAGATTCTAATAGATGCTGTCAACTTACAAAGTTTGGCTGAATTTGACTGAATTGTTTACTAGAAATGAAACCATACCCAAATTATTTATATGACCAACCCGGAGGTGGGTGGCCGAGGGCCGTAACCACGCGAGTACGTCTGTGACGTCATCTATGGAAAAAAGGGGGGGGGGGTGTCGGTGGGGGAGAGCCCCCAGGTCGCGCGCAGAGCCCGGTCGGGCGTCCGCTCTGACGTCCACTGGGGCACGTGATCGACGCCCAGCATCGGATGCTGCACCCCCCCCCCCTCCACACCCATTCACCCTTCAGCGTTTTCCGCCCCCGCGAACTAGCTCTCGTCATTTTAGCGCTAGCTCCCCTCCCCCCTCCACAACCACCACCATTCCTGGCGTCCATTTTCCTTCCCCTCCCTTGCTCGTTCGGGCGCTGTGCGCGTATGTACTATGCGGTGGACTGTTGCCACGCTTTCCCTGTTTTGGTCGTCTCGCTGGCGGTTTACTGCTGGTTAATAGTCCGCCGGCAAATGTCCCGCACGGGATACGAGTGCAGCGATGCGGATGGAAATTTCCCACGGGTGAATAATGAGCGTCCCGCCTCTCCTATGATTTGTGGCGAGAACGTTTCGAACGCGACGAAGAGGCTACATCAACTTTGGAATAGATCTGCCGCGAGAGTAGGCAGAAGAGTCGAGGAGTGCGACCAGTGACAGCGTGAGCGATCAGATGACCCACGAGGGGGGTGCTCGGGTAAAGGGACTTTATGGTAAAGTCAGAGCAGTTCCGTATGGAGAGGATGAGAGGTTTTCGCTGAGAAAACTGGCTACGGCCGAGTAAGACCTCAAGATGGCACAAGGCACTCGAGAATGAAGACCAAGGGGAGAAAGTGCTGTGCACTGCCTTACTCGCCAGAGTGCAGTTGCAGTGCGGGGGGATGGAAGGTGGAAGGTGTGCCGGCCTTCGGACCGTGAAAACCTCACGGCGTGTATGTTTATTTCCTTACGTTTCTTTCAGAATGAGCAATTGACAGTCAGGCACTAAGGGAAATAGTTCACGAAAATCGTATTTTTACATAATTTTTGTCACGATTTGTTTTAAAGACGATTTTTTTTTTTCGAAATTTTTGGTTCGACAAGGCGTATATAACACTTTCAAACACCTTTATTACATCGTTGAAAAAATTCCCTGCGTTTGTTATTCTCGGAGCTCTGATTAAAGATAAGAAAAAATAATAATTTTCTTTCTTCCGTTAGTGCTCCGAGAATAATAAAGGCAGTGAAAATCTGACAACGTAAAGAGGTGTTGAAAATTAATTTTTACGTTTTGTCGAGACAAAAATCTCGATAAACCCTTTGGAAAAAGACTTACATCGAAAATTGGGTAAACATACTGCTTTCGTGCAACATTTCCCTTAAGGGTGGCCGCCTGCCTGCGTTGTTTCCTCCCTTTTTTTTTTTTTTTTTTGCCGAGAAGCGCGGGAGCTATAAGGGTACACTGGCACGCGGCACAAGTGCCCCATCGCCTCTACGCGCAGAGCTCTGAACAGGCGTGCAGTGTACTCGTAGTGCTACGGCACATATTGGGCTTTCAGCGTAAACCCAATTATTTGATTGATGGAAAGACCGTAGTAAAGTTCAATAAAGGCTTCTATCGTAGCTTGGCTGGTGTCCGGCTAGTATGTTTTAACAAACGGCAGTCTGAATTTACAGCCTACGTGGTAATTTTAAAAGTACTATTCCGTCCTCGTATGTTGTATGATGTGCTATAGTAGTTAAACATAATACTAGTTGCTCGTTAGCAGTTTCGTAAAAAAACAGGATTTCAAACACACTGCACCGCAGTTGAAGCCGATACAGGAGGAACTATTAATGTTTGTGTATCCGAATGGGTTGCCACACTGATCAATCGTGCAGTCGACTGTCCGCAATCGAGCAGTTGCATGTTGGTGAACTTGCATCTTGGACTGCCGACTGCCCGACCGCTATTTGCTGCTAGCCAATCAGAACTCGTCATACTTGCAACGTCGTTTCCCGACATTTTCCTCCGGAAAGAAATAAGACATTTGTAAACTCACAGCAAATACATATCCTTGAAATACACACTCCAAAAAAATATAACTTCAGTATAGCTAAGTTTCAAGTACGTGCGCGCAGTGACAAGCTCAGTATAGACTATTCACGGTAATGGGAGCACTTTTTAAGGCCCTCCCAAAATGCATTAACCACTAATAAATATATGGTATTGGAGCCTGAGTCATACAATTTTCAGGGTAATGAAATATATGCACTGTGTTTGTTGGTCACAGTGTAATGTTTATATTAAAAAACAGCAGAAAGATGGAAATTGGAGGGAAGAAAAAATATATAAGGGCCTTAAAAAGTGCTCAATTTACCGTGAACAGCCTATATTTTAAAATACAGCTGAGTGATATTTCAAGCAAAGCTTCATTGTAGCCGTGAGAATAATCCAATTTAAACCCAGGGCTAACATAACATTTAGCGATACGATTCTGATTTGTATGAATTTTATTGCAGGATCGAAAAAAAAATTAAAATCTCTCAATTTCATGCAATACTATTTTATCTTCTATTTATAAATATTAACCTATCAATATTTGAAATCCATTAGAGGAATGAACTGTTTATACTAGGGTATTTTGTTATCTCCATTTAGGAGCTTATATATGTTCGTAATTCTTTTTAAATTATTCAGGCTGTATAATTTTCGCGTAATTATGAAACGGTAGAGATATAAAAAGTTCAAGAGTAATTTGAAAAAATAATATTCTGACCGTCTACAGGCGAGGAAATATTTATTATTTAATTTATGGAATGAGATGAACAACTCCAGTTATTTTTATTTTTCAACTTCTGGAAAGGAATAATCACATGCTGTGACCCTAATACGCAAAAGAAACAATACATATATTTTTCATTAAAACATGTCTTCTGGGACTCTGTCTCGAAAAAAAAATATTTTCTCTCTAAAAGCATTGTGCGCATACAAAAGAAAAGAAACAAATGTGTTTGAACTTTACGTCATGCTGTCACGCGCAGAAATTTAAACGCTGCGGCAGTTATTCTACTTTAATTCAACCTAACTGAACACATAGTTCGCGCTCGCAAACAGGAATTGGTGGTTTAGTAGACAGGCCACTCGCGTCCCACCTTAGCTGCCGCTGACTGTTGGGGTTTTCTCGGGGTATTCTTATTTACAACATCATTATGTTCTTTTTTTGCTCCATATTTTCTTCGCCTCACGATCATCGACTGTAATATATCTCTTCTCTATCTCTCTTTCTTTCTCCATCCCGCTTTCTTTCTCTATTCCTCTTTCTTTCTCTATCCCTCTTTCTTTCTCTCTCTCCCTCTCCCGTGCTCGTAAATCATAGGGCTGGAATAATGAACTGTGCAAGGAACGCAATATCACAATAAACGCAAATATGCAAAAAGTCAACCACGCATAATTTAAAGCTAACTGTTTATAAGCTACGCACGACTCAATAACGCAACTATGTTGGTTATCTCTCATCTGGTTGGGTTTTGGCTTGTGTTCTACGCTTTCTGGATTAGCACTGACGTTTTGTGAAAGCGTTTACACTTCATAGAAAGCTACATTTTTTTTTCAGTTTTCCGTCATAGTTTTTTAGTGTTATATTTAGTTGAGCAATGAATTTATGTCAAATTCAATGCATTACAAATTTAAAATAAATTGTATAGTTAAACATTAAATATTTTATTACCTTTTTATTGCTAGGCCAATTAAATATCGTTAAAATAAATTCACTGTCAAGGCGTGTAAAAAAGTATGTCATTATATTACTCAAGTTCAAAACGTAAAAATATCCATACTTTTAATATAATCTGAAATAACGCAAAACGTGATCGTTCACTAGCACTAGGCAAGAAATTTTTTGCAGCAGTTTGATATTTGTCAATTTTTGGCAACGTGTAACGTTATTAATACGAACGTGAATTTCTTGCATACGTTACGTGCAGCGTCGTTGTGTTTGTTACGTAGATTACTAACGCGGCCTAAGTCATGCTTACGGTATGAGCTCGAAGCACTGTCACCTCGCGTTCCTTTGAGGTAATCATGGCGACCCGGACTTACTGAGGTAACTATTTCACAGTGACAGAAGTCAATTTGTTTTGCGTTAACTCCATCTGTTGTTTCGCAGATGATTACTTTTTGAACTAATCAAGGAGAACCCGACAACTCCTCCTCTTTTTTTTTTTTTTTTTTTTTTGTTAGGAAGCCCAAAAAATAGTCTCCGATAACTGGCCGCGAACCATGTTTGGTAAAAGATGAACAGAGAGATACACGCGCGCTGACAATAGCGCACCGACCCTTACTGTGTCAATATCACTCCTGGCGAGGGTATTTTATTCATTTGATTAGTCTTGTTAATGTCTCCGTTTTACGTGTATAAACTTTATTACGGACGGCTGACACACTAATCTACTGTCGTAAAATAAATAAGGCAAGCTCTATTGTGGCTTATTCGGCATTAGAATCCGGAAACTGGTAGCCCGTTGGTAATGGCCACAATAGCAGGCAGAATTTATAAAAGTTTCAAAATGAATATAGCGAATTTTCGTAAACTAGGCATACTGGCGTCATTTTTATCATTATTACTGTTGAATCCACTTAATTTTCTGCACATCGTTACCTTATGCCTGAACATATGCAATAATTCGTAATAAAAACTTGCCTGTCTTTGTAAATTCTGTAGACCATGGTGATCATGGCAGGACACTTCTAAGTTTTGGCAAATACCGTAATATTTAAAAGAACATTCCTCGAAACTATTGCTTTTAACAGTTTTATGTAACCTACTCTTTAATTCCGATAAAAATATTTTCAATAATTTTATAAATATAAAATTATTTTTTTAAAAATCATGTCAGGTTTTCCTCATTTGTGAGAAAATAGTTATTTAACACAAATTTATCTGTAAAAAAATCAAAGTATTTTTTCCATTAAAATTTTTAATCAGTTTTGCAATAGCGCTCTATGAAATGCAAAAACCTACCTTCGTTTGATACTGTCGTAAATTTGGCAAGGAAAAGCGCTGATCTAGATTATTTTTTTTAAGGCTTTATTTATTCAACGCAAATGATGCTGAGAAAGTCATCAATCTTCCTGTCGCCTTTTATTATCTCTCTTCCTCCATCCTCTTTCAGAAATATATCGTGAAGGCCAGGTGGGTAAGGTACCCCGGATTCTCACGTCGATCGCTGTTTCATGATAGCGCGCGAGACGCCCCGGGAAGGAGAATATTGCTTCTTTCAGAATCACGAACATTTAAAACAAGTTTCGGCTTCACTCCACTTTTGCAGAAATGGTTCGCTTCCGAGTCATAATTTCGTATTTATAGTAATTACTGACAATGTACGATTATATAAAATTTACGTTGTGCGAGTTGATTGATGTTTCTGTGCGTAATTTTACTCGTGTGTTATGTGCTTTTTGTAAAAAGTCGAGAAATTATTACTAAAATATAAATATGCCCGTACGTCTGCCACTCACCCCCCCCCCCCCCCGCCCTTCAGTTTTTTTTTTTCATCTCTTCTACATCAAGTATCGAATCATTCTCGATCAACGCAGTGCACTCCAGCTAAGAGATCACTTGAGAAGTTATCGAATCTGTTGTCTAACTCTCGCGTTCTCTTAATGCAGTTCTACTCATTCTTAACACTTTTACACACACTTTCAGGTTTTGCAAACAAAAAATGACATTATGCGCGCTGTACTTAAATCGACGCATTCGTTTTGT
The DNA here is from genome assembly GCA_029891345.1 of Dryococelus australis. Lineage (NCBI taxonomy): Eukaryota > Metazoa > Arthropoda > Insecta > Phasmatodea > Phasmatidae > Dryococelus > Dryococelus australis. The sequence goes on from CM057003.1 coordinate 47,597,764, forward strand.
TATCACGGACAATGAGTTGCAGCTGGCGGGTTGTGTGTTCGGCTATAGTCATATGGATCAATAATTAATGACCTAGACCAGTAATACGATTGCCGAATCACTTACCCACAGGTAAGATCATTGGTCATTGAGCTTCGCAGTGTGCAGTACAGACCAAAAATTATCTACTCGTGCGTAATGTACAGAACTGTGTACAAAAGGGTCTGAATGGGTGAAACTGCCAACTTGCCAATTTTACAACCTTCGTTGCTGATAGTAAGTAGTAGGGGCGGGTTCTGGATCGCTTATGCGAAAAGGGCCTACGATCCACATTTGAAAATTTGCAGAACCAATTTGTTTTTTAATAATACGATTTTTGCAAAATTTAGCAAATTCTTTGCAAATTTGTAATTTTGTTAATGTGGTACACAGGCCCTTTTTGCACAAATGCGCCCCTACTTCTGGTATTGTTATCGAATAAATAAACCAATTTAATGGCCACAGTATATATTTATCTTATTTTACACAATAGGAATTTGCTATTTTCTATTACTGCCATTCTTCAATATTTGTTAGTGATAAAAACAGCGATAGGCATCAACAGTCAACGGAGGAAGAAATGTGGGCTATGCGCTTATTTACAACAATTAAAGTATTAATCGGCAAAATAAGCTCCAATACATTTATTATTTTTTACCAATAATATCATTTTTGTTCATATTTGTTAAATACATTTCTTTAGTACAGAACAAAAAAAACTACACCGCCTTGGGGTAAGCTGCCTTTTATAGACTTGATAGTACTTATCTCTATTATTGAAAATATATTCGTCACCCAACTTTAAATTTAACATAAGCAAAAATATTATTTTTTAGTCAAAAGTGTTCTTAGTCAAATTTTTTGGAACGAATTTTTGGAACAAGTTACTTGAAAAACTCAAACTTATTTTCTTAGGTGAGATTTTCAGTAAAATAAACTCGCAATATATTCTGAGCCAAATTAATTTTGTTGCTTTTCGAGTTTTGTTTAAGGAACAAAATATTTTGTTGGGGCATCTTGTAACACCCTCAAATGTACGTCTTGTGTCCGTGTAATTAACATCTGTTTTATTTGTTTATTTTCACACTTATATCCAGACATAATATTTTATGTTGATATTTATCTCATATGTTACCAATGTAATATCATTCTTCTGTTTTATTTTATTTATTTTTTGCACATAAGATTTTTAGTTTAGATACAAGATGGCAATATATTTTGTTTAATTGGATTAGGTTAGCTAGTTTTATTTCTGTATTTATATATGTGAAAATTATTTTATTTTATTTTTGGTTTCGTTTTTGTGTATGTTTCAGGGCTTATAATTTTGCATGTTGTAATGCTGAGACCTCATATTCTATGTAATATTACCAGTTCGGCCGTTGAAAGTGGTTCGTGTGGGAGGTTTTTGAAGTTTTAGTCCCCATTGGCGCACAGGTTCAAATCCTGACTGTTGATTGGCTGGCAGGGTAGGCCCCATTAAGATAGTGTCAGTCGTTAGAGCTTAACGCTCTCTCCATATCCAGCTTCCAATGAGACGTGACGTAGGATAGGACCCTCGCTCGTAAGTGGGTTGAGTGGAGGGCATTTAACTAGAATTTAGGGTGTTAGATACTTGCCCCGGCATCGTTTTATGTGATTTTTGTCACCAGCAATTAAGTGAGAGCTGAGCTGATATTCACCTCTTATGCTAGGCATTTATATGTTCAGGGGGTAGAAGTTTTCAATACCTCGTACACGTAGGAGAGTTTAAGCACCCCGCCCTGTCCATCATATCTACGAGAGCAAATTACTCAAGAGTCCTTTCCTGATAGTAAAGCTGATTTGCTACTACAAGCGATGTCTACGTCATCAGATAAGATGTTTGATTACCATAAACTTTTTCTGGTGTTTCTCGATGACCATTAAGTCTAGGAGAGTCCACCATATTGCTTTTTCAGTGCATAGCAACTCAGCTTAATTTTACTAAGGCAAACCTAGAGAAAAATTTGAATGCTTCACTGAGGTAGGCTACTGAATTGAAAGCATTAAAGTTTGCATTGAACATTGTTAAATGTGTAACAGTAATACCTTACTTTAAGAGGGTTATACGTACGCTATGATAGTGGCAAAACAAATTTAAGTACGACCACTTTCAGCAATTTTAGGTTGTTATTCCTGTCTTCTAGCATTTTAATACTGCCGCCAGTATTTTTGAACATAGTTTACGCACCAAAGTTTGTGCATAATAAACACTGGAAAACCATAAATAAAATACAAATAGCAAATCGCCAGTATCGCATACGTTTTTTAGTTTGGAGTTGTCTTGCCTCTTAACCTTTTTATTTTACGTTGATGTCAGTTCTTATCATTTATATGCTCTGTATTATGTCGCCACGTACACAAATAATGTACTCGTATAATTATATGCTGATTGAATACGTGAGTCATGGTAAGTCAGTTTTCCTGCCAGTCTGGATGTGAACCGGGCATTAGTTAGCAACTGCCTAGGTTAAGTTTACGCTATCACAGAACTAAATATATTTTATGCTATTTGCTGCACCTCACATTACATGAGTTTGTTTGATCTGTTTATTGATTTGGTTTCGATTAATATGAGTGAAGCACCCTTAAAAGTTCATCACTGTTACACCACTACACTAACCTCCGTGATCGTGCGTGTCATAGGCAGCTTGATTCGGGCTGGAGTCACCGAAGCTAATCTGCATAACCGAAGACGTAATTTTACAAGAATCTGCTGGCATAATTTTATTGCGAGTGAGAGCTAACAACCAGTTGTAGTTACCATGTGTATATATATATATATATATATATATATATATATATATATATATATATATATATATATATATATATATTACACTGTAAATACCCATCCAATTAATCTGCTTAAGTTAACCATCACGCACAACCACACTACAGAGTGCAAATGTATTCACTTAGGACCACCTCTCTAGTAATCTATATCATTGATGTAACGCTGCTGTACAGTTTTGCAGAGCGAATTACAAAAGTAAATATATTGAAAACCCTATACAAACAAATAAACCTTTTTATCGGTGTATGGCATGGTTGTTACCCAATGCATGCGGATAGACAAGCTGGTAGAGGCGGTTCACGATAAAGTGAGCACTTCTGAATTCAACCTTAGGAAAAAGTCACTGCCACTCACTACCTGAATATATTTTAACGGGCACCCTGAATTATATGTGCCCAGTTAAAAAACGGATGGGAAGTTGTTCCGTTAAGCAGTACTCACCTTTATTCAGCAGAATACACCTTACGGTTTTAACGAGAATTTTTTTTTTTTTAAATCCACAAGCGTGAGATTAAGTAAAAAAAAAAAAAACTTAAAACGCGGCGGTAAGAGCTGCCAATTAACGAAACGCAACGACAGAGCGAAGAGTTTCCAAAGCTGCACTCAGTAGGCCTACTCTCGCAGTGCACAGTTCGCCACGATGTTCCCGACTGCGTGATTGGCGGGAACATTTGACGGGGGAGGGGAGGAGGGAGGAGGGTGATCAGCCACCTTGAATGACGAGCTGAAATGACCCGGCAGTAAACGCAGGCGTGTCGCTCTCACGGCCCGATGGGCAGTTAGAGGACGCCCGCGCGTCTATTGTGCGGCGCGGGGGATGTTCTACGCCGCAGTGTTGGCGGCTCTGTCCCGACAATGGAACGCCGATGTGTAGTCGAGGGAGGAGACTGGTTAGGCAGGATGCCTGGTGTGAATATCGCGGAGCAAATAACACTGTGCCACGATCCCCGTCCGGCCGGGCGGATTAACTTAACTTTTTAATTACGAACGCAGAGGCAAGCCGCGCCACGCACGTATGTTTCCCTTTGTACTGCGGGCGTCCAAAAGGTCTAATTGAATGGAATATAACCGTGGTTGTTTTGAGATAACCTACTTAGGCACAGATTGTATTTACCCGGTCCTGTCTGTTCACGAACTGTGCACTTTTTGAAAACCCTGCTTGCGATCGAATTCTTATTTCTCGTTGAGTATCCTTCTGCCATAAACCCTGGAGTTTTACAACGTCAAGTTTCAAGAACTACTTTTAATAATTTGCTGCCAACTTATCAAATGGTTGTTCACGATATAGTGGGGACTTTTGAAATCAACCTTTGAAAAATGTCACTGACCAAACCTGCATGTATTTTAAAGGACACACGGACCGGCATACATACGTCCAGTAAAGTTGGTATAGTCCATGTTATGAAAAGTGCCATTGTAGTTACGTGTCCCACGTGTAAGACTACTATTCAGTAATTTTTTTTTTATTCTAGGTGTTTATGAAGGTACACGCAGCAGCTAAGTTGTAGTTAACCATATGTTTAATGTTACATACTTATTTTATATTGTTAAGTTTCTGAGAAATGCACTAATGGTTTTAACTTGGCAAAATCTTGTAACATCACTTCAATTGTAATCGTAAGGAATACACCCTGAGATAATTCCTATGTTACACATACTAATTTGAATATTGTAACCGACGCCGACAATGGGTGGTGAGCGAATTTTCTAGTCTCCATCTTGTTTTACGTGGATCTTAGAGGTAAGATGCCATGTAGGCCTGAGCTCCGCCTAATAAGGCGTAATTATCATATTTAACGTGAAGTTGACCCTTGCAAAGATTATCAGTTTAATGTTGTTAGCCGACGGGTGAATGGTAAATCGTAAGAAGAGAGCTAGAGAGCATGTCAACACAAATAATTGATCATACGTGTAAGGTATTTTTCCACCGCCATTCTCTGTGACGGTTCAGCGGTGAAGTGATATAAAACTTCGTTAGTAGATGCACTTGTTTTTCAACACGTTCTAGACTGTAACAAAGTGCCTGAGAGTGGCGTTTATTCCATAGACGCAAAGTAAACAATGCTTATCCTATACATATTGGAAATGTATGACCCTTTATAGTTTTCGCCTTGACTTTAAACATTTTAAATTCTAAGTTTCCCTTTTTCGATTCGAGAAACAGAGTTTTCGTGTAAACGCATAGTGCTGCTATCTAGTATTTATTTCCACAAACGGAAGCGACTAGCGATGAATCGAACTCGCAAGCAACAACACGGACAGGGTACGCAGACGTTCTGTTTGCGTCCTCCAGTTCTACATTTTCCTTGTGAAGTAGATGAAAGTGCTCGGGAAAACGGGAGTTTTCTTATAATTTGTAATATGCTCTCTTAATAATATTAAGTTTGATTATTGCATTCATTACGTTTCCGTTTCTATAACTAACGTTAAGTATTATAAAATGGTAAATACATGTGGAGGGTAAGCAAAATTGGAAGTTGCGTTTGTTAGTAGAAATTGAAAATGGAACCACAGCCCGGCTTATATCAACCACTTATTGTATTGTAAAGCGTGCTATATATAATATTTTAATGGCATTTAACTAAATGTTATCTAAAACACTCAAACATGTGGGGCTATTATATTGCTTACCCTATAAAAATACTCACTACACGCCACTGATGCCTGAGAACAGTAATTGTTTTACTTTTCTATACCTGATTTAATATATTGCCAGCCAGGGATATTTGAAAAAGTGCAAGCATACAGGCAGATATTTTCCACTATTGTGTGTGACAGCGATTGTTAACCAATTTCAGCTAAATATTCTACAGTGCAAAAACATTTAAATTTCTTTGTGACTCGTTAAGGCACAGCAAAGACTTTTACTACAGTTACCAGACACTTCATACATAATTGTTATTTCAACAGGCGTAAAGAGGCGAATACGTGATTGTTATTTCAACAGGCGTAAAGAGGCGAATACACGATTTTTCTGTCCAGCTGCTGCGTGCTGATTTTTATATGTTTTTGAACCACAATATCTTGTCTAAGTTGAGTAGAATAATTTTCTGCATTAAAATTTCTACTTCACCATTGGACGTTTTCGATTTGAGTAAAGTACACGTAGTTAGTTTCCTTGAATCCCCCGATGTGCCATTCAAGGGCAACACAGGTATAACTGTGCTGGAGCTGTACTAAATTCAGAATGTATTTACTGATAAACACCTGCAAAGTATCCCGAGTTACGTATGAACCTGATAAATACAGGTTATCTGCCGATCTGATTATGTGTGGTTGTTGCTTTAATCATATTGCAATGTGGTTTTGTATTCTAATCTGCTTTAGGTAGAGCAAATTATATGTTTAAGGCCTATATTGCCCATACTTTTCCTAGTCGTTAAATGTGTCCGGGTAACACAATTTAAACATATTTTAACACATTTCACACTCTACTCTCACGTGTTCAGTCGTCTGTTAGTTAACCCTATCTGTAAAATCTACATCTTGCATATTAATGAGCGACTATATTGTATATGCTACTAGTAGGCTGCATTCTGCCTTGTGAAAGCCCCCCCCCCCCCATCCTAAGTCCCACAGTACACCACAGCTTGTCACAACGGAGTGAATGAGACTATACCAAAGGGACATTGCACCAAATTCGTGCGCACTTAGTGTAACAATATTTTGCACAGGAACGATTTCTTACTAGGCAGTTAATATTCATATAGCCCGTTTCATTTTGTTTCAAATGAGATTTATATTATATTCTTTTTTATATACGAATTTTTAGAACATAATGTAATTCCCTGAGGCTACAGACTGGCATGTACATTTAATACTTGGGGGGGGGGGCAATTGATTCATAAGTAAAATTTTTATTAATGTAGTTGGTATGTGTTGAATAATTATGCGAATGTTTAGGTCGTGTCCGAGTTCCCTTAACGTGTACTCTCACCGCTGACAACATTTTATACTAGTGTTTTCCGAATCCCTAGGATAATACTAGGCGAGTCAGGTTGGACTCCCGGTGGGTTGCTCCCGGATTTCCCCATGTGCGAATACATAGTACCAGACGAATGCCGCTTGTCGGCGGGTTCTCACGGGGGGGACCCCTCGCTAGCCCCGCCCGGCCATTCCGGCAATGCTCCATACTCACCTCTCTTCAGCCTCGTCGGCTCTCAATGCCTATGTGTTAAGAGTTACCCATATAATACACAGATGCCCAACCCTTGACAACTACGCGAAGTTGCGTTTTTTTTCTTCTTTTGCTGCGTTCGCATACTTGGTGCGTTCACCATATTTGTTTTGTTTGAGATGTAAATGTTTTGCGGAGGGGGGGGGGGGGGCTTATAGAACTACAGTTTGAAAAGTTAGTAAGCATTTACGAATGTTGCAATTTGATTTAGTTCTAAGGAAAAAAGTTTTAAGGTCACCAATTTACATTTGTGCCCCGTGAATAGCTTGCGCACATAGTTGAAATTATCTCTAATGCTTTCAGTTACTCAATATACTGAGGGGGAATTAATAGTCCTCTACGACAGTAACTGATGAACATTACAGAATTGAGAATGTGTATTGATAGTTGTTTTGTGTGTAACTATATAATTGTCAGTTAAAAATTTAAACCCACTAATGTCGCTATGCAATAATATTTTCCCCGGTTTCTTGTAGTAAATGCTATTGCCGCCAGAATGTGTGGCAGGTGTAGTATGAAGAGGCGATTACCCGTTAGAAGCGACTGGGTCGTAACAGCTATTTTCCGTACCTGTTCCAAACTGATACAGACACAGACTTGTAGTCGCTACTTGGCCGGTTTCTCGTGTAGCCTTGCCCGTGATTGTTGCCAGGTACACGGTATCAGGTTTTATAGGCTATTCACGGTAAAGTGAATACTTTTGAAAACCTAATTTGGAATAATAGTTAATAATTACATTTTATTTTAGCCTTAGGCTGAAATAAACTCCGGAGTGCGGTGGAATATACACACTGTATTCATTACTTACGTGGCAATATTTATTTAAAGAGGTGGTTAAAGGATAAAAAAAAATGGCTGAAAGAAAAGTAACTATGGCATCAAAAGTGGTCACTTTGCCGTGAACAGCCTATACCACATAAATGTCTTGGGTTGGTGTACTGTGTAGTATCTATTACAGAGAAACAAATCATGTGTAAAACAAGAGCAATATAAAATACTTCATTTATGCTAAACATTTCCTGAGAGTGTAATGAACTTTATATATGTAAATAACTTCAAAACAGAAGTTAAGTTAGTAATTATTCTCTTCTATGTATATTTGTTCTTAACAAGAACAGTAGTAGGGTTATGCCGATTCGGTGGCAAGGATGAAGGGCTGAGGCTCTGTGCGCCATCTTGGAATTTCGCGTTTCTCTTTATGAATTTCCCTTTTTACTTCAGGACTCAATTATTATACCCAACGTTTACCGTTTTCCCCTCAAAATTTTCCGTTTCTCCGACAATTTGTAAAACAAAAAGTTCCGTGTTCCAGGACTGCAATAGGAAACCCCCTAAAGCCAATTTTCGAAGCATTTTGAATGATTTTGGGGGCTTCTTTAACTTTAATACTTCTAGCACACCGCCCATCAGGGTCTTAACCCTCACGAAAAGGGTCGACCACTATACAATTTCGCGGGTCAATCGCAAAACGATCAGTCATCTAGGAATCGATGCTTATTTATAAATAATTAGAATTATTTTAATTAAATTAATTTTATTTGTAATTTGAAAAATGCCGAAATCTTGAAGAAAAAAAAATTAAAATTTTAACTTAGACTCTTAAATATGTTTAAAATTGTTTTAGTGTTACGTGTAACAGCAGACGGAACGCACCAGTGAATGTAAAATTGATAGAGGCGGTTCACGATAAAGTGAGCACTTTTGAAATCAACCTTAGAAAAAGTCACAGCCCCTACCTGCATATATTTTAGAGGGCGCCCTGAGTGACATACGCCCAGTAAGGTTGGCAACGATGGATCAGAAGTAGTTCCATATCTTAACGTCGAACGAAAAGTGTTAGATAACCATTTGTGATAACTTTATTTTTTTCGCTCTCTGTTTTTTTTTATGCATCAAAGTGTACAAATGAGCATGTTTGTAAATTATTACATTTCGAATAATTTCACATTTTGACTAGACCAACGCATGAATAAGGTGAACAGGCTTACGGCAATGTTAATTTTACATAAGACGGAAGAATACACAACGTGCATACAAGTAGATTTTAAGCACGGCTTTCAGAAGTACTCATTTTACCGTGAACAGTATATACTAAATTCATAGGATAGTTAGGCAGTGTACTCGTTTACAGTAGCCTATCCTGTTGCAAGTGGGTATCAGATACAGAGCAACAGGCTGATACATTCTGATACCCATCGCTAGTCTGGACACATACATATCAGGACAAGTATAGGCCGTTCACGGTTAATTGAGCGTTTTTCAAATCAACCTTTGAAGATTGTCACTGTTCTTACCTGCATATATTTTAACTCGCACACTGATTGGCGGGCGCCCAGTAAAGTTGGTAAGGACGGAGCAAAAGTAGTATCTTGTCTCAACGTTGGATGAAAAATGTTAGGTTAGTATTTGATAATACTGAAATAATTAATTTTGCTTTCTGTTTTTTTAAATACATATAATTGTGCGAATTATCAATTTTGTAAAATATATACTTTTCTAATAATTGTACAGTTTCAATTGGCCGACACATGAATAAAGTAACGAGGCTCATGGCAATTTAGATTTCACATATGGCGAAAAAAATACACGATGCGCATACAATATATCTTAAGTAGGGCTTTTAAAAGGGCTCAGTTTACCGTGAACATTCTATAAGCATTTGTACGCACTTTACAAGTATATGCTGACAATTCGGATACAGTGTTAGTGAGGCGTTCAATAACGTTCTTGTAAATCCGTAAATGAATTTGTTTGCCATCGTGTGTTGAGAATCAAGTCTACTTAACTCTGGTGACAATTACGTAAGGGAAATTTACACAGGGGAACGTAGGGGGCGGAAACCCTTTTCATTTCTCATTTCACCCGGTGGTTTCTCACGACACCGCCGCGACAACAACGCAGTGGAAAAGCCTCTTAGTGGTGCAGATGGCGAAGAAAAGCTCCCGATAATTTACCCTTAATGTAACGGGATCTTGCGGCTCCTCTACAACAAAAGCTTTGTTTCGTTTTTTTTTAGGCGCAACCTGAAAATAATGTGCGCAAACACTCAGAACACAACACAAGACTTGTTGTGAAGCGGTATGACCTCGTTTTTTTTTTTTTTTTGCGCCGTGCCCTTGTGGGGATGTTGTCTATATAAACTAAACGGAGTACGTGATGAAGTCACATCAAAATTGTTTCTATATTCGCCTACTTTCACCAGTGGCGTGACTGTGTGGCTTAAGCGATTTAGTGCAGGCCAAATAAAATGCGTTCAATTTAATTTTCTGCATGACAGTCTTACCCTTGGTAACATTTCATGTAATTTATTCAAACAGATACACTTAAAGCAGAAAAATTTGTTTTTACATTTACATGGACTTTTTTTTTTTTTAATAATAACTGCGTGTGTTTCTTGTATACAAATAAAAGTGCTAACGAATTTAAAATAAAATTTAATTTATAAATTATATATGCACATTTTCTTCGGTTTTTAGCACAACTCCAGTTTGTGTTAGTTGAAAAAAATTATTTCATTTATAAATATACATATATATTGAATAAGTTATGAATTATGTAATCTTTTACGCAATAAGAAGTAAACACTTTTGAACCAAGCGATTTTTAAATAAATGACTATTTTATAAATGTTTAGATTTTATTCTACCAAAAATACCTATTTGTTTTTGTGTACTGCGTGTATTTTAAAAGGAAGATAGAAAGGGATGTTTAATATATCATTAGTAATTATTTTAAATAGTCTCAAACTTACTCTACCCGGTTACATCTCTTATTATATTTTACCTCACCTTCTGTGGTAATTCGTGTTTACACATATCGTGAACAATATGTGAGTAAAACATATCATAGAAAACCTGTTGCCTGTGGTATAAAATATATTGCACAAAACACAGTAGTTTATTTTTCATATTCGTGTAGAATTGTTACATATTATAAATTATAAATTAAAATTCATTATTTAGTTGCAAAAAAAAGTCAACAAAAATACCCTGATTTCGGAAGGCAAATGAATTTAGCTAATTCAGGCAGTCGAGTTTTACCGCAGAGTATAGTGATATATACAAATAATTTTGAGAAGCTAGAGGAAAAATAAGATATGTAATTTCAAACGTACCCTATATTCTTAAGATACATTAAATATAGTAACTGGTTGTTCAAGCAAGTAGCGTAGCAAACAATCACTAAAAGTGGTTTATTACTCATATGGCAGGGTTTACATTAACAAGCGGTGAAAGGATACAAATCGGTGGAAAGAAAAAGAGTAACTAGGGCTTCAAAAGTGCTCACTTTACCGTGAACGGCCTATAATTTACTTAATTTACAGACGTCTGTTGTTACAAAAAACCTTCAGAGTGATTTAAATATTTTTATACTGCGTATGGGACTTCGAAGTTGCAAGGGTGTATTTGTTATTAGGTTGTTAGTTGTTTTTATATTTTGTCAAATATTTCATAGGGGCATTAAGTTTCGATTTGTAATAAGCATTGCACTCATTTTCGCAGTGCATTTTGCCTTCTTTAAAATAGAAAAATAAATAAATATATGAACATGGAAGTGATATTTGTACCTTTTGGAAATACATTTGATATTTTATTTAAAGCACGTTAGCTTTAAACGATGGAAAGGTCACACTGAAATAATATTACCTTTTTTTTTTTTTTTTTTTACCACGGATACCGGGATTCTAATATAGTGTGGAGTGAAATCAATAACAGCGTTTTGTGTGCTTTCGTTGAAACGAGCGCATGATAGCTCGTCGCGGCTGTGATCGGCAATCGACAATGAAACATTTGTCACCGGCAGGCCTCTGCATTGACCTACTCGCTTGTCGATCCATCAGCTGGAACGTCACCAGCACTCTACTCTCCCTCCAGCCGTTGGCGATGCGTGTGTTCCAGCCACGCAGTCCACGCGTTATACTGCATACGGCCACGCGGCCAAAGTTTAAGGCCAGTCCCATTTTTTCTTTTAAAACAAATACTTGACCAATATAGTAAGGCTCACCCGACTACCCTGAAATTCAGAACTCGCTAAAGAAAAAATAGTACACACTATAATATATTTTGTAACGCTGTTAAATATGTTTCTAAAATTTTCTTATTTATATTATTTTGAAAGTTAATTAATACAAATATTTTTTATTAAAATTTAAGCGAATTCCCGTTTTCGATGATTCCGAAAGCACATTCTACAAGAAATTCTTCGTCAAGTAGGCAATCATAATATTTGACATGGTTGTGCGTAAAAAAATTGTTACCAATGTTAAAGAATGATTTTAATAAATTATTTTGTGTATAATTATTTTAGTTCACTTTCTTGGATTAAATGGTTGTGCATAAAATAAAATATTAAAAACATTTATAAAAAATATTAGTATGTTTCTGTTAACATACAACCAGAGTAATTATCACGATGGTTTGCCTCGATAAGAGCAATTTTCCAAATATGCTTCTGGGATCATCCAGAATGTCAACACGCTTAAATATTCATTGAAAGTAAAATCGTAATGATTGGTATTCTAAAACACTCCAGTAAATTCTAGCAAACTGTTTTATAGTGTTATAAAACAAATGCATTCTATTTCATATGCAACATTAATCCTACTTTTAGGTCAATTTTGGTAGTTTCTGTTCTACTTTGTATAGTCTATTCGCAGCTTCTTCGCACTTCATGAATCAAACCTTTGAAAAATCACCCCATTTGTGATGTGTTTGGTTGTTTTCTAAATACGTGATGTATCACCAGCGTTTTATTCTTATGTTAACCTAAAATAATTTTAATTTTTGTTAACAGGTCCACTGCCCCATGCTACCAGTCCACTTAACTTAAACATAATTGCACATTATTTCTTGGCGTTTCTGTGTTACTTTCCATTGCATACGCAATACTACTAAAGTCCTCTTTGCACGTGCTTTCAGATGCCTGTGAAACAAATTTACGTTTCCAGAGGAAAAAGTCATTTCCTGAGCTGCAAGCGTTCCGGAAATTTTGGAAGTGCCCACGTTATGGGGACCATCCTTTATATTTGTCTATCCGCAAACAAAACTTGTTATATTATACGAATGTGTAAGTATTATGCATTCATAGTTTCATTTAGTGAATATTTAGCCGTCTACCGTCTAATTTTTAGCGAGTATTGACCACAAAAAAACTTTAATATTATACATGAATTATGACTTTTTTTACTCAATACAACCACAGGAATTAACACTCCTGTTATGCCACATCGCTTTTTGTATATGATGTATGTATTAAGCAGGCTATAAACTGTTCTGAAAATGTTCTGAAAGTATTATACAGTCTCAGTTTGCAGTGTAGGAGTGGCGTAGTTGGTGTAGGGAGAAAATGCCAGCATCCTGAGAAAGTCACACGTTCTGAGCCCCACTTATTTAATGTAGAGAGATCCCCTATATTTTATATATATATATATTCACAAATCGTTATCTAACTCTGTGACCGATAACTGAAAATCAAAGCTTTACACGGCATACAAAACAACTCAGCAGGATTTTTAAAATATGGTTTCACTTATATTTGTAGTTTCCCGTATGGAAAAAAAAATGTTATGAAATAATGGGGTGACATTTGATTGTGGTTGTAGCTGCGAAAGAAGTCACGAGAGAAAAAGAAGTTGGATGTTAAGATGTTCCCTGTATTTTGAGGAGCATGGGCCTTGAAAATTGAATCTGGAAATTAAGTTGTGGAATAATATACGTAAATCCAAGATGGCGGTTATCTGTCGCAGTAAATGTACCCAGGGACCTCCGCAGTGAAACGCGTTTGTGATTCTATACTGGGTCGTCCATAGCACCGAGTCTCTGTAGATTGTAATTTCAGCTGACTTTGGTTTGAGAAGAAAGATTGCTGACAGCAGCATCCCTTCTTTCTGCGCTTGTGTGTCGTGTGTTTGCTGGCGTGCATGGGACTTCCCTCCGCTTGGCTTCACAAACTTAATCATTCGGCCACCTTACAAAAAAATTTAATGCAAGTTTAAAATTTTAATAAAAATTTACCTAGAAGACTGTGTTTGCTATGCCGTCTTGGTGGGGTCGAGATATTTCGGCGGCTCTTGACATCGAGGTCTCGAGACCCGGTGAGACTGAAGTGAGGTATGTATGGAGCAGCCCCGGAATGCAGAGGATGGGAGAAGCGGGAGATTTCCCAAGAAAACCCGCCAGCCAGCGACATCAATGTAATCTTAGTATGCACTAGCTCTTTACTTAGATTTTGAATGAAAATACCGCAACTGCACAGAAATTATGTTTCACACCAAAATAATTTTGACATTTGTTTGTGAAAGTCAATCTTTGATAGTTTTGACCATTTGCAGTTTCAGTTAAACGAATCTTTCAACAACGATTGCTTAAACGATTTTATTAATTTAAAATCTAAGTGTTTTCATATATAACTGCGAATGAAATTTTTTCACTGTGTTTCACTGATTTTAACGTTTCACATAATATGTATGGTTCTGAATAACTAGTTATAAATTCAGAAAACAGGAAAGAAACATTTTTTTTTTTCAATTGATTAAAATCGTAGGCTGATATTAACTTCATGCCTTCCCTTAGTGATATGCATAATTTATTTACTTCTCATTCAGAGTTTTGTATAAAATATGTTATCAAAAAGTTTTTACAAAATTTTCTGATTAAAACAATGACTAAGTCAAAGTAGTTTGAAAGACATGAACACTTATTATAAAATTATAAATAAGAGTACTGAAGTTTGTTAAACTTAACAAAATATATACCAGAATATAAAACGTATCTCAAGGATAAGTTATTTACCCTCAGAAGTACTAGGTCAACTCATTAATTCATTAATTGTTTGAATCATGTAAACTATCATTAAAACAATGCCTACTTATTTCCTTCCATTAACAAATATTTTAAAATTAGGAATTTCGAGTTTTAGAATATCTTGCTAGTAAAATTGATTTTGCCTAGAATCGGTTTGAAAATACGTTGGCAGTTTGCTTCAGCTCTTGACGAAATACCTCACAATAATATGAAAAATTACACATGGAAGCGCAATTTCTCATAAAAACCGTATACGTATTTTAAGATTTACTTTCCAGTTTAATTTTGGATTGAAGTACACATGAAAACTTTCGCGCTTGTCACAGATTTGCGGAATATTTTATATTTAAAAGTTCTTTAGTGTTGGGAGATATCTTTTGTCAGATTTATATCAATGCAATATCTCTTTAATTTAACTAATGAAATAATACGTATGATTAGAAATTATATATTTTATTCGAAATATTAAAAAATATGCAGTATTATGGACAGAATAAATACTTACAAGAAATATTATTTGATTAGTTAAAAGCTATTGAGTTAAACCAAATTTCTTGCTCTATCTTTTTTCAGCAATAAATCACCCCTCAATAGTTTTTAAAATTCTTAAATTATTTTGAATAATGTCTGAAATTGTTTGATGAACACTACTCATGACCAGGAAAAGTACAAAATATTCATCACAGCGTATCAAATTTACTTACTAAATATGACATTTTTTTGTACGAAAATTCTCGAAATGTTTTCCTTCGACTATTTAATTACGAGGGAAAATTTCAACGTTTTTGTTGTACGTACTTAACTACCCCATTACCGAGTTGGCGCAAAAAATCAGGACTTCAGCATTTCACGATACTTTCTGGAGAAATATAAACTTTTATCTAGAACAGCTGTTAAGTGCAGTTTATAATTACTCACTGCATCACCAGTGAGTTAAGGTGCTATTAATTTAGCCGTTGTGAGCGTAATTGTAATTACTTGCAAACTGTGGTGTATGATTAAAAAGACTAAAATGTCATTATCTTTACAATTTTTAGTTGCTATTGACTATATATAACTTGTAGAATGTAGCATATTGGAAATAAATATATGACGGTAAACAAACGCGCAGTAAAATAAAAAGCATTAGTTGTTTCGAAACCACAGCAAACATTTTGGTCATATTTTAACATAGGTATCAGCATCGTGATTCCCGTGGTCATATTGTTCGTGAGAACGAGTAGATCACAGCATTTAGGTTGTTGAAAATTCTCCAAACCTTGTACGCCAAATAAAAAGGCACCGGTGTTTATAAACTGTTCATGTTAAAATGAGCACCTTTGGAAGCCCTGATAAGATCTACTTGTATACACATTGTGTATTTCTTCGCCTTATGTAAAATTGACATTGCCGTGGGCCTCGTCATTTTATTCATGCGTCGGTCAAATGCAACTCTGAAATGATTAAGAAAGTAAATTAAATACTTTATACGAAGCTACTCATTTTTACACTTCGATGCATTAAGAAAAAAAAAACAGAAAGTTAAAGAAATAATTTTAAGTTATCACAGATGGTGACCTAGCACTTTTCATTCAACGTTACGATATGGAACTACTTTCAACCCATCAATACCAACTTTACTGGGCAAATTTTACTCAGTGAGCCCATTAAAATACATGCATGTGGGGGCAGTGACTTTTTCTATGGTTCATTTCTAAAGTGTTCCCTTTACCGTGGACAACCTTTATGAACATGTTTTTGCAGTGATCGCGACACGCCTGGAATTCCTCACCGCTCGTGTCATTTTACATGTCGACTGTAGCTCTCCGAAAGGACAGGACGACGTTAGTGAACAAAGTTGGGATCGCTCTTCGAACTGGCTGAACTGGCACTGATTCCATCACGCTACTGCAACGTGCAAACTGGACGCCGCCAGTCAGTTTTATTTGTATTTATCCCTTCACAGTGCTCGCTGCGCTATCTGTTCAGGTACGCGAGCGTCGCGACTCTCGGCAGGGAGAGGTATAGTGTTTTTGAATTGTGAAGGAGAGGGAGCCGGGGGTGGGGGGAGGGCTACAACTCGGGCATCGTATCTGCGAGTTCCACCGGCGCATTCACAAACACACGCCATTTTCCCTTCCATCAGGCGCCGAGTTTCGAAGCGAGCTGAATGCGCGCGAAGGACGTGGTGTTGGGGGGGGGGGGGGGATGGACTGTGTTTCCCGCGGGGGTAGTGGAAGAGGGATGTGCGATTTCGGGTCGCGACAATGACCAGCCCTGTTGCCGAAACTGACGGCCGGAAATGACTCTACCACATTCCCCTGCGCAAGGGGTATGGTATGGGGTAGTGGAAAAGGGGGGGGGGGGGTTTGTAACTTGCAGGCCTAGCCGCTAGAAAGCGCCGCCGTCTAAACCACGCTCGTCACGGAACAGCAGCAAGTATGTCAAATAGAGGGGTTCCCACCACAATGTCTTGATGATGGGAGGGAGGGGGTTGAGCTCTTAAGGAATGTTTGGACGTGTATGGGGAAGATTCTTGCGGGGAATTTTGGAGGGATTTAAAAATATTTACGGTGTTTTGGTTGGTGATGAATAAATGATTAGTAATTAATCCTGGCTACCACACCGACAGTTAAACTATTCACACCGGAATTTACCACCGGGATTTCTGAGTTAGGTTGCTTACAACCCAAGAAAAAGTATGGGATGAAAATACATACTAAATCTGTATAGAATACTACGCCTGACTTGACGAATGTCTTTATAATATGCCTACTGTTTCAAAGAACAGCCTTTATAAGCAACTAACTAGAGGTGGCGCTAAATTTTTACTGAGGTGTGTATTATCATTCGATGCTATAACAACATGAATGCACAAACCAAGATCTAAAACAAGGATCTATTGTGTTGCTTATTGATTTCTACAGTGTAACTAATTATGTGAATATGTTTAACTTTATATGTAACAGGTGTCGTATACGGAACAAATTTTAAGTTCTATAAAATTCAAAAAAATTCAAATACTTTTTTTTCCATAATAAATGTTTGATATTTCGGTACACGGTATATGATAACTCTTTTTAATTGTTTTTAAGACGTTTAAAAAATGATTGCTAAATAATGATACTGTTGTTATATAATATTATTTGATAAGAACCTTTAAAACTGCAAATTTGATGTATATGTGCCACAGGATTGAGCCAGAGTGTAATATTTCTGCGCAGTTAAAAATATAATCGCATTCGCAAAAGAGGATTTCTTTCAGGAAAAAAAATATTTTTGGGTGCGATTTTTTACCGGATTTGAGAGGATTTTGCAAAGCCATCTGGCAACACTGCTGAGAACCTCTTTTGGTTTTCCACTTGTCCTGTATCACATTAAGACCTTCCAGCTGTTCCTGCAATCTAGTATTAGGAGAGGGGGCCGCGGTGGCCGAGCTGTTAGCCCGCTCGCCTCCCACTAAGGCGAGCTGGGCTCAATCCCCGGCCGTGTCACCGGATTTTCGCATGTGGGAATCGTGCCGGACGATGCCGTTGGTTGGCGGGTTTTCTCTGGGATCTCCCGTTTCCTCCACCCTTTCATTCCGGCGCTTCTCCATACTCACCTCAATCAACCTCATCGGCTCTCAAGACCTCGTTGTTAAGATCCTCCCAAATCTCTTCACTCACTCATATTAGGGGAAAAAATTGCGGAATAATTCCAGGACACTGCATGTCAAACACGTGTATGTTCGTATTAATTTGGCATTTGGGGTTAAATTAATTACACACGCCCTGTGGTTATGTGAGCGAACTACAGACCGTTAAGAAAATGGTCTGGTCACTTTTGCCCATCTGAAGGATAATGTTGGCTCCTGTGTATGCAGTATCCAGTGAATAAATTTCTAGGGCCCGATCATACGCGGAACTGTGGAGTCTAGCAAACAAGTCATCAGAACCGTAAATAATCCTTTTTCACGTTTATAGTGCATTGTTTAATGCAGTAGCGTGTAATAACTAGGGACACCCGAATTTCGCGGAAAGATTTCACGACCGCTTGTATTTCGTAACACTTTAGCTCAGATTCACTACCGTCATTGGATGATCTAAGTGTTCAACCTCTCCGTGTTTTGTCCGCCTATCGTAGACGTATAGTATCGAAGTAACCCAATTCTGAAATTCTGACTGGCCAATCAAGGAAAGAAAATTTCTTCGCACAAAGACACGCCGCCAATAAGCTGGTATAATCCATGCACGGTTACTTCATACATTTCTGAAGCCCTGCTAAAGTTCTACTTCCAGGATATTCCTCTGCCTCATTTAAACAAAGCTTAACAAAATCTAGGGAACTACACCAAATGGACAGCGCACCACATTTGTGCGCACTTGGTGTAATACAATCTTGCATAAGAACTGTTTCTTACTAAACATTACCAACTCACCTATTTTCTTCCGGTTTTTCAATGACCTTATAAATTAAATATTATAATCTACAAATAAAATATAAGTGAAAAATATATTTAACTAACAATAAGTTTATTTTATGTTAACACAAATATATAAACGTTCGTGATAAAAGACATATCAAGTAAACGGCCAAACACATCGTACATGGGGTGATTTTTCAAAGGTTCGATTCAAAAAGTACGAAGAAACAGTGAATAGACTATATGTCCATCGGTTATTGAAATATAGCTTGTGCGGAAACCTTTTCGCGAAATTCGGGCACCTCTAGTGATAACTAAGGGGAGCGGGCAGGGTATACATTGCCCATCCCCAAGTATAGTCACAGGCGCTAGAGTGAGAGAAAATGCCCGTTCAAACTGTTTTCCTATCAGTGATTTTTTTTTTATCCTTCCACCAGTTTTAAAAATAAATATTGCCACGTAAGCAACAAACATAATGTACATAATTCACTGGACTTGAAAGTTAACGTCTATGGCTACAATAAAACATATTTGTTGACCAGTATTCCAAATGAGAAGGCTTCCAAAAGTACTCACTTTACCGTGAATAGCCTATAAAATGTATTAATAATAGTCAACAAAAGTTACTGGTAACTAATGAGCCCACTTTCCTCTACGTGGATGCAAATTAATTTTAGTGACCTACTTAAAATATTGTATGGCCGGTAGAGTTGGCGTCCAATTGACAACAATATCATTAGAGATGAAACCAGGAACATGTGAAACAGTGCCAAGACAATTAAAATACACGAGTGACTTACCCGGGATTCGAATGAAGAAAAACTCGTACAATTAAGCTAACTTACAATCAACTGCGTGACGGAGGTAGGTCTCGGAGCATCAACTTCGGATGTAATCGGTATAATCTCCTGATTTATAGGGTTCAGTAACCTGAAATATTTACACGTCCATCATTTTGAAAATAAGCGTGCGTGCAACTAAAATTTCAAAAATTTATATGGCCTACCATTACACTACTTGCTCGAAAATTTTTGTGGAAATCGGTAGATTGGTACCCGAGATAACGCATAAAAACATTATCTTCTTAGTCAGCGCTATCTTCCAAAACTGTTTAAAAATGTTATTTATACTATGCGTCTAATAGATATTCTCACCATAAAATGTTTGGTTGAATTTGTTGAATAGATATGTCAAATATAGCAAAATATTATATGGTCGCCGTTTTGAAAATCAGTGTCTGGCCCCATTTAAATCATGTAACTTTACATGGCCTCCTGTATGTGCGCAAAATTTCGTGGAAATTTGTTGAACTATTCCATAAATATTGCAGAATGTTCATTTTACTCACCCGGCACTACTTTGCAAAAAAAAAAACCGGCAAAAGGGAATCTCTATGCATAATTGATCTAATTAATACGCTTAAAAGGTCTCATAGATATAACATATTAAACTACATTATTTATAAAACCCCATTAAAACATTCCTGCCGCACATAACACTTGTTAATTTACATACCTTACTGTAGCAATACTTGCATGAAATTTTGGTAAGAATCAGTTGATTTATCATCTATATAGGGCATAAAACATCCATTATTCATGTGACGATCTTCATAAATGGAGGACAAGAAGCCATATTTGAAAGTAATCAGTAGATTTTTTTCCCCGTAATATGGCATAATTACTGTAGTATTACATGTGGAGCTATCTTCCAAAATGGCGGAGAAGTGAGACTTTTCATAGAAAATTTTGATGGATATAACCGATACTGTCAGCAGATAAATTTAATTTAATATATTTTTTAGCAGTTTCGTTGTTAAAAATTTTGAGCTAAAATGTTTATATGGCCGCCATTTCGAAAATATGTGTGCTTGGCCCTTTCAAAGTTTATCATCACTTTACTTAGCGGGGATCTCCCGTTTTCCCCGCCCCTTCATTCCGGCGTCGCTCCATATTCACCTCAATCACTCTCATGGGCTCTCAAGACCTTGCTGTTAAGAGCCGCTCAAATCTCTTCACTCACTCACTCACTCACTTTACATAGCCTGTCATAGTGCTCCTTGTTAGCCAAATTTTGTATAAATCGGTTGGTTTTTGGAGATATCAGGTAACTTTAATTTTTCCTGTGATACTATTTTACAAAATGGTGGACAAAAGAGATTTTGTGTGGACATGTTTGATGGTTGTAAAATATACAGCCAGCGTAGAAAGTTTCATTTGAATTAATTGGATGGTTTCGACGATTCAACATATAAAACTTAAAAAGCCGTATGGGCGCCATTTTGGAAATAAGTGTCTGATATACCTAAAATATCTCATGTAACATTACCTACTGCAGTACTACTAGTTTGCTATATTTGGTAGGAATCTGTCGATTGTTTCCCGAGAGATAAAAAAAAAGTTATTCGTGTGGCACTATCTTACAAAATGGAGGAAAAAATTGACTGCGTGTAGAAACATTTGATTTTATTTTATATACTCCCAGCATACAAAGTTAAGTTGGAATTGATTACATTATTTCGAATATATAACATACTGTGGTAAAATAGTTAGATGACAGCCATTTAAAAATATGTGACATACTTGCGTTTTAAAGAGGGTCAGTCCCCTCCATCTTGGATTTTCACTTTCTTTTGCCATAAGTTCCATTTAAGAACATTTAATGAAATTTTTCGCACGACATGGCATAAATAATAGCTCCTTAAGCTTAATCAGCATATTATATTTCTATCTCATTTATTATTTTTTTCACTAGTGATTAAAGACTAGAAATGAATAATTTTGCCTTGCTTTCGGTTACAGAAATGGACCTGGCAACAATAGTCTACCAATACATATTTTAGAACATGTGCAATGTAATGCCCTACGCTTTGTCGAAGCCCAAAATAAAATGCAAAATCTGTGATGCAATTTACGACGAAAATTCCAAAAATCCAAGATGGCGGGGACTGATCCACCTTAAAAGGAAGGTGTGAGTCCTGGGCACTTGCAGTAAAAGTACCTTTTTTGTTAAGTAGGAAGCACGGGTTAGGAAGACCGCATCAATATGTCATATGACATGACGGCATAACAATTGTATGCGACTAGAGGGTGGCTACCAATACTATTTGTATGTAGGCGGACGGTCTTAACTCTAGATTTTTCGTATGTTGTAGATCTCGGAAAATCGAAACATATGTTGCGAAAATACGAATTATAAACTCGATTTTCGAGGGTGGGTTATGTATCTCCCTTACGAGTTTGGGCTACATTTATAAGTAGCAATACACAAGTGTCTCCATTTTCTACAAGGACTCACCTCCCAAAATATTTCGGGTGAGTTTACGAACAGCCTGTGTAGTCTGTTCATGTTAAAGTGAGCACTCCACTCCTAAAAACCCTGCGTAATATCTACATTTTCCATTCTGTATCATTCCGTCACTTGAAAATGTTTAATTTCCGTGGGCTTAATCACATTATTCACGCATTATGTTGGGAACCAAAGCCAATTGTTTAGAATAGTTATAGTACTTGAAGTTGTATTGTCAGCCTAATATTTAAATTTACAACAAATCAAGATGGTGTTTATTTTGCATTAAATAAATGAGAGTATGAATATCGGCATAATGGCTACACATCAAGGTTCCTTACAGTTATATATTTTAGCTTTAATAATAAATTGCCTGCCTGCCCTTGTGCACCGTATCATATGTGATGTTAACAGGCATTGATATTCTTGAAACTTTACTAATAACGAAAATGCTCACTTCACCGCAAACATCCTGTACTTACTATAGGCTATTCACGGTAAAGTGAGCACTTTTTGAGGCCCTAGTTACTTTTATCTTTTAGCCTATTTTTATCCTTTAACCAACTTTTTTTAAAATAAATACTGCCATGTAAGTAATACACAGTGTGTATATTCCACCGCACTCGGAATTTAACGTCTAAGTCTAAAATAATATTATTCCAAATGAGAGGGCTTTCAAAAGTGCTCACTTTATTGTGAATAGCCTATAGTTATATAACTGGTCGTGACACAGCTACACACATACTGTGAATAGCCTATAGTTCTATGACTGGTCGTGACACAGCTACACACATACTGTGAATAGCCTATAGTTCTATGACTGGTCGTGACACAGCTACACACATACTGTGAATAGCCTATAGTTCTATGACTGGTCGTGACACAGCTACACACATACGGTTTCTCTTGTTCAGACTACGTTGCTTGAGCTATACCAGAATACTACATTGTAAGGATACACATGGCATATACATCATTCAATGACGAGTGGTCGTGAAGAGTTACTTGAATCGACACTTTAACTTAATCGCTAAATTATTATTTTTTTTTAACTAAAAGGCATTTCTTAGTGTACCATGCGAATTCGGACTCTACCATAAATGCGGTAGAAACTACCCCAATCCATTTAGTTACAGTATATCTCACGTACGACTTTTTCTTTGTGCCATTGTTATTGCCTTGTTTTCACCTGTACTTTTAAAGCTGGTACATTTTCAGCTCGTAGGATCGTTATCGCATATTCCCTGTGGCATGTTTATCTTTATGAACTTTGCCATCTAGTTGCATACAATAAGGTGAAAAACCACAAACTGTGTTCATCCTCAGCGTTATTCGGAGAGACGGGCCGAAGCAAGGTAATGAGAAATAAAAATCTGCGGAAGATCGTCGAGTAAGTTAAAGATAATATTTTCCACCACAGAAACCACCACAAATAAGCTCGGTTTTCTCAAGTGTGAAACCTTGTTACGCCGTCCTTGCCTCGAACGGCAGCGGGCCTGCGATATTGCCGAACAGCGAGTTGAGTACCGCCACTCGGTCACCCACCGAGCAAGCGTAAGCAGAGGAGAAACACGAGGGCGATATGTTGAATTTCATTTCGATGGGGCGAGGAATTGTGTGTGTGGGGGGTGGGGTGGGGGGGGGGGGGGGCGAAAAACTGCCGTCCACGCGAATTATCCGATTCCATTTCGCGAAAACTCCCGCAACCCCCTGCCATTACGCCCGTGCCAAACCCCCCTTCATCCCTCCAACCCTCTTACGTCGCTCGACAGCACGTACTCCCCCCCCCCCTCTCACTATCCAACGACCTCGCTCCGGGTTCATTTGCGAATAACAAACTGGACTGGACGCCGCTGAGAGGTTTATTAAATTACTTTGGTGAAGGGCAAGGAGGGATTTGAGTGGTCATTTTGGGGGGTGGGGGGGGGGAGGGAACTCAGGACGCAGGAGGCGTGTCTGAAACGCGCCTTCTGATTGTCGTCATGGCAACAACTTGTCCACCATCTTTCCGATGCTCGCCTGATCGCTCGTTCTTCATTTGAGCCAAAATTGTGCCTACGTCAGAAAAAAACAGCGGTCAATTTTTTTTTTTTACTGGTTCTCCGCTTGCCGTCCTCTCTGCTAACGAAAAACGAAGAGTTTGCCTACGTCAACGGAGATTACGTTTCAGCGGGATCAGGTATTTAAAAAATTATGAATATTATTATAATATAAAATAGGACAACATGAAAAGACACAAACCACAAAAATAAATGGAACGTTATGAAGTCGCGTAGAGAGCAGAACTTTGTGTTAAGTTGAATACCTAAATAAACACATCCGTATTTTGTACTAAAAATTCATGGTCAGTTGTAAGGTAGAAAAATTAATCAATTTCCCCGAGTCCTAGGCTTATGTGCTGTTACACAAACATTCGGGGTAGTAGTTTTATTTTTCAGTTTACCTGCAGCAAAAAAATGAAATTTCTAATTCTTAAACAAAACACACAGCATTTATCCAATTATCTAGATATTCGCTTTTCATTTTTTTGATGCTGTGGGTACAAAACCTACGGACAGTTTCTAGTTGTATTCTTACTGTCTGAAATATAATCTGGAAAACAGTTTACGGCAACGAAGAAAACATACTGAAGGAATAAAGGGTTACAGAAAATATTAAAATATTTAAATTGTTTCGCCATATTAATAAATATTTTGTAAGTATAGGTCTATGGATGTACTTCATGACAAAATAGAGGGATGCGATTTGCTTTACTAATATACTGCTATCGGAGGAGAGAAAATTGTCAGGTGTTCACGGACAAATGAAACTAAACATCACACATGGAGCATATTTCATCACGGTACCAATAGTCTGACGTCCATAGCTAACTCGCTAATGGGCAGTGGCTCGTGAGGCGACGTGGTTTCAGCTGGACGGAACCCTTGATGTTCACTAGGAAACACCTCGACATACACTTCTCGAAACCGGTGGATAGGTAAGGGAGGCCCCATAGCGTGGCCACCACGCTCGCCTGACGTCACACCACCTGACTTCTCGCTGCGGGACCACATAAATCCGATGGTGTATGCCACACCACTTGACACGAGGCATGAGGTCATTACGCCTGAAACCTCTGCACATGTGCGTCGCAACATGCTTCAGCGCTGGACCGCATGTGTGGCTGAGCATCTAAAGGAACTACCTCCAAGTATTCCGGTAACACGTCCTGCAGGAACTGTAGATACGTAGCCTACACCTCCGAGACTGCGACAGCGCGGTACGGAGCGGCGGTAACGGCTGTTCACGATAAAGTGAGCACTTTAGAAATGAACCGTGGAAAAAAGTCACTGCCCCTTTCTGCGTACATTTTAATGGGCGCACTGAGTTACATTCGCCCAGTAAACTTGGTGATGATGGATATAAAGTAGTTCCATATTTTAACGTCGAATAAAATGTTTTAGTTAACCATTTGTGATAACTTAAGATTATTTCTTTCGCTTTCTGTTTTTTTTTTTTTATGCATCAAAGGGTGAAAATGAGCAGATTTGTAAAGTATGAACGTTCTTAATAATTTCCCAGTTTCATTTGACCGACGCATGAATAAAGTGATGAGGCCCACATGAATGTTAATTTTACATAAGGCGAAAGAATACACAGTGTGCATACAGTAGAGCTTAGGCAGGGCTTTCAAAAGTGCTAAATTTACCGTGCACAGTCTATATTAGGCATGCAGCCCTGCGCACAGGATGGTTACAAAGTCACGTGCACAATGTTGCATACCCGCCCCTGCAAATTGCTACCGCCATTAGCAGGTTAACTATGGACGTTAGACTATTGGTTCCTCGATTAAATACGCTCCATATGTACTAATCTACCCAACTCTGGTGTTTATCATTTTTTCGTGAACCCCCGGTATATTTTTCCTAACTACATTCAAAAGTGTAAACTAAACAACGGGCGTCAGCAACAGCTACCATATTCAACAAAAAATTAGATTTGTATTGCGAAATCAAATCTAAAAATAATTCAAATTTCAAACAATTTTAAAAACCGTGTTTTTAAAATAAAAATGTTAACTTAAGACACTAAACCCCAAAATATTTAATTTCACAAGAAATTACAGATAATAACTTTAGTTAGTAAGAAGAAACGATATTCCAAACTAACGAAGTGTGAAATATGCGAGGCGAAGTATAAAACTCTTGTAGTACGTGGCATGTTTGGGAAACAACCAAACACGTAGCACATGACGAGAATTTGCAAAGATTTGTTTCAAAAAGTGCGAAGAAGCCGCGAATTAATATCCCCTGTACTAAATTGTACGTGATTCGCCCGGTATCTTTCTACGTCTGTATTACTGGATCGCGGTCCTGCATGGCATATCAGGAGATGAGTGGCTCAATCGCAAAACTAACAAGAAATTAAATGTGTTTAAAGTCGAAACTACACTCTACATTTTTTTTGCACTTTTACAAGAAAAATACTTGGAATCCCAGTTGCCAAGAAAATCCTTTGTAAAACTACAAAGAGTTTCCTTTTAAAATCTGCAAAACATTACTCTGTAGTATTACAAATGGTAGCCTTGTATTACAACTGACATCATTGAAAAGTGTAAATAAAACTAAATATTTTCTTTTAAAAAACAAATGTAATGAATTAGTATACATACTTCGCCGGCACGGGAATCCGATCTCACAACACTTGTATTACTAGCCCGTCCCTTTAACCACAAGACCAGCTTAACTTATGTTATTAGCGCTTATATAGGGACAAGTAAATACAATATAATATTTAAGTTATACTGTTAAGCAGAATAGGTAGTTTTTTTATTTTATTTCAGTTGTTAAGAGATTTGGACGCCTCTTAACAGCGGGGTATTAATAGTCGATTTAAGAGTTATGTCTAACTATGAAACACTAATAAATAATGAATAATACGGTCACGTTTTATTGACTTGTCGTTTTATTATTATTATTTGAGTTGTTTTAAGTGTTTTACGTAATTAAAACTTGCAATACATTTTTTTTGCACCCACAGTTTTTGCATAAACAGCTTTATACGGTTTTACGTTGTTGAGTGTCCACCATTTCGCTGAAGCTCGTGGATACTGATAAGTATAATAAAAACATTTCCTAAGGTCTAGTACAAGCACGGACCTTGTAGTTTTACAAGAAAGATATTTGTACTGTTACAAGCATTTGTAAAATTACAAAGAATTTCCCAGTAAAAATTACAAATTTTTTTTTTAGAGTGCAGCACAGTTGGAAATCGCGATAAATTCCCCGGTCTCTACTAATTACATACTTTGCTTTTATAAACAGCTTCACGGTTAAATTAAGAATTTTTACAACCCCTGCTTTCTATCTACTTGTATCCGCATTGTGTATTCTGCCGACCACGTCAGAAATTGACATCGCCACGAGTCTGATAACGTTGTTCATGCGTCCGCCAAGTGAAACTGTGAAATTATTAGAAAAGTTAATATATTACAAATTTGCTAATGCTACGCCCGCATACGTTAAAAAAAACAACCTAAAACGAAATTAATTATTTCAGTATTCAAAGATATGTACCAAACACTTTTGTATCAACGTTTTAAGTCACGGGACTAATTTACCTCCTTCGCTGCTAACTCTACTGGGCCGTTAAAGTGTATGCAGTGACATTTTTCAAAGGTTGATTTAAAGTGTTCAATTAACTCTGAGCAGCATATACACATTTCCACCACAAAGGCGCGTGCCTCAGGAAAAGCCTTACATAAATGCATGATTGCAGTAACATTTTTGCTCATGAAGTTGGCGTAAATCATTACCTCTACGTTTCCCTTTATTGAGATTCATTTATTGGCTTCCCTTCATTGGCTTCCAATAAACTGTTGCAGTCTTTTCGGAGTATCTTCATACATTTCTAATCAAACCTTTGATGAAAAACCACCCTATGTATGGCGTGCTTACTTGTTTCCTAAATACGCCGTGTATCACAAACATTTAATACTTCTGTTAATAAACAAATATAGGCTGTTCGCGGTAAAGTGAGCACTTTAGAATTCAACCGTAGAAAAATATCACTGCTCCTACTTGCATATACGGTATCATAACGGGCGCACTGAGTGACAGGCGCCCAGCAAATTTGGTAACAATGGAGGGAAAGTAATTCCATATCTCAACGTCGAATCAAAAGTGTTAGGTAACCATTTGTGATAACTAAAATTATTTCTTTCGCTTTCCGGTTTCTTTAACGCATTCAAGTTTAAAAATAAGAATATTTGAAAAATACTTACTTTTCTAATAATTTCACAGTTTCACTTGACCAAAGCATGAATAAAGTGATGAGGCCCGTGGCAGTGTTAATTTTACATAAGAAGGAATAATACACAACGTGCATACGAATAAACCTTAAGCACGGCTTTTAAAAGTACTCACAGCCTATTTTTTTTTTGTCAAATTGGACGCTTACAAATATGTTTTTCAATTATAATATTTTATTTGTAATTAATACGAATAAAACTCAGTGAAAATGGGTGGGTTGGTAAAACCCGGTAAGAAAGAGTTCTCATGCAAAATATTATTAAACTGAGTGCGCACGAATACGGTACGTTGTGTGTGTTGGCACGGTTTTATATAGGCTGTTCACGGTAAAATGAGCACTTTTGAAAGCTTCGCTTAAGATCTAATTGTATGTATGTTGTGTATTGTTCCGCCTTATGGAAAATGGACGTTGCCATGTGCCTCACCACTTTATTCATGCGTGGGTGAGCTGAATCTGCGAAAACATTGGAAAAGTGAATATGTTACAAATCCGGTCATTTTTACACTTCGATGCATCGTAAAAACAGTAAGTGAAATAAATAATTCAATTTATAAAAAATGTTCACCTAACACTTTTTATTCGACGTTAAGATATGGAACTACTTTCCCTCCAACGTTACCAACTTAACTGGGAGAATGGCACTCATTGCGCCCGTTAAAATATACGTAGGTGCGGACAGTGACTTTTTTCTAAGGTTGACTTCGAAAGTGCTCACTTTATCGTGAACAGCCTTTACACGTAGTTGAACCCTGATTGGTTGAGGTGGAGGAATGACCTGCAAGTAGAAGAACTTCAGCAGGTCGTCGGAATTGTTGGGAGTAACCGACGTTCGGACACTTCGCAGCGCGTCACCTCGTGGTACGGCGAGAGACCAGGGAGCCGGCTGTAGACAGCTCAGTCCGTAATTAACGAAATCGCTCCGCTCTTCCGTGAGCGCTTGAGACGTTTTTGCATCCGCGGTGACTGTGATCAAATTTGCTTGCTGTGATGGGCTTCTTACATGCGAGGCGGAAGTGATTTCTCGCCGAGGCGCCGAACGGCTGTGGGAGGGGGAGGAGAACTGTCGGGTAAGGGTGAAGGCGTACCGCGTAGGGAAAACGAGAGAGAAAAGACGAGGGAGGAAAAAAAGAGAGGTGTTAACTCGGCGAAGGCGAAGACGAAGGGGAAGAAATTTTTTATTTGGGGGGGGGGGGGGGGAGTCATGTTCTCGGGGCGCGAAGGAACGCTTCGTGTTTCTTTTAACCTCCTCGGTGCCAAACTTCATTCGTCCCTCCTTTAACCCACCCTCCTAGTTGCTCGACTCGCCTCTTTCAGCAGAAACCACACACCCCAGTGTCGAACGTACGATAATTCTCGTGCACGTATGAGGATGTTATGAAGACGCGGATTATTGTACGTTTTTCTGTGCAATAGTTTTGACTCAGGAATGAAAAAAAAACATTTAAAATGTGTTGTTTTACTGTGAGTGTCGTCCACCTGCCCGACGTTTGAACTGCGTCGCAGATTGTTTGAAATCCTGGTTTCTTGACGGAACTATTAAACGTGCACCCATTATATTTACCTATAGGCTGTTCACGATAAAATGAGCACTTTTGAAAGCCCTCCTAAATATCTACTTGTATGCACGTTGGGTATTCTTCAGCATTATGTAATATTAACATTGTCATGGACCTCATCACTTTATTCATGCGTAGGTAGAGCGATACTGGGAAATTATTAGAAACGTAAATATTTTACAAATATTCTCATCTTTACACTTCAATGCGTCAAAAAAAAAAAAACAGAAAGCGAAAGAAATACTTTTAGTTATCACAAATGCTTAACTAACACTTTGTTCGACGTTAAGATATGGAACTAATTTCCATCCATCGTTACCAACTTTACTGGGCGAATGCCACTCAGTACGCCCATTAAAATATATGCATACAGGGGCAGTGAATTTTTTCTAAGGTTCATTTCTAAAGTGCTCACTTTATTGTGAACAGCCTTTACTAAAATACATCACAGCCCAGACGAGGACTGAGTGGTACTTTAAGGTTACCTCGCTTCCTGCCAATATTATTTTGGAACCCTCCTACGCATGTAGTTAAAAGCTTCTTTCTCAGGCTGCCATTGTACTTTGCCACAGACTTATCTTCGGTAAAATGATAGGGTCGCCGTCGAGAGTCCCACGTGTACACGGAGCACTACGAGAACACTGCACACCAATTCAAAGCCCTGCTCGTAGCGGTAACAATAAACTCAAGTGGGGAGTGAACCCAGGGCGAGGCAACACTCTCAGTGATGGACTTTCCAGCCGGGACCCGTAGGTGCCCGTTATCCCCCGGACATGACATGAAGTGAGACCCTAGGATGGAGCGGCGCTGGAGGGCAAGGGCGGGGGAAGCGGGAGTACCCCGAGAAAATCCTCCGGCAAGCGGCATCGTCCAGCACGATTCCCACATGCAAGTATCCGGGATCGAGCCCGGATAGCCGCGGTGGGAGGCGAGCGCCCTAGCCACTACGCCACCGCCGCCCAGTGCGCGTAGCGGTGTATGGCGCTCTTGCAGCGCGTGTCGGTGTGACCCTTATAGCTCTCGAGCTAATCCTATGCAGGCAGACGCGTCCTTTGATAGGAAGAAATCCCAGCCATCTTTTAGAATTTTTTTTTTTTTACAAATCTTCGTGATTAGTCGTATGGCCAGACAAAAAAAAAATCAAAGGTTGGCGTGGCAGCATAAAGGGCCATTTAACAGAATTTAAACTTTTTACGGTTTCATTTGTAACGACTGTTCACGATAAAGTGAGCACTTTTTAAATTAACCATAGAAAAAAGTCACTGCCCCTGAATGCATATATTTTAATGGGCTCGCTGAGTCACATTTACCCAGTAAAATTGGTAACGATGGATGGAAAATAGCTCCACATCTTAAAGTGGAATAAAAATTGTTAGTTAACTATTTGTGATAACTTTAATTATTTCTTTCGCTTTCTGTTTTTTTTTTTTTTTTATGCATTGAAGTGAGAAAATGAGCAGATTTTTAATAATATTTACTTTCCTAAAAATTTCACCGTTTTACTTGACCTACGCATGAATAAAGTGATGAGGTTTACGGCAATGTTAATTTTACATAAGGCGAAAGAATACATAACGTGCATATAAGTAGATTTTAAGCAGGGCTTTCAAAAGTGCTCCTTTTATCGTGAACAGTCTATAGCTGTGTTTTGCCGTATGGGTCCAGGGAATCCCTTGATTACGATTATAGTGTAGATGTGAAACGAAGAACGGGCGGAAAAAAAGTTTGATCTTGAAATATACATTTAAGATGTTCCCCGTGCCTTGACCAGCTTGGTTTATAAATATCGATTCTCGAAATTTAGTTATGCAGGAATATACGTAAATCAAATATGGCATACGTATCTCCACCTTATCTATTTTTGTTACAAATGAGGATATATTGTGACTTGCTAGTAACCATCTCGCTACTCTTGCCTACAATCAGCTGCAGTCCCATTTTATCAGTCCCCCCCCCCCCCCCAAATTCCCGATTAACAACAATGGTAGTTTAGTAGGTTTTTAATTGCCTTAATTTTTTCATGATGATAAACGGAGATGAAAGGCATTCCGGATAAAATAATTCAAGCCTTCGGAAATTCAGATTATTTTTTTTTTTTCCTCGGTGATAGTCCTTGTTCACTGACTTGAAGACTGATTGAGAAAAATTTCTGGCGACTCTGCCTGTTCGAGTTCATTATTTTTTATTAGGTGTTGGCATTCAACGGTGCCACCTAATTGAAGATATTTGCAGCGTTTGAGGCTAGCAATACATCGAGCTATAAGGGTAACACTGACACACTCACCTAGTGTTTTGTCACTCCTACGCGTAAGTGAATCTAGCGCGCAGTATTTCCGGTGTATTGCGTGAAACTATGGGATTTTAAGTGTTAAGTGTATAGTTTAATTGTTGGACAGCCTGAAGGAAATTCAGCGCAGATCCCTGTATTATTTTCCCGTATTTATGAACAATATATTATGAGATTCAGCAGTGTAAAAAATCCTTGGAAGGCTCGGAAAGAGCACAACATCTGTACTTGTTACAAATTTTTTGAAGACTAGATGCCAAAAATGTTCTTGGAACTCTACTGCTGAAAAATCTTATATATATTATATATATTTATTTATATTATATATATACAGCACATTACTTAGAAAAAATACAAAACTGTTTATGTAGTTCAACGTTAAAATAATGTTTTGCAGATTGTGTATTAAGGTTTAGTACAATTTACTTCAATTTATTTGTATTGATACAAAAATACCTTTGGCAAATAGTCTCCAAATAATTTCTTGAAGTATAAAAACAATCACAGTGCACGATGTACCTAGAGTAAGTTTCGTTCTTTGTCTGAAGGGGGTTTTTTTTTTTTTTTTTTTTTTCATATCGGTTCAATGGGAACACGTTTATTAGGTTAGTGGGTGTGTGGAGGTTAGCTGGTCGGAAACAAAGACACAACGCTGGAATGGAGGCCGCGACACGACCAAGTGCATCCAGGCAGGATGATACAGCAATGGTTTGCCATTTGCCTTCCGCGGGATGGACGAGATGAAGCGAGGTGGAAATTGAGCAGCGCCGGAATGCAAGGGCGGGGGAAAAACTGGAGATTCCCGAGAAAAACCCGCCGACCGGTGGCATCGACCGGCGAAAATCCGGGACTAGCCCCGCCGGGGATTGAACCCGGCTTGCCTTGCCGGGAGGAGAGCAGTCTAACTATTCAGCCACCGTTGCCCCGGTAGGTTCGTAAAAAACCGTGGATTTCAAACACGCTGCAACGCAATCCAAAGTGTCGGGTAAACGGGGCTATTAACATCCGCACTTTATGCTGGTAGGCTGAACCGGAAAGATGCATGGGGTCGGACTTCCTCTTTACAAAAAGAGGTTTCAACTAAGAAAGCACACATGCCGTGGCTTACCAGGGATTAGAACTAGTAATATTGGGATGCGAAGGTAACACGTTACAGACCTCGTCCATGGATTGCGCTCTCTCGCGAGCCTTCGAGATCGTCCGTGGACCGAGATGTCACTTTCGAGAGCGGGAAAAGTGGATGTAATTGGTAAAATACCCATTTTTATTTCAACTTTCGTCTGCCGTTTCACTCTGCCGGATATAAACCTAATATAAAAGAGGAATAGTTTTAAGATCGGGCAGGCCTTTGAACCAAGGACTCTGCCTCTGAAGCTGGTTTTGCTACAAATAAGATGTAACAACTGTGGTCCATACTTTGTTTACTAGAATCCCGCATTCATTGTTTATTTGCACCTTCGAGAACTGTATCCAGGGATCTTATTGACACAGTCCAGGAAACTGTATACAAATATTTACCAAAAAATAAAAATGTATTACTTTCGGACATGAGCATGTAATCAATAAAATGTATAGGGTTGTTAATAATGTCATTATATATTTATTCACAGACACGCCTATTGTAGTAAGTGAAAATGCGAAACGAGTGTGCGTCCGTTAAGACTTTGTACCGTACGGTAAAAATTTACAACTGTAGGTAATAATTTAGCTATCGTTTTTGTGATCTAACCAATCGCTAATCACGTAACTGTGACACATTACCTACAAATACAATTCTCTTTTCGAAGAATATTGTGTGTGGTTACATACCCAGAATAAAGGTTTACCAGTGTTTCCTGCAGGTTAGCACAAATTGCTAATAGCCTGTTGATCCAGTTTTAAAACGCTTAGTCTCATAAAAAATGTATAATCAAAACTATAAGATCACCACCACCAAGTTTTTAAGCTGAAATGACAGTCTTCTTACGTGATCTATCCTTACTACACATCAGGAGGTCGTGGCTGTAAACAGTAGAATCACATTATTATGACCACCTACTAGTATCCAGAGTAACCGCCCTTGGCAGCACGGACAGCAGCTAGATGAGTTGGCAGTGGCTCAGTCAGGTGCTGATAGGTCTCCACGGGTACCTGGGGCCATGCTGTCAGCAGCGCGTCCCACAACTGTCGAAGGGTGCGTGGCGGGGAGACAAACTGCGAACACGACCATCGAGGTGGTCCCACAGATGTTCAATTGGATTGAGATCGGGGCTGCTTGGGGGCCAGGGAAGACCTGTGAAGTCTTCCAGCCACGAGCGGACACTTCTAGCCGTGTGGCAAGGCGCATTATCGTGCTGGAAGATTCCACTCTCCAGAGGAAAGACAATCAACATGCACGGGTGGACGTGATCGCCGAAGATGGGCTCATTACCTAATCGATCAAGAGTGCCTTCGATACGGA
The DNA here is from genome assembly GCA_029891345.1 of Dryococelus australis. NCBI lineage: Eukaryota > Metazoa > Arthropoda > Insecta > Phasmatodea > Phasmatidae > Dryococelus > Dryococelus australis. Next base: position 47,632,825 of record CM057003.1, read on the forward strand.
TTATAGGACCTAGAGAATACCACGAGAACATTCCCCAGACCATAACACTGAGCCCACCGTCTTGTGTTCATCCAGCAATGAATGCGGGGTGTCGGTTCTCCGACATTTCTCGCCGGACACGCTGATGTCCATCCGTTCTATGCAGCTGTAAACGTGACTCGTCGGAGAAGGCTACCCGTCGCCAATTAGCAGCGGTCCAGTTGCCATACTGTCGAGCAATTCCAGTCGTTTCCGTCGATGCACCTGTGTCAGCATGGGTGCAGTTACCCTCTGTCCATCCCGGAGCCCTATTCGCTAAAGGGTTCGCTGAACTATTGCGGTAGACACGTGTCTGGATGCCCCCTGGTTCATTTGGACGGTGAGCTGTTCCACTGTAGCAGGTCGGTTGGCCTTCACGCACCGTCGTAGTCGACGTTTTCTTCGGACATCGATGGCGCGTGGATCTCCGGAGTTTCCTCGACGGTTATTCCCAATGATGCCATTGTTTAACTCACGAAACACCTTTACCACAGAAGCACGTGAACAGTTCACAAAAGTCACTGTTTCCGAAATGCTGACCCCTTGGCCCGAAAGCCGATGATCATCCCTTTGTGCAACTCAGTTAAATCGCTTCCCTTACCCGTGACAACAGGAAGCACAATGTGTACAGCCAGCCTGTCGGTCGCATTATATACCCGCTTCACCAGCCCACATCACGGGCCATACTTCATAGGCTACACGCAGCAGATGGCACTTCTATCAGGTGGTCATAATCATGTGATTTGACTGTGTATTGTATTGGGATATAATTTCAAAACTTTACCTACTCTACCGAGAATTTTAAAACTTAATTCATGTATACATTTACTACAAACGCTTTAGGAATAGGAAATGAGTAAGAATTACTAGAACGTCTCTTGAAGCATTTTATAGTGTACACATTAAAAGTATCTTACAGGGACAGCAGAGGTACATAACTATTCGCCTTAGAAAACCTCAATTATTAACATGGGTGTATAGAACAATAACTTATACCAGTGTCAAAATACATACGAAGAAATCATTTTAGTGGGATTCAATAAACCACTTATAAAATTTTAAATTTCAGGTGGTTATTCGAACCGCTTCTAATAATAATGAATTGCTTTTAAAATATGGGAATGCGTTATTAATTTCACCTGTGAAAAAAAAAAGATCGCCAAATTTAAAATTGGATACAGCCCCTGATCGCACATTCTCCGGCATAGTGTTTGAATATGGCAGAGCTTTACGTTGGCACTGGATGCACGAAACCTAAGAATGCTGACGTTTTCTATTATGATAGACACAGCATAACTTTGATATCATGGATTTAAAAACTTTTTTTTTTTTCCGAATTGGTTTGTAGAACATGCATTTTCTGTGCGAATTATTTTCTGTTTGCGAACTAAATTGCTTTTGTTATTAACTCCGCCTCGATTAAAACCACGGTTTCCTTTCTCGCTGTGTGATGCGGACGTTGCTGGTCCATCACCATCGATAAAACAATTAACGCGCTATTTAATTTCCGGCTGTCAGGCGCTAGAACCTGACAACTTAATTTTGACAGAATAACAATATATCATTCCGAGGGGGGATTACACGATATAGGTTGTTCACGGTAAAATGAGCACTTTCGAAAGCCCTGCTTAAGATCTTCTTGTATACATGTTATGTATTCTTCCGCCATACGTAAAATTAACATTGCTGTGGACCTCGTCACTTTATTCATACGTCGGTTAAATTAAACTGTGAAATTATTAAGAAAGTAACTACTGCAGAAATCTGCTCATTTTTACACTTATGTGCATAAAAAAAAACAGAAAGCGAAAGAAATATTTCTAAGTTATTACAAATGGTTACCTAACACTTTTTATTCGACGTTAAGATATGGAACTACTTTTCATTCATTGTTACCAACTTTACTGGGCGAATGTCACTCATTTAAATATATGCATGCAGGGGCAGTGATTTTATTCTAAGGTTCATTTCTCAAGTGCTTACTTTATCGTGAACAGTCTTTTATAGTTAATATCGTTCCAGAAATATACAACCTTAAAAAAAATAAAACATATTGGTTTAGGGTTAACCAAACGCACAGTGGCACATAATTAATTAATGCTGAATAATTCTTAGACACTACACAAAAGTATATTTCAGTGTTCCCCGCCTCCCTACTAAACAACCCCGTAAATTACCATGATTTTTTTTATCGTGGTGTTGAATTCATTTAGAATTTTCAACAAGACGTTTTCACATTAGACATTAGAAGAATATTTCATAACACATTCATGAGGTGTAGTTTAATTCAATAAATCGTTTAGTATACAGTGTATTCTTACTAAAGGCTGTTCACGGTAAAGTGAGCACTTTTGAAATTAACCTTTGAAAATTATCACTGCCTCTACTTGCATACATTTTAACGGGCACACTGAGAGACATGCGTCCAGTAAAGTTGGTAACAACGAGGGGAAAGTAGTTCCATGTCTTAGCGTTGAATCGAAATTTCCAGATAAACATATTTTAAATACCGAAATTATTAATTTTGCTTTATGCTTTTCAATGCATAGTTGCTAGGGACACCCAAATTTTGCGAAAATATTTTTCGACTAGTTGTATTTCAAAACCCTTTATTTGAGATTAACTCCCGTGAATGGATGATTTACTTGTTACGCGTCTGAGGTATCTGTCCGCGAATCACAGGCTTCCATTAACGTAGTAAATTCATTCTCGCTGGCCGGTCACGTAAGAAAACCTCTTCTCACTACGACGTGCAACCAAGAGGCAAAGGATCTCTGCTACAGTGTCAGTACATTATTGAAATCCATCTTTGGGCGGAAATATTATCGAGGAATTCGGGTGCCCCTGCATATAGGCTACGTGTACGAATGAGCAAACGCCTATCGTTATTATTTTTTAAAAATAATTTCACAACCCCAGTAAACCAACGCAAGAATAAAGTGATCAGGCACATGACAAAATTAATGTCACATATGGCGGAAGAAAACGTAATGTGCATACAAGAAGATCTCGAGCAGGACTTTCGAAAGTGCTCAATTTACCGTGAACAGCCTATAGCAAAAATGTATGTACAGCGGACGCCTTGACAGATAATCGTGTTCGATTTTTTTCTCGGATTAATAACGCGAGTAGTCAAGTGTAACGAAATTATTTACCTCGTTAACTTTAATTTTGACCGAGTCTTTCTGAATATACCCTCGATACGTTAAATACCTGCATCGCCAGAATTCTGAGACACATCTGTATCCATTTATGTGGAACTAGTTACCCATTTGAGCTTTTTTGCGGAATAAACCTGGAAGCTTAACCAGGAAACTAGTGCAAATAATTTTCACTCATGACTTTCGAAAAATGAAACTTCACATTACCTTACATTGCAGATTGCAAACGTCTGATTCTAGTCTCGTGTTGTGTGCTCTGTTATATTCATGTATGCACTTGGAGACTGTCTTATTGGATGTGCCTCCTTTGACCTGAAAAAAAAATAAAACATTCTAATTAAGAAAAAAGTTTTATAAACATTGACATGCACAGAATGAGTCCACTATATGTATATTTAAGAGGCTGATATTATATTAACGACAGTCCCTTAATCAACCTCTATGGCATTACTACTGTTGTATGTATATATGTATATATATGTGTGTATATGTGTATGTGCATATGTGTATATGTATATATGTATATATGTGTATATGTATATATGTGTATATATGTATATATAAGTATATATAAGTATATATGTATGTATATATAGCTCATATACTGTTTTGCTAAGTTGTGCTAGCAAACAAAAAATACTTTAACACGAGACAGGAAAAATTTTTAAAGCAAAAAGACTTGCGAAAAACGGCAAAAGTTTGCACTATATTTCCCAGAACACATGTAGTATAGTTCAAATATTTCAGAGGGCGTCTGTTGTAGTTTAAAACGTAAATATAAGGAGACTTTTCTCAGGAACACGAGACCCTCTTCAAGAACGAGTAATAAATATAGTACAATGTGTATTCATCACACCAACTTGCCACACAATGCAGACATATTTTTAAAAAATCCAGCATTGCGATGTCAGTTAAAAAAAAAAATCAAAAAAAAAATCAGAGGTATCCAAGTGTTGAACGTTTTGAATATTCTGCATCAAATTTCGGCCCTTAACTTCTCAGTTACAGCGTAGCATGATGTGGACCATTAACGTTTCCCACTCCCGCCTTGTCACGCGACGTCATTAAAATACCTCTCCAGAATTACAGTATGTTTGTTCAGTCCGTATCTACCGCGTCGACAAGAGCAAACCACTATGGTTCCCGAAAACTTGCGCAATTGGTGAATTGCTCAGTCGAATTACGCCTGGAATGGTTCAAATCGTTGCGGAAGGCGTTTAGTGTCAGCGGTGATGCGAACGTCATCATACTTATATGAATTGATTCGTTGGCCATTTTCCTTCACGTGTGACAGGGATATCTGTGCAATTATTTAGTTTATTAATAATTTATTTTGGAACACCCAATGAGCCTGTCACTTCTAAATAAATTTTTTAAAGTGTGTTCAAAAGATACTCTTGCGAAAACTTCGATGAAATTTTCTGCTTTACGCTGCAGTCAGAGTGAATTAATTATGAAACTTCGTATTCCGTATCTGCAAAACAGGTTTTGGAGCAGTTTTTTTTTGACAAGTTCTCATCTTCCTACCAAGGACACACATTTAGTTTTATAGTTATTTCTGCAATGGCACGAGGGGCCGTAATATCTCGCCTAGGGGATGATATCAGTGTGGCAGTTATACATGTGAATGTGGTTTTAGTTCTCATGCGAAAAGATTACTCTTAACTATTCGGGGAGGGACGCCGTCGAACGCATTATATAGTAATACAAAATTATGTGTTTTTGTAGGAAGTAGTATTTATTTAATAACAAGTGTCAGTCATGTGAAAGTTAAAAATAAACGGAACTTTGTGTATAGTTTACTAGCGGTTTATTCACACTTTTTGAATCAAACCTTTGAAAAATACCCCATGTATGACGTATTTTGTAGTTTCCTAAATATCACATGTATCGCAAGCGTTTTATACTTGTGTTCACATAAAACTACCTTATTTTTGGATAAATTGAAATTTTATTTATAATTGGCGGTCATGCATGTATGACGCAACTACCCTATTTCACTGGACCAATGAGGATTCTGGTACTATAAGGCGGAACTTTTGTGATTGGTCTGCGAACAACTAGCCGAGTCAAAACCTGTTTCATCCAGTCATGAAAGAATAAACTAGTTAGAATGTTATATACTCTAAACTCGAATCAGAGGAAAACCACTGATTCGCGGTGTGAAATTCAACTACTCGAATCAGTGAAAATGGAACCGCTTAACACCAGTGGAAAACCACTGATTGTTTCGGTAAAAAAATTACTCTGATTGAATTAGCGAAGTGAAAGAATTTCAGTGATTAAATAAGTGGTGGCTGATTGCAGTGGGGAATTACATATTGTTTTTACTGAATTTATCCAAATAATTATGTGAAATAAACATATTCACGATAGTTTACTATTCATATTGCGCAATTTACCGTATTTTTTAAAAAAGTAAGAAAATTTTCTGCAGTGGCCGGGAATGAAAAGACACACCCAATCCATTTCGCTATTAGGCCGTTGCTTTACCATCTGCCTCATCAAAACAAGTTGAAAAATATGAGGAAAATATATGTCTTATACTCTCATTGAAATCGTGAAGATTTGAGTTGTATGCCCTTGCTTTTCATTTTTGCTTTAATTCGTACCGTTAGAATTGTTAAAACGAATTGTATGTATGAGTGTACTCTTCCTGACGTTATGCGCAGTTTAAACCTTCAAACACAGCGCTGTGATGATTGCATGAAAACGAAATGTGGAATGAAAGGCTGAATGTTCACATTACATTGCAAAATGGTATTTTGAAAGACGGAACACATTTTAGAAATTACTTTGTAATGGTTTTATTAGTTTATTAGTTGTTATTTCATTTTATACACACTGTTTAACTGGCATTTTTTAACCTTGTTTGACGGCCATTTTACACCCCGTTTAACTGACCCATCAGTTAAAAAACAAACCACTGAAAAACAGTGAAAAAAATGACTGACGAATCAGTAGAAAATGTCACTGAATCAATAAGTGAAAGAAATCTGGCATTTTTCACTGATTCATCAGGTAGTCACTGAATTGACTGTTGAATCAGTCAGGTACTGTTGACTGAGTGAAACAGTGACATTTTCGCTTATTCAGATTTAGAGTGTAGAATATATGTTAACTCAAAATATTTTGCGATTTTCCATTATCTCTAGCCACATCTGAGCTATATCGCCAAGAAAAAATCTCATTATGGCATTAAGAATATGCAGGAGAGCACACAGAGACTATCTGCTGTAAACAGATATTTAAAACATAAAAAAAATGATTCCACCAGGAATTCAGTAAAGAATTCTACCAAGATAAGGAAAACGACACAAGATGAAAAACAAACGAACGTTCAAAAAATACGAAGATAATATATACAAACACCAGAAAAAATCTATGTAATAACTAACGAAGGCAACACAGACGAACACAGAGACGAAGATAAATAAAACCTTACGAAACAACGAAGACAGTATAGAACACACACACGCCGTTTTCTTGGATCGGGAATTGCGTATTGTGTGCGAAGTAATTTTTCTCTTTATCACTCACCGTAACTGAAAGTATCATTCAAAGAGCACTTAATATCACCTCTAGAAAGCCAACATACTAAGACTTATTTTAGCCTACCCTGTTTTCATATTAATCGTGCCTACGTTGTTCATTAAACATTTGTAAAAACCGCATTGGAAAATGTTTTGTCGGAGTTCCTCTATTGAATGGGAGATCTTGTGGTACAACTTTTGGGCGTCATTTCACATATTAATTTATTTGCATATCTCAGATCAGTGGTATATATATATGTATATATATATAATATATATATATATGTATATATATATATATACATACATATATATATATATATATATATATATATATATATATATATAAATCGCTGAGTGTCTTAATCACTTTGCATCTGTTGCTGACACACTAACGCCGTTTTATACCCCATAGTTTTTAACCCTTTTCGTATTAACTTTAATGGGGCACCTATAAATGCAATGATAAACGTTGTAAGAGGGGTAAGATTTCCTACATCCGGGGTTTTCGAATTATGAATTATTTGTGGGAACAAATACCGTGGGATCTGCTGGTTTTTTTTTTTATGCGTTATTCTGGCGGAATCATGTTACTATCTGCACACGTCTTAAAATTTGGTGCGCGATAAGTGATTATCTTATATAGGAAAACAATATTTTCCAGGAACTATCAGTGCAGTAGCGCGTAAAAATCAAGTAATGTCAAAATTCCTGTATTCTAAACTCAGCCATGCTTTCCTCTTTGTTATGATAACGAACATGTTTAATGCCTGTAGAATCATACGATGCACAACCAGATGTTAAATGTTTGTGGGAACCCCAAATACGAACCACGTAATAAATTGGTTTCAGCAACGAGACCTTCCATTGTCCCATACAAACCGTTACCTTGGCTGCGCCAATCAAACTTTGTTTTATTCAGCAAAAATTGTTTTCTGAGAATAACCCGACGCTGTGCTTGTGAAATGGGGAGTCTAGCCACGTCGTGGATTTATTTTATAGAGATTAAAAGAAACTATAGATTTCGATGTGGAACTGGGTTCGGCCATATCTGTATGAGAAAATTTCTATGGCGTCATGAATTGCTACCACTGACATTTCCTAAAACTGAATTGTAAAGTTCGCGGACAATAATTTCGATTTTATAGTGTTAACAAAAAAAAAAGGGTTGTGTCAATACGGATGAGTAGGTCCGTTGAAGGGTAAATGTATTGTTCGAATTGTTTTGTTTACACACTCGTATTCAGTATCTACACCCAGGAATTGTTTCTTTTTTTTTTTTTTGTCGCTTACAGCAGAGAGAGATAGAGCAAATGTATCGTAAATGACATCAGAGCTGTGAATTACTCGATAGCGTGGTTGCTAAAAATGTTTATCATCTTCTACAGGAGGTACAAGTAGTGCCATGTAAGTTTACATCTTGTTTATACTTCACTTACAATTTAAATTTAAAATAAATTATACATTATATTTTCAATGTAATCTATATAGCTTGAAAAGCATCTCACTGCGCTTAATTGTGAAACGTATTTCGAATAGTCGCCTTTTTGGAATAGTGTTCACTGCAATACTGTGATTCTGTCACCTAAACTAATTACAATTCAGTCACGGCATTTAGAGGAAATAAATAACGCACGTGGGTATCTCGCATTCAGGAACTCTCAGGTACGTTTCCCATCTGTTTGAACTGAATATGTTTTTATCCCCATGCATTATGTCCATCCATATTCGAGGCAATAACATGGACACTCGTACTTCCTCACTTATTAGAGAAATACGCGCTTTACTTGCGATATTCCACTTTTATTTTCTGGCCGTTTGCAGATTTTAAAAATAAACCAACATAAAATGATGTGGTAGTCAACAAGCCATTTATTGCATCCCATAGCATAGACATAAAGTTTGTACTCTTTTATACAAACTAAAATTGTGTATCACAAACGTAAAAATATGCAACAAATAACGCAATTCGACATGTACTTCTCTACTATTTATTAGGTTTATACCTGTTATAATTATGGATCATAATTTATAATCAAATGAGCCTAAATAATTAAGTATATGTTTAGGCCTATTCAAATGTTTTCTTCTTAAAAATTAAACCAGAAAAAGACAATAAATTTAATATTGCAAATGAAATAGAGATTTTTAAATTGCAAATAGAATACATGTGTTAAGTTATTGATAATATTATTTGGCAAACAGATACGTAGAAATCACAACCGTCATGTAGTTTTGACTGTTGCTACGAACTATTAAGGCATTTATCTTTATGGCATGTGAGTTGAGATGAAAAGGGAGAATACTAGATAAAAAACTAGTTACCACAAAATTTGTCAGTAATACGGCTGCTAACTTGAAATTAATACAGTATGTTCACTGGTAACTAGAAGAGTTGATGATGAATCTGCTGAAAATACCCCGTCTCTTAAATACCTGTAATTGAACGTAAACTCTCATTGGATTGATGACTCTAATACGAGTTTACTGTTCATCCAAAGTTTTTGTGTGTATCAAGTCTTATTTAAAGGATAAATGGCTAATTTGGGGCTACTAAATTTTTTTTTTTTTGTTACTTTATGGTACGAATGAGCGTGATCTACGTTATTTAAAAATCGCCTGAAGTTCTACATCTGCAAGTCGCAAACATATTGTAAAGATAATGATTTTGGTCGACTGTTAAACATATTAGGAGAAGAAATTGTTTGTATGTACACTAGTGTGCTTGTTATTCCATCGTGGGGAAAAAAAAACCTACTGAACAAATTCTGATGAAACTTTTACTGCAATGACAGGTTTTAAAGCAACTTAAATACTGGGATGTGTTATCGCGCTTATTAAGGAAAAGCTTAGAAATTTAAATTAAAACGATTATTTTTTGTTTGAAATTTATTGTGACATTAATGCCATCTCAAACGAATACAATGGTTCGATTACCTTAACTCGTTGCATTGCTTGTAGATTAAATGTTTGGATTGCAATCAACATATGATTCGATGATTGTAAAAACTACACTAGCTCTAAAAATTAAATTTTTTCAGGAGAAGCGAAAAACTGTCTATAGACCATAAGTGCGATTCTACGATACTTCCAATCAGGCCAATCGAGTGAATCTGTTAGGTAATTTTCAAGCATAAAATCAAGAACTCGACATGAACAACTTTGAATCTACAATATTATATATATATAATATATATATATATATATATATATATATATATTATATATATATATATATATATATATATATATAATATAGCGATCTTATGTTGTTATTGCAGAATGAAAGTTTTGTGACTAACATTTATATTGCCAATGTTGGTTTATCTTTCCAAATATATCTATCAGTACTTCTAGGATGTCCTCACACAATACCTAGCACTATAACGAAATGCATTGACAAAAACGCTTTTTTTTTTTATAAACGTGTGTATATAACAGAGGAATACCAAACTTAGTGTATAACAATGTCAATCATCATATTTGAACTTAGATTAGACGTTCGCCTTACAGAATAATGATATCATGTTGATTATTAGTTAATACATAAAAAAAAGGTAATGTTAAACATTAGATTTTTAAGTTTTTGTATCAATCGTCTCAGGGGATGTCTATAGAAGTGCCACTCAGCCAAATTGTGTTAGAGTATGTTCCAGAAGAGCGCAAAGAATTCTATCAGTTTTCCTAGATTTTGCAATTTTTGGCATCAGTTGCAATCTTGTTGCATGCCTTTTCTTGAGGCGATTTCGGATCTTTCTTTAGCGAGTGTCGCAACGTAAAGCGACATTTTATGAAACCATTAGTATGATCGCGCAGCACTCAACTTCCCCTAAAAAAACATCCGCTGTAACGGGAGCTCATAAATCATGACAATGTGTGTCCTATACTGTCCCTGCCCTCTCACTGCCCATAACTGTCGTCACGCAAACATGATCGCTTATAGAATTTGAGCCGCCATTTCTTGCAGGGGTAATGCAAAACCTCTTCTGTGGTAACAAGCTTCACTTGAATATTCTACGTCTTCGATGACATAATCATACGTTCAGCATACTCATACAAAGAGTATATCCTGTCGTTTTTTTTCCATATCACCCTTTTTACACAAGCAAATGTACTATCACGCGGTAAAAATGATTGCTTAGGGGAAAAGTATAGTATTGGAAAACAACTCTGAATCTGTCGGAGCTTGCAAGGCAGTTCGTTACACTAACCACGACGTTATTATTGTTTTGTGAAGGGCACACATTTTTTTATATAATCAAACAAAATGAAAGTATTTCATTAGGCTCTTTGCGTGCTGTACCTTCGTGGTATAGATATGCCTAGTATTTGTTCCTTTTTAAGTCTGTAATACAGAATCCAAGACTGATGTTGTTCATACCATTCACAGCGAAAATAACATGAGTCCAGGACTGACGTTCGTGCAAAGAACAATAACAGCAGTATCCCAGTAAAATAATTCATAGGCTATTCACGGTAAAGTGAGCACTTTTGAAAGTCCTTCTCATTTGGAATAATAGTAAATGAGTATATATTATTTTAGCCTTCGAGGTTAACTTCCAAGTGCAGTGGAATATACACACTCTGCTTATTACTTATATTGCAATATTTATTTTAAAAGATCATTAATAGATAAAAAATGGCGGAAATAAAAAGTAACTAGGACCTCAAAACTGCTCACATTACCGTGAACAGCGTATATATATATATAGTTTGGACATGTGTGGTTTCTAGAACGCGGCACGTTGTTAAATAGTTGAGAGACAAGTGCTGTTAAGGCGGATTCCTACCGCCATCTTGGATTTATCGATTCTTCGCCAAAGCTTCTATTTCAGAAGGTGTATTGAAATTTCCCGTACGACACATCCTAAATAACAGCTTCCCAAACTTTATAGAACTGTCAAATCTTCGCTACGTTCATTAATTTTTAGCTGGTAACTGTCGAAGTAAAATGCGAGATTATTTCTTGCGAACGATTACAAAGGTGACGATACCGAAAATAATCAAGAAATACTGACCTTAGACAATGCACAACGCAATGCTCTGTGCTCTGTCGTTCCGAAAAAAACATAATATAGGCTGTTTGCGGTAAAATGAGCACTTTTGAAAGCCCTGGTTAAGATTCACTTGCATGCGCGTTGTGTATTCTTCCACCTTATGTAAAATTAACATTGCCATGGGCCTCATCACTTTATTCATACGTTGGTCAAGGAAAATGGTGAAATAATTACACAAGTAAATATTTTACAAATCTGCTCATTTTTTACATTTCGATGCATTAAAAAAGCAGAAGGCGAAAGAAATAATTTAAGTTATCACAAATGGTTACCTAACACATGTTATTCCAAATTAAGATATGGAACTACTTTCTCTCGATTGTTACCAACTTAACTGGACGCATGCCACTCACTGCCCCCGTTAAAATATATGCAGACAGGGGCAGTGGCTTTTTTCTAAGGTTGATTTCTAAAGTGCTCACTTTATCGTGAAGATTATGGCGAAAATTGTATAAATTCAAAATGGCGGGTGGGAATCAGGCTTAAGTACAGCGTGTATCGGGGGGGGGGGGGGGAAGCACGTCGATTGCAACACTTGACGTCGGAAATTAACAAACACATGGTCGCGAGGCGGCCGCGCCCCGTCTCTCGTTTCGTAGCGACAGACCTCGCAACTTATTCGTAGGTTGGTTCGGGAGCAGAAATCGAATTAGGGCGCGGGTTGTCGCGTCGCGTCGCGCGCGTACGGAAGTTAGTTTTTGTTAGTCGTGAGGTCGTCGAAGGGTGGGTGGGGGTGGGGGGGGGGGGGTGGTTCCCGAAACGACGTTAGGACGCGCGTTTGCGTCTCCAGCTAGGACGGACTCGCACGGGACGCTCGCGTTTCCAAACGACGTTTAATTGCGTTACGCGTGGCTCCGGGTGCGACACGCATGCGTTGCGATATCACGGCTGGTGTGTGCGCGCGCGTGAGAGTGTGTGTGTGTGTGTGTGTGTGTGTGTGAGCGCGCGCGCGTCGCGGAGTAGAAGGCTGGGCGGCGTTGTATTTATGAGGCCCGAATCAATAACCGTTCATCGCGATAACGAACTTACGGGTTCGCCCTCTCTCTCTCTCTCTCTCTCTCTCTCTCTCTCTCTCTCTCTCCTCTCTCTCTCTCTCCTCCTCTCTCTCTCCTTCTCGTCTCTCTCGCTCTCTCGCTCTCTCTCTCTCTCTCTCTCTCTCTCTCTCTGCCTCTCTCTCTCGCTCTCTCTCTCGCTCTCTCTCTCGCTCTCTCTCTCGCTCTCTCTCTCGTCTCTCGCTCTCTCTCTCTCTCTTCCTCTCGCTTCTCCTCTATGACATTAAGGACTTCACTTTGACATGATGCCGGGCAAACTAGCAGTTCCCCTGGAGTGGGGAGGGTGTGGGGGACAGGCGAGGTATAGACGAAGAGTGCATGGTTGCAGTGTTGCCAACCGAGCGTCAAGGATCCCCCTTTATATATATATATATATATATCACAGTGGTTTTCAAACTTTCCTTCAACACGGGCCGCTAAAAGCTGTTCACGGTAAAATGAGCACTTTTGAAAGCCCTGCTTAAGATCCACTTGCATGCACGTCATGTATACTTCCACCTTATGTAAAATTAACATTGCCACAGGCCTCGTCACTTTATTCGTGCGTTGGTTAAGTGAAATGGTGAAATTATTTTTAAAAAGTGAACATTTCACAAGTTTGCTCTTTTATACTCTTCGACACATAAAAAAAACCGTAAAAATAATTTAAGAAACCACAAATGGTTACCTAGCACTTTTAATACGACGTTAAGTTATGGAAATATTTTCCATCCATCGTTACCAACCTTACTGGGCGTATGTCACTCAATGTACCCATTATAATATATGTAAGCAAGGGCAGTGACATTTTTCTTAGGTTGATTTGAAACGTGCTCACTTTACCGTGAACAGCCTTTAACTTTAGACTGTCAACCTAACACGCGCCACAATGAGTATAGGCTGCTCACGGTAAATTGAGCTCTTTGTAAAGCCCTTGCAATTGGCATTAACCACTAATAAATATATTTTATGGTAGCTTCAGACGTTCACTTTTTGGAATGGTGTAATGTATACACTGTGTTTATTGGTCACATGGCAATGTTTATTTAGAAAAGTGGCAGAAAGTTGGAAATTGGCAAAAAGAAAAAAATTAGCGGGGCCTTAAAAAGTGCTAACTTTTAAGGTGAATGGACTATAAAGACTGTGCACTGTTAATAGACCACTTTTGAAATCAACCTTTGAAAAACCCCTGGCATGACTTTTACGGGCACGCTGACAGGCTTCCGTCCAGTGAAGTTTGTAACGACGTAGTTCCATGCCTTTATGTTGAATTAAAAGTGTTTCATGCATAACTGTCAACACTGGAATTATTTTATTTTATCTTCTTTTTTTAACGCATAAAAGTGCAAAAATTGAGAACATTTTTAAATATTCAATTTTCTAATAATTTAACAATTTCACTTGACCGACGTGTGAATAAAGTAATGAGGCCCATGGCAATGTTGATTATTTTCATACGTGGTGGAAGAATACATCATGTATATGGCAGTAGTTATTAAGCAAAGCTTTCAAAAGTGCTAATTTTACTGTGAACAGCCCACAAACTTTCAACCTATCACGGACCACTTTCCCGCACCTCTTCCATGCAAGAACAAAAACATAAGACTAACTATTTCACTATTAATTGTAATGGATCATCACCCTAAGAACCCGATAGCAATTTTCATAACACAAATATTGGAAAGTTAAAAATAAATTAGTGAAATTAATCATACAATTTATTCTGCGGACAACCTTGAACCTGCCTACAGACCACCAATGGTCCGCGAACTACATTTTAAGAATCATTGCCCTAGATCCTAGCTGAGATCCACCTAAATCAATACACGTTTCTAAGATGTGTTTTTTACATTGCAATAGAACACATGTGCCAAATTACATAAGAAATGACAATTTACAAGCAATACGGGTACACTGAATTACATAAATTATAGTTAAGTAAGGTTTGTGTTGTTAAGTAAATAAAATATAATTACTTCCATTATTTATCCCATTTAACCTTGCACCTCAGCACAATGTAATGAGTCATTATATTTGTACATACTAAGTTACTCTAGAACAGCGGATTCGTCGTCTATACAGAACTACGATTCTTTGTGGTGGTACACAGAAATGTTACATTTCTTCAACATTTCCTAAGAGTGCTGAAACTGATGCAAAAGACATTTTCTCTTATTAAATATTACTGTACCTAGATCCCATCGCACTGTAATTGCTGTAATGATAATTCATCCCTTAAATTGGATGTTATGGCAGACAACGAAGAGAGAGCACGTTCAAAAGTAGCATTTGATACGGGTGCTGTTAGTAATTGAATATCAAATCTAGTATAGTTTGTAAAATTCAAATAAACTTTATTTCCCCCTTTTAAAAAATCCCCTGTAGTTTCCACGCTGTAATATACAATTTTCCCCTAGATTTAGTTTGAAAACCCGCAAGTTGGCTACATTAAATGGTTGGCGGCGGCGTGAAGGAAGGTGTCAGGGGGAGGGGCGGGGAACGTGGAGGGGATGTAGGGAAATTCCCCGCCGGAGGGGTGGTAACTCCATCAGTATTCGAGTGAATTTGACGAGTGGAAAATAATTTTCACTTAACTTTGTAGGACGCCTTCGCGCCTTTATTGGGTTTTTAAGATCGCGGGAGCCCCTCCCTCTCCCCCCTGCCTTCTTACAGGGAGGAGCTCTCATAAACGCCTTCCTGCGAGCCAACACAAACAAGAAGAAGGAAAACGCGAGCCCGTTCGGCGGAACAAGCGGATACCCATCGCGGCAGCGATGTGAACCATACTACAACTATAGTATTTGTATAGGCTGTTCACAGTGAACAGAGCCCTTTCGAAGTCAACCTTTGAAAATTGTCACTGCCCCTAACTGCATATATATGTTGGGCACAATGAGTTGCATGCGCCCAGTAAAGTTGCTATCGGCTGTTTACGATACGATGAGCACTTTGGAAATCCCTGTTTAAGAACTACTTTTATGTACGTTGTGTATTCTTCCGTCTCATGTGAAATTAACATTGTCGTGGGCCTCATCACTTTATTCGTGCGTCGGTCAAGTGAAACAGTAAAATTATTAGAAAAGAAAATACTTCACAAATGTGCTAATTTTACAATTCTGTGCATTAAAAAATAATAACAGAAAGTGAAAGAAAAATTTTTAAGTCATCGCAAATGGTTACCTAACAGTTTTTTAATTGAACATCATGATATAGAACTACTTTCCATCCATCTTTAACAACTTTACTGCGCTAATATAACTCAGTGCGCCCATTAAAATATATGCATGCAGAGGCAGTGACATTTTCTAATGTTCATTTCTAAAGTTCTCACTTTATTTTGAACCGCCTTTAACGACGGAGAGATAATAAGTTCCATGCATTATCATTTCCGCTTTACCGGCGCGTGAAAAATGTGATCAGGCTTGTTGTAACGTTAATTTTCACGTATGGAGGAACAATACACAATGCGCCAGCTCGTGCAAGTATACGCCACTCAAGGTAAAGTGAGTATACTTTTGAAGACCTAATTACATTTTAATATCAGCCATTTTTAAATACTATGAGTACCTTTTTAAATAATTATTGCCATGTAAGTAATAAACGCAGTGAGAATATTCCACAGCACTCGGAAGTTAACGTCTAAGTCTAAAATTATATATGTATAGGTTCTTAATTCAAATGAATGCTCACTTTACCGTTAATAGCATATACCGTAATTTACAGCTCGGCACAACGTAATACAATAATTGAAATGAATTATAATGCACAAAAATACTATAACATAAAATGAACCACTCTTTTATTATACTCTTTTCATTATAACTTTTAACTTTTGGTTGCACATAGCTGTAACCTCAATGATACTTCATACCTCAACTTGGCATGAAGGACTATTCGTTCAAGATAACATATATGATTTATGAATTAAGACGAAGTCTACATTAGACTGTTGTCCTGCTGTTGCGTGTTAATTAGAGCAACCTGTATATACTTTAACGTTCATACTTTATTTACACAAGGTTTGTCATTTAGCTATGTTTTTTTTTGACGTGGATCCATTTTTAAATCTGCTACCATAAGTGGGAGGCAATCTAGAGAATCCGATAACAAAATCATGGGGAAACAGTTTGTCATTGCAGCTCCGAATCTATCGTCTACATTCAGAATTTAATTACACCACTTTTTGAGTTCGTTTCGCCGCGTCTCGTAATCTCCGCGTAGTATAACTTTTGTCTAGGAGAATCTACCACGTTCGTTTGAGTTTCAATTGACAGCTCTCGCCAAGATCAATCGATTGCGTGTATAAAAGCATTTGTGTGGCGTGGTTATGGTGAAATTGTATGCGTTTAATGTAAAAAAAAAAAATTAAGAAAACTTAACACAATTTCGACCTATACTCGTCAAAAAGCCAAGTCGAAATACAGAAATCGTATACGGTTGGAAAGAGCATTTCAAAAGCAATCCAGTGACGCCCATAAAACCCCATATGATCGAGTGAAGCGGTACCGGGAACGTTAAAAAACATCAAGGCGTCCGAGCGAGTCAACGTAGACGTATTCACGCAAAACAAACGGCCGTGTCCCCAACACAGTTAAGCCCATTTTTTCCCCTTTGTATCTAGATGGATGAAAACCTTTCTATCTTATGATTAATAATTTTTAGCTCAGTTTCAAAGTGCTGGTTATTTACTCATGGATATGCTACTGAAATATTTTCTCAGGGTTATAACTGGTATTGGTATTTCCACTGTGGAAAATCGGAGCTTGAGTAGAGAGAGAAACATCTAAGATGTTGTAGTGGCCTACTTAAATAACATTCTAATGACATAATTATCGCAGTATAGCACATTTTTTAGCTCTAAAACATTTTTAAAACAGATTTTTTTTAACAACGCAATGTCAAGTAGATCTATCATTGCTGCTAAAAATGTTTTCGGTAATGTACTATAATTTTGTACGAAATACTATAACTTCGACTGACGTGTATTACTTTTTTAAACTGCAGTCAGTTTGCTGCATGGCCTGCCTCGACAGTCTCGTTCAGTAAGACGAACTGTGGGGATGACAGCCGCTGCCAAACGCGAATTCGACCATCTGGTGCCCCTAGGAAGAGGAAAATTATTTCCGAACACCTTTCTTAGATGAACGAACACAGACTGCTAGATATGTCGGTACTCGGTTTTCAGGGATATGTAAATATCCTGCAGAGAGTGAATTGTAAAAAAAATCAAGAATAGAGTTTGAACTAGTCAACGTATTTTTAAGGGGTTTTTATTGATAAGATATTTTTATATTCGTAACTTTAATCTATTCGCTGAATCTTCGCACTATTTTTAATGAGACTTTTGAAAACCACCCTGTGTATGCGTTTTACACTTCTGTTAACATGAAGTGCTTTTTTTTTTTTTTTTTTTTTTTTAAACTGAATATTTATAAATATTTTTATATAAATTATAATATTTAATTTATAATTATTACGATGTACTATAGAGAGAAAATATACGTATTGGTAATACCTAGTAAGAAATAGTTCTCGTGCAAGTTATTATTAAACTGAGTGCACACGAATACTGTGCGCTGTCCCTTTGGTGTACACGCTAGAATATTTCTGCACTTTTGCAAGAAAAAATCCTTGGAAACCCAATTGCCATGAAAATCCTTTGTGAAACTAAAAACAAATTTTCATGAAAAATCTGCAAAACATATATTTGTAATATTACTAATGATAGGTATGTTAGCCTTGTATTGCCACTTACGTGATTGAGAATTGTACACATAATTATGTTTTTCTTTTCATCTAGGAAACAAATGTGAAGAATTGATATCAGAGAATAACTTAAAAAATACATTTAAAATTTTAATTTAATGAAGAAAAAAAAAATCATCACACATTGCACAGGCATTAGAACACATACCCCTTGTGATGATAACCCGTGGTCTTAATCACATGACCAACTTGACGTACGATCTAGCACTTATTTATTTTACTAAATATACTCGCAAGTACCTTAAAGATATTAGTAATTTATTTGATTTAAAAGAATATATTTATTTCAATTTAACAGTTTTGTGAAGCTGGGAAATATTTACAGTTAATGAGTAATGCAGTCACATTTTTATTGAAATTGTAGTTTTATTATGAATATTTGAGTTGTTTTAAGTGTTTTACATAATTCAAACTTGCAATGCATTTCTTTTTGCACGCAACTACACTTTGCACCACCCGTAGTTCTAGCACAAACAACTATATATGGTTTTATATTTTTGAGTGTCCGCCATTTAGCTGAAGCTCGTTGAAAGTCAGTATAGTACAAACATTTCTTGAGGTCTATTACGAACACGACCCTTGTAGTTTTAGAAACGTATAGCTTCACAAGAGAAAATATTTGTACTGTCACAAGCACTTGAAAAAAAAAAAAAAAAATTATCAGCGAAAATCACAAATTTTATTTGCAGTGTAATTTTCTAGACTTTGACCAGCTTTTTTTGCGTGACGTGTGGAGGAATAGCTGTTACGTATAACTTTATCAGGGCTTCATAAACGTCGCAAATAACCACTGACAGACTACAATGTATACAGCAATAGTTGATGCAGTCTGTAGTTTTGATTTAAAAAAAAAATTGCCTACTTTTGGCGAAAAGTTATGTATACAAACTACAAAACCAGGGAGTATGCCCAAATAATTGTCTTACAATTTACAAAACAGTATTACCGACACATCTGTAATATTGAAATTTACTTCAAGAGAAATATTTTTAGCAAGCTTTTAAGAATGCGAATTAAGTTAAAATTAAGTTATTGTTTTTGGAAAAAATTTTATTGCGTAGTTCTACATAATAACATTTTGTTAACTTTGAAACGATTATTTTTGTATATTTATAAATTTGGTGGTTTCTTTACGCTATTATTCGAAATAAAGTAAACAACATTTCATTCGAAAACTGTAACTACTATTGCTGAGTGCGATTGTTTCGTCGTAAATTCAACCATACAGTCGATATAAAAACCCAATCGAAATATACTGACTAGTCAAAGATCTGTTTTTGGTTTGATGTTTCTGGAATTTGTCTACTTTGAGAACTTCCGTTGCTTGGGGATCGCAACAACACGGCGATTATAGCCGAGGGAAATAGGCCGTAGTTACTATGGTGGTCGGAAGATATTTTGCGATTTCTATTTTTATTGTCATTATTATTATCGACGTGCTCTTAGCTTTGTGGATTCTTAGGCTCTCAAGATCTCGTTGTCAATAGCCGCCCAAATATCTCACCTCACTTCATCTCACCTATGTGAATTATGGAAAGCTAAGTAGAAACAAAAAAACAAAAAAATTTGATTTTTTAGTAACTTTTATCTCACTCGCTATTTTCCAATTTTTGCGCTGTTTCCCGGCTGTAAAAACCTGCAGCTGTAAATAGCTTCCTAGCCTGCCTAGGTGTATATAAGACCCTAACCGCTAGGATAACAGCGTTATTAGCTACCATAAGAAAGTTTGTTTTTTTTTTTCTCTCCGCATTTCACAAGACTTGAGTATTTCTTCTCAGTGAATGTGACGGAGCACTTCCTCAAGACAAGGCGAGGAGCACAAACAAGCCTATTATTTCGAAATAACATGCGTGCCCGAGGGTCTGGAAATGACGTGTTGCTGTTCCGCATGAACGAGCATTTCTGAAGACAGGCGAAATGACATTTTCGCTGGAAGGTGGGCTGGCTCCCGCAGAAAAGCATCTCGTTACATTCTGCGAGAAGAAAACAGCAATTCTGTTCGTACAACTCCACGACACACAATGCTGTGTTGCAAATGTTTATTGGCGTTAATTTAATGGTTGTCGCCATTAAAGCTGTTCAAGGCCGAAATTTTTTTTTTCTGAATTTTGAAGTGATAACTTGATTAAAGGCTGTTCACGATAAAGTGAGCACTTTAGAAATGAACCTTAGAAAAAAGTCACTGCCCCTGCATGCCTATATTTTAATGGGCGCACTGAGTGACAATCGCCCGGTATAGTTGGTA
The DNA here is from genome assembly GCA_029891345.1 of Dryococelus australis. Classification (NCBI taxonomy): domain Eukaryota; kingdom Metazoa; phylum Arthropoda; class Insecta; order Phasmatodea; family Phasmatidae; genus Dryococelus; species Dryococelus australis. Next base: position 47,653,636 of record CM057003.1, read on the forward strand.
ACGATGGAAGGAAAGTAGTTACGGATCTTAACGTCGAATAAAAAGTGCCAGGTAACCATTTGTGAAAATTTAAAATTGTTTATTTCGCTTTCTGTTTTTTTAATGCATCGAAGTATGAGAATGAACAGATTTGTGAAGTATTTACTTTCTTAATAATTTCAGTTTTCTATGACCGACGCATGAATAAAGTGATGAGGCACATGGCACTGTTAATTTTACATAAGGTGGAGGAATACACAACGTGTAAGTAGATCATAAGCAGCGCTTTCAAAAGTGCTCATTTACCGAGTATAGCTTAAAAAAACACGAAATCATTTAAATAGTATCCATTAGGTTTTTTCAGCGTAATTATAAGCATTTAAACTTAAAATCTTCATTCGTACAAATTTCAAAAATGTATTTTAACAAACGGTTTATTGAAGTCGTAATAACGACATCAGATTTCTTTAAAATCTGACGGGGACCGCGGTGGTTCAGTGGTTAGATTACTCGCCTCCCATCTAGGCGAACCGGTCTCAATTCCCAGCGGGGTCATCCCTGGATTTTCGCATGTGGGAATCTTGTTAGACGATGCCGCTGGTCGGAGGGTTTTCTCCGGGATCTCCAGTTTCCCTCGCCCCTCCATTCCGGCGCTGCTCCATACTCACCTCGCTTCAACCCCATCGTCTCTCGAGGCCTCTCCACTCCACTCTTTGAAATTCGACACAGTAATAGCTTATAACTATTTCGACATTTTATTTTTATCAATAGTTGAAACTGAAATACTGGTGAACTGCATAACAAATTTCCAATAAATATTCATGACATTCTAAGAACATAAATATTGAGCTGTATAGCAACGTAATCATTTTTGTTCAATTTTGCGATTTGTGCATAAAATTATAAATGTTTCAAATACTTATAGCACATTTCATTTATCCACTGCAATACTATTTTTCTGGCTATTATTTCATATCACAACGAAAAAGGACGTGAGCTGTTAATAATGTAGAAAATAATTTTTAATTCTTAAACGTTTTTAAACTGAGTTATTTTTATTCTACAAAATGCTATAATAAAAACATGCCTATAAAATTGCAAAAAAAAACCATCCATTTTTTTTATTTGAAGATATTGCCAGTATTGAAAAGTGTGCTTTAAAATGTGTTTAAAATCAATTATGAATATTGTATTCACAAACAACTGGTCCATTTTGTAGCCTTTATTTATGCGACTTTGAAATATCATTCATTGTTTCCGCTAGGCGTCTTGTATTTGTCGGCACTGTACATACATGGATCTGGTTACGTTGAGAGGTTTTTTTTTTTTTTTTTAGTTTGTCCAAGTTATATGATTTTTGTTTTGCAGCCACCTACCACTGACTGAAGCACAATCAACGTCCCTCAGACGAAAGCACAGCAAGGCTGCCAGAATTTCAGTAAGAAGTTGTGGAAATTTTCTGAAAGTCGCGCATTTTCTAATAAAAACAAATGACGGTTGTAATTCTTCCTTAGAGGGGGAACGTGGAAATAAAAGACCGCAGGACTTGGGAACGGCAGTTAAGAGGGGTTCTTAATGCCCGCAGCGCGCCATAAGCAGGAAGTTGTGACAACAGCAGACGAGTTATACTCTGGTCTCCAGACCATTCATTACTCTACGCCTTCGCACGCCTCATCCTCGGGGGGGGGGGGGGGAGATGTGTGCCAACTGCCGTTAAAATAGCAGGTATATGTATCAACAAGTTGCCGGAGATATTTTCACTTAAAGCATGCCGAGGGGGGGGGGGGGCACAAGCGTTATCCTCGAATGTTATATCCCGAGCGCTTACTTTCATGGACGTAATAATAATAGTGAAAGGAAAAAAAGAACGGTACCCATCGTGTTTGCGTTCTTAAATGTTTTTTTTAAGCTAAATTATAAATATAATTATTATTTTGGAATCACTCTAATCTAAACGCATTTTGTGTGAACAGTGCCTAAACAAGCCTTCTTTCATGGTGTGTTCACGGCTGATCGAGCACTTTTGGAAACCCTGCTTCAGATCTACTATTCATTCCCAGTTAGTATCCTTCCACTATATGTAAAAAAAAAAAATTCATCTTTCATGGACCTAATGCTTTCGTTCATGCGTCAGTCAAGTGAGAAATGTGAAAAGGTTTGGAACGTTTACATGCATTGCTCGTATTTGATTTCCCACATATTTCAACATTTTACTCGCAATGAAACACCAATTACTGGAACTATTTTTCCTTAGTTAAGGTAGCAGAAAATGAAGAACCCGCAGGCTATTGTGTGTGGTTACTGTATATGCAGTTAACAGCCAGTAATTTTTTTTTTATAAAGTTGATACCGAAAAAGAATACTTTACTGCGTACTGCCTTTACCAGTGTTTACCAAAACATATTTCGTTAAAGCGAGGAGCTATGGTCACTTAGCATAACCTGTACGTTATACATCCAGATCGCAGAGGAAATATGTGGGTATAAGGCGTATACCATCTGCGGAGTAACTGAGAATGAATCGTTATTTTTCCACGGGACGGCAAAAACCGTGTTATCTAATCTCTCGGTTATAGGCTGTTCACGGTAAAGTGAGCACTTTAGAGGCCCTAGTTACGTATTCCTTTCAGCCATATTTAATTATTTAACCACCTTTGAAAATAAATATTGCAGTTTAGGTAATAATTAGAGTGTTTATTTTCCACAGCACTCGGAAGTTAATGTTTTAGGCAAAAATAAAATATATTTGATGACTATTATTCCAAATGAGAGGGCTTTCAGAAGTGCTCATTTTACCGTGAATATCCTATAGCACGTGTGTTAAACCCATTGTAGAAGACACACGCTCTGTGTACCGAAAATCAAATTAGGTTTAAAGAAAATGTAAAAGAATTATAACACGTGTACAGTGGAAAATATATACAAATAAACATAGTCACATTTTGATCACTGGAAATCGTAGCCAATTTCGGGGGCATGTAAGAAAAGGAAAGAAAAAGATTACATGATATAAAATCCATGACACACAGAGAGGAAATTCCCCCCTTGTCATTAACCATTGACAGCGTACTGCTGCAAGCGGCTCCGCTTGGATCGCTTTTGGTGATGATTCGTAGAGAAATTAGGCGGATTCCACTGTTCTGAATCACTGTGGCTACCAGTTCGTTCCACTATTGAACAGTCAGTGACAGCTTACTGACTAAATACTCCATAGATTAAATATGCGCAGTAGGCCGATTTTTGTCTTCTGTTCATATACCCGACATTGACTTACCCGACACTAATGCAAACTGTGAAAATCACATTGTCAACAGTGATGAACGTGTTTGATCATATCGTAATCATTTAAAAAACAAACATTCACTTTAATATTTATAAAATACTTATACCAGTTAAAATGTAATCAACCTGCGTTACGGATTGTTTAGAGGATGTATACAAAAGTCTCGGTATTTGTTTACTCAACATTGTTGCAGCCAGCCGCGTCGTTCATGCTACACTTTATTCTAATCAGTGGAAAATCACTGATTTGAAGGTCAAATTCAACTAATTGAATAAGTGAAAATGGCTGCACTTAGAATATTTAAAAATCTACTTGAAGAAGTGAAAATGGCTGCTCTTAGCATCTTTAAAAATCAGTTGTTTGTTTCAGTGAAACAATTTCACTGATTGAATAGTGACAGCCAACTGCACTCGGCATATTAAATATTGTTTTTATTGAAATTATCTAAATCATTAAGATGAATAAACATATTTGTGATATTTATTGTTATTTGGTGCAATTTAACGTTTTTTTTTTAAAATAACAAATGCAAAAAGAACAAATTTTCACGATGGTCGGGATATGAACCTACAGCATCCCACATCTGCGCTCTTACCATACCAACTGAGGTACCGAACCATCGGTGAATCTAAATGGAAAACATTGTATTGCAGAATCTAAAATACGTAGTTTCGTATTTTACGCTAATTCTTTTCGTTTTTTGTTCAATTGGTATGATTAGGAATGTTGGTACAAATAGCAGGCTCTACGTATGAATTCACTTACTTAGCATTTCATGCGGTTTAAATATTGAGACTACGGGCTATGGTGGTTAAGTGAAAACAAAACGAAAGACGCAAAAACCAATTGAAATACTGAATGTTCATATCACCTCGCGAAAGGTTACTATAAAATATGAAACCCACATTTTTAAAAAGACATCTTATGGGTTTTATTAGTTTAAGTGTTATTTCATTTTATACACATTGTTTAACTAATATATCAGTAAAAAAAAAACTCACTGTAAACCAGTAAATTAAATGGTTGGTGAATCAATGAAAATTTTCACTGAATTAATAAGTGAAAGAAAACTGTCATTTATTCACTAATTCATTAGTTAAATTGACTGATGTAACTGTTTAATATGTAAAGTGCTGTTCACTGATTTGACAGTGAACATCTCACTGATTCAGATTTAGAGTGTTACCGCAGTTAGTGTGATCACTCTACGCCATACTAACTCTAAGGACTTCTCAGTGGGTTGCATTTCAACGACTGGAGTGGATTCCACTTTCAGTGTACGTTTTGCGTTACTGGATGCAGGTTAGTCGGGTGATTTTTTAAAAACAATAAGCTCTTTAATAACAAAAATGGCAACACGTTTAAAATTAATAGCATCTGCACGGTCCAAATATTGTAGTTTTTCACACCATAACCCCCGCATATCTTAACAGTTTACAGTTATATCAAGTAGGTTTAACGTACCTCCTCGCGTTGACAACTCGGTGGAACAGTGCAGTAGAAGTTTGAGAACTAGTTTCTAACCCTTTACTTATTAACGTTACGACCAGCTATTACTATCACGAAGTAGACTGAGAATTTTTAAATCGACTTTTGAAAATATCTCTCCTCAAAACTACATATTTTCTAACGGACGCTCTTGCTGGCTTGCTTTTGATAGAGTTGGCAGCATTTTTGGAAAAGTAGTTCTATGTCGTACTAAGAGTACGAAGTATAAATTTTTGGGAATTGAATTAATTTTACTTGTTTTCAGATTGTTTCGTGTCTAAAAGTGTAACATATTTATGTTGGTAGCAATTTTACAGTATTATTTCCGCTAATTATAAATACACTGATATGCTTATTGACAATGTTAATTTTACATATGGCTGGAGGATACAAAAGTGACCTTGAATTGATCTTGAACAGCCTGTAGTCTAAGGACGCCGTTATAGTAAAGACTGAACTTGTTACTGTGAGTATATTACGACAGCCGCGTTTAAACTCGCTCACTCTTGGTTACCAGCGTGAATATGTTTACATGGTTACGCCTCCGTAAATAAATTCAAACGAAAATAAATCCTAACCTCAAAATTATACTCTTGTTATTATTTATAAACTCTTCAGGCACTTATCGACGTTTAGTTTTTCATTTTAAAACGTTCAAATTTAATTTGATTTGAAATGTTGTCGCTATTTGAAATGTTGTTTTTTTTTTTTAAGAATTTAGAAAACTAAATAAATTTCAACCAATTTAATAACACTGTTTATATACTTTATAACAGCCAATCGAAGCGCAGTACAAGAGAAAACTCTTTCTGATATACTTACACAGCCATTTTACTTTAAACAAGAAATGTTTTGTATCGGCACAATTTCGGAGGCAATGTAACTGTGTAACGGACCAAAAATCTTTGATTTTAAATATTTCTGTATCCCTATGTGTTCGATATGACCTCCGTCTAAAACACTTCATTTAAACGGCTTTGTTGGCATTAATCATCATTTTAACCGAAGCATTTGTAATATGTTTGAAAAAGTTACAAGAAAATATTCATTTCGATTTATTCTCGCTTCATGTCCTTCACATGTGAAACTGGTGGTCTCAACGTATATGATAATTAATTAACTGAGTTCATTGTGCTATACTTTACGCCAGGCCAAAATTTATGCACCGATGCTTGTTCCATAAATTAAATTTTAATGTTTATGTGTGTGAATACCCCCTTATTTTAGCCTTCAATGTCCTCAATGCTATTATCATCAGTAAATACTAATGTAGGCTGTCCATGGTAAAATGAAAACTTTTAAACCCGAGTAACTTTTTTTCTATAAGCCATTTATTATCCTTCAACCACATTTTCAAATAAATATTGCCATCCAAGTAATAATAAAATATTAATGTATATGTTTCACTGAACTGGGAAATTAACATCTAACGCTACAATAAATGATATTGATTTACTATTGTTTTAATGAGATGGTTTCAAATAGTGATCATTTTAACGCGAATAGCCTATAAACGTGTAAGAACAAGGGTATTTTGATCACTTCTTTATATTTATAAAATCAATTCCCTACAGAAATTTGTGAATATACGGCAGGGCGGAAGTCGGATACATGAAATATTTAGTGGGCTCGAATACATTAAATAGCACTTATTTTGTTAAAATAAATAAATCCTACTTATAAGGAATTAATATAACTTTCCCGTAGTACGATACCATTATCAGTCACAAATGCTATAAATCGTATTTCATATAAACGTACTCATCAAATAAACTATTCAAAATTAAAATAAACTATTCAAAATTAGGCACCAAAGCGAAACGTCATTTCAGCTATTTCGATATATCTGTAAATACCAATACGAGACGATCTGAGTACGAAAGCATATTTCAGAAATTGGCCAAAAAAATGTATGAATACTTCTTTGTTAGTCGTATACTAAAAAAAATAAAACTTTTTCTTGTGGCAGCAAAGTGTTTTGTTAGAATAAAGGTTCTCCCTGCCAAATTTTTTATATTGAGTACAAAACTTTTAACTTATCATCCATAACTACTTAATACCAAATAATAAAAATTGATTTTGTGGTGGCTACAAATAAATAACTCCATTTCTGTTATGCTTGTTTTTCTTTATAGCATTTTTCAATGCCAGAAAAAAATGTCTTAACTGTGTCAAAAATGATCGTATTACCACTTGTCATATCACGGTTCTTGTGGTTTGTAGACTATGTGTGATTTGATAGGTCCGTAATCCTGAAAAAAAAAAAAAAACGTACAGCAAGTATTTGTTCAGAATGATAAACATAGAATCAAAATCACACTGAATTCACTTGTGGCGAGGACCTTTCATTACGACAATTTGTTAATATTGCAATTCAACACCACAATAGACGTATTAACACTATAGGCTGTTCATGGTAAAATGAGCACTTTTGAAAGCCCTTGCTTAAGATTTACTTGTATGCACGTTGTGTATTGTTCCGCCTTATGTAAGATCAACATTGCCATGGGCCTCGTCACTTTATTCATACGTCGGTAAAATGAAACTGTGAAATTATTAAGAAATTATATACTTTACAAATCTGCTTATTTTACACTTTAATTCATTAAAAAAACTGATAGAGAAAGAAATAATTTTTGAACTTACCACAAATGGTTACCTAACACTTTTTATTCGACATTAAGATGTGGAACTACTTTCTATCCATCGTTACCAACTTTACTGGCGAATTTCACTCAGTGCGCCCATGAAAATATATGCATGCAGGGGCAGTGACTTTTTTCTAAGGTTCATTTCTAAAGTGCTCAATTTATCGTGAACAGCCTTTACCTAATAATTCTCAAAGACAGAAACCATGATTCACTGCCTGGCGGTCTTGCTACTAACTTTTGCCTTTCTGAAACGATTCATGGAGTACATCTCAACAAGCCGGGGACCGTTATCTCTTCCATACTACTTGCTGTTAATAGTAATCCTTAGCAGCGTTGATAGCTCATATAGCAAGAAAACGAAACCACTGATGGGCCGGTTTCTACACTCTGCAAAAGGCTAAACTTTATCACCGAATCGTGTATCCGGTAACAACGTGGGTCCGAATAGCATATACTAAAGGCGCGTTTCTACGGTGCCACAGTGCATGCAGCAACGCATATAATTCTGCATGCCTTTAGGCATGCCTCATGTGCGTATAGAGGCATGCATCTGGAGACATACCTCTCTCTGTTTACACGACAGGAATCGACGTATGCCTGATACGCCGATTGACGGCCGAGGGCGTGGGACGCAGGACCCGGCCGCCGCCATCTTGTTACGTCACCGTCCGCCATATTGTATGAAATTTACCTTGACCTTCGACCCGTGACCTTGACCTTGACCCCGGTGACCTCTGACCCGAAAACCCGAAAAAAATGCAGAGAAATTCTTTAAAAAATTCTAAAAAAAATCTATAACAAAAAATCTAATTTAAAAATCGTTAAAAAATTAAAACACGTTATATATTTTTATAATAAATTTATTATTAAACATTTAATAAAGAATAGTTTAAAAAAATTGTTAAAAATGGAGAAAAAAATTTTTTTATTACGTTTTATTTTAGAAATCTCTTCATTAAAAAGCCTTGAACCCCGGCGGCCAATTTTCCCTTTTTTCCCCTCAAACGCCCCTTAAAAAATTTTTTTTTAGTAAAAAGTCCTTTAAATATTTTTATTAAAAAATAACTTATGCATGTTACTGCCTCTCTCACTATCGTTCGACCACCTTCGTGCACAATTACCCCCTCCACCCCACCAATGATTCTCATTCGCTAATTAGTTACATTCGTGCCAGAATGCATGGATATCTTCTAAACGTACACACAATATTGTTTAGTGTTATACAGCATTCATTGTCTACAACATGTACAAAGTGCTTCGGTGTTCCTTTAATGCACACATATTATTCTAACTACATTTTTGGTGCTGTTTTCCAGTTACCACGATCAGAAGAGGAATAGGACATGATGGCACGTGGTTTTAACGACATACGGGATTTCCCACACTGCTTAGGATCGTGGGATGGCAAGCATGTACTACTTCAAAACCCATATAACAGTGGAAGCGAGATCTTTAACTATGAGGTAACTTTCATTATCGTCTTACTTGCAGCTGTTGTTACTCACTATCGGTTTACATACGCACATGTTGGATGCCAAGGTAAATTTTCAGATGGTTCTGTTATGCAACAGTGTTCTTTCCATACATTACTATATATAAACGAACTCAATTTGCCTCAACCTTCTACATTAGGTACGTATGGTGCAGACATTCCGTATGTGTTCGTCGTTGATGATGCCTTCGTATTATCTCCTAATTCCATCAAACCATTCCCAAGCGAACTGAGGAAGGTGATCCCCGAAGAGTATACAACTACCGACTCTCTAGGGCGAGTCCCGTTGTTGAAAACGTATTTAGAATGACGGAATCTGCATTCAGGGTAATTGTAAAGCCACTATGTGTAGAACCTACAACTGCCGGGCTCGTTACGTTGGCGTGTGTGTACTTGCACACAATTTTTGAGGCGAAATAAAGAGAAACGGGAACGCTGTTCTCCGCCTGGAGCTCTAGATTTCGAAAACACTCAAGTAAGTGAAGTTATACAAGGCACATAGAGACAGATTGTCGCTAACGATATTGGTATGGTTTCCATTCCAAGAGCACCATGACGACCTGCTCAAACTGCAAGTGGTACTCTGTGGACTTCTTCATGAGCGAGGAAGGCAGAGTACCATGGCAGGACCGATATGCGTGAAATGTATAAACATCTACGAATGGTCGTTAATGAGGAGGTTTTTGCAGGTTGAAACCACCAATCACGACATAACGTTTAGTTCTTATGTGCAATTGTACTTCTCTTATTTAATTTTATTGTAATGCTACAGTTATTGTTGATTAAAATAATGTATTACATAGTCTTTCGTTGCTAGCTCCCGCACAGCATCACTTCTCTTGACCTTGTTTTTGTAGTTCTTGTCGTTAAATTTCCACAGCTGTGGAAGACCACGGTAGTCCCTCGATAAATGCGACGCATACGTCTCGACTCCACTCCATATTGAAATTAACAAACTATACTCTCTCTCTCAAAGTTTCGTGCAACGACAGACACCGAGATGACCACGCGCAGAGGTAAATCGACCAGAGACGCACGCCAAGATGTGCGCGCTTACAACCCACTAGCGATGGGTCGCACGCGCTCGCGTCTTTGTGCCTCTCGCTTTTTCTCGGGGGGGGGGGGGGGGGGGGGGGGGGAACGCGCACGCGTCTGCGCATGCGCCACCTTGCGTCTTGAGGCACGCCTCGTGACGCGGGGAAAAATGCGCCGTGGAAACCCGGCTTTATCGGTTCCCGTCACCTTCGAAATTCATGTGCGTGGTGTAACACGAATTTGTTCAGAGCCTCGGAAACCGCTCTTGAGAGTTTATGGTTTGAAGACTGCTCAGAGCTAGACGGGTTTCGTTTCACAAGTTTCAGGCGAATTGCGGCCGGAAACTTCGATTGCCTACTCTACGTCCAGAGTAGCCAACCACAATCTCTCTAACCGAGGTTTATAAGGTTTCACTTTTAAACCATGGGTCCCTGAGCTCCACTGACGCGGAAGCCGTTTAAATGTGTACCGTTTCAGTGGTAAGTTCAGGTTTGTTGCTGTATAAGCCCCTTTAACGCAGATTCCACCCGCCATCTCGGATTTATGGAATTTTTGCCATGATCTGGAAATACAGTTTTGTATCATGTTTTTTTGGAACGACAGAGCATTGCCTAGCGAATTGCCGGAGGTCAGTATTACTTGATTACTGTCAATATCGTCGCCTTTGTAATCGTTCTCAAGAAATAATATCGCATTTCGTCTCGACAGTTAACAGCAAAAAAAAAAAAAAATTAATAAATGTATCGAAGCTGTGGCAGTTCGATAAAGTTTGTCGAAGACGTAATTTATGATATATCGTACGGAAAATTTCCATACACCTTCTGAAATTGACGCTTTGGCGAAAAATCGATGAATCCAAGTCGGCGGGTGGGAATCGGCCTTAAATCTAGTGACGTAAGACGCGGAAATTAATAAGAATAAAGTTAAAAAAAAAAAAACGGAGACGAATGATTAATTGATTTTACCCCTAAGCCCACTTGAATTTGTGTTGGCGGAGGGGGGGAGGGTGCCGCAAGGGAATTCGTCATGCAGTGTTTGTATTGTCACAATACACTAGGAGTGTATCCTGTTTAATGAGGGATGGAGGTCTTAGTAAATTGATATTTGACGATTTTCACGATTTTTTCTCCAAGAATACACTTAATATGACAAAAGTAAAAAAATAGGGGCGTAAATAATGGTTTTTTTTTTTTTTTTTTTTTTTTTTTTAAAACAAAACTTCGCATTTCCAGACCTTTTATTTACCGAGATACGCTCTTACGCGCAAAAAAAAAAAACGATTTCACAGAAAACGTTTCAGTACACAGGATCCTTAAGATCTACTTGTATACACGTTGAGTGTTCTTCCGTCTTACGTAACATTAACATAGGCATAGGTCTCATCACTTTGGTCGTGCGTCGGTCAAGTGGAACTGTGAAATTATTAGAAAGTAAATATTGTACAGATCTGCTCATTTTTACACTTTGATACATAAAAAAATACAGAAAGCGAGAGAAATAATTTAATTGATCACAAATGGTTACTTAACATTTTTTTTTATTCGACGTTAATACATAGAATTACTTTCCCCTCCACCGTTGCCAACTTGACTGGACGCATGCCACTCATTGCGCCCGTTGAAATATATGCAGGCTAGGGGCAGTGATCTTTCTCTGAGGTTGATTTCGAAAGTGCTCGCTTTATCGTGAACAGCCTTAGTGACATTTCCATGCGCATGCGTAGCGACTGCGTGTTTACCGAGAGTAACAGAACAGTTGCAGAGAATCTGCACGAGAAGTTAACACGCCGTGACTGGTTCCCTTTCGCAGCTTTCGAAACGCCGCGTGATTCCAGGCATACAACAGGTAGGTATGTCACAAACCAGGCGGCCAACAACGATGCGAAACCTATAACACTCTTATCAAAAGCCGTGCTAAATAGAAAATGTTTGATACTAACATAAATTACGTGGACCTCTAATCTACAGCGAACGTATAGTGCAATGTTTACAGTATCTCCTTCACACAGACGACAAATACTTTGCCTTATCGTAATGATTTTTCTTCTGTTAAAAAACACCTGTTGTTTGAAATCACCTGTTGTGTACGTCTTCGTGCCTTGCGCGCGCTCTCTGCCGTGAATTCCCTTCCAAATCACAATTGCAAACTATCATCGACCCCGTCAACAATTTGTGGACTACGCTCGAATGTAGCCTCGAGCAAAGCTAGTTTGAAAATTACTTTGTCGTTCACAACAAAACTCGCATGGATGTACAGTCTTTGTCCGGCTAGTGTTTAGCACGGCCTCACAAGAACACAACACTGCAGTAACAATTATATTGCTAACGATAGCATTTCATTATTTACAGCCTCTCAAAGGGACGGGACATGATTGATTGTAAATAATAGCTACACGATAAAGGACATTTCATTGGGTGACAATCAGCTTGGATGTCTATTGTTGGATGACCAGCGTATAGTGAACGCTGTAAAGTACAAGGTAGTGCCCGATGTGAAACGGACCAATAGGACGATGGTGAGCTCTGGCACAGACACCAACAGATCCGGTGTTCTTGCAGTAGTGGATATAGGTGTCTCGCTTCTAATCTGCCTTAAGTGCCAGTGAATGTGCGCAGACCTCAATGTGTTAACCATCAACAGTCACACTCTCCCACCTAATCGCTCCCTGGTTTTCGCACGTGGGAATCGCGACGGACGATGCCGTTGGTCGGCGCGTTTTCTCAGGGATCTCCTGTTTCTTCCGTCCCTTCGTTCCGGCGCTGCTCCATACTCACTTCGCTTCATCCTCATCATCGTCTCTAACGACCCCGATGTTAAGAGCCGCCCAAATCTCTCAGACTCACTCACTCACTCACCAAATCGCTTCCCTAAATGTTAGCCTCTATGTACAGTTAACGGTGCAGGAAGTACGCTACTCTTCCATTTTTCTTTGTTTACTTAGGTGATCCGCTTTCGATAGCTGGCGAATGCGAACCCGGATTTTGGCCAGTGGGAAACTGAGTAAACATTGCCAGTGGCCGAGGTCCTTTCCTCTCTGCAACTGTATCTCGTCGCTACCCCATTTAAGGCCGTTCAAGTGCCCATTTTTTTTCTTCCGTTTTTTGAAGAAATGTCATGGGTTTTCAGTACAATATAAATCTTAAAATTTTATAAAAAATGCCAATACTATTTTTGAAAATATCTTTCGCCTGTTTTTTTTTCTCCTAATACAGTACTGTAAGCGGTTTAACCTTAAATTTGGCGCCGAACAAATGTGAAAAAGTTATTCGAATACAATATTTTATTTCAGCTGAATCGTTTCTTTAATGCTTAGAAACTCCACAAAGAAATTTCTTGGAATCTGACGTCGTGGTCGCCTGCGGTTATGGTTTAACTTCTAGTTACTTTGAATTAAAATTTTGTTGTATAACTGAAAATAAAATTATGGTCGAAATTTTTAAGGAATTTCCCTGAAGTTATTTTATCTTATTATAACCACGCCAACAATTAATATGAACCATGGTCAAACATGCTAATCATGCAACATTCTAAGATTTGTATGGTATAACACATAAAATATAAATTCCAATAATTAACGTAATTAAATTTTGTACATTATTTGCCATGTTTTAAATACTTTCATCGGACTACTATTTGATGTTACACCACACAATTATAAAAAAACCCTAACGATATAGAAAGTCATTATTGGCACTTGAACTTCCATAAGGCTTGGCCTCACTAGCTATGCTAAATAATTTATCTTTTAGATTATGGAATTTCTATATTTTATCAATAAATTATATTTTTATGGGGAAATTATTTTTCTTACCGCCACCATTACAGATCCTCGTTACCACGATAATCTAATGAATAAGTAGTACAAATATTAAAGTTACGGCTGAAGCTGTATCTGATATAACGGGGAATATGAGGAAGAAAATGTATTATTTAAGAGAATCCGAACAGAAAACTTATCATTTTATTGGCGACACGCCTCAAAACATTCTAGCACTCTAATCCTTATCTCCTTGAGTAGGTATGATCCAGATGTTATAGAAACCGTTCTAGCACTCTAATCCTTATCGCCTTGAGTAGGTATCGTCCAGATGTTATAGAAACCGTTCTAGCACTCTAATCCTTATCGCCTTGAGTAAGTATCATGCAGATCGTATAGAAAACATTCTAGCATTGTGATCCTTATCTCCTTGAATAGGTATCATCCAGATGTTGTAGAAACAATTGCACCCAATATATGGAACGCATTTTTCAGCTTTAATTCAAAACAAACCACAACCTTCGAGATAAAATATTTACTGATTTATTGCGTTTTAACTGAGCAAGTTCTCACGAATATTGAAAGAAAATTGCTCTCGTGCAGTGCCATACTAATAAAATTATTTAGAATACTTATATTCACTCAACATTGATTATATAATATACATCAAATTAAACGTATATAAAGAAAAAATATATATTTTCACCAAAATTACCCATTATACTCTCCTTAAGGTGGCCGCCTGGCTGGAGGGATTTTTCACGTCCGAGGTCTAGAAATATGGAGGCACTAAGGGCGACCCTGACATGTGCATCGTGCTTCATCGTAGGCTCTAAGCACAAATCACTGAACCGACACGCCGTATTCCCGTCGATAATGCGCCTCCGTGAGATTGATTAATTTGATCACTAGATCATCAATGTTGACTTAAAATAAGTATTTTATATAAATTTCTTATTATGGCACTTCATGAGTAACTTTTGTTTGAATTCGTGATGAGTTGTTCAGGTAAAATGCAATTCAAGAACTATTTTATCTAGAAACGTGACTCATTTATTGCAATATATGTGCGTTATTAATAGCCACACATCAAATATGCATTGTAATAATTTTAATATCGTCGTACATAACACCTATTCATTATTATTATTTATTATAATTTACATCTGTGTTTCAACAAAACAGTAACACATTTTTAAAATATTTTATTACTTGTATATTTTACACAAGACTGTTCAATGTGATGGATTAATTCATACGCAAACGGTGAATTTATGAATTTAATCCATATTTCGTAATTAAATACTGGCTAAGGCTGCAGAATTGAATTCCTTACCTTCCAACCCACCCACGGCCGTATTTTAATAGCTTCAGGCTTGGCTGAATTACTTCACCCGGGACTTATTAAAAGTTCCTTTAAATTCGTTCTGCTTCCCTATTAATTGTTCTTCGGGCTTGCTTTGTTTCAATCGTATCCGAGGATTTACTGGCGTATCGTCAGAATTACTAAGGTTCTCGTGAAATTTATCAGTTTTCTGTTATTAATCTCTTCTTTCCACCTCGTTAGTTTACAATGTTATCCGCATTGCAAGCGCACGAGGGGAGTACAGTTCATCTCGTCAATAGATAAATGTGAATAATTAAAAACAATTATAAAAAATTGTAATATAATATTATTAAGTTACTACTTAAATTAATAAGGAAGAGACCGTACTTGATAAGTTATTACAAATTTATTCGTTAACATTAAAAGAAGGCTTCGTGCAGGTAATATTCTGTAGTCAAATGGAAATAGTTAAAGTGTAAATATGCTGCCGTTTTGCACCGTGTTACAGTCTTAGGATACATATAATATATTACACATAATATATTTATATGTATCTGTATTGGGGGAAAATAAAACTTCCTTAGAACCTGATGTTCATCCTCATTTTTGACTTTGGCAAAACTACATATTAATTTCTGCCATCACTTAATTTGAGAAATAAATATAAATAAAATTACACTTAATAAAAGGCGATGTACAAATACTAAAACTGAATTTGTGTCGAATTGCCAAATTTCTCTTCTTGGGTGAACTCTCAAAATTAGTTCACGTTGTTTGTAAAAGTTTAATAAGAGCGGTCTTTCGGTACTAAATACGGTCATAACCTAACCACAGAGATAAGTATTTGCTGTATACGGAGCCCTGTGTGGTTTGGGACACAATCGTGGTTGTGTTCAGAGAGACCCGTGCAGTGTAGAAATCAGAAAAGCCGTACAGGTCTCGGGTAGTTTTTGAGAGCGCTGGTACATAATGTTCCTCATTACACGCCAAACCAATTAAGTCCATATCTAGTTTTCTGAAACCCAGTGAGGCATACCAGTGCTGACACACAGGACCCCTATTTTGGAGGGCCACAGTTCCACCCCCTGCCCAGCAACGTTGATTTAATTTTTCCATGGTCTTCCGAAAGCACTCCACGCGAATGTCTGGATCGTTCCTTAACACTTTGTAGACTACGCTCGAGTGTAGCTCGAGAAAAGCCAATTTGAAAATTTCTATTTAGTTCAGAACAAAACTCGCATGTATGTGCAGTCTATGTTTGGCTAGTTTTTAACACGGCCTCACAAGAACACCACAATGCAGTAAAAATGATCTTGCTAACGATAGAATTTCTTTATTTGTAGCCTCTCAAAGGGACATGATTGATTGTAAATAATATATACACGATAAAGGACATTTCATTGGGTCACAATCAGCTCGGCTGTCTATTGGTTGATTACCGGTCAATAATGAACACTGTAAAGTACAAGGTATTGTCCGATGTAATATGGACCAATATGACGATGGTGAGTTCTTACATAGACACCAACATAACCGGTGTTCTTGCAGTAGTAGGTATAGGTGTCTCGCTTCTAATTTGCCTTAAGTGCCAGTAAATGTGTGCAGACCTCAATGTGCTAATGTAGATAATGACCAATTCCTTCCTTTTTTCCGAAAGTATCAACATATAGGCTATCAATTCAATAAAAGCCATGATTTTAAATCGGTACGATATAAGATGCGAAATTTTATAATACTCTACCTTACGGGTATTAGTAAACTGCAAATCTTACCGACATGCATTATTTTATTTATTACTTGAGCAGTCTTACAATAGTACTGCTGGATCTCTTGCCACCGTAAAATCATTAAAATAAAACAAAGTTGTATTTACAAACGTTAAGCATCATTTTCTTTATCTTTGTCTGTAATATGTAAATACATGATCAGTACCACGGCGTTCAATACTGGCTGAAGGAGGATAATTAATCAAATCAAATCTGAGCTAACGTTTCAATGAATAATGACACCGCAGTCGACTAGAAGTATAAGCATCACAGGCCGTTCCATCTGCTTTGTTGGAAGAAAATGAAGCCCGTGATGGAAATGAAAATGAAAACACCTGAGTCCATAACTACCCTACACACTTTCTGATCTACTTGTCTCAGGCAGTGGTACATCTCAGGTTTCATTTTCAATGAGATCGTATGCTTCATTTTCTTCTATTTCTCAAGATATTCCTGTGTAATTTGCCAGTGTACTTAAAAAAAATTAACTAGTTAAAATATAATTGATTTGAAGTGGCGTGTACATAATATTATCAGGCATGATACAATAATAAAATAATATATTTAACTTATTAATGTTTCACCCTTTTTCCAGTGAGGATGAAACAAACCTGTTTACAGGCAGGTATATTCGTATCATAATCTTATAATCTCGTTTTCAACGTAGTGATATGATAGTGTTGTAGATCACGAAGCTAAAAATTGTTTCCTCTCTAAAATGTGGTTTTATGTGATATGGAAGAGAAATATAAACGCAAGTATTTACTTAGATTTGAACGTTGGGTAGGTTTGAAATTTCAATGAGAAAACCACACTAATACATATATTATATAGGTTTTGCTTGCACGAGGCTTGAAGTAAAACACTTAAACCGGACTTCAGAAAAGTTGGAAGTAACCACGTATGGACTGTAAGAAATAAAATACGTTCAATGACTTAACGTGATATTTAAAGGGGAGAGACACGTCTTTGAAAATTGGAAATTATAATTTGATGGCCTAAGCCTGTTAAACCAGGGCAAGATTCTGTGTTACTTTAAGGCGAGCATGATTATTAAGTCATAATCGATAAAAAAAAACATGGGTATACCGCCAAATGTTTACATATGGTACATTTCAAACAAGACCTAACATTTTCACTAATTTGTTCTTTAATTTCACATAGTTTGGCATTTTTCAAATACTTCCTTATCTAATCATCTTACAAAGTGTGTACCTGGAGTTATGATCAGCTTCTATACGAGACAAATTATGTGACCTTGCAAACTAAAGAAAGGGTGCCAATCTATATTAGATAATGTACACGTTGTGGTCAAGAGTATTTCCTTGTTGCAAAATGAAGTCGGTGATGCTTAAAAAATATGTTAGGAAATGGCACTACGAAACCGTGTTGACGAATTGCTGTGCTGTCTCTGTGCCTTCAATAAACTCAAGAGATTATTGGGAGCCGGGACTGATGGTGCCCCGAACCATAACACGCGGTGTCAGGGGAGTATGGCGTTCGCGAATCAGTGCTGAGTTGTGTTTTCCTCTGCGGTGCCAAACTCTGATGCTACTCTGATTAAACTACGATTGGAGCGTAGCGTATCAGAGAAAATCATGCGTCGTGTTATGGGCAAGCCCTTGCTGTGGTTCTTGTATGAACGCACCAGCACACCTCCAAGACGAGCGAGGTCGTGGAAGCGAAGAGCCGCCGCGACAACCAGGACACGAGCCGCAGGAACAGTTTGCAAACAAACGGAATAATTTATAAACTACCAAATATATAATGAAGCCAGCGAGTTAAGTTCGGATCTTACTACATCCAGCTGACGACGGAGCAACATGGACCAGCAGATGGGGTTTCGTCCGCCGTAGCCGTACTAGCAATCAGCCTTCGGCAACGCAAAGGCAATGCCATTTCAGAAGTTATAGGCCATTCACGATAGAGTGAGCACTTTTTAAGGCCCTTCCTCTAGGAATTGACAACTAATAAATGTATTTTATGGCAGCTTCAGACGTTAACTTTTGGAAGTGGTGGAATGCATACACTGTGTTTATTGGTCACATGACAATGTTTATTTTAAAAGAGTGGTGGCAAGATAGAAATTGGCTAAAAGAAAAAAAATTAGCAGGACCTTAAAAAGTGCTCACTTTACCGTGAGTAGACTATATCAGGAGGATTCTTAGTTCGAGGCATGGTAATAGATTAGGTAATACACAAATACTTGCAGAAATAGAGTAACTTAACGTAACACGTTCCCCGGTTCAATTTAAAGTATTCACGTAAAATGTAAAGTGTTGTAGATTATAATGAAACAGGGCGTAAGCTTTCGATGGTTTTAACTACACGACGCAGTGAAATAATATTGTGTTCTCCGTCAGAGTTACGTTTCCCTACATAGTTTGTGTGACCCCCATATGTGACCACAACAGTCGGCTTTTCTCTTTGCAATGATGGCGTTCATTGCGCTACTGATGACGTGTCAAAAGATCCCACGGGATCAAAAAACAAACGGTTAAGGAGACGCTGTGCCTGTATAGTACATTCACGATTACTTCACACATTTCTGAAGTCCTGCTAAAGTTGTAGTTCCAGGATATTCCTCCGCCTCGTGCAAACGAAGCTTAACTAAGTCTAGAAAATTACACGAAAGACACCGCACCGAATTCGTAAGCATGAGAACTATTTCTTACTAGCCGCTACCAACACACATGTTTTCTCACTGTTTTTATTCATATTTATTATAAATTATACATTATAATTTATAAATAAAATATAGGTAAAAATTGAAATGAACGAAAATTAAGAAGTTTTTTTGTTAACACAGGTACTGAACAACCGTGATACATGACATATATAGCAAATAACTAAACACGTTATACATGGGGTGAGTTTTCAAAGGTTCAATTCAAAAGTGTGAAGAAACCACGAATATACTATAGTCCATCGTCATTTCATACCATATGGTAATAGAATAGGTAAGTGTATAGAAATGAAATAGTGTGGCGGTTTAAGTCACGTGAGCTCGCTCATTTGATGATCTGTTGTGCGATGCACTATAAAAGTCCTTATTTCTCGTTGGCTATTGCATGCTGCTAAAGGTTCTCTAATGGCTGGGTTGGCTGTTTGGCGGCTAGGTTACTAGTCGCTGATTGGCGAACGGCGTCCCAACATTTTGCAGGCCAGTGGTGACGCCAATTTTCTGGTGTGTACGGTTGGAGCTTGCAGCACAAGCGGGCGCTATAGTTCTGTACTCTTGTGTATTCTAGAGTCTGGCTTCGTTTTTTTTTTTTTTTCCTTTCTAAATTTGCGAAATAGAAAATGAAATCGACCATAATGTTATATTATCATGTGGTCACTAAAACAGCACCGTTTCGGAAATGCGAATCACTCCCTCTTCTCCCCTTTAAGGTAGACTTATACAGCACACTAATGGCTCCCAAGGCAAGGTCCGTCTGAATGATTCGAATGGGGGTTCGTTCAAAGTGTACAGTATTGAACTGGCTTAACATGAAATGCAGATACTTGTTACACTTTTTGCGCCAACAAAAAAAAACGGCTCACACAAAAGAGCCGCCCTATCTATTGCATAATTAAAATAAGTATAATTTACAGCATACATATAAACTTAGGCACAAAAGAAGTTTACAAGTTTCGTGATTTCTAAGTTTCAAATACCGAAAATAATTCAACTACTTCACTGCCGCCATTGGAATGCTCTGCCGATTCAACTAAAATGCTGTAACGATTACACGTTCCAAAACATTAAACGCCCTCTACTGGTGCAGCAAAATGCACTCTGGAATATATAACAACCTGTAACCATATAAAATTTCCTACTTTTAATGTTTTAAAATAAATATACTACTAACCTCAAAATATTTAGTTTTATTTCTAAATTTTATATTTGTAATTTACAGTAGCCATGGGTAGGTAAGTTTAGGAAAACATTAATTGTATAAGTTAGACCTAATTAATATGTTAAAAAAATTATATATAATTTCAGGTCTGGTCGAAATTTTTGTATTCTTCAAAAGCGCTGTTTGTATTCTGAAGTGTAAATTTATCTTTGTCTGTTCCTTTATTTTTTTTAACTTGGCAAAATAATTGTTTTTAAACCTGTCACAAATCAAACCCGTCGTTTACAAATAAATAAAATAAATTTAATTAAAATAGAATGAACTACACATGCGACAAGTTTGTCGTCCTTTGAGACGTGGGGTGGAGTGGATGTAGTGGAGAGATTTTGGCTACACTTAACACCGGGGTTTTGAGAGCCGGTGAGGGTGAAGCGAGGTGAGTATGGAGCAGCGCTGGAATGCTAGGCCGGGGAAAACGGGAGATCCCCGAGAAAACCCGCCGAGCAGCGTCACCGCCCGGCATGATTCCCACATGCGAAAATTCAGGAATCGAGTCGGTTTCGCCACCACGGGAAGAGAGTGGTATAGCTGCTGTGCCACCGCGGCCCCGGAGGAGGGGGGGGAGCAGTGAAACCAAGGCGGTTTGAGATACCCTCATAATTCTCACACGAGAATTCTCCTGATAATTCTCCTGATCGACATTAGCGTGACGATAAAGCAAGAATCCCAGAAGTAAAAACAGTAAGTAAAATTTAACTATCAAACCCTTGTGACAAACTAGTGAAAGTGTTAATTTAAACTTTACAGTAGAGCAAAAATCAACATATATCAATCGTGTACAGCTCTGTTCCTTATTTGCATCGTAAGTTTCATATGAAAATATATTTATTTATCTTAATGTTTGATGGTAGTTTGGATTTATGTGAATATGTAGTTGCTATCTGGAAGTCAGAATTGTCAGCTCTGTTATTTTCCAAAGTGGTTTATTAAATAGCCTATTATCTGTGTGGTAAAGTATCAGATCTGCAGTCAATTAAAGTTCCTGTTCCATCACGGATTATGACGCCGCAGTCCGGCTTACGATTGACGTTATTAATTATAATTTTTTTAGTCTAGTGTCAGAAATTTTATTAAGTAAATAATCGAATTTAAAAAAATATAGAGATATTAAAACCGAAATCAAATTATTCAACATGTTATTTGAAATAATGGTTCTTCTACAGTAGTGAATCCGGACTTTATAAAAAAAAATGTTTACCATTTTCCTTCCACTCTGAACAATTCTAAAATGTCTGACTCAGCCACAGTATCTGTGACATTAAATTATGTGATAGATTTTTATAAAACTCAAGAAATGCTTTGAAAATTCGCATACCATCCAAAAAAAATTTATTCGGATTTTTCCGTCTGGTTTTAGAGATCCGCAATCCTGAGAAGTAATGTTTCAAGTGATTCACAATTTCATACGTTGCCAGTTTCAATTTGTGTGGCATGCATTACGCTTATGAAGCAAACCGAGATTATCGATACTAATCTGACAGACAGTTTCTCTTAGTTTCCGAAGAGAATAATACTGATCTTAACTATGACGACTACAATTATCTAAACGCAGTGAAGACATGGTACTTTGACTCTCAAAATTGTAGTTCCACTGATACTGAAGGAGAGGTGCTTGTACGAAACTTTGTCTTAATGATTATCTTGCCTGAACAATAAAATGCCTCGCTTATAATGTAGGTTCAGTTATTTCCACTTTCGCTAGTTTCACAGCGAAAGGAGCGATACGAAATGAACACCGTATCTATGTATGAAAATTTATTTAATTATTTATTAAAATGTATTCGGTCTTCAGATGATTTTATAAATGGGTTTTTCTTTCGCTCTTGTTTATTTTCTCTTTTCACGTTTATAAAGAATGAATTTTACACTGATCCAAGTGCTGTCGCTAATTTAAAAAAAATTCTATATTTTTTACATGGACATAGCAAACAGAGGAAATACAATTCAGGCACCTGTTGAACGGGCTCAGCCTACGTTAAAAGAATTGTGTTCCCTCTTCGTCTTAATTTTATTGAAGCAGTGGGGCACCGAGAGCAAATAAAATATAATTCCTTTTTGCCATCTGAGGTCGTGCAAGTTTTATGGATCTAGCGGCTCGACCCCCCTTCGGAAGCTGGTACAGGACAAAAGATGTGACGTGAAGGGGGTGGCAAGGACCTGAGGGTAAAGAAGAGCAAACTAAGGCGCTTAGAGTGTTGGGACGCGTGTCCTCGACTGGTCAGGCTTGGCTCCTCAAGTATGAAGTGCTGCTCCCGTTGCCGGTCGAGATCGTGGCCAGGGCTGCCCGTGAGAAACATGGGCGACGTCTTCCGAAGGACGATTATCCCTTGCCTCCTGTACTACGCCCTCCCCCCCTCCACAACTCATACTCCTGCGCCACTTTTTTTTTTTTATGCTTTCCTCTCCTTTCTCCCTCGGCTGACCCAACCCACCCCCTCAGAAATCAATACTTTCCGGACATTCCGCGTCCGCCTACCATCTTCCGGCCGGAGATAATTTCGTCTTTCTTTCGGAGACCGGACTTCTGCATCGGTGGTCATATTCGCGGAGGTTACGCGGACCGAACAAACAAAGGGGGAAAGGCCGAGGGAAAACTCAACGCCATGTTTTCCATACTTGGTTCGATTTCCAGGAAATATTCCTCTTGAGTCGGATGATAGGATGTGCGTTGCCGCAATGACTCTCGTGTGTCGTCGCCAAATTAAAATCCGGAATATTCACTTTTTTTTTTTTTTTTTTTTTTTTTTTTTTTTTTTTTGCGTTTCTTAGTCTGGCATTTTCTCGAAGTACAAAACGCCACTGTCGTCTCAATGACTAACAAAAACCCATTTCCGATGGTCACGACTTATCCGTAGGCTAAGGACAAAAATGTTTCACGAATTCTCGAGTTTCCTTTAAATTCGTGCCTCAGCTACTTACTAATAAATCGATCAGGCAGAAATTTGGTTATGACATTGTTTTCTTTCTGACTTTCTATTGGCCTAGAATCTTCCAGCGCGTGTATAGTAAACTGTGATTCAACTTCAATTTTAACTTAAATAATCAGCGTGGTTTTAAGCCTGTTTGGTTAGAAATTTATCCAGTGGAATTTTCCGGTTGTAAGTTACTGGCGATTCCAGATAAAAAATGTAAATTCACCAAAGAAATATAAAAGAAAGTACGAAGGGTATGGTCCGAAAATAAAAACTTGCATGTTATATTTAAAAACTAAAGCTGTGCGAATACTTAGTTAAAAGGATCCTTGGTAACACGGTGTTTATACAGTTAGTCTGAGACGGGAATTCAATTAATTTCGATCGTGAAAATTGCATTGCATTTATGTATGTCTGTGGGAAAACTACTGTTTGCTCTTGTGAGACTTTCCTCGTTGTGCTCGTATTATTTGTGAAAGAAGATAACTAGCCTGTGTCGTCTTTGTTGTGTTGTCTGTTGGTCGTATACGTTATTTTTTTTCGTATACATGTATATGAAATTTCTTGCCTGTGTTGGTTTTTAAGTGTCATCTGTCGGTCATGTATATGTACGTATATTTTTCGTAATTAGTTGCTGTTCTGTTTATTGACTCTATTCCCTCTTGAAATTTTCCAGTGTTGTATACGTATATTTATTTTCTCGTCCATTGGTTGCTTGTCTTTTTAAAAGTATTTTTCGTGCTCAGTCCTGTTTTTTTTTTTTCCATGACAGACATCTGCATCGCGATGGCGAATGCTCGAAAATCTCCATCTCGTCAAAAATGAACATGTTTGTTAAATTTTTACTTTTCTTATAATTTCACAGTTTCACTTGACCGACGCGTGGATAAAGTGGTGAGGCCCATGGGAGTTTTAATTTTACATAACTCGGAAAAAATACACAATGTGCTTACAAGTAGATCTTAAGCAAATCTTCCAAAAAGTGCTCATTTTATCGTGAACAGCCTATATCATTCATCGTGGCATACACGCCTCACAGAGTTCAGTTTCTCGCCACCTCACTTCTGTTACGATTGTCCGTGAGCTGCACATACATCAATGTAAAAAGAAAAGAATGTTCTGCCACACTTCCCAAACTGCATTGGAAGTTTTAAACGTGTACATTGCATGGGAATACTACCACACGTCAAACTTCAAACGTAGGAACGTTTAGTATAACAACAATACAAGATTTGGTAACTTCCCAACGTACTTGATTGTATCCTGAGTAAATGTAGGAACGCAGCCATGGATGTAGGAGAAATAACTTTACCATATGCGCTTTCCCACTACGCGTATACACTTATGTAGCAAATTTGCAAATAATTTCCTTAAGTGAAAGCCCACTGTCATCCGGCGGGTGTCAAACAATACCCGGGATTGGAGCTTCCACTCGACACTTTCGTTCATTAACTGAATAAGGCAGCAAGATGCGTACAGTTGACAGGAAAACCACAGATTGACACACACGCGATATTAAGAAAATGAATAACGTTTTAAAAAGAATTTCAATGCGGAAAACTTATGACGGTATTTCCAATGTGCGTCAAAGAACCAACCTTGTTATTGCTTTTATAGCGCAGAGTTTATGTTTTATTGAAATATACTTTCTTCGATAATCAAAAAATAAAAAAATAAAAAAAAAGAAGGCGCCGCGTATTACTCCTTTTCACCTTAAGTTCACTCCACATAAATCTAACCCTCTCTCACCACGGATCTGTACTTGACACGTGTAGAATTCGGATACACATTTATTAAAACATAAAATACTTTACCTGTTATTGTAAGTCAAAATTTAACGATGATTGGATCCTATAATATCGACCGAATTTGGGATATTTTACTTTTGTCTCACTTCCTTCGTATTACTTTTATTTATGACGTGTACGTTATGAATCGGAGTACTCGACAATGAACCCAAAAAAAAAAAAAAAAAAAAAAACCTAAATTTAGACGAAAATAAAGATGAACACCCGTCTTTTGGATTTTTGGAATCGCGTTCGGAATTATGTTTGGACAATATGATTTTGAAAATGAAAACACATGTTTAAACAGTTTTAGAAATTTTAAGTTTTCGTGAGAAACTTTTCATTGTCGTTTGTACGTAAATGAGTAGTCAGTAATTTATATGAAGGAAAATGTTTACAGGAAATTATGACAATAAACTAAATTTATGGATAACATATGAGCACTATTCACACGCTCACCTTATTTAAAAAGGGGGGGGGGGGGGAATTACAACTAGTTTTAATATTTTTGGATATGCGGCAAAGCGATTTTTAAAATTATTTAATATGCATGCACGATTTCTGCGTAACCTTCCTGATTTGCTTGAAATAAAAATTTCGCAATAAAATTTTAAGTTGCTATTTAGATATAATTACGTTCAGTCGGTGTTAGGGCTGCGGCATTTCTTCCAAGTGAAGTTGTGTTTCGTGCCTTGAAACGTCTCGGTCCACATGTTTGTCTGCTAGTACGATATATCACCTCTTTCGGTGATCAGTAGCGATAGCCTATTTCCCTCTGAACCCATCGACAGCAAATTGAATGGCTTGTGTGGATTCAGGTCAAAAGATAC
This sequence comes from Dryococelus australis, assembly GCA_029891345.1. Taxonomy (NCBI): domain Eukaryota; kingdom Metazoa; phylum Arthropoda; class Insecta; order Phasmatodea; family Phasmatidae; genus Dryococelus; species Dryococelus australis. Next base: position 47,679,844 of record CM057003.1, read on the forward strand.
TCCCCTTTGACTCCTTTTCCTGCTGCCCTCCTTATCTGCTGTCCCCCTGCTCCCTTCATACATCCACTTTCAGCCAAACCAACACTCCCCTCCACCCCCCCCCCCCTCACCCAAGCCCTCTTCAACTAACTGCTCGCTTTGACTTGCCGGGGATCAAGCCGGCCAATCCATTTCACTTTGTTCCATTTGTAACTCCATTACTGGTGGGAGGGGGAGGGGGGAGATCCTCCATTCCCTTACCCCCTGTCGTTCCATCCCTTCCACCCATCCCTTCTCTGCCCCCGCACAGGCACGCAAACCCCCACATTTCCCTCGTTCTGGTCGCACACCATCTTCGCTCAATCCAAAAATCATCTTGGTCTCATCTCGGTAGATCCCTTTACGACGCCGGTCCTTTCAGCGCGGAGCCTTGCTCGCTGCTCCTGAGAACACAGTGTTTCCTCCGCAGATCTCTGCCGTAGCCCGGCGCAGAGACGAGCCCACAAAAATGGCACGTGACAAAATTTCTTCTCCCGAATTTTAACAACACTCATTTCATTAATACGGCTACGTCTGATTGTTTAAATATTTCCATCAACTAGAAAAGGCCAAAAAACGACAATATCTTTAAATTTGCACTTCACTGGCTGATGTCGGAGAGACTATAAGAGTAGTATAATATTACGCTCCTAGATTGTCTTGTAGAGTACTATTAATAATTCTAAGCCATGACTGTATTCATCAATCGCAATATCACATGATGTGTGCTGCGATTCTAATGACAACAAAATTTATAACATACAAAAAAATTAAAAAAACTGTTGCCTTTTTGTGCCGGAAATAAAAGCCGGGTTTCCTTTGTTTGGTACTTCCAGTACTTAAGATATTCTTGTCGTGTACAGTAATTGCTGATGATGACAGCTATATTAAAAATATCTGTTTGGAAAATATAAGATCATATACACTATATCCTTTAAAAATGTATTATATGTTTTCTATCTGTATCTCCTTGGTACAAAACTGTGTGATAAATGTATTTCGTAGACGTAAATCAATATCTAAACCCACGCTTTTATTTTTAGTAGGCCCATTTAGGTCAATATATAAACAATTTTTACTTTTGTAGTACATTTAATAAAAGCTTTGTTTGAGGACATTTATACATTATTTATTGTACTGTTACATGTTTGGAGAATTAATACCAACAGTGGGTGGCTTAATCTATTTACCTATTAAATTGGGTGGGTGTGTGCGTGTGGGGGGGGGGGAGGCGATGAGCAGATGTATTAGTAGCCTGTGAAATGTCGTCATACTGTTTCATAGGGGTACTTGTGGTAACACTGATCTACTGTCCTATAAACGTTGAACTCACTGATTTTTTTCCCATTTGTGTACAGATTTATCTCTCACTGTGACTGTTACGAAGTATCAGGGAAATATCCACTTTCTCCGCCAGGTTCCATATTACATTCAACAGTTATCCTCCACTCCACTATAATTGCGTTGCTGAATGTGTTTCAATTTTTACCCTCGTACAAGATTTGTTATTTCTGAAATGTCTCTTTACAAATGTTTGCTGTTCGTGACACGTAGCTTACGTCACATAAATTAGCAAATAAGCTAACAATAGGCGTAAATTTATTAGCAATGAATGTAAAAAAAAAACCGTAAGTCTGCATGTTTTGCATTTAACAAATTTTGCTTGATTGTCTCGCGTAAATGTTGAAATGTTAATGTCCCGGGTAAAAAGAAAAAATCTTTGGGAAATTAAAACAAAAATTACAGGCTAAGGTTTTATTCATGCAGGCTTGCGGGCCAGGTTTCAGTGAGCTACTATCATAGGCCTACTCGATGCCGCCCGACTGTTCTGATCCGAGCAGGGAAAAAAAGTATCGAAGTACTGTGCTAACACCCAGTTGTCCGGGTGATTTCCTGCGTCCACATCCGAGCGATACATCAAATGCGGTTACGTGATGGGGTGGGAATATGTGCCGATTTGGAAGTGTACATATTTCAGTATTTTTATTTAGGAAGCGCTGATGATTTAGTAGACTCCGACCGACTTAACAAATCGAATTTTAACGTGCAAGTAACCTGGAGGTTATAAGTGTCAGTTTAACCACAGACCTCCATAAAAAGTCCCGTATAACTTAAATAGTTTCACTCGGGAAGGGACCAATATCCTTCAAACAAGTAATTTATTGAATTTGTTCTTTTCTTTGACCAGAAAATATTTATTTTTGGGTCTTTCCTCAATTGTTATTACTTCAGCCATGTTCTCGTGTACGAAAGAGTGTTGCTATATCAACGAATTTTCGAGTTTTACAGTCTGTTAGGTGAGAGTTAACTCTCTCCCTACAGCGGAAATGTACTGCAGATCACGAAACTTTGACTGGCTGCTCAAATATCCGTATTTTATTATCTCTCACTTGTCGTTGGTCGTCATATTTGCCATTTCGTTTTCATCTTCGGTCTGCGTTATTTACTGCGTTTTGTTTCCACATGCTGAATTTATAGTTGCCTGATTTTGGTTTTTATATCGTGCGCTGGTCAATTTTTTTCGTACAAATTGGTGCTGCTTTTTCATCTTATGTTTTACTCATGTGTTTCACGCCGATCAACTTAACATAGCTTTATTGTTTTGCTATCTAATACTGTGCAAGTGTTTTAATAGGGTGTGCATGGACTATTTTAGAGGCTGTAAGATGGTTTACTATGTTATCTAATTAGGGATGATGAAATTTTGTGAAAATATTTCGAGAGTTTATATGTAATTTTGCGCGCTATAATTTCGCTGAACCTTCGCGATTGGGTGATTATTTTCATAAACGCAGTAGTTGTGTAGCGATAATTAAAAATTTCTTCTTTTTAGAAACCGATTTATTCAAAAGTAGGCCAGTCAGGCAAATAGTTTTTCGTAGAGACAGCATCTAATCTCAAGAGAAAGTAGTGACATGGCAACACAGGGCTTTGAAGAACATCTTACCCTCAGATAAAGGCTGTTCAGTTTAATAGAGAAATTTTTGTAACCAACCTTTGAAAAATATAACTGTCTCTATCTACATATGTTGTTACGGGCACATATACTGGAATGCGCCCAGTAAAATTGTTAACGACGGAAAGAAAGCAGTTTCACGTCTTTACGTTAAATTAAAAATAGTACGTTTACATTCTCTGAAACGATTTATTTTGCTTTCTTTGTTTAATGCTATTAGGTGTGGGAATGAGCAAATGTGCGAGATATTTACTTATCTAATAATTTTACAGTTCCCCTTGACCGACGTATGAATTCACGGAGACGCACTTCTCTGAATAGCCTATTAAGTTGGGTGAAGTGGTTTGGGAATAGTGAAGAGGTTTCAGCGGGTGTCGAGAACCGATGAGGGCGAAGGGAATGGAGCGGCGCCGGAATGCAAGGGCCGATAAGAACGGGAGATCCCCAAGAAAACCCGCCGAACAACAGCATCGTCTAGCACGATCGATCCCCACGTGTGCGAGAGCCGGGGGTCGAGTTCAGCTTGCCTGGTTGAATAGTTTATTAAGTATTTGCAAGTTCACGTCGCAAGCCAATAAGTAATGGGAAATAGATGGCAAAAATATGTGCAGGTTCTGACGAGGATTTATACCTCGTGGTTAGTAATGGTGGAAAAACGCGAGAGTTTATTGAGCCAGCATATCTTCTGCAACACTCCAACTAGTTTATTCATTCATGATTGGATGAACAAGGTTTTGACTCGGCTAAGTTGCTTGCGGACTAATCACGAACGTTCTGCGTTATAGTATCAGCATCCTTATTGGACCAGTAAAAAGGGGTAGTACCTTCATACGTTCATGAAAACCAATCGGAAAGAAAACTGTCGGACATGCGTGCAGTATGTTGAATCCCAGCAAACAGTCAACTTCCCCCAGTTAGAAACCACCATCTCTCCCCCGAGGGTTGTTTTCAGAAGTGCTACTGAATTGGGCGCGGAACAGCTAAAGCTTGTTTCATCCCGCACGGACGGCCGGTCGCTTACGGAAGCGCCACACGCCAAGCTCTAGCCGGACGCAGTGTCCGGCCACCGGACGGACATCTGGCCGCAGTTTAATCTCTTAAGCCAGCCGAGAAACAACTGCCGGGAAAGAGCCTGGGAGTCTTGTCCAAGTTGCATGTTTCTATCACGTGCGCGCGGAGAGGGTAGGAGAGGGGGGTTGGCGCGTGTGTCCCCGAGGAAAACGTCCGTCGGCTAATTGAAAGTAAACATCAGTACTCATGCCCCCACTTCTGCTTTTGCCTTGTGGGAGAGACTTTTGCCTTTTCTCTCTCCCTTGTACCGCTCGCGCCGGGCTGTCGCGATGTTGGCCAGTAAGTCGTCCCGTCGCTCTGCATTGCAGAAGCGCCATTCGGCTCTTCTGTTTCTGTTAAGGGTAGACTCCCCTAGTCATATCTAATTCCTAGTTACTTTACCTTGTTTATATATTTAAATAATTTAAAATTTTAATGTACCCCTATATCCAACTAAAGTTTGTTCACGATATACTGAGGACTTTTGAAATATACCTCATAGAATAGTCACTGTTCCTACCTGCATATATTTTAACGGGTGCACTTAGAGACATGGGCCCAGTAAAGTTGCTAACGATGAAGGGAAAGTAGTTCCATGTCTTAACGTTGAATTAAAATTGTTATGTAACCATTTGTGAAAACTCAAATTATATCTTTCGCTTTATTTGTCTTAAATGCATTTAAGAGTGAAAATTAGCAGATTTGTAATATATTTACATTCCTAATAGTTTTTACCGTTTCACTTTATTAACGAACGAATAAAATAAGAGCCAATGCCAGTGTTAATTTTACGTAACGTGGAAGAATACACAACGTTATTAGTAATCAGATTACCGTGAACAGCCTATAGCTGTGATCTTATACCACAGTAGAAACAGGTACAAGGGAAATTCCGAACACATAATTAAGTAACAATTTTAATTCTGCCAGAATTTGGCAATATCAATATTGTGACATAAATACGAGATAATAGAACAGTCGTTATAGCTGTACTGCTGTGTAAATACAATAGCTATCTGGGTGTAGCCATACTTTAGGAATTATTTTTTTAACACTAAGAATTCAAAACTGCGTTGGAGAGCAAACGTGTAGTTGTCATATTCCTGCAAATTAACTACTGTCATACTCTCCACTACACGCGAAATTATTTCCCTTAAAAAAATTATGTTTCATAAATAATTTCTCCATCACGTGGAGAATCGGGAGTTCGCTTATTTCGCAGCCTGCAATTAAAATATATATATATACAAAAAAATAGCTTAAGGAGGTTGTTTTATTTCATGTCAACGTACTGGTGGCAAAAGTTATTTTACAGAAAATTCAGAAACAGCCACAGAAAAAATATGAAAAAGTACTATTTTGCTGCAAATTAACAAAAAAAAATTGATTGTTTTTGTGATTACATATCAATCTTGAAGTAGCTATTGAAAAAAAAGTTGAATTATAATTTCTGCAAGTGACTTAATTTATATTACCCCCGTGTACCGAAAGAAGCTAAACTGTGGTTTCGACAAGGGGTTATGCAAAAGTCGTGGGATATAATATCATGTTTGAAGAAAACAGCATAAAATTTCATGTTTGTGATTAATGCAGTGTTTTACATGCATATAAAATAATTAAAATTTGGTTACCGTGTAAATTAACTTTGTTGTTGTTGTGGATGCTCTTGAATAATAAACGTGGTACACAGCAGCCACACGGTCTTTCTACAGTAACACATGTTCTTTTTCAGCATTTATCCCTTACACGTAGATTCTGATCGTGATCTAATACTACCGAATAGATACGTTGGGGAAAACGCATTGCTAGTACCTGCTTTGTACTTTTGTCCATCGATATGAGAAACCAGATTCCGAATTACCTCAAAAACGCGCTCGCTTTAAAAAGACTGAAACAAATTCTATGAGTTAAATACTCCTTTGCCATCAAGTCAGCTAGAAAATAAATGATCTGGGTCACTGAATTAAACATGATATACGTACTTTAAAATAGCAATTGCCTTTCTTAAAGGAAACAGAAAGATAATATGTTGCCACGTTCAAAGTAATGAAATTACATGTAAATAATAAACACACGAGCGTGTACAGCATGCCATATGACTGTTGTCAAAATATAAGGCATTTAGTTAAAATATAATGGTTCATAAATAAAAATGAACACACCGGGAGTTAGAGAGAGAGAAATAAGCATTTATCTTCCAACTGGCAAAAATTTCAAGTGAATATAAATCATAATACATGTAGATACAAATAATCCCTAATTTTCAGGGAATTACATTTTTATTTTTTATTTCTCTAATGCCGATTCAAAAGCTGCAAGCTAGTATTTTTATCCGATGGCAACTACTGCGTTACAAACAATCGCTATCGATGCAGTTTTTTTTTGTCAGAGCTTACTACGACTAATGTAGACTGAACACTCGTAATTTCTGGCGAAAAACCTATCTAAAATTAGAGTCCAGAACTGGAAAAAATAAAAGTTGAGATTTTAATAACAATATTTTACTGAAAGTTAATTAGGTATTCTAAGAATTATATTTACTAAGGTTATCAATTAGTATATTTCTAAGAAATCAGTAAGTGAACGTCAATAAAACATTCAGATTAAGAGCCAACAGGACGTAGTGATATATAGCTCAATAATGTTAACTGATTTATATGTCCGACCATATAATGATGTGTCACATGTACTTGAGTGGGAGGGGAGAGGATAAATTAAGCAAAAAATTATGTTGCGACATATCGGGCAAGTTTGATAAAGTTTTAAATAAGTCATTGGTAGTTATAGTTTCCTTAATACATCTGTAACATATACTGGCGCACAGTTTGTACAGAAGATATTTAACAATTAATAATATAAACTTTCCATTAGTGTGATATTCAGAAATAAAAATTAAAATATATTAAAACGTATATTAATTTATTACGATTATTTATATTACGCCATTATACGCTATACATTCTTTTAACGCAAGAGAAGAGTAGGACAGGAAAGCAACTGAATACAAAAGACAAGAAAATCTGTTGCAAATATAACAATTAAAAAGTTTCGAGCGAGGAAATACAATTAATTCGAAATGTGAAAATACTGCAGTGTTGAAGTAATGGATATGAGAAAAATGTTTGCGCAATGAAATCAGAAAATTAGTATTTAAAATAAGAACAGATATATTACATGTTTTGTTTACCAGTGGCAGTGCAAACTTACCACTCAAGAATTAAATATCACTAGTTTTAAGTATTTACAGTTTTACTCTTTGATTAGTGGCAAGCGGTTAAGGTATTTCTTACATTTACGGGAATTTCAACCACTTCGTTATCGTATTGTATGGGAGTATAAATATTTGCAGAATAAATTTTGTTAATTGGTTTTAGTATTTTAATGCGTCTTTGGCTTGTGTATGATGCTCGTTTACGTTGCCTCATTTAAACCAAATTCCTTCGAAACATAAAACATATTTTATTTTTGAATTCAATTTGCTTATTATTTAAAACATAATATTCTCAGGTAGAAAGTAAAAACATCTAAAACTCAAGCATAATTCCCAGCTCTAAAGAAAGAAGTACAATGGAAACTCGGCAGACTGGTTTTAAATTTTACCTTTCGCAGCGCATTCACGTATTTTGTTTATATTTGAAAATTCAAGTCACAGAGGGGCGAAAATGCGAGTAAAAATAAACAATCGCTAATCGTTTTCGTGTTAAAATATGCGCAAATATTTCGGCAGCAGTGACGTAGTTCCAGGCGTGTATGCAATAATAACGCTCCCTGCAAGACAATCACACATTTACTGAAGCCAGAAGCGAACCGGCATGTTCATTACTGTAAGCTGTATGGTACACGCAGTTTACTGGAAGTGTTAGAAATGTCCTCCGCCATCGGGGGCCGCGGTGGCTGAGCGATGAGCACGCTCGCCTCCCACCAAGGCGAACCGGGCTCAATTCCCGGCCGGGTCACCGGATTTTCGCAAGTGGGTTGGTCGGCGGGCCCTCTCGGTGATCTCCCGCTTCCCCCCCCCCCCAATTCCGACGCCGCTCCATACTCACTTCAATCACCCTCGTCGGCTCTCAAGACCCCGATGTTAAGAGCCGCCGAAATCCCTTCACTCGCCTTTCCGCCTTCGTCTGTGCAGTCGGCACAGCAGACTTGCCAATCACGCATGTGTACAGTGTTGCCTAAGTGGAAGGCGTTATATTGCTGCAACCCAAACTTGGTGTGCGTTTTACAGGAAAACTGTGGAACCCGCACAGTTGAAGCCAGAGTCATTTTTGTCAGTCAGGTCATGCTGCTCAATAAACCAGCATAAATCGCTCATAATCCCTGACGGTAAAAAAGTTGTGTTCCACAAGAGGCTGGCCTGCCGTGTTTTTGTCATTACCGTGGGAAGTATCGATGAGTGTTTGTTTTCGGATCGAGTATTTCGATAACACGAAACAATACTCGGAGAGTTATAGCTTAGTTTCACTTTGTTTCCAATATTTCGCAAAACTGCAATAAAAACTCGATTTTCAGGGGCTCACAACTCCCTTAGTATTCAGTTTAGATAGAAAGTATCACATATATTTCCCGCTTGATTTTGCATTAGGAATTACCTAACGAACATAGTCGGTCGAATACAGCGCCAATCTGTATATCATATGAGGTTTATGAAAAACTTCTACTCCTAGTTTTTCTAACAGTTCTACGAGATAAACAAAAAACAACACGATACTTAATATCGAATGAGCTACGTGTCGAATTCCAAAGTCATAATTTAGTGCAGCACCTATGACTGCAAAGCTGAAATCATACATAATGTATTCACAATTGTTCCGAAGTTTCCTGAAGGATATATCAAAAGTGCTACTGACTCTAATTTTATATTTACGTTGTCTGGAAACGACTTTTCGCTTTCCCCACCGTACTTTTACTTTTATGATTACACAGAAAATATTCGACGGATGATCCTGTTCTGCTGCAAAGTACGGAAACTACATTAAATTAGTTACCTGGATCTTATTGGAGCTTGCCGCGTGTCGAGAGCTGGAAACGTAGTGAACCTGTTGAAATTTAATGCCGCTTCCCCTCAGTCCGAATTCCGTGAGTAAACGGGGATGAATCGCTTCCAGATGCTGACCCGGGGATCTTTAGCCGGGGCTGTTACGTGGAGGTGGCTGGGGATGTTTGTAATTCAGCAGGCTGGGGGGTGGGGCTGTAGCCGGTGGAGAGGGGATGGGGAGAGAAGCAATTTCTGGTAAGGAGCGCGTGTTTTGTGAGATGCCTAATGAGAGCGGGGCGGCTCGGAGGGGGGGTTTGTCGCGGCTCAAGGGTGGGACGAGAACCCGCGAGGAAGTAGAACGAGACAGAGGGGACTGCAGGGCAGCATTTTCTGTAGCAATCCCGGCGAAATCTCTGTAATGCCGTCTGACGACAACCCTCTCTCCCCTACAAGCCTCCACAACACGCAGCTACAGCGTCGCCCGGAGGGGCGTAATGGCGGAATTAAACATGGCGAGTCAGTTAGGCGGGCCCCGCAACGCGGCCGTCACGGGAAACCCGGCACGGGTTGAAGAAGCCCTGCTGCATCCGAGGGTGGGGCTTAGCCTTAAACCCCCCACAGCTCGTGACCGCGGCCATCTTGAACCCATTCACCCCCCCCCCCCCGCACCCTTCAAGTCCACAGGCCCTTCGGCACACACCGCACAGCTTCCGGTGTTCGGAAGGCCGGCGAAAATACGTGGCTGAGCCAGTCGGTCCATTCATTATACGTTCTTCATGTTACGAAGAAAGCGCACGGCTTAAGGCCACGATCTCCCATTTCTACAGGTTTTGCGAGAATTAGTTTTTTTTGGATCCAAACGGGGGCCGCTATTTTAGAATCCCCTTACAATTTTGCTACAAATTATTTTAATTATTTAGTTTAATTTTTTCAACACAAATAACGGTATAATTTTCAATTATCATTAAATAAACGTAATTTTCTAAATTAATTAATTGAAAAAACGTATACAGATTTTTGTATTGAAGAAATTGGTCTGCATAGTAAAAACAATTTGAAATTAAATTCTGAGAGGATATTACAATATCGGTTCTCGTTTGGATTCAAAAAACTAATTCTCGCAAAACCTGTAGAAATGGGAGATCGTGGCCTTAAGAGTGGGATGGACCCCCGCGTTTTTTTGTGAAATAGTTTTTTGCGCGAATACGCGTATCTCGGTAAATAAATGTTCTGCAAATAAGACGTTTTGTCAGAAGAAATAGAAAACAATCATCTATGACCATATTTCTTTTTCAATTTTGTCATTCTAGGTGTATTCTCGGAGGAATAAAAATGCTTGAAAATGGTCGAATATCGCATTTTTAAAGCTTGACTATGCAGTTTCCTTAAGCGGCAAGCGGAAAGTACAAAGATACGGGCTAGTATAATCTGTGGTCTTTCATCACGTATAGTAAAACGCCTATGTTACAGATCTAATTTGCACAGTGGAAACACTGCACGCCTTGCGCGTAGAAGCGATGTGGCACTAGGCGTGGGTCTTAGTGTCGCCCGTATCGCTCCCTCAATTCTTGACCTTGGACCCCGGAGGTCCATCCCACTCTTAAGGGGTTAGCATACCTAGCACTTGAATTGCTCTGCAACCTGTTTCAAATACGTTTTATATTTCTGACTAACCTATTAAAACGTGCCCCCAATACGCTTACCTGCATAAAGAAAACATGTCCTAGGCGCAGGGGCAGACTGGATGGTAAAGGGCCCCCGTCGGAAACAGTGGTTGATATAGACACTTGAACTTTCTTTTCGTGAAAATTAAGATGGGTATGGGACGGGGGTAGCTGTCCGGAGGCCTGAGGGCACGGAATAAACCCCGGTACAATGTTCAAATTTAAATTGTGATAGTTAAAGTTTAAAATTCAGCAAAATTTGACATTGCTTACTCATCGATTTTCTTTTACGTCATTTGCTTCTCTCCTGTTTGATGGCTCTCGGCTTCACTTTTGTGGACACTTAACATTTCCTGTTAATTACATTTCACCTTAGTGCAGGTGCACTGGGCCTCTGGCTGCATTGGAATTCCAATCTCCCAACTCTGGCTTATCTGCCGCTGCCTACGTGAGGGACGAAATTGTATTTTCAACATATCAAGCATATTATGAATGTTATTTTGATACTCTTTAATATTGACAAGGACGGCTTTTTCACCCTGCGGTATCATAAACTGTACTATCCGGACTCGAGGGAAACCATGATACAGGCTGTTCACGGTAAAGTGAACACTTTTTAAGGCCCTTCTAAATTTTTCCTTTAATCCTATTTCCATCTTCGGCCTGCTTTTTAAATATAAACATTGCAATGTGACCAATAAACACAGTGTATGCTTTTCACCGCCCTCAAAATTTAATGCCTGGGGCTGCAATAAGATATATTTATTAGTGGTTAATGTTTGTTGAGAGGGCCTTAAAATGTGCTCAATTTACCGCTAATTGCTTATAACAGCGTGTACTGGACATTTCAACATACTTATTATCAATAAAACCACAGGGCCGACTCTTTGAGTCCCACATGTACAAGCAATATGACGATAACATTGTGCGCCGTTTAAAATCACGTGTCAGTACAGGCCTTATTTTATGTGTGGCTCCATTCTTAAGAGAAAAAAATTATCCCTGTCAAATTACCAAAAATTATAATGGGAAATACTTATCCAGAAATAAATCTACACAGCGAAGTGGAGTGGACAGATTTACGCGGCTTTTAATATCGAGGTCTTGAGAGTCGATGAAAGTGAGGTGAGGTGAGGAAGGAGCAGCGCCGGAATGCAAGGGCGAGGGAAACGGAAGTTCCCTGAGAAAACCCGCCGACCACCGACATCGTCTGGCACGATTCTCACACGCGAATATCGGGGGAATCGTGTCCGACTCTCTTAGGTGGGAGGCGAGTAGTCTAACCACTACACCACCATGGACACCATTTTCTCAGTAAAGAATTTTCCCAGAAATTTACTGAAATTTCTGGAAAGTCGTATAACCTACAGCAAAATTTTATTTTTGAAATAATAATTATTATTACTATTATTTTACCTTTGCAGGGGAATTACGAAAATAGCATCTTTTCCGTTATTAATGGCTATGAAACTAAATTCTAAAAAAATTAATAGTTTGACTTTGAATCAGAATTTGAACAAGAATTAAATTTAGAGCAGTCCAATACCGTATCCCCAGTATAGTTTCGCATACACAGCGAAATAAAAAAAAAAGATGTATTAATGTTACGGCTGCATATCTTCAGTTGCCTGTGTAATTGAAATGTTAAAAAATATTGTAATTTACAGGCACTTTGTGCTTGCTTATGATATCCGAAGGCATGGGTGTAAGTGGCGTAAATATTTCCCAAATGCCATATAAACAAATATTTTTTTGTTACAACAGTGGATGGCACGTCATGTAACCTTGACACAGTTGTTTCTCGTAGCTCGAAAATATGGAAAAGATAGTTTGCCTTTTTTATATAAGTACGAAGAACAGTTCTGCATTCCTTCCCTATATAAACTGCTAATCTGCTAAAAGTTTCCAATATATTACAAAACTTTTAAAATATAAGGCATTAGAACCAGCGTATGCCTCTCTCGCTAAAAACGTAGATTATCCTTTCAAATGAAAATGGCAAAGTGTCAGATGTCTATAACAACAGACGATTGATTAAAAAAGTTTTTTTTTTATAGCCAACCAAACATTTTAATAATATAATATTGAAAAGGAACTGTGGTAAAAAAGTTAATATACCTAATGGAGAGAAATTCAGTATTAATTTTTATGTTTCACTTTTATCTCCTTTAACAAAGCCAGAAAGTGTTTTACAGCTATTTATGTATAAATATCACATTTTCTACCATGAAACCGAAACGTTTTACGCAAACGTGTTTATTGAAAATTGTGCAAAATAAAATTCATGTCTGCATTTCCATCTCAGATAATAAACATTCTTATCACATAAAACTTTTTGGCATAGCTTATAATAGTTCTCAGTTATGAAAAGATAACCAACAGATTTTGAAGTTTTCCTGGTGAAATGTAATATACGAAACAACTCACATTAAAATTTGTATTCACAAACAATTTTTCAAAGGATATACAAGTGGCTTGTCTCATCTTTACAAAACAAATGCCAGAACTTTCGAAATTCAAATAACATAAACAAAATTAAAACATAATAAACAATTATAAGCAGACTCGCAATAGTGTCGAGACAAATAAAACGTGACAGATGAAGAAAGAGTGTATTTTAGGGGTGGTAATTAGATTTCCTTCACCTTGTCGATGAGAAATATGACCGTCTGAAATAAATGGTATATTCGATGTCGCATACTAAATTCTAAAGTATAGAATCACTTTTGCCTTCTTTAAATAAAAATGGCCCGCCTTGCAAAAATTCCTGCAGGAAATGCGATTCAAAGTCTTATAGGAAAAAAAACGGCGTTTCTTTTTTTAATCTGCGAAATCTGAGCAGAATTTAAGGCACACAAATGATCAGCGATAAGGAAAAGCACTTCAGAGAATGGTTAGCCGCAAAGGGTTGCTTACCCTTGCGCAGCAGGGGAGAATTTCAGGTCGCGGTAGATTAGGCACGGAAAGGCCAGCAGCGTTGGTGCGTTTTGGTCCGTTTACCTGGAAGGAGCGCTTCTATGCACACTTGAGTGCGTAACACGATCTTCACACTGCCGTCGACTGTGTGGAAATTATTTAAGATGTGGAGTTGAAAGGATTATTTTCATTTGACGTCACTCTGTCACGCGTTCCTGTTAAGGGCTGTGGCAACGAGAAAACGTTTTATATTATATTGTTGTATCACACACTGTTAAACTAGTAGACATTTTCTGTATCTATGTGTTCCTCATATATTTTTTTTTAGTGAAGCATTGCTTCAAATTTGACACCCGTGTCAACACATCTTCTTCAAGAAAATCATGCCCGTGTACTCCATTTTCCTGCCAAAAAAAAAAAACTGTCCTACCAGCCTGCAGAGCTTAATTCCTGTTCCCGTCCAAGGTGCTATAAACGGTGAAAATGTACGTCAATATATATATTTTTTCATTACGTGAAGTATCTCTGAACTGGTTAAAAATCTATTTTATAACACTCGCCGTGTGGACTGGCATGAACGATGCATTACGGCTGGTGAATTGGACCGAGCGAGTACTGAACACTGTCGCTGTAAATAAACTTTACAAGTTCTCTTAAAATGTGACTGCAATAGGGGCCTATATCCAATGTTGCTGAAATTTAATTTGATGGCTACTTGCCTGCATGCACGTATTCACAAAACTATGCAAGTAAAATGAAGTTTCGTTCACGTTAAAATTACACTGAAGAAACGTGAAAATAGCAGCCCGCAATTTTTTTTAAACACTGCTTACAGATGATTATTTGCTGTTCACAGTAAAGTGAGCACTTTTTAAGGCCCTTCCAACAGGCATTAGCTACTAATAAATATATTTTACTGCAGCTCCAGGCATTAATAAACAACCTGTATACATTTCACCACTAACGAAAGTTAGTCTGATGACAATGTTTATATTAAAAAATGACAGGAAGATAGAAATCTAATGAAAAGAAAGACTCAGCAGTGCCTTAAAAAGTGCTCACTTTACTGTGAATCACCTATTTAAAAAAAACTGTTAGTACAATAACGTGGGCCTAATGTTAGTGAAGAATTAACACTACAGTGCTGCGGAAATATCCTTGCAAAATTATGCTCAAGTTGAGGCGTCCGCTTCCAGCAGACGACACGCACGTCTAACCTCTGCCAGGCGCATGGCTATACTGGCGACCTCTCGCGGTACGATCCGGAACTATGAAAAACATCTAGCATATTCCATAACATCCTTTCAGTTTCTTCCCCTCTCCCCTTAATTTTCTTGAGCCGCATTTTGGGACGTATAAATAAGCGCTTGCTTGCCTGAATAATCGTGCAACCAACCCTCCCTTATCCGAAGATCCGTGCACGCGTTGCATATGACAGAAATATGCGACTACGGAGATTGGCCGCTGCGAGGCAGCACAACATTAAATTTAACACACATGTCCCCAAGGACATATGTTACTATTAAATTTAGGTTAATTTGAAATTAGATTAATAACTTAACCCCTTTCTTTTCACAGGCTGTACCGTCTCTTCACGGATATCTGAAAACCAGTAAGCGTTGGCTCAGCTGTCGCTGACGCCGACGCTTACTGGCAACTCACATTATACTCTTTAATTTTCAGGTTCTACTGGGGAATCCGCCCAATAGCACCACTTCCCCTACCAGAGAGGTGTGCAAGCACCTCTCTGGTTACAAGCCAGTGTCTCCCTCCAATCTCCAAGGCGAAAGGAAACATAGTTCCCATCCATCTTTACTAGCTTTTTCATCTCTACTAACACGAGCATGTTGCACACGCACTCTGTCTCCCGTAGCATTTCTGATTAATGCATGGATATTATGAATTATATCCTGTCGACTGGGTGTTTACGGCGCCTACGCCGGTTTTTCCCAATCTCTTCTAGTATTAGCTTAGCTATAAGTACACTTAGGAAGGTAGTCATGGCCCCAATCGCAGGCCATGGCTGCCCAAGCCCTCTCTGCCGTTATGCATGTCTCCTTGCATGATTTCCTATCCTTGTAGGCGTAAGGGGTCTAGCCCTGAGATGCAATAAATTCCCGCCCTACCCACCGGGCTTTCACTTGACACTTAGTTATAGGGTAGTTAGATAAAAAGAAGAAGAACCGTGCAGTCTTCCTCTACGAATGACGCGGGCTGACTGACGAGGGGCGGATGTCGTCGATATCAGAATCCGCAGTTAGGCTTCATGGCGCTAGGCGCGGCCATTTTTAAAATCGAATGTTAAGTAATTTCATAACTGTGTTGTTTTTGTTCGTTGCCCTGGTAATTAGTAGATTACTTACATAGTTGGGGTGTTGTATTGTAGAAATATTTGTCTCTTCCCTGCGTTATGACGTGTAGGCTTTTTAATAGTTAGTTTTAATGTTCTGACGTCTCTTATGATATTCGGAGAAGTGATTCTTCGCCATCGATATTATAAACATCACAAAATGGTATCCTTGGAGTTTTTGTAAGAGGTGAATTTCCTGTCCTATGGCTCACGTCTGGTCTGCTGAGTATATTTCCTATAGCAATATTCATTCGTAAAAGCTTTAAGACAGTATAGTACTATCTGCCAATTTTAGAGGGGTTATAGTGATTATTTTTAAAATACGAATACTATAGTGAGGTTGTATGTTATAGCCTTGGCTCGCTACGGTTTGCTCCTTTGCCTGTCATCGTTGATATATTATTTTAGAATTGCCTAATCTTGTAGTGATCTTGATGGGATGGATTAACACCATTCTTTTTTGTATGTTGCAGTATATCTTCCTGCCTTCCCCCAGTCTAGCAGCATTAATCAGTGTCATACTGAAAGTGATAATAAAAGAAATCCCTTTTATGTAATCTGCGGCTCAGTATGTGGGAATTTTTTTGAATTTTGTTTCTCTTGTGTTGACCATAGGTTGGTATACCCTTTCCTGCATTTCCTAATACTTGCTACGTCCCACAGTGGCGTGACATTAGTTCGGATGGTTTTGCGAAATTACATGTTACAGTCAAAAAATTTTACTGTTTTTGTAACACACAAATAAAATAAACCAAACTATTTGAAGAAATTGTCACAAGTTCAACTAAAAGTTTGTCTTAATTCATTTATGGCATGCTTAGCAAAAGTTATTTTGCAGAAATTCAGGGCCAGACATAAATTAAAAACTATCTAAGAGTTTCCTTATAATGAGAATTTTTTTTAATGGCAAAAACATTTCTTCGCACGTTTTTATAGACGTCTTGTAGTAGCCCTTGACGTCTTCTTTCAATATGAATTGTCTCATTTCTGTACGTAAGTTAGCGTTATTGTTTATTAATTTATAATTTAGTAAAATTGTAATTTTGACATGTTTTTTGTGAAAATTATCCGCTCAAACTTTTTTTTTTTTTTTTTAAGAGGAAAGTGTTGTTATTGATTTCTATAATTTGAACATTATGTGAGGTTCTTCGCGGTAAAAAGAGCACTTTTGAGACCTTAGTTTCTTTTTCCTTCAGTCATTTTTTAAATCCTGTAACCACGCTTTAAAATAAATATTGCCGTCTTAGTAATAAACGCAGTGTGTATATTCCACCACACTCGGAAGTTAACGTCTAAAGATAAAATAAAATATATTTATTGACTTTTTTTTTCCAAAAGAGAGGATTTTCAAAAGTGCTCACTTGGCCGCGAATAGCATGTCAGAATTTTTTTGCAGCCAACGCCATTAACAAATACTAATTTTTTGAAGTAATTAAGTAAGGATATAATTTCCTGGCTATAGTATCGTATGATTTTAGAGAACGCTAGCTTAAAGATATCGCTGAGAAGGTTTCGCTTTCATACCCGATTCAAGCTACCGCGAAAGTTTCGCACCTTCGTTTCGCGTCGCTTATTGCATTACGTCCTAAGGCTACTAAATGAATACGTACCATCTCAAAGGAAAATTATCGTTGTTTTGTCTGTCGGGTGCGAGAATTACGTAAGACTGCTCGGGAGGTATTTAGTTGTGTCCGCACCGAAGGAAATTATCTCTCTTGTGAATATCCATTCCTCAGTTCAAGCAAATATTATTTTTTTTTTTTTTTTTAGTTTAAGGAGCCCACAGATCGGGAGCACTTTTCTGTGTTTAGGGTAGAAAAGCGCGAGAGCGATAAGGGTGAAACTTCCACGCACGTGAATTGCGCTGTCGCCTCTATGCGCAGGACACTCTGAATTGGCGTGCGGTATTCGTGTTGAGCATTGTGTAACAATAGGACTTCAAGGGTTGACTCTATAAAATTTATTTGTCTAAAGCAGGGGTTCCTAAACTTTAGTTCATCATGCCTCTCTTCTGCAAATAAAATTACTACCCCCTCCCCTTTCGTTTCAAAAATCCATTATTATAAGGGTAAAACAAAAACCAATAAAAGTCTCAAAGGTTTTATTTAAAATGCTTATTGAACACAAATGGTGGCGAACCAATCAGTCAATGAGACGGATGAGCTTGCATATTTTTAACAAGATTCCCAATCCTTTTTTGAATGGAAGAAATTGCACAACGTAACACTGGCAATATCGAGATTGATTCTATACTTTGGCGCCCTCGCCCCCCTTAGCATGTCGTCACGCCTCGCTTACCCCTCCCCCTCCCCCCGCAACTTTGGAAATCAATGATCTAAAGTCTGTAGCAGATGTGAAAGGAAAGAACTCTCGAATACTCCTGTGTTCATCTGACCCAAACATTTTGCGATACAAGGGTTTAGAAAAGAAACACTTAAAGGTACATAGAAGTGCTCCCAAACGGTGTTTCTAACGTGCGTGATGTCTTGAAAGTAACCGACAAACGTTATCTGAAATTTCTGTTACTTTCGTTGATCAGTACGTTGGGCGCACTTTGAATTGATTCCATTTTTAAAATACAGTCTTTAAAACACTTTGCATTGCAGTTTAAGCATCAAAATGGCGGGACTTTTTAATTAGCCCGTGTCTTTTCACACCTTTCACTGTGTTAAACGCCGAAAAATGTTTTATTTGAATAACGAAGTCAATAAATAATTGTAACAAATTTTTATGAAAGAGAGCGTGATTTAAATTAAATATTTTCTATTGCTACATTACGTTATCCTGTTCAAACGCCTCATATGGTAAGAAGACTGTAAATACATTCTGTAGACTGCAATACACAAAAATAGTAAGCCCAGCGGATGCTTGTATTTTGCTAACGGTCGCTTTAAAACAGTTGACTTTCAAGCCAAAATCAAAGAAAAACATGGTTCTGCTTATGTTATATGTTATGGCCAAGACACAACATGCCCCTTACTTACAGCAGAAGTAGAGGCCAGAATAATTTGCGAGTTCAGCGACCTGTACGAAAGACTCCACGGTCGTGTACAGCCATGCAGATATAAACTGCTCGTTGGCTGCTTGTTGTCAGTGGATGGCCATGACTGGTCCTGCATTTTGTTGCATGTTTGCTGCTGGTCTAGGGTACTCGTGAAGATATCAACACGTGCACCAATTGCTAAAGAAGCGCGCGCACACACACACACACACACACACACACACACACACACATACACACACACACACACACGTACGTTTTGAAAAATTGCTTAACCTAAAATATCGCCGCAAGTTTATCAGGCGTCGACGTATAATTCAAACCAAACCAATTCATATCTGAAAGATATTTGGTGTTCTTACAAGTAACAAAAAAAGAAAGAACAGGCTTCTGTATTTGCGTAAGTGTAGGAGTGCCCCTGTAAATTAGATTATTTTATAAATACTTTCATGTTGCACAGTATTACTGTTATCTGCGTCAAAATATCTGCATAA
This sequence comes from Dryococelus australis, assembly GCA_029891345.1. Lineage (NCBI taxonomy): Eukaryota > Metazoa > Arthropoda > Insecta > Phasmatodea > Phasmatidae > Dryococelus > Dryococelus australis. The sequence goes on from CM057003.1 coordinate 47,699,271, forward strand.
GCGTTGTAAAGCCACCCAACGACATGTTGCGAATACTTGATCTCCACATCCAACTAAATGCCAAAGTACATATCCTTCATTTATCACGTAACAACGCGGTGAAATTTCTCGAACACACGCATAACCGCCTTAAAATTTAAAACGGACATTTTCGAATACATCTTTGTGCATACGACTCATATTTTCAATACTTTCGCGCCACCTACAATACTGTCCAAGCCACTAACGATATATCCTGCCAGCAGTGCCAATGAAATGTCTCCAACTTAGGAGGGTGCATGCCCTTAGGCACCCTTCTAAAGGTATTTTGCTTTTCTTATGAATTTAAGTTTGGTGCATTAAAAATCTAAATTTCCTGCTGCATAAAAAAGAGAAAAAGACACAAAATTTGGTAATCTCGAAGAAAAAATATATACACTGTAAGAAAATTTATCTGCTCGTTACGAACAATTTTTTTTAAAACTAATTTCCAAAGAGTTTCTTGTAATTCTGCAGCTGAACTATTGCACATTTACAACATATTATTTTAGAAAACATCCGAAATTGTTTACGTAGCTCAGATATTGTAATAAACGTCAAATCTACAGCAATAGCTTGTTAAAATCCAACGTAGTTTTATACATTCAACACTACAGTTTTTAAAATATACTCTAATTTTTTTGCAGTTTATGAAAAACATATATGACAGCTAGTTTCCAAAGAATACCTTATACTGGTACAGGAATCTTAGTGTATAAATATAATACAACTATATACAGTTGTACTAGTGTAAGGCTAACCTTTCAAAAACAACAGCATGTATATCTGATCTCTGCCATGAGTATTATTATAACCTGCGAGAACCAACCAAAATTACATATACGGTCTCTGCAATGCCTAAATCGGTATATTGCTAACATGTGAACATCTGCAAAATCATTATCTGCACTGTAATCACACTAATGACTATGTGTGATATTAGTCTCAGCAATCCTCCAAAATCCTCACATTAATCGTATCTGCATTCTGTAGTAACTTCGTGTGGTGATGTATGTGTGTATTGAAAATGGATGTATTGCAGATTCTGCATTGGCCTGTATAGTTCCTGAACAGAGCTATACTTTTTGGAAGGTCAATGACAATAAAAACAAATAAATATCAGATATGTAGTACGTTTATGATAACATTAACGTTTCCTGAAGCCCTGTTAAAGTTCTACTTCCAGGATATTCCTCCACATATTGCAAACAAACCTTAATTAAGTCTAGAAAATTACACCAAAGGGCCAGTGCACTTCATTCGTGCGCGCTTAATTCAATAATATTTTTCATGAGAACTTTTTCTCCCTGGGGAATACCAACACACCTATTCTCTCCCCGCTTTAATTAAAATTAATTATAAATTAAATATTGTAGTTTACAAGTAAAATGTAAGCAAAAGTTCAATTTAACCAAAAATAAGGTACTTTTATCTTAACAGAAGTATAAAACGCTTCTGATGCATGGAATATTTAGGATACAAGCAAACAATTCATATATGGGGTGAGTCAAAAAGCATGAATAAACCGCGAATATGCTATGTGTTATAACAATTCATAAGAGATTTTGTACATTATAGCAATGCATTTCGGTGAAGAAAAAAAACTTGGGTGCCCATTCTGGCACCCTTTACTCAATTTGAGGAGGGGCTGCGCATACCCTCCCCCCTCTTCCTTTTCCTGATAAGTTAGTTGTCACGCGACTGCGGCCACCACAGCAGTTTATATTCTGGGCACCAGCAGTCATCATCCCACTTCGTCGGGGCAACAGTTTGCGCGGAGCACGTGGCCAACTAAATGTTATCAAGCCCTTGCCGTTAATTGCGGGGGAGGGAGTCTCTTCCCCTGCAAAGTTTCCGCCACCACTCAACAACCCCTACTCCCGTAGGTACGAGTTCCCATGATTTGACCGCCATATTGACTCCCCACAGTCTTCCCTTCCATTCCCCTCCCCCCTCCCCCCTCCCCCTTCACCACGTTCAAGTACCTTCTCTCCTCGCCTTCTTGCTTCCATCAAGCAAGTCCACCAATGCAATCAAGCCACCTAACGCAGTTACTTTAAGTGGTCTGTACTCAACCACGAACGTAGTTTCGTAGCTGTCAACCAATCTACACTCTACCATCGCTGCAGGTCAGAATTTTTGGTGGCTGTTAGTTCATGAAGGCAACTGGCGCTAAAGGCTATTCAAGGTAAAATGAGCACTTTTGAAAGACCTGCTCAAGATCTACTTGTATGCACGTTGCGTATTATTCCGCTTTATGTAAAATTAACATTGCCACGGGCCACGTAGCTTTATTCATTCGTCGGTCAAATTAAACTGTGAAATTATTAAGAAAGTAAATACTTTACGTTTATGCTCACTTTTACACTTAGATGCATTAAGAAAGCAGAAAGCGAAATAAATCATTTTAAGTTATCACAAATTGTTACCTTGCGAATGTCACTCGGTGGGCCCATTAAAATATATGTTTACAAGGGCAGTGACTTTTTTTCTGAGATTCATTTCTAAAGCGCTCACTTTATCGTAAACAGCCTTTAACGTAATACATTAAAAAGTCCCATCCTCACGTCTCGCATCAATAATTGTATAATTGAGGTAAACTACAGAGAAATTTGTTTCCGAACGTCAGCTCTTGCTGTCTCTATGGTCTTGGAAGCCGGCCAAGATATGCCTGTGCTCCTTTACTGGCCATACATTTTGCACCAGAAATGTCTTGTTTCCTTTACCCCTTTAAGGACTTCGCTCGAGTACCGCACAGTCCAACCTCTCTGTACTTGATAACAAAACTCAGATATAGGCCATTCACGATAAAGTGAGCACTTTTTGAAGACCTCTCGTTTGGAATAATAGTCAATAAATATATTTTATTGTAGCCTTAAACGCTAACTTTCCAGTTCGGTGAAATACATACACTGTGTTAATTACTTGCACATGTTGTGGTGTGGGCAAGCCTTTGCTTCGGCGCTTGTGTGAATCCACCAGCACAACTCTAAAGAGAGAGGTCGCGAAGGTGAGGCGCCGCCGCGCAACCAGGACACGACGCGCGGAAGTTGTCACAACAGATCCTACAGTTATAGTCCATTCACGGTTACTTCAGCCTTTTCTGAAGCCCTGCTGAAGTCTACTTCCAGAATATTCCTCCGCCTCACGCAAAAACTAACCTTTACCAAGCCTGGGGAATTATAACCTGAGGGACAACGCCCCGCATTCGTGCACACTGAGAGTAACAGTATGTTGCTTAAGAACTGTTTCTCACTAGGCGCTACCAACGTACCTATTTCCCCCCCTGTTTTTAATTCAGATTATTTATAAACGAAGCATTGTAATTTATAGCTAAAATATGACTAATATTTCAATTAAACGAAAAAAAAGGGCAACTCTTATGAAGAAAAGTATAAAACGCTTGTGATACAGGGCGTAAGGATTTAGCTAAACGTGTCATACATTGGGAGATTTTTCAAAGGTTTGTTCCAGAAAGGCCGAAGAAACCGTGAATGGGCTATATTAAACACACTTCATTTATAAGGACTGCAGAGCGTCGAGCCCAGGTCTTCACCAAGCAGACGACGTGACAAGATGGACCAGCAGATAGGGTTCGAGCCGCCGTGATCGCAATGGCATTCAGCCTTCGGCTTCTCTGCAGGTAAAGCCGTTCGAAAAGGGTCGTCGAATTGACACACCATAGCTAGTTACGTGGCCGCGATTTAATATGATCGCAGATACAGAGTAGCTAAAGTAACACGCTCCCCCGACGCAATATAAAGTAATTGAGTCAATGTAAAGTTTCGTATAATTTATATTGCAACAGCTTAATTACGGTTGTAATTAAATGACGGATATATTTTAATATAGTGTTTATATCTGAGTTACACCTTGTACGTTTAACATAAAATATCTTCAACCCCATCATTATAAAAACTTAACAATAGCAATATTTATTTTAAGAAGTTGTGAAAGGATAAAAAATGGCTTTCATTTAATTTTGGCTTATTCCTACTTAAAAAATTGCCCCCTAATAATGTATCAACGTATGAGAATAGAATGAATTTACATCAACTCCTGATTTTAGGTGGAATGCATACAAATTACAATCAAATTTCCACGATAAGAATTATGTTTCCATTTACATACGCATATACTCACAAATTTCCTATTGCAGTGTTAATACGAGGCGACATTTGATCAAAATATTCATTTCAAAGTATTTTATTTACCGATGACAAATTTTTTCTCTTGCCAGACCAGAATATTGGGTTGTTTCGTCCCTGTTTTTATTCATTACACGTTGCATCACACCATTGTTGTGGTCTTCTTCGATGTTTCGTTTGGTTTTTTTTTTTTTTTTTTTTTTTTTTTTTTCACTCCGTTGCATCTCTTGTCCACCTGTTGCCTTCTGTCCACGACACCCGTCCTGACTGTTGCTTTGTTTATGTGAACGGCGAGGATAGAGCGAGGGGATGGCTGAGGTAGTTCCTTTTACTTCTCGAACTCCCGGACAAATTCACTACCCTTTCTGTCTCCGACGTGGGGCTACTTTTTTTTTTTTTTTTTAAGGCTCGGCTTCACTCACCCCCATTAAGGTAATTCTTTTTTACTGTACTAATCCTTCAAAGTTGTTAACCTATCTATTCCTGTAGCTGGGAGTGGTTTCTAAAATTATTTTCCTTTTTGAAATGTAATCACTCATCAAAGTAATACCTACCAATCTAGATAGTAGATGGAGTGTGAATAATAATTGTTATTAGTATACTTTTAGAAAATAAACCAATAAATGTTCCTCTTGTTCCCTCACTAACAACACACCACATATCATTATAAACGATATCATAATCTCTTATATTGATGTCGTCAGACTCACAAAGACATCAATCTTACAGATTACAAATAAACTAAAGGCACAACTTCTACACTGTACAACACCCTACATCAACAACATCACACTGACACCATTACGACACAGACACAAACATCAAACACACGACGGACACCTCACGGAAACGACAACCACCGTCGGGCCCTCTGTCTCCGGAGAGGATGGCGGGGTGCAGGGTTCAAGGGTGGAAGCAGAGGAATTTGAACTTTCGACATTCTTAAATAATAACATTACCTTTGTTTTTTTAGATGATATCGAAATATAGTTCTAAGCCTCTGTAATTTTAAAATTTAATTTGTTTTTAATTTTTATAACGCGACAAATTTTATGTTTCGACTATTTTCCAAATTTATTTTAAATTCAAGTGACTAGGGTCAGTTATGACCTTAAGCTGGATACTGGTGCCATTTTAAAATGTTCTGTTATGATAATGTACTATTCTAGAAAATGTACATTTTACGAGTTGCTTGATATTTTTGTGCGTAATTTTAATTGTGTGTTATCTGCTTGTGAAAAGTTGAGAATATATTTATGTTTTTTTAAATAATTTCTCAACATTTTACACCCAGCACACAACACGCAATTAAAATTACATTGTTAGTTTTGAAACAAAAAAAAAAGTTTTCAACTATGTTAGAGAGCTCCAAAATATTATTTATATTATAGATCACGGAAGTGTCATTGATCCTAGTCTAGGATACGTTTTAGTTCATAATTAGAAATACTGGGGAAACGTTTAATTGGTGCGTGAAAAAAATCGGGCCGTGTCAGTGATGGGGGATACGTCTAAGGGTTTTACATGAATATAAGCTTTAGGTTATTGGAATTAAATGAATGCGATAAAATAAATGCTTTGATTTTATGGCTCACTTCGACAAACACAGACGAGATCTCTCGTTCGGCGCCGTAACCAACGCGCTGGCACATCGGAGTCTTCAAACACACTGCCCGGAAATGTTCTCCTCCGCCCACAATTGCCACCAGTCGTCGCGGGTCCCCACCCACCAAATAAAGGTAATTATCTCATAGTAAAGGCTGTTCACGATAAAGCGAGCACTTTCGAAATGAACCATAGAAAAAAGTGACGTGCGCCCAGTTAAGTTGGTAACGATTAATGGGAAAGTAGTTCCGTATCTTAACGTCAAATAAAATGTGTCAGGTAACCATTTATGTTGACTTAAATAATTTATTTCTCTTTATATATTTTTTTAATGCTTCGAAGTGTAAAAGTAAGCAGATTTGTAAGATATTTACTTTTCTAAAAATTTAACAGTTTCACTTCACCGACGCATGAATAAAGTGATGACGCCTATGACAATGTTAATCTTACATAAGGCGGAAGAATACACAACGTGCATACAAGTAGATCTTAAGCAGGGCTTTCAAAAGTGCTCATTTTACCTTGGATAGCCTATAGTCGTATAACCGATCCAACGATACCATATTTAATTCAATCGTGTTATTAGTCACGAAGTTATAAGGTGGTAATGGAATCCATGCAAACGTTGCATCGCATTTTCTGCCTTGGTAACCCCACGTGCCGGTCTGATTTTAAGGACGTGTGGACGTCTAAAACACCGTATTTCAAACACAGCTGCAACGCAGTTCAAGCGTCAGGCAAAAACAAACGTAATCGCCTTAATATCTTCCTTTACATGTTAAACAAACATTATTAGGGGCATTTATTTATTTGTGGATGATTCCATATGCTGGTTATTTTAAGGCCGCTTGATACCAAGCACTTCATTATTTTATTTTGGTACCAAACATTGCTCAGCCTGTACGCATTATTTATAATGACATTTTCCTCCAATAAAAATTTAAATAATTTAACGTCAAATCCAATTTTTTTTAATGTTTTGCTGCAGTTTTAATATTAAATACTAAGTTGAACAAATGAAAAAAATTTGCAACGTTAACTAATGCCGTGCGCTGCCGCTTGACATGCATATTTTTTTTTTTTTTTTTTTAATATGCAAACATTTTTTGGTAGAATGATTATGGGAAGGCATATAATCTAGTAAGTATAAAACGATCTTTAATGAATTTTATACGTAATTATTTGTTCATAAATTATATATATATATAATATATATATACCTACAAGCATATTTGCACAACATATTGTTATGTAAGGTATAGAATTAGTTTACTTTGTATAGTATATTTCATTTGTACAATTAGTCAGTATTTGTTACTATGGCTACAGAAAAAAAGGAAAATTTTGGCTTTGATATAAAATTGCAAAATAAATATTAAGTGTGAAAAATTCTTATTTGGGAAAAATTGCGTCACATACAATACGTAGAACAAGTTGAGCAATGTTTGGTAAAAATATAAAAGTATTAGTTTTTTGGTATCTGACACCCATGACACGTCTTTTGGACGTCCTACATCTCAGGTTTAGCACTTTGAACATTTGTCTTCTACTGCAGCGCCTTGCTCGGCCTACCGAATCGCGCCTGAAACTCGTAAATCACCATCATGAACATCTGACGCCTCAGAGCAGGTGTCGAATTACAGACGGAGGAGATGAAGATGAGGGTGTGGCATCTCCTTGGTGAACATAAATGGAAGGGATGCGAGAGGTTGCGAGGAAGCCCACGAGCAGGGGATAGGGGATGAGGGGGTGGAGGGTCTCGATAAACCTTGAGGCCGGAGGAATGGGGAATAGCCCCCTCTCCACCACCATCCCCTCCCCAAAAGTGTTGCCAACTCAGTGTGTCTTCCACCACATTTGATGAATTTTGATTGCTACCCAGTGGGCAAAATTAATATATAATACTCGTTGGAGGACAGTCTAACGGATTTATATTTAACTGTCAGTGGATTGTATTGGAATTCTGGATATAGGCCTGAACACACAAATAATGTTATGTACATGTATAAAATTAACCAGTGTGTCCACATTTATATGGTGAAGTAGTAGGTATTTTACCATAATCTGTCACATTAATGAATTGGTGGCATTACTTTCTTGTCGTTGTTTCGAAACAGTGAGTCAAGGGATTTGGGCGGCTATTATCATCAAGGATCTTGGGAGACTGAGGGCGAAGCGAGGCGAGGGGAACGGGATATCCCCGAGAAAACCCTCAGAACAGCGTCATCGTCCGACACGATTCCCTCGTGCGAAAATCCCGGGGGGGTGACCCCGCTGGGAGTCGAACCCGCTTCGCCTTGGTGAGAGGTGAGTAGTCTAACCACTACACCACTGTGGCCCCACGTTTCTATTCTTGTAAGTTCTGTCACGACTACAATTGCATAACATGCACACTTATGTGAATTTAAGTGCGTTTAGAATATTTATCTTCAGAAATACGATGTTAAAGATTTATTTTATACTGTACTAGCGAACCACCCCGGCTTCGCGCGGGTGCGATTTACAAATATGGCGTTGTTTAAAATTGGTTTCTGTGGGTCATCCTCAAACATATACTGGCGCGGACTTTTTTGTAGTCCTTTTTAGCGTCTACAATTCTGTAGTACATTAATTTGGTGTATCTATTATCGTTTAGTCTGCGTAAGCCATGTAAGCGCTCGAAAAGCTGCTTTTGACGACTTGATTAAAAAACGTTGACATTTCTCTACTATCCTTAAATTAAATATTAATGTGTTATATAACTAAACCTTCCACGAAAAATTCTCTAAATGATGGTGAAAACCGAATCAGAATCCATCACGTAGTTTAAAAGACTTATCCCATTACACAAACGCAAGTGGTTGGGCGATTTTGGTTTATACTATGTATATATTAATGTCGTTATTCGAAGCGAAACTACAGGATATTTTCATACTGTAGTGGAATGTGTTGGATTTTCCACTCGTGGTCTAGTGGAATTCTTAGTGCGCGCGTTGGCAACACTGCGGCGCGCCAACAGCTGCGAGGAAATGTTGCAGCTCGGATATGGGCCCCGGTCCGGCCAGAGTGGCGAAGTTAGGACGCACAACTCCGTCGCAACTCGGGCGGAGGCATCAAAGGCCGGCAGGATTTATCGACCGTAACTCGATATAAGATGACCGCGGGGGACAAAGGCGGGGTCCTGGAGATAGCGGTGGGGAATCTGCGGTGGCCCGTTGACTGGTGTACGCGGACTCCCTCCCGGTGGCATTATCGAGCCAGCGGACGGCAGACGAAAATTGCTTCTCGTTACCCGCTAATAATTTGTAAAGCGTTTTATGCAGGCCTACTATGTGCTTAACCATGTCGATGACCAAAAAAAGGTATTATTTTATATTCGTATGAAATACTTTTCAACTTGAAATTACGCACAGGTATCTTTAATTCCCTCAGCAAAAAATTTAGACCGCATATTTATCCATAACGACATAACAAAATCACTATACTAGTGCTTTTGGGAACTACAAATAGTAACTAACTTACTTACCGAAATAAGATAATTCACACTGAAATAAGATAGCATAAGTTACTTTAAAATTTTTTTGAAGCCCAAGCATTTTAAAAAGAAATAGTTCAAAATAAGAAAATGTTTGCATATTATTTATTCGTAGACGTTTATGATTTTTCGCTAAATAAATATCGTAAATATTTCCTTTTATTTTATTTATGTACGTCCCAAAACACAAATTGTGATTTCGACATGTCATATTACAGAAAATATGCGATATAAATGTCTTGTATTAGATTAAATAGTACTTCCAAATTACGTCTACAACTTGAATGGCATTCTGCAAAAATATAAAAAAATTGCATTTTTGGGCGACCAACACCTTTTAATACAGCATTTTATAATTTCGGTACTGTAACATTGTATTTACACCACATGCAATATCTCAATTTGTATGTTTGATAGTTGTCACAGCCCTAACGAAGATCATTAAAAAATCATTATGACATATTTAACATATTGTTTAAATATTCTCAGTATTTAAAAGAAGCTGCTTCTCAAAAATTTTGTTTCAAATAGTTAATAGCTCTGCCTTTACTGCACAAATAGGTTTCAATATGTTTCAATGTTTTCTAGAGTATTTTAAGGTATTACATATAATCAATAGAGCTATTTTGACAGGATGTTTCCAAAAATGCTTGAAGGTTTGGTAAAACTGTGGAATCGATGTTAAGTGAACCTTTTACAATTTATAATTTGGGATATAGGCTAAGTATAAGTTTATTTTATTGTGTCCAGAGGCTCTACACCAGAATTTATGAACTAAAATATATATTTTAAAAACAAATAACTCTTACGAAATATTTTTAATGTAGTGTAGTTATCACAATATATTTCCGTATTTTATATTTTGTAACTCTTGTTTTCGTATGAAAATGGCCTAGAACGCACACAACTTACTGCTTCACGCAACTGACTTGACGTTATACGCTGTTCACGGTAGATTGATCACTGTATATACACGCATTATTTGAATTTAATTTTCTAAGTGTTTGCTTTTAATGAATGATTTATCTTAAAACATATTTCTTCGCTCCCAAAGATCATGATCTTTGAAACCATATTTGTAATATTTTCTTTACCTACCGTTTTGGGCCTAAGTTAACTTGTTACTTTTTGAGACGAACAAAATAATTTTGTTATCCTCCACAACGATTTTTATTTGCATTTAAATGTATATCGATTTTTATCGTACGGTTGATTCTCCTTCCTTTATACGAAGTGAAACTGACAAATGTTTTACTTACATTTTATTGGGAACAGCAGCACGTGAGGCGTTCGTTGGCCTGACTTACTTGTTAGCCGGCAGTCCGGCCCATGCGGAATAATTCGTAGCACTCAGGGCCTGTATTACGATCTCTACATAAATGTTTGGAATAGCTATTCCATAGATAAGCTATTTGATGGTAAGCTGTTATATGAACGTTCCCTTAGTTGAGTTATATCTTGGATAAGTATTCCAAAGTGTTGGTTCGTTACTCTGTATGTTGGCAATAAGTCACTATTTTTGGTGTTACGGCTTATGTTCAGTCGTCAGTAATGAGTGCGATATGTGTTTTGAATAATATATATATATATATATATATATATATATATATATATATATATATATATTAATGCTTCTTTAGCAAAAGTGAGTTAAATAAAAACTACGAACCAGATTTCCAACTTTGAAACACTGGGCTTTATAAGCCCAGGCATACAATATAGTTGTTCATAATTATTACTGTCAATGGTGATATCAAACCTCGCACAGCTTGCTTTACTTCCATACAAATTATCACAATGCATGCATAATACTTGGTTTCTTACCATTCAAGATTGGGGTTAGCGCCTGTGTTTCTTAATTGAATTTTTTTAATATTTCGAGAATGACATTAAGCTTAGTGTTAATATTTTATTTCCATTTTTTTTCATTAAAAAATACGATTTCCAAAACTAATCTTCTGTGTCGTTATCGACATTCGCCATGTTTACTTGCATTTTGCAGAAATATTATACATAACACTCAAAATAGCAAAAAATTTCAATTCATATTTTTATATAACCTCGAAAACCATCATGCATATAAGCAAAACACCAACACCTGATGTTTGAGACACAATTTTGAAGCTTATCTAAAGGTATTAATGTTTGTCTAACACTTGAAGTGATGGATAGTTTAACCCCTTGATAACAGTTCTAGTTAGCAACAACTAGATGTCGTAATACACTATTTTGAAGCTTATCTAAAGGTATAAATGTTTGTCTACCGCTTGAAGTGATGGATAGTTTAACCCCTTGATAACAGTTCTAGTTAGCAACAACTAGATGTCGTAATACACTATTTTGAAGCTTATCTAAAGGTATAAATGTTTGTCTACCGCTTGAAGTGATGGATAGTTTAACCCCTTGATAACAGTTCTAGTTAGCAACAACTAGATGTCGTAATACACTATTTTGAAGCTTATCTAAAGGTATAAATGTTTGTCTACCACTTGAAGTGATGGATAGTTTAACCCCTTGATAACAGTTCTAGTTAGCAACAACTAGATGTCGTAATACACTATTTTGCACCAGCTGGTAGTTAACTTTTAACGTGATGTGTAACTAGAGGTCGTAATACAGGCTCTTAGTAACCAATACAAACACAGGGCCCGTTTTTATGTCCTCGCTTGCCTTCGATCGATACACCAGCGGCTACTGCTTCACGAATAAGTCGATGTTAAATGTGTAGGCCGCGAGGTTATCAGAAGATATCAGTACACTCAGGTGAAATGTCGTAGTTTATAATTTTACTAAACATTGTTCAACTTGGTACGCGTGGAATGAGATGACATTTTCCTCGAATAAAAAAAAAAACCCTTTATAATTTTTTTTTTGGAAAAGTTTGATGTCAAATACCAAATTTTTCTGTTTTGCTGCAGTCATAACAACAAATACTAACTAAGATATACTAACTAAAACAATTTACAACATTAACAAATGCTGTAGGCTACCGCATGGTATATCTGTAATCACAAAATTACACTTCATGCATTAGAAAAATGGTTAAAAATGAGAAAAAAATGTATTATACTTTACGTTTATTTTCTTATATAAGATTTGTTATTTGGTTATTGCATATGTGTCTCGCGGTAGCACACATCATTAGTTTAGGTTGTGATTTTTTTTTTGATAACTTAGCTAGTATTTGATGTTATGACTGCGTAAAAACCGAAAAAAAATTCGTATTTGATACCAAATTATTCAAAAATATAAAGTGTAACAATTTTTTTATTCGAGGAAAAATGGCATCACGTGCAATGCGTACAAGATTAAAAATCTTTGGTACAAATATAAAATAATAATTTTTTTTTTTTTGGAATCCAACGCCGTTAATTTGAATCGTGGAACAGCGGTGACGGTTTCTTATCAGGGAGGTCTTATGTCCCACTTTTGGTCAGCCGACGTACGGCTAAGAGATAGAAAAGACATACGTACGTGTGTGTGTGTGTTGGAAGAAGATTGCTGCAGGAAAGAGAAAGGTAAAAGGAGAGGTCTGGAGCTGATTTCGGATTGGTGGCTTCTGAAGGTTTCGCTTTGTGACGCAGGAGGAGGATGAAGTATTCTCGGACATTTAAGAGGCTTGACGAGAAAAAGTTACGTGGGATCGAGGAAAATTAAACTGATCACCGTTAACTTATAACCGGCTCTAACGAAGTTTAATGTCTTCTGACGTTCAGCCGGTCGAGATTATTTGATGTGGGCAAACTCCGGCCAAAGAGTTTCCAAATATGGTGGTATCCATTTATTTTTTTTGCAATCAACCAGAGGGTAACCTAACGTATGCATTTTTATCCACGCATTTCCCTTCGCGATTATTTTATAGTATTTTGTGCACGAGTTTTTTTTAGGCGTGTCACACGCAAACGATCATTCGTGTTTACCATTTCGAACTTCTGAACAGATTTAAAACGCATACAGATTAAAAAAGCGTTTAATAAAAAAATATATATTTATATTCAAATTTAAACATAGCATCTTCATACTCCATTCAGTTACTTCCAAATTTTCTGAAGTCCTGTTAAAGTTGCGCTTCCAGTATATTTCTCCACCTCATACAAGCAAAGCTTAGCCAACCCTAGAAAATCACACCAAATGGACAACGCACTAAATACGTACGCACCCAGTTTAATTATATTTTGCATGAAAACAATTTCATACTAGGCTTTACCAGTACACCTGTTACTCTCTCTTCTTATTAATGTTATTATACATGACATATTATGATTTATAGATAAAATATAAGTTACAGTTGTTTTATAAAAGTAAGTTTATTTCATGTTAACGCAATTTAAAAACGTTTATGATACAAGACATATTAAGGAAACCACCAAACACGCCATACAAGGGGCGATTTGCCAATGACTTGATAAAAAAAAAGTGTGAATAAACCGCGAATAGACTATAATTGAGTTAAATAAGGAACCAATAATTTTTCTGCCGTATATTAAGCAAGTTTGTACACGTTACGTAATTTTTACGGTTTTTTTTTTTTTTTTTTACTGTAGCATTCCTTATGTACCCTTTCCAACTGTCAGGAACTTTTATTAAAACATTGAAATAACTAACTCTTTTGATGTGACGTTTATCTATACGACATGCAATTAACTTTTCATCTTTTATTACCCATTTTACAGAGCATTTTCATTACACAAAATCCACCTGAATGTTTTTAGTATTTCCAGTTCTCAGTAAATTAAATACAGCCTAACAATAAAGGATAGAAACAGGATGTCGATACCAGTATTTCTCGTATATTTCCGAGTGATAGTGCTTAGAAAAATTAAGGAACTTATTATATTCATTAAAACGAACTCATTATTTCCTTTCTCTGGGATTATATTTACCATACGCTTATATGATGATAATAGATGGTTTTAAATGTCAAGTAACATAATGAACTTCGATTTATTTTAAGGGATATAAAAATAATGTTTTTTACAACCATTTTGTTTTAGCTAACGGTTAAACAAATTTTAATCTCGAGTATGCAAAGTTTTGCACAATTGTTATTTTCATCATACTATAATTTTACCTATTTAACATTGCCATTGCTATCAATAATATGTTGACAAATTATGTAAATTGTTACAAATATAATAATTTACGCACACAAAGCATTTCATCCAGTAATACTTAAAATATAAAAAGGACTAACAAATAAAATATATGAAAGGACTAATATATATAATCTTCTATTGCTATATTCACATAATATAAGAAAGTAGTGCACATAGGCTGAAAAATATGTTATCTTGTAATCGCGACCGGGCTGAAAATTTTTAGATCTGGAAGCTTAAACGTAGCCAATGGTACGCAATTTTGTGCGTAACCCTTAGCCTTTCGTTTCTGTGACCAATCATAAAATTTTAATACGTTTCAATTTCCGAAATTAAATGCAATGCCTTCATTGCCTTGCATGGTATAGCATGCGTTTAGTGAGCACGCAATATGCGTTATGATGAAATTATTATAATTAATTAGATGACACCCCAAAGTCATTAACTACTAGGTGTTACTGAATTATATGACCAGTTCTGCCACAAACAAGATATTTAAATTGATAAGAAATCTACTAAAAGAGTTAACATGATATGTCTAAACCAAAATTATGCTCCCTTATCAAAGAATTTACGTGGCAAAAATAGAACATTTTGTGCGGTGTTTATTTTGTCCCATACACAATCAGAAATATGTTGAATCTGCGGTGGTTCTACTTCTGACTTAGCGGAAAGATACAGTTATCCCGTATAGAAGCGACGTAATCGGCTACATTTTTTAGCTTAATGATAGAAATGAAAATGATGTTTTATGAAAAGTTTTAACATGAAATATTATATTCCAATTGTACCTAACTGTATTTAACAAAAATTTAGTTTAGCAGGGTAATTAACGTTAACTATCGGAAGTAATATATAACATTTATAAAGTAAAAATCAAATTTTTATCACGCGTACATAGTCTCAACTCAAATCCTCACAAATATTTGATTTTAAAAAACTATTCAAAAGGAAATAACGTGGGGTTGTTCCAGAAATTGTGTTAAACTATTTTCAGTAAAGGCGAGACATACCTCTGCGTGATTATATTTCTCATTAGGAATAGTCTAAGCAATTGTTTAATAAAAAAAATTGCGGGGGCATTCACAAATAAAGCGGAATAGTTCGAAATCCTATATTTCCCATGAATAAATTAAAACTCACAGTGTGGTCATAAATGGGGATAAACCAGTCTAAAAAACTCAAAATGTTATGCACTTGCATGAGACAGTCCCGAGGGAAAGAAGCCTTTAAGTTTCCTACTTTTCTGCATTCAAGCTGGTCGTTAGCAAATCATGCTTTATCACCACATGGGGCCACGGTGGCTGAGTGATTAGCACGCTCGCCTCCCACCAAGGCGAACCGGGTTCAATCCCCGGCTGGGTCACCGGATTTCCGCAAGTGGCAATCGTGCCGGACGATGCCGTTGGTCGGCGGGTTTTCTCGGGGATCTCTTCCGATTCCCCCGCCCCCTCATTCCCGCGCCGCTCCATATTCACTTCAATCACCCTCATCGGCTCTCAATACCTCGCTGTTAAGAGCCGCCCAAATCTCTTCACTTCACTTTATCACCACATGTCAGTGATATTTCACTGCGAACTACTGTTTTCTTTATTCTCGACCCTGTTTCACAACTGGCCGTGTTGGTCGTGTGCAGGAATAATCATAAAGGCAAGAGAAGAACGCTATTTAATTATCGTGGTCTGAAGTCTTAGGCACGAAGAATAGAGCTTAAAAGATTCGAGTTATATTCATTTCTTCCCAAGCTCAGCGCACAGATCCCTGGAGGCACGGGCATAATGAGCACGGACTCCAACCGCTTAGAACACACCATCCGTGAGTCTGTTTCCTAGAGAGACAGAGAGAGAGAGAGAGAGAGAGAGAGAAAGAGAGAGAGACCCTAGGAAGCGCAGGCAGCCGCTCGCGTTATAACACAGTGCTCGCACGTGAAATCGGTCTGCGCTGGTCCCGCATCCGTCTGAATGAGTTCTCCCGACGAATTACTCGTCTGACCACGTGAATTCTGCGCCCCCCCCAGGGGCCTAATACCGACCAACCGACAGACATTTGACCGCGACGAGTCGACAGAAAGAAAAAAGCCTTTCCGCCGGCAGAATATTCTACGTCCGTACGGCAAATGAAACGCGGGCCTTGGCGCCTTTTGATGTCCCTTCCCGCAATCCGCAATACACTCCGGTGCAGGTTGAAGCGTACGCTCCAGCGTTCACGAAAGGATTTATATATATGACAGGCTACAAGCACGGCCACAGTACTTAGGGCCATATCTCACCATAATTCTGTATTTCATTATCTGAAAGAGATTTATATAAGGACCACACATATGTAAATATTTCTAGTCAAATGATTATAATATTCAAAATATAGCACCGAAAAGTCTAAAATTTCGGAATATGGGAGTCTAGCTTCTATTATCCCAATTAACTTTGCAAAAAAAATCGCATGTCATGTGATCTATATCATATACATAAGTTGTTAATTAAGTATCAAGGATATTTAACAATGGGTACTCGGGTACTGATATCCTGAATCTCTTTTAAAATAGGTGTTGAAGTCTCTGCCAACACGTTTTTATGCTTCCCAGAGAAAGGAATAAATATTAATGCTATTTCCTCTCGGTTGAATAAAAATGTGTTGAATAACAAACAATACCTATCGAGTACCCTTTGTTAAACACGCGAACAGGGTTCTATCTCCTGCCGGGTCACTCCGGATATTCGCAAGTGAGAATCGTGCCGGACGATGCCGATGGTCGGCGGGTTTTCTCGGGGATCTCCCCTCAACCCTTTGATTCCGACGTTGCTCCACTCTCGCCTCATTTCACCTTCATCGGCTCTCAAGACCTCACTGCTAAAACCGCCCAAACCTCTCACCCCAACTCGACTCATTGTTAAACATCCTTGATACTTAATTAACATGTTGTGTATATTATATAGATCTCATCACATGAGATTTTTTTTGGCAAAGTTAATCAGGAGCATAGAAATTTGAGCTCCCATATTCCTAAATTTTCGAGTTTTTGTGTGCCATATTTTGAAAACTATAATCATTTGACTACAAATATTTACATACGTGTGGTCATTATATGCATCTCTTTCAGATAAGCTTTGCTCACAAGCATCCGTCGCACCCGTCAGTCGGTCATCCATCAGTCAATCATCCGTCTGTTTTTTCGTCTGCCAATCAAATGCGACTCGCAACAATCCGTCGTGGGTCGATTCGTCTGGCCAGGAAATTTTCAGTGCAAACACCTGACAACACGAACTTTCTCACGCACAGAGAAATGTTTTTTAATAAATGTCATAAATATATTCTTTTTCCCTAACAACATTTTCCCTATTAGCATTTCCTCTGAAAATTTACAAGTCATCTTCAGTTAAATTCAAAGGTGAAACGTAAAGAAGTAAACAACGCCACTTCCCGTGTGTATTTAAAACGAAAATTATTCGGACAGAAAACAAGTGACTTTTTTTTCGACGGCCATGTTCCTTGGACATGGCCGTCGGAGATATGTTTGAGATATATTTGACGGATTGACGGATAGAAAAAAGTTGCCCTGCGATTGGCTGAAGATCACGTGACCACTGGACTGACGGATGAAACGGATGGTCGTGATTCCACCTATGATGACATAAAAAATTATCGTTAAATGTGACCTTGATAATACAGAAGCGAAACAGCCGATTACTCCTCGAACTCTAGCGATACCCGCCAACAAAATGACGTCGCTGGCCAGCAAAATGTTTTAAAGTCCTTCGCCAATCAGCGCCTGCTAGCTTACTCACCAGCCTGTAGCCCAATAGGGAACACTTCGCAGCACGCAGTAGCCAATCAGAACAAGGCATGCTCCCAGGACCTCGCGTAGCCAATCAGAGAGTGGGGACATCCCCATCGAATTAACCGCGATGCCATTTCGCTTCTGTGTACTTATGTCCTCTGTGCTACTACTTCGTCCTTGTTTTTAGAAATGAGCTTCGTCGTGTTTCGAAAGCCACGTCACCTGATTTCGCTCATTAAAATGAACCTCCTGGTAAAATCGGATTCTGAGCCCACTGGTTAACAGATTTACAATTTTTAAGTCGCACCTGATGTGTGACGTTTATCGCAGTTTCGATCTGCTACGACATATAGGCATGACATCGCAGCGAACAGGGTAAATCGACTTATTTCAAACGGTAATAAATTTATACCAAGGAAAACGCCTACGTTAGATGACAGTCTTCTTGCGTAAAGCGAAAGAAAATTTACAAGAATGAGAACAACTACACTTGACACTTTCTGCGAAGTGCGTAGCGCTCTTTATCTTTGCGTGAAACGACTGAAGATTATGCGGTGAGTAAACTCCTTGGCAAGTCACCTTGCGCGGATATTGCTTGTGTGTTTGGGAACACACCATACCACCATACATTCCAACCCTTAAAGTGTACTTTATGACAATTTTGTGGTTTTTGCATCGGACGCCAAATGCCTGTAGTTGATAGTTTTATGACTTCTTGCCGTGAACATGAATGTTAACAGGATGCAAAAAAAGTTTGTATCTTAATATATTATGTTTCTTGCTATCAAATTATTACTGTTCTAGTAGAGCGAAATCACTGCAGTAAGCTATTTTTTAATATAATTTTCTCGTAAAATGTTTAAGTATTAAATGGGAATTCTCATTTAATAGTGGAGCAGGAGTTTATTTTCTGTAAACGTGTAATATGATTAGAGGTAAGAGCTTTTAACCTTGCGGGATAACTTATTTCCTTGGCTGCTAAAAAGCGATTTGAGCATGGCTGTTATGAAGGCGAGAACGCATTTGATACGCCATACCGAAATCGACTTTACCGTCTCTTCTCACTCGCACGCGCCGTCTACCCGAGGAGTAATCAAAGAGACCGGTTACCACACGAACGCATCCTACCTTGTAAAATGTTTCATCAGAGATTGAGGCAATTATAACTATGAATAAGGCAAGACGGTACCGGAGCTATATCAGCACCCCAGCTTTATCAGTACGTTACCAAGAAAGTCTTTCACTTGACGAACCAGCTTTATGGTAATTACGGCCTTCACTTGGTCCACAGAGTACTTCCTTTCTATCTCGAATGACGTTTAAAGTTTTCGGAATCAAATAATTCACAATAACCCGCCGATCATGGCCTGGATTTAGATGTGCATGTGGCTACAGATGTTGAATTCCAATAATATAAAGTGTCAAATATGTCTTAAAATTTAAAAACATTTGCAATTTTAATATCATGATATTTGATATAACTCACTTTAGATTCTAAGAAACACTTGATCTTCTAATACAACTTATTATGACAGTTCAGTTATACTAACCTTGTATAGATTTTTGAATTTCCATTGTAATGACAAAACTTCGAAGGTAAAGTAATTCAAGCATTTAGTTACGTTGATAACCAAATTGTTGAAAATGGTAAGAAAATAATTTGGCTTTTCCTAGAAACAGAAATAAAGCCTTTGTATTGTTTTTTTTTTTAGTCCCCGTTCTATGTCATAATACGTTTCGTAGCACTACCTGTATAAAATAGTAACATGTACTTAACACTTAAACATTACAGTTACATACGTGGCTTACCCGGATTCGAAACTAAAATCGCGTGATCACCTTACTGATCTCTGTCACAGACGCCTTTAACTTAACGCTAAGCAACTCGAAATTATTTTGTGAATCTCAAAAACATCCTGTATAATATTGGCCACTTGTTATTTTTTCAGTTCTTGTAACATGAGACATTCATGGAGAGAGAAGCGATCGACGTATTAAACGTAGTATACGTAAGATCAATTCTTAAACCTTAAATATATTGAACACTTTTGAGTTTCCTTTAATATCGCCCTACACTAGGGGAAGAGTGAAAAAAAAATCACTCGTATGTGTATGTGTATCTTTCGTAAAACGCCAACAAATCCCATATAGCGGTTTTTGTTGTACCACTGGACTGTTGAACGTGAGTCATACGTCGTAATATGCGCGTGGCACACGAAATATTTCTGTTTTAAAAAATAAAGAAAAAAATTATCATTTCAGTTAAATCTCTTTGTAAATTAATTAATCTCAAACGGCGGAATTCGTAAAACAATTTCCCATTTACGACTTATTCTTTTTAATACAAATTATCGATGGCTCCCAACTTTTCTGATAAATGAATATGATTGATAATTTCTTAAACTCTAAGTGTTATATACCATTGTCTTTCATTTTTACGTAGGTATTTCAAGTAAGTGTTTGGCTTTAAAAAAAATTTATCCATGCTATCTTGAACGTTTGTATTATTATTTTATACCTTGAAAAGTGCATACTTGGTTTAATTTGATTATTGCGGATATTATCACCTATATATATATATACTTGTCAGAACGAAATATTCCCTTATCTCTCCTAAGGAATCACTAACCAGAAAATAACTAACGCAGTTAATGTGTAACGATGAAAGGGATTTTGGAAAACTACTATTTGTGGCATGTCATACTAAATATTTATACAGAAAATCTGGATTAAATGTTGTTGCA
Source organism: Dryococelus australis (assembly GCA_029891345.1). NCBI lineage: Eukaryota > Metazoa > Arthropoda > Insecta > Phasmatodea > Phasmatidae > Dryococelus > Dryococelus australis. The sequence goes on from CM057003.1 coordinate 47,720,171, forward strand.
AAAAGTTGTATACTTAAAATGTGAGTTATTGATAACCCTTAAAATTCACTGCCGTCAAACGAAATTATAATGATATACAAACGAGAGGATTTATTTCATACCATGCGAAAACACAATCAGAAAATATGTATGAAACGTATACAATAAATAGTAACGTGATATTAAATAACTGCGATTAAAGGAAACTGAGAAATTTAAGGTGAAAAGTTTTGCAGTATATAAGTAAACACCAACTTCTACCGGTTAAAATAAAAATAATTCGATTCGTCGACATAATTTTCTACGCATTTTCCTCAATATTCGGCGCGATTCTAACTGTTTGCACATACCTGTTTCATTTTCTTCTTTGTGAAGCCAGGGTCAGGAGTAAGTTTTATCTGTGAATTTTGATATAACTGTGGCCAGAATGAACATATTTGTGTACGGCGTGTGTTTCCCGGATTTCGTAACGAGCCCTTGCGTGGATTTGTCTAACTCTATACAGGATGCACTAAAATTATAATTAGCTTCATTTTGCATGTTAATTTTCCACGTGTCTGGTTATTTGAAACTTATTCATCCGCAACCAAGCTTGGAGCCGCGGATCTTTATAATTCACTTAGCCATGAGTGTTTTGATAAGCTGAATTTACCAGTTGTAAGTTATAATCGTGCGTTGCATACGCTTTACCATGAAAAATAATCAAAGGTCGCATGTTGACGTCAGTATATGTTAGTACTTTTGTTATTGTTTTATTGTTTACGAAATTTAAACGACTGCACTTTTCTGCTTACGTATATGTATCTGAATAAGTCATGAATGGCACTGTAAAATTATTGCATTATACGTAAGTTACGATATGGAAGCTTGCACTGAAACTACAATTTTATTTTGTTTTAGTTTATTGATAAACTACTCTGTCTCGAGGGAAATATTGTAGAAGCAAATTTAATATAAGCCATTTTAGTGGAAATTATTTACAACTACCATAATATAACGTGAATACACAAGGAGAGTCTATTATTGAACCTATATTTCACTGTAGTTTGAAATTATTAACTTAAAAATAGGCCACAAAATAATTTTCGTATCCATATTTTGGGATTTACACATGAAACAGGGAATTTGTGCTCACTCTAGGGTGAATTTTATCTAGTTAAAAGCAGAGGGGTTTTAATATTTTATTTGTTACACTGTAAGAGCAAATATCAGCATTAGTATCAAACGTCAACTGAACCGAAACCCTTCAAGAAAATTTAAAAATTAACCATTTAGAGTTTCTGCCGGAAACTTCAGTTTAAAGTAGAGGCATTCAGGAAAAATAGTGTAGTTAACTTCTCACTTATTTATCTGAATCGGTCGGAGTTCTTACTGGGTCGATGATTTTTCGAACACGATTCTTGGCTCGGCGGTGGGGTAGTTCACTGTCTTGGGGTTGGTTCTTGGGTCTTTCCCGGGATATTCTTCCTTTAAAACTCATTTTCACTCTGCTGTTGCTCCATCCACTCCTCATGTTAGATAAAACAATGGGTAGGACAGATAACTATTATAAATTTATACTTCTTTAGTCATTCCATGTTCTTCCTAATTTTGTTGGGAATTGCCTGCAAATATATACCGTGGTTTAATTTCACAGTAAGAATGTTCTGACGATAATAATTTATAATTCATTACTGTTTTTTTTTTTAGTTTTCTTTACAGTAGACTTTATGTTTATTTTTCACGATATCTAATTCTGTTGCAATATAAAATTTATCGAAAGGACATTTGTAAATAAGTACAAAATATTAGAAATTCGTTAACAGTTTAAACTGATCTATTGAAAAGTTGTTTTACACTTGAAGGTACTATCGATAAAAATAAACTTCGATTGTAAGTTTTTTTCGTAGTTTGCTTTTTTAAATCTTCGTTATTTTCAGCATTTGTTAAGATAAAAAGTTCAGAGATTTGACACATATTTATTGTAGTGTAAATATTTTTATAAATCACCAGTACGCTTTTGAAAATGTTGCATGTTATCGTTTGCATCGTAGTAAGAGGCAAGGATTGGTGATAGAAAGGGGGAATTAAAATTTGCGAAATCGAAACACTGATTTAAGTTTTGAATGGCCAAAGGAAAAAGAAAACATTTCTTATAGGTTTACTTCTCAGGAAGAAAATATAAAAATTAACCTGGTATACGTACGTTTAAAGTTGTGTATGCAGTTACTAATAAGTATTTCTAAATATGCGTGTAATAGTTAATTATATAATCTTAAGAGAATCATTAAGATTTCTGAAGTGAAAATTGTGTGCAATTTAAGTTAAAATATGTTTGTTCAGTCAAATAAATTGTAAACAGCAGTTAGGCTTCAGTCATCTCAGCGATGGACTTCGGAACTACGTTTCATAACAGCTTAATGTAATTAGTGCACAGAAAATAGAAAATGTAATTTTCTCGTCACGAAAGAATTTTTTTTTTTTTTTTTTTTTCGGCGAGAAGTAGTCTCAACGAAAAACTCTCGCGGAGTTAATATTTTGCATTTGGTGACAAAATATGAAACTCTGCTAAAACTTTTCCTTCCCATTTGCCCGGAACCCACTGTTTATCACAAACTTATGTAAACATAAAACAAAAGCACTTGGAAGTCGTACTTCAGGAAACAAAGTTCCCTGGGGACGAATGAGAAATTCACTTTTTTTTCTAAACCACGGAGAGATTATTGTTAAAAGAAGGAATGACCTTATTGTATTAAGTAAATCTGTTTCGAGATTTAAAATAGCTAGAGGCGAGAGGGAAGAATCTCTCTCTCTCTCTCTCTCTCTCTCTCTCTCTCTCTCTCTCTCTCCCCAGTATATTTGAGGTTTCTTCACACTTTCTGAATCAAACCTTAGAAAAACACCCCAAGTATTTAGTTAGTTCCTAAATATTCCTTGTATCGCAGGCGTTTTATGCCTCTATTAACTTGAAATTTTTCGTTAAATTGAAGTTTTACCTGTATATTTTATTTATAAATTATATACTTCGTATATAATAAATATGAATTTAAAAAAAAAGCGAGGAAACTTGTGTTGGTGGCGCCTATTAAGAAATAGTGCTCATGCAATATATCATTACAAATAAGTGCGCGCGAATTCGGTGCGTTTGTCCTTTGGTGTAATTTTCCAGAAATACAGATGATGTCCAGTGTGTGTGTTTTTTTGTCTGCTCCAGACCTTCGCAGTGCTTGAAACAACAATAGAAGTTCACTTCTGGGGAACGTTAATAAAAGCACGAGTGCTGGTTTAATGACGAGTTTCTTAAGCGCACATATCGACGCAGATTCGGGCGCGTGCCATTCCCGTAAGCGCCTAATTATAAGACATAAACCAATAAGTTACACGAAACCGGTAAATCATAATATAATATCTCAATACTTTTTTTAGGGCATGCTCCTTTATTTATACCACGTACGTGCACTGCTAAAAAAAAAAAATCTCGTATATTTACGGACACTTTTACGGAAATGCGCAGGGAAACGCAATACGCAAAGACAAAAAAAATCGGACATGGGCTCCGTAAATACAATATACGGAAAGTCTCCGTATTTCCTATCAGCTTCAGGTTCCGGTAACGAACAATGTCGAGTCCACGCGAAGTTTTGTTCGTCACTGTAAACCAGAAAATTATTTTCTGCCGCAGCCACGATTTCCACGCTGCTTAGACACATATGCTTTCGAACATTGAAGATAGCATCAGGCGCGTCTGCGACATTCAGCAACTCTTAAACTACGCAAACTTTAATAGGCACTAAAAAAAAAAAAGTTGGCTTCACTCTAAAAACATTTCCTTTGCCCCAACACATAATTTTGTTGCCACAAAGAAAAATTTGTTTAAATATGAACCACTGCAAAGCAGGCTTGCCGCAGACATAATTTTTGTTTGGTCGAAATAGTAACGACTGCGTCAACTTTGTATTGTATTTACAGTAGTTCGGAAGACGCTCTGGTGGTAATGTCGGTTACATTGTAAGGAAAACGCGTGCTCTGACAAACAAAACGTAATTTGTATGTAAGACATATGTAACGCATATTTCAAAATAATAAAAAAATATATATATATATATTTTTCGGCTCCGAGATTCGAACCCGCACACCTCGTGTTGTTAACGTAATGTCCTGCACCACACGATCACTTCCTTTCGTTGCGCTCGGAGTTCTTTTGATCTGCAGGTTGCGTGAAGTAGTAACATGGGCCAGAATACAATGCACCATCCCTTGGGAATAATTGAGGTTAGCGGTGTGGAGAATCACCGGACTTCAGAATGACTTTAAACGTCTGCAGAACTAGGTTTGCTCATCTGAAGTTTCGTAACTGCAGAATATACTTATTGGTTTATGAACGTTCGCGTTGCGACAGCAGTTACGCATTGAAAACTACACTGTACGACGTGAATTCTTTAAACTGGTACCTTTGGTACAAAGTAATATTGCTTTACTGTGAATCAAAAGAAGCTCAAATAATATTTATTTCTTAGCTATAAAGAAATGTAATGTTGTCATGAAACCGTGTAAACAAAACATTTATTAGCAGCAAACGTATGTTTTTGTAACCTTCTCTTTGAATCAAAGTTACACTGTGTTACTGTAAACCAAACAATCTCAAAGAAATAGTTTACTTTGCCGTACAGAAAACTATGTATAAATGTTTTAGAGTGTAAATCATTACATCAGATACCACAATTATGCCTGCAATGGTACGTGAAGAATGCAGGTGAACGGTTAGCAAAACAGGAAGTACAGAAAATTAGCAAGAAAATTTACGTAAATGTTTCGTGAATTCACGGAAAGTCCGTTTTTGAAAACCAACTTATCCAGTAGTCTTCGTAAAATCTCCGTAAAATTACGGACAATTTTTTACCAGCACTTTTCCTCAAATAAGTGAGAATTTTTTTTTAACAGTATGAAGACTAGGGCCACCTATTTTCCCTCGCAAATATTTGTGCGCAAGATAGACATCAACATTCTACGACCACACAAGAAGCTATACTTCGGATATTGGCCGAGTGTCTGTGTGAGGATACATTCTCTATTTGGCTGGGCCTCCCGGCTCTGGATGTCAGGAATTGGCTGGTAGACAGCTCAGGTGTGCGAGAGCTAAAATCATCCAACCACGAAATTATTTCTGAATTAACGTGTTTTCCAGTACAACTAGTCGTAAAATCTTGTTTGCGAGAAACAGGTGGCCGTATGGTAATGACTAGAGACAGGTGTATTTTGCGATAATATTTATGGCCATGCTAGACTTCAATATTCTACGTCCACAAACACGACTTCCTTCGGTTATTGGTCGCGTGTCGACGCGAGAAGACATATTCTCATTTGACTTGGCCAATCGTAATAAAGTATTCCGGTACCAAACGTCCATAATTGGCGGATAGACACGTGAGCCACGTGACATTTAAAATCATCCAACCATGAAAGCGCATATGAACAAAAGTATTTTTGGAGTACAGCTGGTCTTGAAATATTTTCGCGAAAAACACCTGTCTCTAGTAATGACATATAGTAACTACATGTTCCTTCGTTGGTAATTGCCCAACCTAATAGGTGCTAGATGTGAAGCTAGTCGATTTTGTTCTGTATTAGCACAACCTACTCAGAAAATGCTGTGAGATGTTTTGTGACATCGTACTAATTAGCAACTGTATCGGGTATGGCTGTGAAATGATTTTGTAGAGGTAATTCATTGTAATATCGTGGTCCGGTGTAGTATGTGCTATTATGTAACATAGAACTTCTATGTATGATAACTGTGAGTTTATGAACATTTCTAATATAATGATTATGAATCTTATTTGTTTGATGTTGTCCAATATTCAATTTTAGAAGTTTCATTAAATTTGATATATATTGATTATAAAGTAGCACAATTTTACATTTATTAAAAAGATTCTTATAGGAAGTTGAGTACTGTACATTTGCTAAAATTCGCAATGCATTTTTTTTGCAACATACATACTGCCTTTCTTACTGCCCCAAAATTCAATACCATACCTCATGATCGAATGAAAAAAAAAAAAATTATATACCATTCGTAGTGTTTTATAATTTACTATTTCTTGCAAGGTTCTCAAAATAAAGCAAATGGATCATTATTTTGTTTCAAGTAATGAAATATGTGCATCCCATTGTAAATTTTTATCGATATGAAGCCTTGGAAATTTATCAGTCTTGGATTAATTTATAATATTGTGATTATAATTCTTTAATATGCTCAAATTAAAAGCTACAATTACTCGCGCGGAAAAAGTAAAAAAATTAATCACTTCGTTATGACAAATGTTATCCTGACACTTTTAATTCAGCGTTATAAATATTGTTTCCTGCACAGTGAAATGTAATGCACATGTGCAATATTCCCTTAAAATAGCATTCATGCCCAGACAGCTTCTAGATAAATTAATCGCCTTCGCAACTTATTTAGTTTTCAGCAAATGTTCGATATTTTAAACATTTTGACGTCGATTTTTTTTCGTGCGCGACTCTTGATTGGCTGAGACCGTCAAACATCAAATAAATTTTGTAACTGGTACAATCTTCAAATGTTTGATGGAAACTAAAGCCATTTAACTTTTCCAGACAAACATGGCGGCGTTTATGACGTTGCCATGATAGTAGAAGATTATTGCAGATATTGGTGCAACTTAATAATTTAACTAAAATACACACACATTTCTCACTTTCAAGCATCAATTTTTCTATTTCTTCAAACATGACTCATCTCTTCAATTTCACCCCCCTAAAACAAGATAATTTGACCCAAAATCAACATCATGTAACCGAAATCTGCGTTCTCAATCAAGCGTACTTTTTTTTAAAAACATACTTTGTTTACTCTTTGATCAGTGGTCCATTTTCAGGGTGAATGAGGCTAAAATTAGATCAATAAGGGTAAATACAGACTTAAAATCTGAATAATATCACAAGAAAAGTTGGAATTTCATCAAAAATATGATGATTTAGCTCGAAAATTAGTCTTTAAAGAGCCACACAAAGAGTGAACATAAGTTGAAAACTGATTTTGATTTTGAGTTGCGTTTTGAAAAATTTGACGGGGAATTAGAAATTTGTTTGAATTTAACTTGAAATTGGTTGAATATTAGTTCAATCTTTCAGTTGCGCCAATATCTGAGAACGATTTGACGCGGGGAATTAGAAATTTGTTTGAATCTAGCTTGAAATTGGTTGGATTCTAGTTAAATTATTGAGTTGCACCAAGATTTGTTATAGTCGTCTACTGATGACGTCATAAATGTCCAACTTTATTTGACCAAACTTATTGGAAGCAGTCTGACGGAAAATTTGGCAGTGTGACAGGGACTTAAGACCTGCAAAACCCCACCTGCAATCTCGCAATAGACAAACAGTTTATGTGAACGTGAGTATTGAAAGTACATCACACTCCTTGTTACTTCGTTAAACGATGAAGATACACTATAGGCCGTTCACGGTAAAGTGAGCACATTTTTGAAGCTGTCACATCAGACATAATAATCAATAAATACATTTCATTCTGGCCTCGGTCTTTTTGTTTTGGGTATAGGGAATTTATACACCGTGTTTATTACTCATATGACAGGGTTTACATTAACAAGTGGTGGAAGGATATAAATTGGTAGAAAGGAAAAAGTAACTACGGCTTCAAAAGTGCTTACTTTACCGTGAACGGCCTATACCTAGAGATTAGACATATTCCCGGTTACTTCCAACACGGTATATACTTCTTACTGAGAAATGTTTTTTCTAAGTTTGAGAGCGAGGCGTTGTTGACAGCGAAGTCTTCTGCTCCCACGATGCTGAGATGTGGCGAAGACGGAGCAACGGCGGGATGAAATGTCGAGGGTAGCGGGAGTGTCCCGCGAAAAAGCACGCTGGCCATTGGCAATATCCGCCATGTTCCCCACGTGTGAAAATCAGGGTGACTCCACCGAGAATCGAGCCCGGTTCTCCTTGGTGGGAGTCTAGTAGTCTGTAACAATTACGCTATACCCCGGTTCCCTTAACCTGTGAAGTGTATAGGGTCCATTCACGGTAACTTCAAACTTTTTCTGAAGCCCTGCTAAAATTAATAAATAAATAGATAAATAAAAACCTACTTTCAGGCTATTCGTCCGCCTCGTGAAAACAAAACTTAACCCAGTCTAGAAAATTACACCAAAGGGACAACGCGCCCAGTATAATAATATTTCCCATTTAAACTATTTCATACTAGGCTTCACAAACACGTTTATTTTCTCTCTGTTTATATTAATTTTAACTGTAATGAATTATTGTAATATATAGGCAAATCATAAGTGCAATTTAACAAAAACTATGATACTTTTATTTTAACCAAAGAATAAAACGCTTGTCATAAGTAATATTTAGGAAAACACCCAACAACGTCATAAATAGGGCGATTTTCCAAGTGTTTGATTGAAAAATTTGCGAATATATACAGAGTAATGGCCAGTAAGAGAAGTTTATAAATAGTTATTCCTGACTGGAAAATTCATGGACTTAATGATAGGAGAGTAAAAATGTTTTAACACTTCGCACTTTGTACACATATTCTGGCACTTAAGATAAGCCAGAATTGTTTCACTTGTATCCACGTTATAGTAACGAAATTTCTGCTGGTCTCTTGCTTTTCCACTTACAGACGTCTTATTGGTTCATAGCAACGAAAAAATTCAGCCAAATAAACGCTTATTTCAATTTTAATTTCAACAGGCTTTATACATACGTTTTTGTTGTATACATAATCGCTGTAAGCTTATTGCCCTCAGAACTTGCTGATTACCGCTTAAGTTTACAATTTCGTAAACCCCTTAACGCTTATGTGGCCAGGAGGCTGACACATCGCGGCCAATCCCTTACATAGATTCACTTTCGAGCACCGGGTGTCGCGGTTCGGTTTCCACTGTAATCTCGCTGTCCCGGAATCTTTATCCTTCCAGCATAGCCGTGGGACTTAAAACCCAGTTGACAACAAAACTGCCGTCTCTTAGTTACTTCCAAGTGCTTCCGCGGGGAATTGTAACGTCACGCCGTAAGTTAAAATGTTTGCATATGCCTGAACATGTTCTAAGTTAAGTTAGAGTTGTTTCCATCGTAGTTCCAGGTTTAATCGGATTTCATCAGCTCTGTAAAGCAGACCACTTCAGTATTACGGTTTTAGATAATGTCAGTAATAGTATAAATACTGCACTAATTATATTTTTTTGAAAATAATTATTTGGGAATATATAACAGTAGATAATCTATGCGTAAAATATACGCATTAACTATGGTGGAAAATATTTTTTTATTTCCCAATTTGCTAACAACATTTACAGCTGCAGTTTATTTTGTGGCTCAGTTTTTTTTTTTAGACTATAAGTGCAACTATCTGCAAGCTTTAGAAACGCATTATTTCTCCATAGTATATCGCATTATTTATTATATTCAGCCTTGCATTCCGTTTCATACTTTGGCACAACAATCCCAACGTAAAGCAGTTACGTGATGTCTAACGCAGAATCACACAATAAAAGCGGATTTTTCGGTTAAAAATTACGCAGTGGCGGTATACCACAACACCAACGGGTTTATTGAAAAAAAAAAAAAAAACGTAATATACTATGTTGTTCAATGTAAACTGAGCTTTTTATAAACCCTTCTTAAGATCTACGTGTATGTGCATTGTGTATTCTTCCATCATATATAAAATTAACATTACGACGGGCCTGGAAAATTCTTATTCATGCGTCGGACGAGTAAAACTGTGTAATTATTAGAAAATTAATTTATATTATCACATTTGACATTAGTTTCACTTTATGCATGAAAAAACACATACAAAAAATAATTTTAGTATTTGCTTTCAATGCAACACATTAAGGCACGAAAATACTTTACTTGAGTAGTTACCAACTTTACTGGCCGCATGTCAGTCATCGTGTCTATTAAAATACGTGTAGGTAGAGGCGGTGATATTTTTTTCAAATTTTGATTTCAAAAGTGCTCAGTTTACCGTGAATAGTCTACACTGTCGACAAAGCCCTTGTAAATTTTGCTTGAAAGCCGCGAAACTATATCTACAACGTTTCTCTCCTTTATATCTTTAAAATACATTTTCTCGCTTGCATTCCCCCATTAGCCAAGGTTGTTTCATCCAAATAAAATAAACAGCCTCTGACGGACGCACTAGGGGTTGTTTCCCCATATTAATTCCTACCCCTGACTTGGCTCAAACGCCGTTGCAGTTTCCTTGATTTAACGCAGTGACCCCCCAACACCATTAGCGTAAACTCTGCTAGGTGTTGAACAACCATGTTTACGGGTAATAAAATGGAGACGCGAATGATGTTATCATCATTCGCGTCTCCCTATAATCGCACCATTACTTGATGAGCGTGAGAGGTAAACTTTATAAACATGAATCTTCCGTAATACTGTGCGTTTTATCCGCTATTAGATAATTGAAATTCGCTAACAGCCCTCTGTTCCTCGCCGATTTACAACATCGAAACACGTAAATATTGTACCCGTGTCGCTCATGTCAGGCGACAGTGCTTTTGAGTTGAGTTGAGGGATTTGAGCAGCTCTTAACAGCGAGGTATTGAGAGCTGATGAGGTGAGAATGGAGCAGCGGCGGAATGCATATGAGGCGGAAACGGGAGATCCCCAAGAAAACCCGCTGGCCAGCGGCATCGTCCGGCACGATTCCTGTGCGCAGAAATCCGCGAGCGATCCCGCCGCGAATCAAACCCGGTTTGCGTGGGAGGCGAGTGCTCTAACCACTACGCCACCTCGGCTCCTTGAGGAACAAAATCTCGGCATAGGCCTTTCACGGTAAAGTGAGCACTTTTTGAAGCTGTTTTATCAGACATAATGACCAATAAATACATTTTATTGTGGTCTTGGACTTTTGGTTTTTTGGTATGGTGAATGTATACACTGTGTTTATTACTCACGCGGCAGGGTTTACATTAACAAGTGGCGGAAGGATATAAATTGGTTGTAAGAAAAGAGAAATTAGGGCTTCAAAAGTGCTCACTTTACTGTGAAGAGCATACAATAACATTTTTTATAGTAATTATTTACATGTGATTTATGACACACATTAAACTTTTACAAATTTGCTCAGCGGCCGTGTGAGTAGTAATTAAGATGGTGGCGGCGATAATAACATACTTAATTTGGCAAATAGATCCCGCGTTAATTTCATTGCATATTCTCCAAGGTGGTTGTCACCGCTAAAAAAAGAAAAAAAAAAAAAAAACACGCACACACACACTTAATTTATCATTTTGATTTTTCAAACAAGAAGAATTATTGACAAACGCGGTACACAGAATTTTAATGATACGGATGAACATAAGTTTCCATTCTCTGATAATTTTATCGTTCTTAATTCTTAGTAACACAGGGCATTTGTGCTAACAATTTTGCAGTAATGTAGTGAATATTGTCTAAATACAATTTTCCCGTTTCTGCTTGGGAGTTTTCATACAGAGTGCAACTGAACTTTACATACAAACGTTGACGTAAAAAAAAAAATTGTAAAATATTTATATGTATACGATGATTGGCCTACGTCTATTTCGGAAGGGTATAAATACACTTGAAAGTGTTGCTGACGCTGAGGTTTATTGCTAGTATCACAGCTGTAATTAAAGATAAATCTTGGAGTTTTTGGATAGTAAATTTTTAAACTACGAAGTGTAAAGCTATAAACATTGGATGCGTATATCAGCCTATTTCTTGTAACAGGAGAGTTTGGAATCCCATTTGAGCATTGGAAAATTTAACTTTCCGGCGCTTGAAGTTACCTGCGGATTATTAATCTACCGTAAATGGTGAACGAAAAGGTCGTCCTATGTTTTCTACCTATTTTTAATGGGGAATCATGTGCCGAAATTTGTCGGTATAGTCTACTCGCGGTATCTTCACATTTTTAAAAAAGCAAACCTTTGAAAAATAACTTAACTTATGGCGTCTTTTGTTGTTACCTAAATATGTTATAAAGCACAAGTATTTCATACTTATGTCAACACAGATGTTAATTTTTTTTTGTTAAATAGTACTTTTACTTATATTTTATCTATAAATTATGATATTTTAGTTATAACTAATAGGAATAAAAGCATATAGAAAATAGTTGTGTTGGTACCTCCCAATAGTGAATAGCCCTCGTGAAAAATATTAAAGAGAGTGCTCAAGTATGTGGCGCGATATCCCGTCGATGTAATTTATTTACTCGTTTAAACTTTGTTTGCATGAGGCTGAGGAATAACCTGGAAATATAAGTTTAGCAGGGCTTCAGAAAAGTTGGAAGTTACCCGTGTTTGTACTTTATAGTTCAGTTCCGCCATGTATTATAAGTAGCGATCGTGTGTGCGTGTGATTGCAGTTCCTCCAGAGAGCCCCGTGGTTGAAAAAATAACATCGTAGATGAAGTAGTTAATTAATTAACTGTGTTTCGTGAACTGCAATGGACAGTCTAGGCCAGGGTCTGCAGTTTACGCTAAAGGCTCAGGCGACGAAAGCGATTTTCGGAAAAGTGCATTTAGTTTCTCCACCACGTTTCACGGCCACCTGTGGAAATCGGTCCTGGCAAGAACACGTTCTTCCGAGAGAAACGCCCAGGGAGTTTAAGGTAATGGAGTTTTCATAGCCGCCTAGAGCTCCTCTCTGGTTCTGGGCTCTCACCCAGATGATTCCGGCCAGCCTAGAAACCGCCAAACCCCCCGAACGAAAGAAAAAAAAAATCCTTCTTCCCGCCCTCTTCTTCTTCGTTTCTCCCCCAACCCCCTGACTTACTTTATCCCTTCCACTTTCCTCCCTCCCTCCCCGTGCTGCTTCTTTACCAGCTCTCGTCTGCGAGATAAAATCCCGTGCGTAATTACCCATGATGCAATAGCCGGGGGGCGTCACCAATGCTGTCGTCATTTTCGCCGACGAGGTGGTTGATAAGAGGGAAGAAAATGGGGCGAAGGGTTCCAGCTCCTTGCACCGTCTGCCGAGGGCTCGCTCACATATTCATGTGACATTCAGAAATACTTACGTTCATCCGTGATTCGCTGTAAATTAGGCTTTACTTATTTCTTGCCCACAGCTGATATTATAAGGTCATTGGTGTGTAGTGGAAATGAGCATGGCTCGGAATCATGTTATATTCAAACTAGGGCTCTGATGACAAAATCCGGACAAATGAGTACCCGGTTACCCGGGTATCCTTTACAGCGGGTACTCGTAGCAAAAACACCCGGGTATCCTTTACGTTGGGTACGGGTACCCGAAACCGCCAGTACTCGGGTACCCGTTTTGCACACTGCGTTTCGTGCCCGATTCATTGCGTACCCGACGATAATGTGTTTGCGTATATTTACGGCGACGATTTATGTTCCTTTAGTCTGTTGTTTCCCCATTCCAGCAGCGTCCTCTTAATTCTTAGTAGTGTCATAAATCGGCTCTCGGGTCGCTGCCCTCTTCTGCTATTTGGTTTTCCTGTATGATGTTATAACATTAGCAGTCAAAGTGCAAGGAACTCCATTAGTGTCATTGTCAGTTCTGTTACCTGATCGCGTCACAACCGCAGTTAACGTTCTTCGTTAGCTCCCAGTTTAACGGGAGGAAATCGCGAAATACCAAAACCAAGCTGGGTGTGTAAATTCGCGCAGAAGACGGATCGAAACACTGTTCTCGAAGACTGGAGCACAGCTGCTAAAATTCACGCTATTGTTCAAGATAATGGAAGTTCTATTACAGCTCCAGTTCGTGTCTAAGGTGATGTCAAGCACAGTATAAAAAGTTCTGCGCACACGCTCCAAATTTCCATTACGTATGCTGTAGAAGGTGTACAGGAGTATTGTACCGTTTGCGATAAAGTAAGTCACGTTGTTAGTCGCTTTAAGCATTCCGTTGTTGCTTATTCTGTCTTGAAGGAAAAAAAAAAAAAAACCTAGCTTGGCCTGAACCATGAACGACTTATTCAAAGTTACTATACGCGGTGGGATTCGATCTTCGTGATGTGCGTCACTTTTCTACGCAATCGTAGTCCAATTAGCGCTGTCCTGGCAGATCGAGTATACACAAAGGACCTCCCCCACTGTTAAGCTTGAGATCTGTGAACGTGACTGGTCTCTGCTAGAAGAAAACGTAACTCTGTTAAAGCCTCTGGAAGCTACAACCAATGTTATTTCTAGTGAAAGTAGGGAAACTTTGTCGGTTGTCCGCGTACAGTTATTAGAGGTATTCTTAACAACCACTTCTGTCCGAACTAAAAAGACAGTGACACGACAGCAACCTTCAAAACCTCTATATCGATGTCCCTTTATTCTCGGTCGCAAATGGACGTAAATATGCCTGAGTTAGTGCTTCCACAGCAGGTTGCTTCATTTCTTGTTCTCCGATATAAGAGGACTTGCGCGCTGAAGACGAGACCGCGGCAGATGTGACCCGACAATATGTTTGCCAGACGGTAACCGAGTTTTGCACACATACAATGGAAAACCAGTTTAGTAACCAATTGCACGATAGGGATTCGTATTTCGACCTTATATTTGCTTACACCCAAACAGAGATCGGATGGCACCTCCCAGTTTGAACACTATCTCAGCGAACCTCAGGTTGGACATCATGTAGGTCCTCGCGAATGGTGGAAGAGTGCGAAAACTCCTACTCCATGTTAGCTCTTTTAGCAAACATATACTTGGGATGTTATTTCGCTAGTTCAGAGAGGACCTTTTCTACTGTAGGCAATATAGTTACTTCTCAACGTAGTTCTCTGTCCCCAGAGAACGTTCATTTACTTGTATTTTTACACACTAACCGCGCTTTCGTAAACCCCTCAATTGGAGCTCTCGTTCATTTCCTTATTTTGTTATTTTCGTTCCAACAAATGTGTAACTTAAATTTTATTTGTTTGTTCAGGGACTCCTCCATTGGTTTGAATGGTTTTTCTCCAATTATGCGTTATTTTTATCAGAACCAGGCCGTACGGTGTATTTGCAAGTTTCGTTGAAGTTTCATATTACGTTCATGTGAATAAACGAATAACGTCTGCGTAAAATATACGTATTTAAACTAATTTATGGGTACATGTCAGTTTGCCGTAAGGAAAATCTCCACTGTTTAGATTTGCAAATATGTAGGAAATAGATATAAACAAATTAATTTACATTTGTATTCATGTGTGATTTACAGTATATACCATAATAGACATTACATATGGCACAACTTCTTTTTCTTTACAATACAACTGATTAGGTAGAATGTACATTTCGGGGTATCTTCGATCACACAATACGTATTACATAATTGCAAGGAACGGGTACCCGGGTAATAGGCTCTATGAGAGCAGGTACCCAGGTGCTTGCCTCTGTACTCGGGTAACCGGGTATTACCCGAAGACACCGGGTAGTACTCGGGTACCTGAATACCCGGGTATCACTAGGCCTAATTCAAACAACGTGATCACTACATTTTTTTTATCAGTTGACGTTTTTACTGCAATCAGTTATTAAACCAGCTTACTAAGTGGAAGGTCCTGTATGCGAATCACATGAGTGCTACTTACATGTGATGCCGTGTTTATTCGCAGATTTGATTTAAATATCATATTCATTTAATTTTAGACCGTGGTCAATTGAGTGATTTGAATGCGTTTATGCAGGTACGTTCGACAGCTATATTCGACCACGAGTATACCATGTGTTCCCATGATTAACTTCTTAAACTCAATGTAAAGAAATATAAATCATAACCTCATAAGCACGAAACGTAATAGGTTTAGTAATTATTTATACTCGTTTCCGATACTAATAATTTTTGGTTATTTTTTTAATGCAACTAAACTTACATTAACTATCGAAGTATGACAAATGCCATTATTTGACCCGGTACATTATTCGCTTCAACAACTACAGAAATTCCCACCAATTTCCACAGCCAGTTCGCATTAAACAAGAAGTTATTGCAATCGGGACACGTCTGGAGCGAATGTAACGCAATACAGAGCTAAACATATCGAAGTAGTTCTGTGTTCCCTGTGAGTGTGTCCAAGGCGAGATAGTTTACGGAAACTCCTTTGTATTAGGCTTATTGTCACCCATGCTCAAACACCTTAAAGTAAATCGTAAGATGCGCGAGCAAAATTATACTTTTTTTAATAAGATTGATTTATATTTGAGATGTAGACGTCTCCTGAGCAATAATTATATTTAGTGTAAGTTTTATTCAGTAAAGAATAAAAAGCGCTCCACAAAATATTGAAAAGTAAATAAATATAGTTTTGTTCTAAAATTGTTTGTGGTACTCATAAAATTATTTTTATACGCCACATTACTTTCTGAGAAATAAATAATTACGTGAGATGCATTCTAGAATATTAATTTTTTCAGGAAATTGATAAAAATTTTTAGAAGTATACGGATTGCACTACAAATCACTTGCCTACTTTTGCGCTAAACCAACATAAGTTTGCATCCAAAAAATATGGCTTACGCTTCCACGGTCCATCCGATATTCAAGCCAGGATCATTGTGCACCGAAGGTGAAGACTTATCGTTGTAGCGCCTCCCTTCAGCCTGCCTACTCACTCCTGTGTTCACTCTGTTCCCACATTTTGTAATTAATGGTTTCAAGGCTGTTTAAGTCAATATAGCATGAAGGGAGAGCACTCGTGGGAAGCGTAGCTCACTGACGAATAAGTACAAGCAACCGTGGATTTCTCTGACTACAAAGCACATTTACTAACACAATCTTACAAGAAATGAGCAATGAAAACATGTACAATATCTTAAGTCTTAAGTGGAATCTCTACTCTTTGCCGTAAACGAAGTTAATTAAGATTACTCCTTGACCTGCCTATCCTTGCCAGTGGTATTTAATTACTGAATTATAACCCATTCACCGTTACTTCAGCCTTTTCTGAAGCCCTGCTAATGTTCTACTTCCAGCATATTCCTCCGCCTCGTGCAAACTAAGCTTAACAAGTCTGGATAATTACACCAGAGGGACAACGCACCACATTCGTGCGCACTCAGTTGTAATGATATTTTGTATAAGAACTGTTTCTCACTATACGTTACCAACATAACTATTTTCTCCCTGTTTTTTGTTCAAATCATTTATCAATGAAGCATTATAATTTACAGATGATATATTAATAACATTTCAATTTAACAGAAAAAAAAGTAACTTTTGTGAATACAAGTATAAAACGCTTGTGATACAGGACGTGTTTAGGAAATAACTAAACACGTCATATATGGAGGGATTTTTCAATGGTTTGATTTAAAAATGCCGAATAAACCGTGAATGGACTAATATGACTAACGGGGTCTCGATAGGTACCCAAGCTGGATTATGCTCACCATGAAAGTCTCTACAGTTGGTCTAGAGTTCCTCTAGGCCTGGGTGGTAGAGTTGTCCTGCTTCAGCCTCGCAGAACCTGTCGTCGGCTTCGACAACCATACGTAACGTCGTACTGGTCTCCCTGGCGCGTCTGGTGGAGGAGGAGGGGGGGGGGGGGGTTGGCGCTTTGTGCATCCAATATATGCTCCTGGGGGAGTAGGTCAGGAGCTGTTGTTTGTAAAATAAAGTAAGCGCCTCCTTCTTGTCGCTATACCCCGCGTTGTGCCTTAAGTTTGACGTGTGCGGTCCCTTGGTGGCCGCTACATCGTGGAGAGGTAAGATTTGGGGGGAGGCTCTCAACCTCGACGTCTTGAGAGATGATGAGGATTGTTCGAGGTGAGTATGGAGCAGCGCGAGAATGAAAGGGCGTGGGAAACTGGATATCCCCGAGAAAACTCACCAATCAGCGGCATCGTCCGATACTATTCCAAGACTATGAATATACGTCGCCTGTAAATCTACACTAAACAGACAAAAATAGTGAAAATCATTACATTTAATAATGCAAATACTCGCAGTTTATACTCCACGGCTCTACCATCTCCGAGATTAAATTTTTGCGTTTAGCATATTGAAAGTAAATAATTAAATTTACCGCTATTTTGCACGTTAGGAATTTTAAAAATTTCAGATTACAATTATTTTATAATTTTCTCGTGGTTACTCCCACCTGGAGTTTGGGTTTGGTATGGAATTATTGTGTGGCAAATAAAAATTAAACAAAACTTTTAGGCCGCCACCTTGAATTAAAATTTATCTGCCATTTTGAAATTGTTTGTAGGCATTACGTAGGTAGATAGTTTCTGAAGTACACTCATTTGAAAAAATAGAATAAAAAATAAACAAAGTGTGTCATTATGAACGAATTGCGCGAGTACAACGAAGGTTGCGACACAGTACAGTCACAGCCCGACATGTGTCCCATTTGCGTTTAGTGCGGTCTGATTGCGTGGATGTGCTACTTAGGGGGCATAGATGTGCCTCCATCATTTACAGTTGCAAGACAACGAATAAGGCCTTAGTATCAGTGTGAGCAACGTGAGCCACAGAGCCAAGTTCAGTTGACGCCCAGCATGCCCCGACGGTGCATTCGTCAGGCCTTTGGCCAGACGGATGAGTTTGAGAGAGTCCGCATCGCCGACCTCCGAGTGGCAGGTTGGACGTTTCGGCGCATTGCTCGCACCTTGAACCGTTCTGCCTACACTGTGAGTCGGTGATGGATGCGGTGGGGACGTGAGGGTACATACACCTGTCGAGATAACTCGAGTTGACCCCGGCGGTCCACGAGCAGGGAGGATAGTTTCATCTTGCGACAAGCTGTAAGTACTCCACGGGTTTCGCTGCGCACCATCCAGGGACGTGTCATGGCAGCTGGGGATGCGCCTAGTGTCCACCAGCACCATATCCTGGCGGCTAGCAGAGCGGGATCTGTCGTCGCAGCGTCCCTTACGACGTCTACCATTACGACCTGAGCATCGCCGAGTATGTGTGACCTTATGCCAGGAACGGGCAGCATGGCAGATTGCGGATTAGCAACGAGTGGTGTTCAGCGACGAATCACTGTTCTGCCTGGGTACAGACGACCGCCGAATTTGAGTCGGGAGACGTCCTGGCCAGCGTCGTGATGCACGTTTCACTGTAGAATGGTACACCGTCCCAACGAGAGTTGTCATGGCGCAGAGTGCCATTTCCTACAATTTACACGCCCCGCTGGTGGTGACTGGAGTCCTGATGGCACGGCAATACATCCAGGAAATTCTGTGACTATGTGTGCTCCCCTTCCTTGTGCAGCTTGATAACCCCGTTTTCCAGAAGGATAATGCCCGGACTCGCTCAGTGCACTCTAAAAATTTGTTTGTTCTTTTACAAGAAAAATCCTTGGAAACCCAGTTGCCAAGAAAATCCTTTGTAAAACTACAAAGACTTTTCTTGTAAAATCTGCAAAACATTACTTTGTAATATTACAAATGGTAGCCTTGTATTAAAACTGACATTATTGAGAAGTGTAAATGAAATTACACTTTTTCTTAAAAAAAAAAAAATGTGATGAATTAGTAACAGAGAAACAGTAAAAAAAGTTTTCAAAATATAATTTACAAAAAAATATGTACTTCGCCGGCACGGGAATCAGAACTCACAACACTTGTATTACAAGCCCGTCCCTTTAACCATAAGATGAACTTGACTTACGTTAATAGCGCTTATATAGGGACAATATAATATTTAATTTATACGGTTAAGCAGAATAGGTACATTTTGTTTTATATTTCAGTTGTTGTGTTAAGAGATTTGGACGCCTCTTAACAATGGGATATTAAGAATCAATTTAAGAGTTATGTTTAGGCAGGTAACACTAATAAATAATTAATAATACGGTCACGTTTTATTGAACTTGTCGTTTTATTATGATCATTTGAGTTCTTTTAAGTGTCTTACGTAATTCGAACTTGTAATACATTTCTCTTTGCACCCATAGTTTTTGCACAAACAGATTTATACGGTTTTACGTTGTTGAGTGTCCGCAATTTTGCTGAAGCTCGTGGATACGGCTCAGTATAGTACAAACATTTCCTAAGGCCTATTAAAAACATGGACCTTGTAGTTTTACAAGAAAAATCTTCCTACTGCATTTGTAAAACTACAAAGTATTTCTCAGTAAGAATTACAATATTTTTTTTAGAGTCAAGTCTACTAGTATCTCGGACTTTCCTTCGTGATGCCAACGTGCTCCTTTGGCCAGCAAGTTCCGCAGACCTCTCACCCATCGAGAATGTTCGAGGCCAGATTGGACGGCAACTCCAGTCAACGACAACTACAGCAGATCATGGAGGGTCGTTCGCGCCAGCTGAGGCATGATATTCCTCAGGAGAACACGCGATGTCTGTACGCCTCCACACTCTACCATATCGCCACCTGTCTCCTTGCTACGAGTGGTCCAACATCATACTAAGTGCTTCCTGCATGTGTTCGACCCCTGAAACACATGCTTGGTGTGATAGATTATTTTGATGTTTACCGTATACATACTACGCTATAAAAAAATTAGTAATTTTTACTGAGAAATACTTTGTAATCTTACAAATACGTGTAACAGCAAAAAGATTTATCCTGTAAAACAACTCGTTTGCAAAACTGCAAGGGCCGTTTTTGTTACAGACCTCAAGAAATATTTGTACTACACTGACCCGTATCCACGAGCTTCAGAAAAATGGTGGCCATTCGAAAACGTAAAACCGTATTTAGCTGATTGCGCTAAAACTATGGGTGATGTAAAATGTAGTTGTAGTTGCATGCAAAAGGAAATGTATTGCAAGTTGATTCTCTCTTATTAATTCATTACATTTCTTTGCTGAAGAAAGGAAGTAATTTTATGTACACTTTTTAATAATGTAAGTTTTAATACAATCCTATCATTTGTAATATTACAAATATATGTTTTGCAGTTTTTACTAGAAAACAGTTTGTAGTTTTACAAATGATTTTCTTGGCAACTGGGTTTCCAAGGATTTTATGTAAAAGTACAAAATTTTTTTAGCGTGTACCATGTCCTGTGCATGTGTCCACATGCGTGCCCCTGCGATGGCACCTCCAAGGTGAACCATTTTTTTTTCAAATGAGTGTATAATGCACCGCATTCTTTTATCGGGATAGAAATATTAACGAATCCATGAAAACATATATTTCTACTCCCTTCAACCACCAAGGGAGAAATTTGAAAATCATAAAATTCTACTTTAGAAATTTGTATTTGTAGTTTTGTGAAGTCAGAACCACCGCGATATTTAAAAGAATTTAAGCAGTATTTTATAATACACTT
This sequence comes from Dryococelus australis, assembly GCA_029891345.1. Classification (NCBI taxonomy): domain Eukaryota; kingdom Metazoa; phylum Arthropoda; class Insecta; order Phasmatodea; family Phasmatidae; genus Dryococelus; species Dryococelus australis. The sequence continues at coordinate 47,741,370 of CM057003.1, forward strand.
AATGTACATATTTTATCCTCTTTCACTGCTTAAGTATTTAACTAAACAAATATCCCGAAATTAATTTTTACGTATCTGCAAATGCAGTATTTTGAAGCAAAATAAACTCGTCATATTAAATTTAAGAAATGCCGAAGACTCCGTGAAAATGCATTTCACTTCGTGTTTACCCCTAAAACGAACTACTCCCTAAAACAAATTAACACCCTGAAGTTTCATATTTCCGTATACAGCGATTTTGGCTGTTCTTCGACGGAACGTTACTAACGCTAGACTTAGACTCGTTTTTACGTCAAGGGCTCAATTTATTGTTGTACATTCATTTGCCACAATGCCAAGAAAATAAAAATACAGCACACTTCACTCGAAAGCTAAAGCAAATTTTCTGCCATTTTTCTCGGTTCTTAATTGTAGAATGTCATTATCAACGTCAGAACATCCTAACTGGCATACACTGTAAGGTAGAATTACGTGGATATATCCATCTGAAAAGAAACGCCAGTTTCTTTAGTGTGCGAATTCCCAATATCACTATCCTACTGGTCTAAAGTAGACCGGAAACGCTTATTGTACTGTTCAACGTTCAAGTTGTATGGGTGCTAGTCACATAAAATGTGAGTTGACAGTTTCACAGCGAAATGTTCCTCCAAACACCCAATAATACACAATCCAGCGTGCTTAGTTGAGTTTTTTTATTGTAGGGTGCTGCCAACCTCACATAACGTTGTAGCAATCTTCATGAATACGATTGGTGAATTAGTATTACGTTGCCAGTCTCTTTAAATAATGCGAAATTTATGATAGTACTATAATTTCTACATACAGGTTTAATTCTGGCAACTTAATGTGACTTGGAATGCGCTTACGCTGCTAGAAATCAGCAAGACAAAATTAATGGAGACCAACTTCTGTATAGTAATGTACACATTGACACAAACCAAACTTTTTACTGCAACATAAGTTCAGAGAAGTGAAAATGATACCAATATATAGCATTCTATCTTAGTACAGTCAAAATTAATATAGATTTTATAACATATAATATACTATATATAACTCAAATAACCCGGACGTGTGCGTGCGAACTCGTCTTGAAGTATACCCTGACTAAATATACACTTTTTTAAACTATGTAGTAAAAACAAATTTCATATATCTTCAAATTTTGAGTAATTGGACAAATTATTTTTAGTTAGAGATATTTTTTTATCTGTCGTAAGAGTAATTGAAAATATTATTTATATCTGTAAGCGTAATATAAACTATTTACGTACACTCGATCATTTGTACCTAAACAGTGTTACAAATACTGTAGTTTTGAATACTCGTACGCAAGCGTCTAAATGCTGGGAAAATAACGAGACCTTTCATTCGCATATCATTTCGGATACGCCACAAGCGTTTCACGTTGTAAGTCATTTGCAGCTGCTAGAAATAACTCGATCGATTACTTATTATCCTTTTTAGGGTTGACGGGGCCTTTCAATGAACACCGAGTCGGCGTTGTTTTTAAATCCGATGGCCGAACTTGGTTGACAGGAACCGAAGAATTCAGGAATTATTTTTAACGACAAGTTAGATTTCAAAAAAATAAATTTTTTTATTTTATTTTTGCGATATTAATCGCAATTTGAACTGTTGGCCATTAACAGTCGTGCGAGAAAAATAGACCGAGTACTGTGTCACCTGTTATGGAATAAAAAATCCTTTTTCTACAGGCGCAAGAGAGAATTGACAAATAACAAAGGCTCGACATTACATAAGATGGATTACAGATCGCTGAACTCATAAAATGTTCCTGTTCCTATTTAAAAAGAAAAAAAGAAAAAAGACGAGCGGAAATGCAGCCGTTCAGCTTTAGGGTGCTTTGTACAGAAATTACTGCTGTAGTCTATTCACGGTAAACTGAGCACTTTCAGAAGCCCTGTTTGAGATCTACCTGTAAGCGCATTGTTTATCCTTCCGCCATAGGTAAAATCAACATTTCCACGGCACTGATCACCTTATTCATGCGTCAGTAAAATAAAACTGTAAAATTATTAGAAAAGTACCTATTTTACAAATTTGGTCATTCTTTCACTTATCTGTTTAAAAAAAAAAAGCTGAAAGAAAAATACATTAATAATGGTATTGGCAAATGTTTACCGAACTCTCTTAATTCGACGTTAAGACATGGAACTAGTTTCCCCTCAATCGTTACCAACTTTATTGGGCAGGTTTATTGGGCAATTTTTCATAGGCTGATTTCAAAAGTGATCACTTTACCGTGAACAGCCTTTGGGCAAACACCGAGATACCAAATCATTGCGGGTTTTCGCCTCTGCAGGCGCTTCTGCAATGATGCACGATACGGCGATGTACAGACTCTGTGTAGCTCAGTATTTCACGTAGCCTAAACCTTACACTAAAGTCGTTCGCACGTTCAATTGATTCGGCTATGTGTGGCACTCCACAGAAAAATCCGACAAGGCTGCTATATATATACATATGGCATCCACCCTATATCAAGTAGTATGTAAAATTTTCTATGTTACGTACATCATTTAAATAAAATAATTTGTATACTATCTATACATATGTATGTACATGAACTTTTAACCACCATACATGCAAAATATTTAAACAAATTTAATGTGCCAAGTGGTACACAGATGGTATTTGCAATATGAAACCATATTTTCCTTCCGTTTGTTAACTTGACAGCATTTGCATCACGATGCAAATTCCTCTTGCTTCCTTAACTATACATAATTGAAACTCTGCGCTCATAAATGCTACATTCAGCACGCTGATGCGAGCAAAATTATACCCGTAATGACTACAATTATATAATTCATAATTTAAAAACACCGTTAATATCCGCACGGCTCTTGAACTTTTAGGAGAGATAAAGATACAATTTAAACTCGAAAATGTAAATATAAACGTACTGCAGACAAGAACCGCGCAAATCGGATATTAGCAAACCGTAATCTCTCCTAAGGAGGTTGCAACTTTGACGCATACCTACTGGTGCACGAATTTATAGCAGTCAGCTGTCTTCCTAGAAAAAGCTGCGTAAGATGTTCAACTGTTATTTATGACACCTCATATGCAAAAATACTGACTAACTGAAAATAGTTTAGGTGACGTCATAGTATTAGTTTGATTCTATGACTAAGGGGCTCGTTTTCTAATATATTTTATAACTTTTCGACTATTCAATATTTCACGGTAATAATTTATTATTTCCTTTGCTTTTATCGAATATATATTTTCTTCAAGTGACTCTGAGCATGTTAACCAAAAATTAATCTTAGCTCTCATCTTCATACTACTTTCTAATCCAGAACGCACGTCTTGGAACGAGAACTAAATCCCTTCATCGCTTATACTTAAGGAGCATCGAATAATCGCACTAGTATCTCGAAGTCCATTACAATCGGATGGTTTCGCTATTAGTAACTGTACCGTACAAAAATTTTTGGACGCGATTTACCATCTTGCAATCAAAATTAGGACAAAGCATGTTCGTTACATGTTAAGCGGTCATTATACGCTATTGATAAACATGCATTACAAATAAAGTGATTCTCACAGTTTAATACAAAACGATAAGGACGAGAAGTTCTCCCGTTCACCGAATACGTGGATGTAATATCGTGTATGTGCTGTCAGTTTGTAGAGCTCGTTATACCTCCTTGCGAAATATCCCCCGTCGATTGCAGAACCCGTCGGAAAATCTGCCACATGAACGTCTCAGTTAAGTTCGTTATCCACGAAAATCTAATCATGTGCCTTGAAGCAGTAGCCTTTCCAACTCGGGGGGAAAAAATTCGCTTAGCATACTAATCATCGGATTGCCAATGTCAGATATTCGTTACGTGCACAATCAGCGTGAGACCAATTTTCTTCACTATTATAGCCATGCATGGGATAAATGGATTTTCCACAATTTTCTCTATAACTGATGTATGTTACACTGGGGAAAATATTCGTCATTGGCACAGCATTCAAGCCTTCGTAAAACTGATCCAAAAATATTTTATTTAAGTATTTGAGTAATTTAATATACATACAAAAGGTTTCGGTCGAAAAAAGTGAGTGAAGAGATTTGGGCGGCTCTTAACAGCGAGGTCTTAAGAGCCGATGAGGGTGAAGTCAGGTGAGTATGGAGCAGTGCTGGAATGAAGGGGCGGGGGTTGCGGGAGATTCCCGAGAAAACCCACCGACCAGTGACATCGTCCGGCACGATTCCCACTTGAGAAAATCCGGGAGTGACCCAGCTGGGGATTGAGCCGGGGTCGCCTTGGTGGGAGGCGAGCGTGCTAACCTCTCAGCTACCACGGCCCCTTTTTTTCAGCTTCGTGTTCTTGAGTACTGGGGCCGCCTGCTCTTCACGAAAAGATTTCATGACTTCTTGCACCCCGAAACACCAGTATTGCCCACGTCTTAAGCGTCTGCCAGCCAATTACGGAGTTACACTGTCAGGGCAGACTTTATTCTGATTGGCCCAGTCCAGTAGAAAATGTCTTCCCACGCAGACACACGGATAGTAACCAAAGTAAATGTGCGAGTTTGCACGTAAGAAGATGAAGTCTAGCTTGAGCATAGATCTTTTCGCAAAAACAAATGGTCCTATTGAGTACTCATATGTCGGTCGACTGTAACAGTAGCGCGACTGCCAGGTATAGACCGTACACTGTTGAAATCAACCTTTGAAAAATGTCACGGTCCCTACCTGTACATATTTCAACGGGCACGCTAATTGTAATGCGCCCAGTGAAATTGGCAACACCGGGGGGAAAGTATTTCCACGTCTTAGTGGTGAATTAAAAGTTTTACGTAAACGTTTGTAAATACTGAAATTATATTTTGCTTTGTTTTTTTTTTTTTACACGCGTATACGTGTAAGACTTAGCAGATCTGTAACATATTTTTTTTCCCCAGTAATTTCACAGTTTCGCTTTGCGGACGCATAAATAAAGTCATGAGGTCCATGGTAATGCTAATTTCACATGCTGTGGAAGAATACGCAACGTACATACAAATGGATCTTTCAAAAGTGCTGAGTTAATCGTGAACCGACTATACCTGACAGTGAAGTATCAGACACGGTAGGTTTTTCGTTGGTTGTAGGTTGAATAGACTAAATATGAGGTGGACCGATTTTCGCGGGGCCGCGGTGATGTAGTGGTTAGAGTACTCGCCTCCCACCTAGGTAAATCCAGTTCGATTCGCGGTTGGGTTACTCCCAGATTTTCACTCTTGGGAATCGTGCCAGACGATGCCGCTGGTAGGAAGGTTTTCTCGGGGATCTCCCGTTTATCCCGCAGGTTCGCTCTTGCGCTGCTTCCAGTGCGCCCAACATCGAATCTCTCCCCACTCACCTCTACAACTGTCAAAGTCACGTGCTCGACAGTAATGGACGTTTACGTTTACGTTTGAAAATTCAAAATATCCGCCCTCTTATTTGAATAAAAACCTTTGCTCAATTCTTCCAACCTTGTTTAATACAACAATAATAATTTTAAAATAGTCAAAAACCTCAAATAACATATTTTCATAAACAGTGTTCTAACGTCAAATCCCATCCACTTAGTTTCTGAAAGTGCCATCGGCAAAAAAGAAGTCCAATATTAGAACACGGAGAGTGGCCTCTGCGGAGCTAGTGCGAGAGCTCTATCCCGCTTTCCCTCTACGGTACCGAGTGCTGAATGCACGTCTGATTTACCTGTCTATGGGTTGCGTTCTGTTACAAACGGACAACAATTCGCATCACACTCCCCAGCGACAGATGACGTAATGTCTGCCGTCTATAGAAGTGATCGTGTAACCTTGCTTCTTCTGCAGCGCTCTCTATAGTAGGGTCACGAATCTTCTGGAAGTTACCAGTCCCTCGTCCAGGCGTCAGTTCTACATTCAAGAAATTATTACCTTTTAAGCATATTTAGTTAGGGTTCCTAAGAAGAAGGGATCGGCGAAATCTAGAATTTACTCAATTTTAATGTTTAATTTTTTTCACGTGTAGTTATATCGAGGCTTTCTGGACATACGACCTTGAAATCTATTACAATGTTGTTTAATGGAAACTTAGGAATGAAAAATAATTGAATTCTGACTGCTGACTTCTACTTATCGAGTTTTTTGGAAGCCGGAATACCCCGCGGTATATTATGCGTCAGATATAGAAGTAATTCTATTCATCTGTAAAATTCCTTTGTGTGATTTCTTCCACCCCAGAGGCCCAAGTAGTCCATAATATTTCACATTAAGCTTGTCGAGTAGCCGGAACTAAATTCTCATTTCATAGTTTTGTACAAAGGCGTGAAATATAAATGCATTTTATTTGTGTCCCGTAAGCAGAGTTGGAAACTCATTCATATTTATAGCACGGACACTGCCCGTTTAGCGCGCGGTTGTATTTATTTATAATTAAAAAAAGGTACATTGTGACTGTATAGTGAAAGTTACAAAATTACACCAGAAGATGTATCTTAAGTTTTGTCCGTCAGTTATTTACGACAATACGATTCGTAGAATTTAGTACTGTACGCACATGTGGGATAAACAACATACCTGTTCTCAGCTTGTAATATGATGACTTAAAAAAAAAAAAAAAAAACTGATTCGCATGAAAACATAGTGACATAAGGAAGAACTCACTGTTTAAAATGGGTGCTTACCTGAGAAGGTGCGATGGTCAGAATTAAGAGGTTTCTGGCCTGAGTAAGAGGATTCACTTATAAAAGGTTCACTTTGACTGCAGAACGTATTTTTGCCCGACTACGGTAAAGTAAACGGTACGACGTGTGACTATGCCTTTATGACTATACTCGTACATTTAACTGAAGACTGGATTTTGACTTATAAACAAACTAAAACCCGACTACTCATAACTTTTACTTTTTAATAGACGGCAATGTGTACGGCAGCTATCGAAACTAGCGACCGTTCATGTTGATATACGAGCTGCAACTGCAAACTCGCGAATGTTGGACATGCTCAGAGATATTGCCAGTGTTCGCAGTCTCATACTTAAGCCAAGTTTTGAGGTTAACGTTTCGTGGCCTTGAGAGATTGCCTACATCAGCGCATTAAGGGTATCAAATGATTAATTTTTTCTGCGTTTTGAGGATAGTTTGAGTTTTTATAATGGACTATCAATTGTAATTTCGCCAAAAATACCAAACCAATGGAAATACAACCGTGGTAAAGGAGCTGTTAAATAATATCAAATGGATATGAACTTCAAAGTATGTATATTTTAAAAATTATTTAAATGCAATGATTACTTCGCCTAGTATATTTCTTCAGTTCATAGCAATGCTGTAAATCTTTTCATTTTAATTAGAATACTTGGCTGTGCCTTATAGATTTTTAGAGTTTAATTGGGTATAAAACTTAAAATGAAACTGCAAGTGAATTTAATGGGGGGGGGGGGGACGCAATTCTTATGAAATCAAAAATGATTTTGAACAATAGCAAGACCTATTGCATATGCATTATTTTGAGATTCATTTTTTACAAGATAGAAATTTTAAATCCCTATAGTTGTGTTAATAAGTTTCTGGAATTTTATGTTTCTCCCCCTGTTTGACAGCCTGTCACAAAAATATTAACGCGGCGAAGTATTAAAAATACTTTTGGGCACTTCAGCAACATTAAAGTGACTGAAAAGAGAAAATCAGCTTGTTTAAGTCTGGGAGCTTGGTGGCTACCTTAGCTGTCGAGATTTGCTGTTACAGATATCGCACAATGTGGTGAAAAGGAGCTGACGAGATTATAAACGGTGATAGACAGGGGCTTCGATGTTCTGTCTCCACGTGATGTGTGGCAATATAAACTGAGTGTCCGTAAGTACAGTCCGGTGTATTTCTCCCAGGAAAAGTCGTCGAAGCGTTAACGTAAGTTTAATTTGTTGCGGCATTGTATGTACATCTTCTGGAATCCACAAGTGACTTGCTGCTTTTGAAATGCTTATCGCTCGTGAAGAAGCATCGTTAGTAAATCTAAAAAATGCCAAGGATATCAGACACACCAGAGCTGCCATGCAAATAAGTGCACGGAATCAACTGTTCAAACCAGAAGGTGAAGTACACCTATGTCTGGAAATCAGCTGCCCCCGTGGGTTGTGCTAAGATACGATAGTACGTCACTATTCGCTCCTTAGAAAACCGTCGTCCAGTTTGTCGACTGGTGTGCTTTATGGGAGTTGTTGATTTTGTACCACTCTGTGATGTCTCGACGCTCTGTCAGCAGACACTTGCAATTAGAGACCTGAGAAATTCGCGAGTTCAATGACCTTCGAACTATACTTTACAGTCTTATGTACAAATGTGCCGATGCCAACTGTGCATTGGTTGTCTACTGTCATAGTGGAAGGCGGCGATTGGGTCACCGTTCTCCAGGAGGTGTCAGACACCGTGTGCACCAATGGGTAAAGTTATATAAACACACGTGTTATGAATTCTAGCTTATATCAAAATGAATACGTGGGTTCTTCAAGTTGCCTCCTTACAAGACAGCCAAGACAAGTTAGAAGTGAGTTAGTTATATCCACCACTGCAGGAACACCAGTTCTATTGGTCTCTGTGTTCTCACTCACTGACGTTCTAGTGGCCAACATGACAATGGAGACGCTTACTGTGATCTACAACGTTCATTATTGGCTGGTCATCAGTCACTGAGGAGCTGAGTTGAATTTGTACCAGTAAAATGTCTTTATTTGTGTAAGACGTTTTACAATCACACCTGGCCTTTTGAAGAAATGTTACAAAAATATTTTTGTAGTCAGGAAAGTTATCGTTACTGAGCTGTAAAGTTCCTATAAGATCCTTTTTAAACACATACAGTACAACGACTGCGTGAAAATGCTAGTTATATTTTCAATGACAAATAAATTTTCAAAATAATTTTCCTCGAGCTACACTCGAGCGTATTCCTTAAATTGTTAAAATGTCTTGCACCGTTTAAACATATAATTAATATAAAAAATTTAACATTAAAGCAGTCTTTATACTGAGTGTCACCACTATACCAAATTGTGACTTTCATTACGTATTAGACCTTTTCCTGTACAAACTAAGAACGTGCATCGCATGAAGGTCAGAGTTCGGAAAGTTACACTGATAGCATTGCTTGTGGATCGTTTCTGATTAAACAATAAAGGTAATGAACGGTTAATAAATCTCCTAATATTTTACATTCTTCGATTATTAAGAGTCAATTATTCGATAAATGCAATAAAATGGCGCTTTTTTTTTTGTACTGCACAAAAATTTCCACTCTGCCATAAGACCAACCTTTTGTTATCAACGAACGCACTACACACATTTTTGGCTTTTGCTAGATTGTAGCCGGGAGCTGAGTTTTAGGGCTGCTATGATGCACACTCTTAAGAATGCTACCATGGTTTTACGGGGGGGTGGGGAGGCGAGTTCACAATTCGCGCTTTATCAACACACGTACACAAGTTGCAGTTGTTATAAATAGAACCCCGATGATTTCGCGGATTGATGTGGCAGCAGGATAGACTCGATAGTCCTCTACGCACTCGAGACACTATCGTCTACTTATTGGTTGCTGCGATCAAGTGAGGCCTCTGTACAGCACTCTTCAACACTCACACTACTGCTTCCTGATTATTACTGGTTCACAGTTGAGCGGGGCGTGGCTAAATAACTACGGTCCAATCACAGTAGTAGTAAAAAAGAACAAGTTTTTGGAGTCTGTCACTGTGCCGAACGAATTCGCGAAATACTCTAGGGGTCTAGTTAATTAGTAATGGAGCTGATGAGAAAAAAAATGATTTTGTACCAAAAAAACTAATTTTCCTTCAGCATTTTCCCATCCATAGTTTATATACCTTTGCATGAATTCTTTCAATGTTCAGTGCAGTCCAGTGCATTTTAGTGGCTACTATCTCCAGTGTAATGACCATACTGCACGAATTATTACTTACAATGTGCTATGAGGCGCTCGAGCAGACGTAGGAGCGCCGTCTGAGTAGCAGTGTTTTGGGAGGCACGGGGAAAACAAACAGAACATAACATATTAAAATGGCACCAGTACCCAGCCGAAGGCCATAGCTTGTCTCAGTTACTTGAATTTAAAATAAATTTATAAAATAGTCACCACACAAAATTGGTCGCGTTACAACATTTCGAAACAAGTTAAATTTTATAACAGAGGCTTAAAATTATTTTGTTAAAGTTTAAAATAAAATGTTACGTTGTAATTTAAAAATGTCAAAAGTTAAAATTCTTCTGCCTTCACCCTTGAACCCTCACCCCCGCCATTCTCTCCGAAGGCAGAGGGGCCGACATGTCGTTGTCGTTTTGTGAGGTGCCCGTGTTTGATGCTCGCGTGGGTGTTGTGTTTGTGTCAGTGTAATGTTGTTTGTGTAGGATGTTGTATAGTGTAAATGTCGTTTCTTCAGTTTATTTGTTCTTGTGCATATCTGTATTATTGGTGTCTGTGTGGGTAGTTCGACATTAATATACTGAATATTATTGTTTGTATTGATACGTGGTGTATTATTTGCGAGGGCTCTAGAGGAACATGTAGTAATTTAGTTTCTAAAATTATTCTAATAGTAATTATTAACGCATACTCTGTCTACTAATTAGATTGGTAGGTTTCATTTGATTAGTGATTAGGGGCCACCGAGGGTAAACTAGGCCAGCAGAGCAGCGTGAGTATAAAGGTACGGGATCACAATAACAGGGTCTTCATTACGTAATCGGACCGCCGGAGCCAGCGACCCCAGCGCTGGTGAAGGGGGCCTCGACGGAGCCTTCGTACGTTAATCGTTCGGTAGAACGAGCTATCAGTAGAAATGATCGTTTATCGTGGGGAAAAAGTTGACTGTGCCAGTACTCAACGTACTGCACACATGTCCGACAGAGTTTTCTGTTCTTATTGTCTGTCACGCATGTATTAACCTACAATCCCATTGCATTGGACCAATGAGGATTCTGATAATATAGGGCAGAACGTTCGTGATTGGTCTGCAAACAACTTAATCTAGTCAAAACCTTGTTCTTCCAATCATGAAATAATAATCAACCTATAGTGTTATAGAAGATATGTTGGCTCAATAATTTTTCGCGATTTTCCATCATCTCTAATTATCAGTGGTGAGTACTATACCGTCGTGAATGTGAGATGGGGCGTAGTGGACAGAGGTCACAGTATAATTCAGATAACGATAGAGTATGGGATTAGAGTGAGCTGTTAATTACTTAAAAGCGCCTCAGTCTAGTAGAGTAAAGGATAAAGAGTAAATTGTAGATGTAACGACTACTTGGATATAAATCATGTTGAGTTAAGTAGAAAAGCTATTTATTGTCAATCTAGTTAATTATCGAGTTAAAGTCCCTACCAGTCAAATAAATTATTGTTGTTGGTTTTTACCACTTTTGCTTTTAATACGAGATGTCTGCAATTTTTTCTTTTCTTCTTTACAACACACCGAGCATGAGCTCCCTTAGATACGCTTTTCACTTCTTTAGAACAGATAGAAGTCACGCGGTGCCAGATCTGGAGAATATATCGGATGCTCGAGCGCTGAAATGCACACACTATTGTCATGTTCAACTAAATACGGAAATTTCGTTTTACAGTCTCTTTCGTCCATGCTCATGTGTCTGCCATCACCTAAACGCTCAAATGAAAATACTTTCGCATAATTTCTCCAATATTTTTGAAACGCTTAATCAGTTTTTGAAGTCGCAGGAGGAAGTTAGACGTTCATCGTCTTCTACATATTCCCGACGTCTACAAAATCGTTTGTGCAACTTAAACACTTGCGTGTATGAGATAATATTATTACAGGACACGTCCTTTAAAATTTTTAATGTACTGTGGCTGAGCTTTTTTAATTTTACTAGAATTTTCATGTTTGCAAGTAGTTAGTTTTTTTTTTTATGGTAAATATGATCACCAAATCACAGGGGGAATTTAAACCACGTAGAAAGACGGGCCGAGGATTGTTTACTACGTAAGCATCAAGTGAAGAGATTTGGGCAGCTCTTAACAGCGAGGTATTGAGAGCCGATGAGGGTGATTGAAGTGAATATGGGTGGGGGAAACGGAAGATCCCCGTGAAAAAACCCCCGACCAACGGCATCTCCCGACACGATTCCCACTTGCGAAAATCCGGTGACCCGGTTCGCCTTGGTGGGAGGCGAGCGTGCTAATCGCTCAGCCCCCGTGGCCCCTCTGTAAGCATCAAGGCCACCTACCTTACGTCAGGGGCCGCGGTTGTGTAATGGATAGAACGCCCGCCTCCCAGCTAGGCGAAACTGTTTCGCTTCCCAGCGTGGTCGTTTCTGGATTTTCGCACGTGGGAATCCTTCCGGACAGTAGGTTTTCTCGGGGATCTCCCGTTTCCCCCTGCCTTTCAGTCCGGAGCTGCTCCATCCTCACCTCGCTTCACTCTCATCGGCTCTCAAGACTCTTATGTTAAGAGCTGCCCAAATCTCTTTACCCACCCCTACGTCAGTTTAGCTCCTGACAAAGTGTACTGCCTCAGGGGTTCCCTGGGCTGTTACTGAATAACCACAAACCTTTTACAGACGTGGTAAATTTGTAAACGTTTTATCTGTGTGCGTGTGGGTGTTTCGAAGTTGCTCTGGACTCCCCTGCACTAACTACTTATTGCGAATGTATCAGTCTCGCTCAACTGCGAGTACACAGCAATGGACATCTATAGGCCGTTCACGTTAAAATGAGCACTTTTGAATGCCCTGCTTATGATCTACTTGCGTGCACGTTGTATATTCCTCCGAATTATGTAAAATTAACATTGACGTGGGCCTCTTCACTTTATTCATGCATCGGTCAAATGAAGCTTAAATTATTAAGAAATTTAATACTTTACAAATCTGTTTATTTTTACACTTCGATGCATTAAAAAAATAGAAAGCTAAAGAAATAATTTTAAATCATCACAAATTGTTAAATAACACTCTTTGCTTGACGTTAAAATATGGAACTACTTTCCACCCATTGCTACCAACTTTACTGGGCGAATGCCATTCAGTGCACCCGTTAAAATATATGCAGGAAGGAGCAGCGGCTTTCTTCTATGGTTCATTTCTAAAGTGCTCACTTTATCGTGAACAGCCTTTAGTGGCGTAGCTGGCACCTGTTTGGATATCTACCTGCATGTAGACGTTCTGCTGCCAAAGTTCTTTCCCTAGTAATACTGAGCACATACTGTACGTATTACCATTTCAGCGTACGTGTAATTTCCCTTCATGCTAACAGCTGACAGTGCAATGCCAATCTGCCACATACGCCACTGCCCTATGTGTCAGAGGAAGAAACAGAGTGCATACCTGCACGGATTTGCGTAGCAGAAGAAGAGTGAATATCTTTAATGCTTTGCGTAGTGTATTGTGTGTTTCATCTAACGCGTATACAGTGATAAGTTTGATGCCTCGTAGTAAAGCCACTTAAAGGCTGTCCACGATAAAGTGAGCACTTTCAAAATCAACATCAGAAAAAAGTCACTGCCATTGTCTGCAAATATTTTAACAGGCGCGTTGAGTGATATGCGCCCAGTAAAATTGGTAACGATTGATGGGTTGTATTTCCATATATTTACGTTGAATAAAAAGTGTTAGGTAACCATTTCTGATAACTTAAATTATTTATTTCGCTTTCTGCTTATCTAATGCATCGAAATGTAAAAATGAGCAGATGTGTAAAATATTTACTTTCCAAATAATTTCAGAGTTTCACTTGACCGACGCATGAATAAAGTGATGGGGCCCATGATAATGTTAATCTTACATAAGGTGGAAGAATACACAACGTGCATACAAGTAGATGTTAAGCAGGGCATTCAAAAGTGCTCATTTTACCGTGAATAGCTTATAGTGAGGATTTTGTTCGTTCACAATAGTACCCTGCGAAGAGATGTTACGATTTGACATGCATTCTGCTATATGCGTCACATCATAGCTTCTCCGCTTTATACTGTTCCTTCGTATTTTCTTGTATAATCTTAATAAATGCTTAACATTATGAAAATTTATTACTACCACACGTTTTAAAGGATTTCTAATGAAACATTTACTTCATTCCAAACTTTTAATAGATAAAATAATGACTTAACACAGAGTTGGGTGAATCACTTTACTTAAGATCTAATACCAATCTAATAAAAATTAAATCTGGGGAAAATAATTTTGCTTTGGATATTCATTGCATCTTCGTGATAAATAAGATTTTAATATTAATTTATCAATATTAATTTTATCAAAGCTATTGTTTTTCTTCAGTTGCTAAGTTTTTTATTTCACAGTAACTTACGAATCTTCCAAAGCATTTAACCGAAACTGAATACACTACTTTATGTCCTCATCGTGCGAAAATATGACCTTCTTATGCTATACCTTGTAAATCCCGAAATATTAGTTTAATACAGTTGTTTTAAGTTTCGAGTAACTTCTACACTTAACGTATAAGTTAGATGTAATATATAAAATTTTATATTTCAGGATGCAAGCAATGAAGTCTGATTATAAATCCTAAAATTGGCGAAAGACAATATTAATTTAAATATTGTGTATTACTAATGGTCAGTACTTGCATAGCAAATTATTATTGTTACGTTGCGACGAGCAAATAAATCTAACATTTTTGTGTATCATCTTTTAAATTTTGTTTTACTTTAAGATACATGATTTTAAAAAATTTAAATTTAATAACAGTTCAGAAAATTGAGGGAAATAATATCCTTAATTTTTAGAGACATATCTAACTTTTTAACGATTTATTAATTTGGGCAGAAGAAATTAACTAATTTTATGTGGAGCTGCAATTACCCTTAAGATAGTTTTAAGGTATAAATGCAGATATTTATAACGTTCAAGTTACAATATAGGTGCTCGATTTTTGTTTTCCGCTTCTCAAATTCCGAAACGGCTACAGGTCTGTAGAGATTTAGGAATTCCTAAAAATTGCGAAATTGCGCTTGAATCATGTCAGCACCACTCGCGGTTCTGAGCTGACATCTCTTTCCTGAAGTTTGCTTCCAGGCAACCCTTACGCCAGTCAGGTCTGGAAACGAATTTAGTTTGGAGAAAGTTTCATTGCGAAATTATTCCCAGGAATTGTGCACGCGCGTTCTCGAGTTTAAATTCTGCTCGCTGAGATGCGTTTCGCCTTGGAAGGCAGCGAACTGGCAAACTGTCAAATTAGCATAATGAAAGCATTTCGAAGGGAAGCATTCCGCCGAGGAATTTTTCCAACGCAACAGGTTGCTTTCCCAAGTGTAATCTAAATTGCGCCACAAATGAATTACATTTATTCCACAGCTGTGAAATTATTCTGGCTCGTAAAACGAAAGGTATTACAGAGTATTTTCTTCGCGCTTCTGTAAACTTTAGGTCAAAAAATTTGCATTTATAAAGCTAGGCAGTATTTTTATTCAAATTAACCATTTATTTTATACACGTGAGCAAATTTAGCTAGGGCGCTTTAACCGCACAAGTAACACGCAAAAAGAAGAATTAATTCACTTGAATTTTGTGGGATTTCTTATATCATTATTTGTTATCAGGATATAATATTTTCCGCTTCCTAAGATTTATATCTGACTACTTACACATTTCTGTAGTGTTATAATCTTCATTCAGAACTTTTTTTTTTTTTTTTTTTTTTTTTTAACATGCTCCACGTGACAAAAATTTTATGATAGTGAAATTCAATATAATTTATGCATAGTAAATTTGCAACCAGTAGAGCATTCCTGTTTGCCAAACCGTTTGATTAATTTTTATAGTCAAAATAAATTTTGCTGTAGGTGTATAGTTCGTTGAGAAACAAAGCACTTTACTGGCAATTCTTTAAATCGACCAAAGCGAGCATTCTGGTTGCTCTGTTAAACCGACAGTAAAATACGACTATACGTTGTCCACGGTGAACTGACAATGTTGAAAGCAATGCTTAAGTTCTACTTGTATGCGCATTGCGTATTCTTCCAACGGTCTTAAGATTAAAATTGCGATAGGATTGATCACTGCATTAATGCGTAAAACAGAAAAATTGTTAGAAAAGTATTTTACAAATGTGTTCATTATTGCTTTTGTAGTCTATATATAAAAAGAATACAGAAAGCTAAAAGAAATCATTTTAGTAATCGAAAATGTTCACAAGACACTTTTAATTCAATTTTAAGCCACATAACTACTTTTCACTCGTCATTACCAGCTTTGATTGGCGGATGTCATTTTGAGTGTGCCCGTTGAAATAAATGCACGTAGGGGCAGTGACATTTTACAAACGTTTATTTCAAAAGTGCTTAGTTTCCAGTGAACATTATATACGAACGTGTGATCTGAACTCCGTGGTCGCATATGGCAGAAGCAGGTACACATCCGAGGCCACGAAGGGGGGGGAGCAAGGCCGGCTGCGGTTACCCTGCGCCTTGCGGCAAGGCCGCCCGCTAGACGCAGTCACGCTCACACATATACACACTCACCGCCTGTCGTTCCCGGCTGCCTACCCCCTCGCTGGGGAAGGGCCGCCTCGCCGCCGCCGAACGGTGTTGCCTGGTCTCCTCCGGCGCAGCTTCCGAGCGACTGACGGTCGCGTTCGTCGCGCTGGACCGACCGCCGATACCTCCGACCCCTCCCGCCCCTACTAACCCCCTCTCCTAACCCCGCGCCGCGCTTCTCACCAACCCCTTTTATGCGCACTAGGCACCTGCGGTCTCGCCCACCCAGGCTCCACGCTGTCTTGACGTCCGGCGGCGGGGAGGATGAGGGGTGGGGATGGTTTCGCGTCCAACCCCCTTTACCCTACCTCCTTAACCACTGTGGCAGACGTCAAACAAATGACTATTGTCGCTCGTTCACTCCGGCACATTATAAATCCACTCCAAAATAAATAAAAGTTCTATTACAATTTTTCTACAAATATATATGCTTAAACTTTTCATTAGAAATCAACTACTTGCATTATCAGCTGTTCAATTACCAATTTCAATATGTAGTGCCTTTTAAGAATTTTAGTTTTAACCAATTAAAATCACAGTGTTTTCAAATTTATTCGTTCTTTCGACGACCGAAATTTGTCTTTTATGGCCAAAGGCTTTTCCTAAAAATTTTGAAGGGGTTTTATTTAGATTTTTTGTAGGAGTTTAGGGAACTGGGAAATCGAGACATCGATTATAATTTAAAATCTTTACAGCAATGTATGAATAACAATATGACAAGAAGCTTCATAGCGTGCATCTTCTGAGAACAAACTCACTTGATTTATACATAAACGGCCTCGGATTCCTCAAAATTATAAAACATCAGATGAGTCGACTCGGCACCTTGACCCTAAAACTCAAGATGGCTTCAAACGAACAAAAACAAAACTTTCAAGAAGGTTTTGTAACGAGAAATATATAAAAATAGTTTACAAAAATGTTATGCATTTTGCCGCGTGAAGTTACAATACGTACGTTATTCAGCAGCCAACAAACAATCTAACAACACTGTGAATTTCCATAAAATTAATATTAGACCTAAACGTTATTAATAAACAATCGTAATAATATATAATAACTCCAAAAATATATATTTTAACGTCTAATAATACTGTGCCAATTACGTGAGCAGTAAGATTAAACACTATACATGAAGACCCCCATTATGTTGTTTGCACCGCTTCTATAATTCACTCAAATAAATTCATCAAGCAATCTAATATTATAACTCATTTTGGTTTCCTTTTGTGAATATAAGGAATTATAAAATAAAGAAGCTGAATATAGTGATCTTTAGCGGAGGTTCTATAATTAGTTACGTGTACTTCCATGATGGCTTTAGACGTTACATATGGTAAACAGGTATATCTAAATATGACAGTACTGGCGAGAAAACCTATGATCTTCAGAGTATGATGAATTTAACAGTGCGTAAGTTTTCAAATTTATAAACAAGTCACTTGTGGATTATGGGCCATCAGCAGTTCATATAAAGTAAATCTTTGGCAACAACGACCAATAAGGACTCTATCAGGTGTTTCTAAACAACACTGACTACGCTTAGTACGTTATGCAGGATGGCAAAGCGATCGTTTTTCAAGATGGGGACCCATGTCCGGAAAAGCATGGTTTGGGCGCTGTGGGGGCTGCTGTATGGCCCCCACGGTCACCAGATCTCACGCGTCTCTACTTTTTTTCTTTGGAGCACTATGATGGGTATTTGTGGTGTATGAGATTCTTCTACCATCAGAGAAGAATACACGCAGTGACAGAACTACTGTGGCCACAACCACACACGTGTCAATCTCTAAACTGCTGATGTAGGCTCTGTAATAAAATATATGAGTGAAGAGATTTGGGCGGCTCTTAACATCGTGGTCTTGAGAGCCAATGAGGGCGATTGAGATGAGTACGGGTGATCCCCGAGAAAACCCGCCGGCCAACGGCATCGTCCGGCACGATTCCCACTCGCGAAAATCCGGTGACCCGGCCGGGGATTACACCCTGTTTGCCTTGGTGGTAGGCGAGCAGGCTAACCACTCAGCCACCGTGGTCCCGATCAAATATATAGTAGACAATCAAACCCCTCTAGTAATTTACTGCACGATGTGGTGCTATTGTTGGGTTGGTGGTGGTTTCGTGACACAAACCTGACACGTACACCCATCACCGTGTACGAGGCGTTGTTGAGCTTTGACACCCCGCTTTTCCGGTCATGGGTCTTCCCGTGGAAAATTTCCTGTTTTCCATCCCGCGCAACATACCAAGCGTTGCCTACGGTGTTGCGAATCATTCTGTATAGCTGCCAAAATACATTTCTTAGATCATCTTGGTGCCGCGGTGGTGTAGTGGCTAGACTTTATTTTTCATTAACCCTACTCAGCAGTACAGTTATTCAGGATGTTCAGTTCTACCATGACTGCAATAATTTAACAAACAGTATATTAGTTATATAGATTCACTTTTTTTTGGGAGGGTGGCTATTTGTCTGCGAGCCCATAATTTAATCTACAAATTATATTTATATTCAAAAGCATCATTTACACTTCCTAGGAAGATGGTGAGGTATTCTGCCCCGACCGAAACAGCTCCCCGACGGGTGAACGGCCCGCCATCCTCCAAAGGATTTAACGATCAAGGACCCGCGAGGTGTGGAATGCCTTCGTAATAATCGTTTTTCTGTAAAATTTCAGTGACGACAATGGGGGATAAAGTGAGTGATACGACAAATTAGACCAGTGCTTCTGATATATACATTTCAACAAATATCCAACCGGAATGCGTAGAAAAATTATCGATTATGCCCGTGAAACGTTTATCTCGATTACGAATTAAATTGAACTAAATAAAGGAGTTTCAAGATTATTTTCGTTTTAATCGTTAATTCAAGAATTTTCTATTTGCAGCCACATTTTTTTCCCCCCTTTAAGTAGTGCCCACACATTCAACGCAGGTTTCAAGAATCCACAGTGTACAATATGGCAGCTGTGATGAATCCTCTTATGAGCTCTGGAGGACACAAACTTAAGTGTATTAACTTAAGTCTACGGGTTTATTGCAATCACTGTAAAAACTAAGAAATTTTAATGCTATATAACAGTGTTGCCCAATTTCGTAGATAAATATTTTGTCATATTAATTACTCTCGGTCTAATTACTACTTATCGCATCAAACTGTACACCTCGCTGCGCCGCACTAAGTTATGTTTTATATGTGTTGGAGAAAAAGCAGTTCTAGCTACAATTTATATACAAGTATATTCTTCGGCATTCTTTGTTTTTAAAATATCCTAAATATATTTTCACGACAATTAACAGCAATGGGTCAAGTGTGATATTAAAACCTTTCATCGCCTCTTTAATCTTGGGAATAGCCAACGCTCTCTTGAATTTATGCGATATAGATGTACTTAAATCCGCTTTAACATACTTTTTGGATTGACAACATAATGTAGATATGAGTAGAGTTCGAGATGTCAGCAGACGCTGATGTTTCGAAAGCGACTTTCAGGTTCGTAATTGTTGAGGGACCTTTCCCCCTCTCCCTCTCCCTCTCCCCAAGGATATTTTAAACAGAAACACTCATGTACACCCTTGTGGTGTGGCTGTTATTTACGAACAGAAGACTTCAACATTTTAACTTGTTCGTGTGCCGATAAAAAAAAAAAAAAAAAAAAAAAAGGAGACAGTGATTTAAATAAACACAATTATAGGCTGTTCACGATAAAGTGAGCACTTTTGAAATCAACCATAGAAAAAGTCACTGCCCCTGCCTCCATACATTGTAACGGGCGAACTGAGTGACATTCGCGCAGTAAAGTTGGTAACGATGGATGAAAAGTAGTTCCGTATCTTAACGTTGAATAAATAGTGTTATATAACCATTTCTGATAACCTGAATTTATTTATTTGGCTTTCGATTTTTTTTAAATTCATTTAAGTGTTATAATAAGCAAATTTTGTAAAAAAAAAGTTTTCCTTTTCTAATAATTTCAGAGTTTCACTTGACCGATGCATGAATAAAGTAATTAGGTTCACTACAATGTTAATTATACATAAGGCGGAAGAATACACAACGTGCATACAAGTAGATCTTAAGCAGGGCTTTCAAAAGTGCTCATTTTACCGTGAACAGCCTATATATTTATCTTGTATCAATTTCTGCAGTCCTCCCTAAAGGCATTCGTATGTATAGTCTATTGGCAGGAACTTCACACTTTTTTTATCAAACTTTTGAAAAAAAAACCATACGTATGAAGTATTTGGTTGTTCATCAATATTTAACGTATCGCAATCGTTTTATACTTCTGTTAAAATAAAAGTATTTTATTTTTGGTAAAATTTTAATGTAATTTAGATTTTATCCATAAATTATATTTTTTAAATCATAATATTAATATTTAAACAGACATAAAATATGCGTGTTGGTAATACCCAGCAAAAGAAAATAGTTCCTATACAAAATAATGTTAAACTGAGTTCACACGAATGCGGTGAGTTACCCTTTTGTTATAATTTTCTAGACTCGGTGGTATTTTTTTTCGTTCTGGTATGAAATATTAATGTAAAAAAAAATGCGACAATGGCGAAAAATTACTTTTCAATAACGAACGAGAATACTACGAAAATTTTAAATATATATTTTTTCGTACAAATATTAAAATTGAACAAAGTTGACGTCTTATGCGTGGTTCGCTTGTATTCAAAATTTTTAATCTTCAAGGTAAAATCCAAACTCAAATTAGTTTGTAAGACGATGTAGCAATGAACGATGTGTCAAACTTCAAAGAGACTTGGTACGCTTTAGCAGAAATCAAATTTGGTGTTAAGAACCCTTGTCACATGCCATATTTTATATTTGATTTATTTATTACTGATTCAAATTAAAGAGGATTTATTTTAAAATGCGACAGAAGAAGCGTAGTTAATTACACGTCATTACAGATATAACATAAATGAAATACTAACACATATTTATGCAATAATCATCTTAATACCATTTTATATTAATAATTTTATTCTCAACTTTTTATGACATCCAGGGTACCCAAATTAAAAATCTGGTACAGAAATTTGCACAGAATCATGAAAAGTTATACTTATATAAAGAAAATTTTCAGGAATGGCCCTGACTCTTCTGTTATGGCACTAAAACGAATTATTTCTGCATAAAGAATGATACAGCATCATAAAATAACTTTTTTAAGCTTGTGAGAATCAATGTTTTAATTATAAATATTATTTTTCAAGTGAGCTGGTACTTTCTTCAAGCTGTCATCACTGATATCATTTTATGAAATCATCAAACATATACAGAATCTGGGAATAATCCTTCCTTGCAAATAAAGATGCTGCTTCCTAGAACCTGACCCGGTTGTTAGCATGTTGCTTTAAAAGGAAATAAAAGTTTATACTTTTCATTATCAATAAAGGAAAATTTATAAATTCATGTTTGCGTCTGTTAACTATTAATTATTTACACCACTCCATGCTAAAAACAAAACTCACCCATAAAAGTACACAGATAAAACAATACGTGAACTAACTTACACGATAAGCGAATAATTATTGACATATGTGAGGTAAGGGAATGATTCGTTTTAAATTTTTGTATTATGCTATAACGACGTGTATATAGGCTATTCACGGTAAAATGAGCACTTTTGGAAGCCCTGCTCAAGATCTACTTGTATGCATGTTGTGTATACTTCCGCCTTATGTAAGATTAACATTGGCATGGGCCTCGTCACTTTATTCATGCTTCGGTCAAGTGAAAGTGTGAAATTATTAGAAAAGTAAATATTTGACGAATGTGCTTATTTTTACATTTTGATGCATTAAAAAAACAAAGCGAAAGGCATAATTTTAGTTTTCACAATTGGTTGCCCAATACTATTTATTCGACGTTATGATATGGAACTACTTTCTATCCATCGTTGCCAACTTTACTGGGCGCAAGTCACTCAATGAGCCCGTTAAAAATATGCAAGTGGGGAGTAGTAACTTTTTCTAAGGTTGTTTTCAAAAGTGCTCACTTTATCGTGAACAGCCTTTAAAAACATTTTTTTTAATGAACTGAGCGTCCGTGAAATAAAGTTTGAATAAATATTGAGTCTCCGAAATTGACTATTTACTGAATTACAAGTGTGCTATGTATCAAATGATAAGGCTACGACAATGTGTAAAAAAAAAGAATAATTTCTTTAAAAACAATATTTATTAATTGGTTGAAAATGTACCTCGCTTGTACTGAAAACGTAAGCCATACAAATGAAAGCAGGCAATTTCATAAAATTGGAAATAGTTGTTTCTATAACTTCTCCTTAAATTAACAGACTTCAGTAAACTTTGATACGTAAACTTAAACATCTTGATCGAAGTAAACCACGATATTTTATACTTACGGTGGTACTTTTAATGCCGCTATTTTGAAAATAATTCTGCTTAGGTTTTGGCCTAATTTTAAAAATACGAATTTTATCTCTGTAGAATAACAAAATGAATTATTCATAATTGACTACAGCGAAACATTTAAACAATTACAGTCCTTATAATTTATACCAGAATAATAGGTAACATCAACATTGGTGTTCTTATAAACAATAGGAGGTAAAAGTGGTTTATTCTATTTCATCTTTTTCGCAACCCGCTTCCAATTGCACGCGTATTGAGAAGCTTTTTAGCATTCCAAGCGTGCTTGGCTGGCAAATGAATCGCACACATTTAGAGAATTATTTGGAGCACTTTGCTGCAATTATGGGTTCCTGCCGCCGCAATACTCGTATGCGAGCCTTTTGTCCAGGTGATCATCGCATTGTGACCAGCGGTACGTGAGATAGAAAACAATATCGTAAGCGGTAACCAATACACGTACGCCTGGCTTTCATATCGACCAAGTGCTAAGGGCCGTCCAAAATATGTACGCCAAGCAAACAAGTACAGAACACAAGTAAGCTTTTTTTTCTTTCAATTATTGCTGTGCGTGTTTTTCATTCGTAGCTTCGAACAGTGAATAAGTAACTCGAGTAGGATAACTGACATTAAGTTTATTACTTTATAACTGTTGTATTATTTTTCTTCTTCGTAAAAAAATATTACAATGATGGATAATAGGTAAATTTATTGAACAGCTTTACTTTATACATAATTATGCAAATACATGACACATGCTCGTAAGTGTGCGGGCTGTGTCTCTGGTATGGTTCTCTCTATACTTGAACTCTTTCCCCGCGTCACGTTATGTAGCAAACAAAGGCCGATATTTGTGATTTGGTAGTTTCATAAGCTAATTGCGTTTGTTAATGCAATGTTTTCATATGTGCTATAGTACACAGGTATTTACGTCGTGTGATTTTAACGACATTCAAAAAAATGTACACACGCGTGCACACATCCATTGTCAATATTTGCTGCAGTCTAGACTGAAAAATAACAGTGGTTGCTTTCAAAGCAGCTGCAGCTGCAATTTCAGTTCCTGCTGTTGTCACAATTTTGAAAGCCTCACAGAATAATCCGAACCCTTCTAACATACTGAGAAAAAATCAAATACTGCACTGTGTCAGGGGAAAATTATAAACTGTTTAGATGAAATGATTAATAACAAGTTCATTGGAGATTACGTGTATGCAAGGCGGGGAAGTTTGTGCAAAATATAAATTGGCGCACACGCTTGCCCTCATTTAATTATGGTTTAGAATATTCACATTGGATTAGCAGCACTTAATTATTTTTAAATCGTATTTTTCAGTGATGTAAACAACGGCAAGCGTATTCTACAGGAGAGCAACAGTAAAATCGTCGGCTTATTTTAAAAGTTTTGCGCCCTTTCCTAAATCCAATGAACAATTAGTCTTCTCAGAAATATATAGCTTTCTACGTAGATATTAACGTAGACTCGATGTTTATAATCACAATGCACTCACTTGTTACACTATTCTGCCCGCTCAGCTGCCATTAATTTGGGTCAGAAAAAAAAATTACCGGCTGTGCACATTTATATGGTAAAGAAGAGAATATGAACAAAGTTGTTGATATCCTTTCGTCGCTGCTTCGTAATAAGAGTATATATCTTACTAAAAATGTTTTACATTTGCTCGGTTACTTGTGTGTGCGTGAATATAATTAATATGTTTTACTGTTATTAGTGGTAATTTTTTTTTGAAAGAATCCGCGATACTCGGTGGGGATGTAAAAGCGCATATGTTATACAATGCCATAACGCTTTGAAGCTTCTATCCACGCCAGTTGTACATGTAGAACATTTTGTTACTACCCATGTGCCTCAAAAGACCAGAGTATATTGTTTTCACGTGCGCTCAGTAAAATTTCTTAACGAGACTTTTTCGTTGTCATCACAAAGTTTAATAAATGCTACAGTCTCACTACTTTTTTTTTTGTCGAGCATAATTTTCCCAATTTTCACTTAAGAAGGTATTTTCCGACCTGAGTAATGCTTTACACAGTGTAGTCGCATATTTCATCACACAAGTACAAATTGGCCAGGATATTATATAATAGGCATTTTTATGGTGTATAAACTTCTTGGGGATATTCTTAGGTGGCAAACATTTCGAATATATATATATATATATATATATATATATATATATATATATATATATATATATATATATATATATGTGTGTGTGTGTGTGTGTGTGTGTGTGTGTGTGTGTGTGTGTGTGTGTGTGTGTGTGTAACTACCCTGATAATAATTTTTTTTCGATGTTGCAAATATTTTCAAGCTTAAAAGCTTAAGACCAGTTGATTTACTTTACGTGAAAGTGTAAAATAGGTATTTAGGTCCTATTTGTCATATAAAGTGCATAAATTCTGAGATACGCTGGGAATGACTGGGCAGAACTGAAAGAGTATTTCATAATTTCTAACAATATTAATTGATGTCACAGGAATATTCTTTATTAAAATCTGGCTCACATATACTGTATAAGTAAAATTATACAATACTTTCCTATAAAATTCAGGAATAATATCTTTTTTTTTTTGCTGTGAAGAAAATTATGTGAATCTTACTGAATCATGCAGAATGTAAAGACATTTTTACCTAATCTTATTGCCGATTGCCTCCAACTTTTGCAAATGAAGCAGCACGTTCCCAATTTTCCTTGATTTGTTTGTTTTGCAAGTCGATGGTGGACTGTGATGAATCGTTTCTGCTGGTATCATTGTGATCCGAGTTTTGCTGGCACAAGCAGAGGCAGTGGATGTCAGAACTGGCTTTGAACCTACAGCGTGTCTTGGTGTTCAGTGTTGAAACGAGTAACAGTTCAGTGCTGACCATTTTCCTGGTAAGAAACTAGCACTCAAGTTTAAAAAAAAGACTTACTGATGTGATCCTTTCAGGATTCGTTTCCGGTCCCGTATCTCGCATCTGAAACAAAAAAAAAAAAATATATCGTCATGAAGTTATAGTTCAGTGTTTCTAAGAATTTTATTTGCGATGGATCACTAGGATTAGACTTATTTCGTTTAAGTAAAACGAAGTAATAATGATTTAACTACTCGTCAAAATGAATTACCGCCATAAAAACTTGGCTTTATCCTAATAAAACCCACCTAGGACCAAGACACCAACCTTAGTTGGAGTGATAATGTTAATGGAACATGATTGTAATGTAGTTAACTATTTTTATAACTTTGATAAGAAAACATGCTCATAAATATTAATATTCTGAGAAACAGCTTTTTTTAAATTGCCTACTTAAATTAAATAGATATAAATGAACTCTTTGTTTGCCTTTTATCTGGAACCGAACATAAAAAATTAATTCCCATATTAAGATATTTTGAGCGCGTAAATTAAGATATCTAGATAACTACGGCGGATTGGAGATTAACAATATATTTCTTTTAAATGCACGTTTTCTTTTGGTTTTCGTCATATTGTATCAATAAATATAATACCAAAATCATTCAACGTGTAAATAGGCAGCGTTAGTATATAATATACTGTATATGAAACCTACCCATAAATGCATGCTTGTGCATTTAATTCATAATAAACTTCGTGACTTTGTAATAGAAAACAGTCTGAAATAGAAAACAGTCAATACAAACAACAGCAATATTGAGACAATGAACACTATCACCATTGCATACCTGAGTCAAACTTCACACATTTTTATTTACAGATGCATCCTTGCAAAGTATTTCAAACTATAGAGCTAGAAAAAAAAATATTTTCGCCATGTTACGTAATTATTGCAGTCGAAGCATTGAACTCTGTTGCAGAAACCTGCCTTTCCAGTGGCAATTTGTCGTGTACTTTTTCAACACCACCCATTCCGTATTTTGTAATTCTAAATTCAGGAGGGAAGAACTTGTGACGTGACTAAACTACTAGCGCAACTTCATTATTTTTCCAGTTGTCAAAATCAGAACTGCGTTTAACAAATAGAGCTTTTTTTTTACCCACAAAATATGATCGGAAGACGCTTTGAAACTTAATACCTTAAATTAATACTCCAAATTTTAACTGTGATTGACTAAATGAGTTTATACATGGCGTTATAGAACCAAACAGAGCAACAGAAAACATTTAGAGAAATGAGGCTAGAGAAAAGGCAGCATGTTACCATGCCCGAATTTGCAGGGAACTTTTACAATTAAATGATTAAATAAAATCGGAGGATTACAGCACTCTACTTAAAAACTTGAGCTGTCACAGATTAAAAATAACAAAGGATTAACTAACTACCTTGGTAATTATGCAAGCCTTTGAAATAGCTGTCATACTTTTGGGCATAGTAAATTCTGACCATTAAGTGCTTAAAAGAGGTGAAAATTAAATGATAAAATGTTAGCTGGATAACCAATCCCAAATAACGGCAGAGTGCCAGAATTTTGCAAGGAATAATTACTAATATTCAAAGATCAAAACAGTAAATATAATGATAGCGTTTGGCAGCCTTTTTCTCCTTGGAGTAATTTGAACTATACTTTAGCCTATGAAACTCTAAATTCAGTGCATATAGATGAACCTTCGATATGAAATACAAAATCATAGTTCTTGAAATATTTTTACTATAAATAAAGATATGTTTTGCTGCTCACGAATATCTTGGACAGCTAAATATAGATGAGAACATATCAATGGGCTCACAAATGACACGAGGTAAATTATTTTCACGGCACAAGAAAAATTGAGGTCAGCATTCACGAACTTGTATGTTGAAAGGAACATACTTCCTGATGTGAATGTAACAGTCTGTAGCAACCTTCACTTAAACACATCCAAAACGCCAGTAGTAAATCTTCTCCAACTGCATCATGAAACAATATTTCAAGCAGCGATCTACATCATTTTTAAACTAAAATGAGCATTTCTTGTCATCGAACCCAGGACTGGGAGGAGGCGCAAGTTATTTCCGGAAGGTACTGCAGCTGATGAAGAAGATGATTCGCCTTTAGCTGCATTGGAACGTAAGAAAGACAGGCCTAACTTGCACAGTATGACAATTCTTCTCCTCACTGAGCAATGTCGATTTTTTTTCATGATGGCATGTTTATTATCTCGTGAGTGCATAGGTCGACGCGAGTATTTAATTTACTTCTTCTCCTAATTTTCCTCCCGCAGTGATGGTAATGCGGTCTAGGCGCTGGACTGACGACCAAAGGGGGTCTGATCAATACTGCATGCATCCTGCATTTTTTGAGTTCCAAAATAGCTACCAACTAAAAACAAATTCCCAGCTATCCTGGTGGCCGCTACTTGAACTCACCTCCCCGATACAAGTGCGTACCCGCAGGCGACGAGTAAACCAACCAACACACAAAATGGCCGCATCGATACCAGCATTCCTAGCTGCGAACAGTAGAACCTCCAACACCTTCAATTCCACATACTCTGGTGGCGGGTGCGGGCATTAAAGATGGCTTCCTACAGCAGATGATGTCTGGCGATGGAGGATGTGAAAAGCAAGAGGGGTGGGAGACAAGAGAGAAAATAAAGTAGGCCAGAAGGAACATGAGAAAACCCCAAGGTATGGACCATGGGAGACAAGAGAGAAGATAAAGGAGATTGGAAGGGCTATGAAAAATCCTAAGTGAGGGAACAGGCGAGAGAGAGACAGGATGAATGAGAAAACATCATATAATAAAGAATTCCTTAAGGACTACGAAAAAACCCAATGGAACATGCGAGAGAGAAACAGGTGGAATGAGGGAGTATGAGAAAAAATGACATCGGAATGACAGAGTATGAGAATAAAGAAGAGGAATGCAAGAACATGAAGAGATTGGAAGGAAAGATAGAGCAGGAAGGAAAACAGGGGAATTCCGAGGGAAAAAGGGAAATGCAAGGTGGCCGCCAAGTGACATCATCCAATATGACGGCCGTGGTGTTCAAGCACCGAATCCTGCATCCTGCTGGCGGTGAACATACCATTTATAACTACTCATAATATTATATGCTAAATTAAACAGATAGTGGACTATCTGACTAGTCATTGTCAAAGAACTCTTAAGTGGTTTAATTAAAAATAATTTCCATACAGACGGGTTTTAAAAATGTGCTTGTGTTATATGGACCCGCGCGTTTTTAGTGAAATAGTTGTTTGCGCGAATACGCGTATCTCGGAAAATAAATTTTCTACAAATACGAATTTTTGTCAGGAAAGATAAGAAACAATTATCTATGTCCGTATTATTTTACTTTTGTCATATCTAGTATATTCACGGAGAAAAAAATTCGTCAAGATGGTCAAATATCGCATTTCTCAAGCTTGCTTATGCAGTTTCCTTAAACGGCAAGAGAGAAGTACAAAGATACGGACGTTGTTTAATCCGTGGGCTTTCATATGGCGTAATAAAACCCCACTGTTACATATCTGAATTGCACAATCCAGCGTCACGGCGGAAACACTGCACGCCTTGCGCGTAGGAGCGATGAGACACTAGGCGTGCGTGTTAGTGTCGCCCGTATTGCTCCCTCGCTTCTTGACCCCAGTCGCGCAGCTCCAACTAACTGCCTTGAAACTAAAATATGAAAGTAGAATTACGGTGACGGGTGTACGCATCATTAACTATTAAGCCATAGTTTACAACCAATCAGTTGCCAACCAGCGAAATTCAGATGTACAGAGGTTTCGCAGCTTGAGCGAGACTAACTTATTTGCAAAGTTTCGAGGCCGCGTTTCCGAGTGAACATGTTAGCGTCATCTAATACGCGCATTAGAAACAGATTTACTCGGCTAATATCTAACGGACAACTCTTCCTTTCGCCACTCATCGTTATCTTGTCTAACTTCCGTGGTCATCGCTTGTTAGCTTTAGTTTTAATTTTGAAATAAATACGACATGTAAAATTTTAGCGCTTCAGTGCGCGATAGTCATTAATCACTGGTAGTTTGACTAGTTGATTGATGATTCGAATTCATTCGCGAATCAAGCTTTAATATTTATCTCATTCAGTATTTTTTTTACTAAGAGCTTACTTGATTGGGACTAACAATGGATCGTTGTTACGCATAACTCATATATATATATGGACAGAAATGGACTCTGGCAGAGAGAGAGAGAGAGAGAGAGAGAGAGCGAGAGAAAGTTTCGTAATGTGCGTAACGCATAAAACATAGAAGTGGAGAGGATTGGGTGGCTTTCAATATCGGGAAGACAGCATGAAACAATACACGTAAATTACAGAAATTAAAATTAACAAAAGAGACCATTCAAGAATGCATAATGTCTAGAAAAACATACAAAAAGGGCAAAATGTCCAGTAATAATTTGAAGCAAGTTAAGGACTGAAAATGAAAAACCTTAACTATATAACCGTACATATTCATAACACAAATAACTCCATAATATTATTGCTACATAAAAATTGTAACACGAGCGAACACGTGAAAGAAAAGAATAAAGATAGTACCGTTATTAAACGTTTTACATACAGAAATTTGTCATGCAATGAAATTAATTACGAAAGAAAAATATTTTTCTTAATTGCCGTTATATTATAATATGTAAAAAGCAATGGTATTTTAAACTGGGTCTCTGTTGTACAACATTGTATATTTATGAATAATATTTAGAACACAAAACTATGCGATACTTACGCTAATAGATGTTGTACAAGCACAACAAAAATATTATTTTATGTGTAGTTTTACTTTGGTACATTCAGTATTTATTCAATTTTTGTACTGATTAATGTTAACCATGTCACTACTCCAACAAAAACCACAAACTGTACTACTGCAATATTTATCATCATTGGCGTCCCACACGCCCTATAATAGAATGACCTATGTCAATACATTAAATAATAGTAATCGAATATCGTTAATAATCTGCTGTAGACTGGAGAATTCGTTTATCGAATCGGGGTTGAAACGACAGCAACTTTGTAGAGAATTTTACTTGAAAGTTCTTTTGTCTATCACTCGTGGGGGTGAAGCGACGTTGAAATACAGATTAATTACATAGAGCAAGGGCATGGGTAACGAGAGAACCCCCGAGAAAATTCGCCTGCCAATGCCTAGGTTCGCCACGCCCCAACACGCGAGAATAGGGGCTTGACCGCACTGGGGATCGAACCCGGATATCCTTTTGCGTTAGTCCATCGCGCTGGTCTCTCGACAATAGTGGCTCTTCATATGAAATGGGAACAAGTATACCTCAAAGGCGTGAGACTGAGCTTAATTCTTTGGGAATCGCCATCAAAAACAGGTATCTTTCCTGTATTTCCAACATATATAAAATTAACATTGCCATCGGGCTGATCACTTCAGCCATGCATCAGTCAAGCGAAAGTGTACAATTCTTCGGAACATAAACATTTTAATCACATGACAATTACTGCTTTAAGGAGCGTAAAACAAAAACTAGTTAAATAAAACGTTTTCAGTGCCAGCAAACTTAAAACATCGCTTCAAAATAATATTTTAAAATAGAAAGTAGACATTGAACTACTTTTGATATTTTCGTACACCATCTATGCCAACTTTACAAAGAGTATGCCTGCAGGTAAATGTAGCCGTCGGTAAAGTTAATGAGCAGGGATTTTTTTTTTCAAATGTTGATTCTAAAAGAGCTTAGGTAATTAACCACGAACCGTCTGTCATCATAAACACTCCAGTCTGGAGCACTTTCTGCCGAGTTTCACGTACGTACTCGAAGCCATTTTGATCATCTCGGGCTTCGATTGCAGGTCGCGCAACAGGTCACGTAGATCTCCTTTTCCTGGTCCTTCGCCTGGAGAGGAGTTGCCAAACGTTCCAGACAGCGTCATGAGGGTGGGGGGGGGGGGGCGTGGCAAAACCAGCTTCGGCCAATCCGGATTCCCAGGAGGTCGCGCAGATTATCCTTCGCTAATGGTGCCACCTGCCGAGAGACGTGCTGGAGATTCTGCAGAGAGAGAGAGAGAGAGATGGCAGATGCAACCACATCCCCTGCTCCCCCCCCCATGACCACTTCGCACACCAACCCTCATCCGCAAGCACACGTCTAATTATGCGAGCTAATCAGAGCGCCCAGCGCTCCGTAAACCAGCGACTTAACAAGGTGGCGCTGCAGCGAGGGGTCCCGCGCCGGGACCGCTACGGCAGAAGACTTCGATTTTTTCTGATCCGAGAAGGAGCCGCCCGTAAAACGTCGGACGTGAGTTCGCGACAAATGATATCGTACGAGGACGGACCTGCAGATGTCACCGATACAATCTTTGGAGTAACGAGGTTCTTCGTAGGAAAGGCATTTCTAATTTGATCCGATCTGTTGCTTCACACGTTTCGAATAAAATCTTTGGAGAATCACCTCACGTTTGACGTGTTTGGTTGTTTTCTAATGAAATTATGTTATGTATCACAAGCGTTTTGTGCTTCTGCTTACAGAAAATTATTTAAAAAAATACCCTATTTTTGCTTTAACAAAAATTTTATTTTTATTTTACCTATAAATTCTAATATTTCATTTAAAATTAATACTAATTAAACCAGAGAGAAAATACGTGTGTTGGTAATGCCTATTAAGAAGTAATTGTTATGCAAAATATTATTGCCCTGAGTTATTTTAGACATGGTTTAGCTTCGCTTGCATGAGGAGGATTAATATCTTGGACGGAGAACTTTAAGCAGGGCTTCAGAAAATTTCGGAAGTAACAATGAAACGGACTTTAACCTACGTGCCATCAGTCGTTGCAATTCTGCCATTGATCTCCATTTATCTGTTTTCTCGGAAGTAAACTGAGAAAAAGTCCGAGAATATATTTGTTTGTATAGTGCCAGCGATGCCAGGCAGCATACACGAGACACAATTAGGTATCATACGATAGCGCTGAATGAAAATAATAAAACTGTTATGCCGTCTCGGGAACCAGTCAAACTCCGTCGACCAAATTCAGCACACTAGTAGTGCTGCGATTTGGCCACGTATACTTACACGATTCATGTGACTCTCACACTTGTTTTCAAAATGATGTCGCTGTAAATATTTTAGGTTGGTAAACAGAATCTACGAAATCAATAGACTGGCTACAACCGAAGTTGATGCTCCGAATCATACCTATGTAATGCAGATGGTTGAACGCCAACTTACCGTGCGGGGCGTTTCAGGTTCGACCCTGGACAGTGCACTTGTGTATAGGCTATTCGCCGTTGAATGAGCACTTTTGAAAGCTTTGCCTAAGATATCATTATGTAAATTTTACATTGCCATAGGCCTCGTCACTTTATTCGTGCGTAGGTCAAGTGAAATCTCGAAATTATTAAAAAAGTAAATATTTTACAGATCTGCTTATTTTTACACTTCGATGCTTAAAAAAACAGAACGCCAATTAAATAATGTAAGCTATCACAAATTGTTACCTAGCATTTTTATTGGACGTTTAGATATAAAACTACTTCTCATCCACCGTTACCATCTTTACTGGACACATGTCACTCAGTGGGTCCGTTAAAGTATATGTAGGTAGGAGCGTGACTTTTTCTAAGGATAATTTCAAAAGTGCTCACTTTACCGTGGACAACCTTTATTTGTAATTGTCTCACTGATATTGCTTTTTTTTTTCTGATCCCATCTCGTATTGTGTCACTGTCAATGTGACGCCAAGTCCTACTTGCCATCTAGTCCATTAATAACTTTATCAAAGTTATTTGCATCCATGTAGAGGGAAGTAGACTGATTAGTTATATCGGTAACTTGCTTGATTAGGGACACCTATGTATACGCTGTATGTGGCTATGTACGGAACGTAATATGATAAATGACCTGCGTTGAACGATAAATATGGTGCAGTAACCTTTTCACTCAGCATTGGGAATTTGCAAACTTACTAGTTAATCAAAAACTTTTATAGCCAATTTTTTCGTCGAATAGTTCAGTCAATTATTTGAAGTCCGCAATTTTAGGTACTTTGTGGTTGCGTACGAGATATATTTTACACGAGTGCTGTAATATTTCATTAATATAATTTTGTTATTGTGAGCATGTACCAAGACAGATTATCTGACTGCATCGGATTTTGATTAAGTACTAACGACTCTGGCCGTATCTAACAAGTACTGTGTGTAGAATCACTCATTTGGTCAACGTAACAGAAAGATTCTCAGCCTATGGCCTATATTGTAACCTGTTTTTTTTTTAAACAGAGTGATAACACTTCATAAACCAGTACTATACATATCCCAATTTTGTTTTCCTGTAGAAAGTAATATGGAATTAATGAACATTAATTAATACAAAGAAAATTTTACGGTTATGGGGAATGTTCCTCTAAGTAATCAGAATACGCTGTAAGAAAGTATGATATGCAAGAAGTTATTAAATGCTGTTACGCCGGAAGTTACTCTTTTATTCCCCTTAAAGTTTTCACAAACTCATGAGGAAGTTTCTTAACTTACATTTTTATTTCTGTGGCTCCTGAGACGATGAATAAACAAAACGCGGCCACACAAAAGTGAGTTTCTGAAGAAGTTACAAACTTCTTAGCAGTTCTACAGAAAAAAAAATGTTTTCGGTAAAGAATGAATGCGTAGCAAATTTAATTTATCGCTCTGAGTTACGACGTTATAACGTCCAACAAATTGCACGATTAATAAATGTTTATTTCACAATAATAACTAGAGTGAAACTTGTTATATTTTCAATAGTTCACGTAACAAAAATTTATCACGTTTCCTTAACAGTATTTGTAAACCTGAAAATTTAGTAGGCATTTTTATTCGTTTACGCCTATTAAAATGCGGCAGATATATGGGATATATAATTTCTGCACTAAATTAATGCAAAGAATCGATTATAAAATTTAAAAACATATTAATTGTAGTCACGTTTTTCACGTTTTTTTTTTTAAAGTTCAGGGAATATATAATATTTAAATTTAAAAGCCCTATTTCTTTCCCTAAATTATTGATTTCTGACTAAACAATTTTTAAATATTGAAAGCTGTCATGAAGACCAGACTCCAATATATGCAACTAAACACGCTAATATAACACCGATGTAGTCATACGGGACGACATTGGCCTAGTCTGGGTAACTTTCTACCCTCTGTCTAACTTCGCCTCAAACAGTCATGCAAACTATGTTCTCTACTAACTAAACTGAGCAGAACGGAATTAAAATCACGACTTGCCGAATGTGAGGTAGGAATGATCAAACGCTCTGGCTGCGTAAATGCAAAATATTTCATTTAAATTCTGCACACATCTTTACTTATAAAATCACTTCAATTCTAGTGTTTACTAATAATTTTATAATTGACTGAACGTCACGTTTATCAGCCAGAATCACGACACCCGTACACCATACAAACTGCTGGGAAAAGTCGTAACAGACTCCTTTGTATGTCAATACAAATACGAATTTTGAGACCTAAGTGTACTCCTCTGTATATGTTAATATTTAAACATCTACTTTTTATAGGCTATTCACGGTAAAGTGAGCACTTTTTTTTAAGGCCTTGCGAAAATTTTCCTTTATGTCAATTTCTATCTTTCCGCCACTTTTTAATATAAACACTGCCTTGTGACTAATAACCACAGTGTATACATTTCATTCTTCTCAAAAGTTAACATGTGAGGCTGCAATGAAATATATTTACTAGAGGTTAAAGTCTGTTGGAAGGGCCTTAAAAAGTGCTCACCTTACCGTGAACAGCCTATAGCCTACTTTCCGTAGGAAAGAAAGGCTTATGAAATAACTTTCCCATTTACGTGTCTGTGTGTATGAATGTGTGTCTGCGCATGTGTGAATACCTCTTTTTTAATTTTTGAATGCGTTAACAGAATTTCACCAAACTCTGTGTGTGTGTGCGTGTATATATATATATATATATATATATATATATATATATATATATATATATATATATATATAGTATTAAGTAAGAATACCGGGCTTTTATAGTAATCGACCACGCCGGGCACTTATTTTCAAAATTGCAGCCCTTTTTAAAATGTTAAGGTGATATGTCGTATCTCGGAAACCATTTAACCGATTTAGACCAAATTATGTATGTTGGTAGCGCAAGTTGTTAGCATTGAATACAGAGGTGATTATTGTTGTTGGTTAGCCATTTTGGAAGATAGCGCTACATGAAAAAGTTAATGTTTTAGGTTATATCTTGAGAACCACTCAACCAATTTTCGCCAAATTTGGCATGTATGTAGCACTGCGATAGGCCACGTAAATGTGAGCAATTAAAATAAATTTGGTTCTTATTTTCAAAATGGCGGCCATACAATAATTTTAGATTTATTTGGTATAACTACCATAACGTTTGACCCATCTGACCCGAATTTTGTACACTAACAGTATTTATTACAAGCATCATATAAGCCGAAAGACGACTTTTGTATGCCATTTTATAATATGGTGCTAAATAAATTAATAAATTTGTTGTTTAGTAACTCGGGAAATAATTGACAGTTTGCTACCAAATTTGGCAAACTAGTAGTACTGCAGCAGTTGATATATACAAATATGTTTCAAATGTGTCATATGCTTATTTTCAAAATGGTGGCCATCTAGCTATTTTAGCATAGCACACTATACCTTCGAAACAATGTAATCAATTCCAACTTAACCTTGTATGGTGGGAGTACATATAACTAAAAGCTGTTCACAGTAAAGTGAACACTTTTTAAGTCCCTTATAAATTTTTCCTTTCATCGAATTTCCATCTTCCTGGTGCTTTTTAATATAAAAATTGCTATGTAACCAATAAACACAGTGTATACATTTCACCACCAGCAATATTTAATGCCTAGGTCTGCGATAAGATATATTTAATAACGGTTAATGCCAACTGGGAGGGCCTTAAAAAGTGCTCACTTAATAGTGAACAGCCTATAACATAAACTTGGTATACACAGAGCCTCATTTGTTCTTTATTTTAAGATAGAGCCACAGGAATAAATAAAATTGTTATGTAGGTCCTAATATCTCAGGAAACAATCGACCGATTCCTACCAAACATGGTAAACAAGTAGTATTACTCAAGGTGATGTTAACTGATGTGATCTAAATATGTCAGACGTTTATTTTCATAATGGCTGCCATACAGCTATTTCAATTTTGTATGTTATATCGTCGAAACTATGGGATTATTTCCAATGAAACTTTGTATGCTGGCTGTATACATTACAATCATCAAATTTGTGCACAATGAATCTCTTTTCCCCGCTATTTTCTAAAATAGTATCACATGACAAATAAAAATAACGCGATATATCTTAAAAACAACTGATTTCTACCGAATTTGGCAAATATGTAGCACTATGGCAGGCCATGTAAACTGGTAACGTTGAGAAAGTCTGGCACGCAGATTTTCAAAATGGTGGTCATATAAAAATTTTAGCTCTGATTTGTTATCTACGAAACTACAAAACAAATTTCAACTTAACTTTGTATGCTGTACATCAAAACTGTCTATGTAAAGCCTCATTTCTCCGCCCTTTTGTAAAATAGCTCCACGTGAAATAATAACATTTTTATGTAGTATCTCGGGAACCAATCAACCGATGTGTTTCAAATTTGGCAAAGAAGTTTTCATGTGGTAGGCCATATTAATTCATGTGTTTTAAGAATGTAAGTCTCTTATATTCCGAATGGTGCCTATACAAGCTTTCTAGATTAGTGTGCTATATCGTCGAAACTATGCAAGAGATTTAAATGTAATTTTGTAGGTTTTATCTGTGACAATCATCGAATTTGCTAAAAGTTTTTTCCTCCATTTGTGAAGATCGTCACATGAACAATGGAGGTTTTATGCCATATCTCAAGGACCAATCAACCGATTCATAAATTTTTTCACGAAATATTGCTACAATAGGGTATATAAATTAACATGTGTTATGTGCGGAAGGCATGTTTTCATGGGGTTTATATAAATAGTTAGGATTAATTTGTTATATATATATATGAAAAGCTTTAACAAAATTCTACCACATTTTGTACGATAACAGTATTAATTATAAGTATTATTTATACATACAGATATCCTCTTTTTCCGGATGTTTTGCAAAATAGTGTCAGATGAGTAAATGGTACATTTTGCCATATTTACGGTACAATTCTACTAATATCAACCAAATTTTGCACAACGACAGATGGCCATGCAAAGTTGTATGATTTAAATGGGGCTAGACACTGATTTCCGAAATGGCGGCTGTATAAATATTTAGTTATATTTGGCACACCTATTTAAAAATTTAACCAAATTCAATCAAACTTTCTATTTTAATAGTGTATATTAGAATCATCCTACACAGAAACTCCTTTTAGGCAGGTTTATAAGCTATCCCCGTTAAACATAAATAAAAATAAAGTTTTTATGTCATATCTTGGAGACCAATCAAATCGATTTAAACCAAATTTTTCACACATGTGGCATTATGGTAGGCCATGTAAACGTACGTGTTTTTTGTTGGGTCAGACACTTATTTTCAAAATGATGGCCGTGTAAATATTTCAGGTTAGTGAACCCTACTATTCAAAACAAGACTGATTATATCCTAAGTTGATGCTGCGAATTCTACCACCATGATGCAGTTGATTGCCCGCTAGCTTAATTTTACGAGTTTTTCTAAATTCGAATTCTGGGTAAGTCACTCAGGTATTTTAATTGTCTTGGTACTCTTTCACATGTCTCTGGTTTCATCTCTAATGATATTTCTGTCAATGAGACGTCAACGCCTACCTGCCATCTAAGCATTTAAGAGTTTGACTGAAATTTATTTGCACCCATGTAGAAGAAAGTGGGCTCATTAGTTATCAGTAACTTCTTGTTATTTAAGGAAATGTTCGTCAGACCCAGTGTACAAAATTGTGTACATTACGCACGTGTAGGAAATTCTTGGTCTTTACTGCACAATGTAAAGCTCATTGGCCAATGATAGGTATTACTTGTTGGAAAATAATTCGGAAACCGTCTTACTGGTATAGGTCATAATTAATTCATATAACTGTAGCCGAACATATAGTCTACAGCTCATTGGCTGAGGCAACCAAGCAAGTGTTGTGTCGACCGAAATACAGCACGCATCGTAATTTTCTTGTTTGCAACGCCTGAAACATTAAATTAACTCCTTAATATTCCTTTAGTTTCTATCTGACCTTACTAGTAAGTTGGGTATTAAAAAAAAATATTTCTGGAATGACAATGAAAGGTAATTATTGTAGGAATTACTCATCCCGGATGGAATATCGGCTGAGCGAAGAAAAATGCCTCGTCCACGCTAACTCACCCTGCTGTTAACTGGTCATATTTTCCGCGAGGGGTTGTTCACGCTCATACATTGACGAAGGAAGGGCGGTGCGGAAGAGAGGCTGCAGATTCGCTGTCAGGAGCACGTTGATTCACGGGGTTGTGAGGTCTGGCCGACCCATGGCGAGGAGAGCGAGAGAGATTCTTAAGATGGTCGGAAAAGGGGGGGGGGGCTAGGACGAAGCTGCAGAGCGACCATCTTACACCCCAGGGGGTTCCAACGCCCATCCTCTCCATCTCCCCGTCGAGTGATGAGAAGTGGTTGTCTGGATTGGAGGTGGGGGAGTTTCTCCTGGCCGGGGGGATGGGGGGATGAGTGGGGGGAAGGGACGATTTATAGATGGGATAAAAGGCAGAATGATGATGTGCTGTTGTTTATATATATATACACACAAGTAAGGGACGTGGCGGGAACATTCAATTCGACATTAAAGAGGACGGCGAAAACTGTCGAGGACTTTCTTAAGGAGAGACTTCATCCACTTCCCGTGAGGAAAAGAATTATAGGCTGTTCACGGTAAAATGAGAATTTTCGAAAGCCCTGATTGAGATCTTCTTTTGTGCACATTTTGTAATAGTCTGCTACATGCAATATTAACCCTGCCATGGCACTGATCACTTTGTTCATGCGTCGGGCAAGAGAAACTGTGAAATTATCAGGAAAGTAAATAGTTTACAAATTTTCTGGTCTTACACTTAGATTCATTGGATGGAATAGAAAGCCAGGGAAATAATTTCAGTTTTCACAAATGTTTTACCAAACACTTTTATTTCAGCTTTAAGACATTGGAACTATTTTCCCTCCGTCGTTACCAACTTTGCAGGGCGCATGTCACTCAGTGCGCCCGTTAAAATATACGCAGGTAGGGCCAGTGACATTTTTCTGACATTGACTTCAAAAATGCGTATTTTATCGTGAACAACCTTTAGTTTTCACTCGTGGGCGTTACTGTGAATAATAGAGAATTATAACTAGAAATCGTTCAGACGTGTGTGTACTACATACGTATATGTGTCTCCATAAAATATACCGTCTCTTAACTTGCAGTAAAATTGCGAATACGTTTAGTCCTGTTTTCTCAAATTCTAAGTGTCAAAAATGTTTAGAATTCCAGCAACATCTTTTACACATTTAGATACGATTTCGACATGGTTTTTGTTTCAAACCGTACGTTCCTAGTAATTTTCTTAGTGAATATGATAATAGGTTTATTTGAAAATAGCGCAATACAAATAGAATTTGAATGGGTTATTTATTTTAAATGATACCATACAAATGAAAAGAGCTGTTCCATCATCGAAAGAAAAAAATTACTTAATAAAAATCGTGAGTGTATGTCAAATAATGGGAAGATTTTTTTTTTTCTCGTACACGGAAAATGCGTTATAAAACACAATAATTGCGTAGTGAATAATTTAACAAGCTTCCTTTGCTATTAATTTCCCCAGTTTCCTTACCCCCTGCCTCCCCCCCCCCCCCGCCGCCACCGCAAATCTTGCCACCCGCATCAGGGTTCGTTAAGGGGTTCTAGTGAGTTACGACGTTGGAAGAAAAATATAGCGGCAATATGATGCTCGAAGCAGAGATATCTTTCCTTTAATGCTGCCCTTTTAACACATCGATAACATTCGCAGCAGACGTTAAGTTCTTTGGGGTGGGGTATGCCCTGAAACAAATTTAATTTTAATTACTGAGCATGTAACAACAAAGGATTTATTATTATTTTATAAATCTAGGTCACTTCACTGTCGGTCAAGTGAAAATGTGATATTGTGGTATTAGAAAAGTAAATATTTTACGAAAATTGGTTTATTTTTACACTTTGGAGCATAAAAAAAACAGAAAGCGGAGTAAATAGTTTATGTTAACACAAATGGCTACCTAACACTTTTTATTCGACTTTAAGATATAGAACTACTTCCCCTCCATCGTTACCAACTTTACTGGGCGTATGTCACCCAGTGAGCCCGTTAAAATATATGCAGGTACGAGCAGTGACTTTTTTCTAAGTTTTGTTTCAAAAGTTCTAATTTTATCGTGAACAGTCTTTAGCAACAACGACGTAAATTGGATTTGAGGTTAGAATGCTGTTTAGTAAACAAGTGCTTTGAGGTGTTTGCATACTTGCTCTAACCGATTGGTGATGCAATTTGATTAGATTCAAATTGGTAAAAGTATGTATTTTATATAATAGTGCTTTCCATTAAAAAATTAAGATGTAAACAAACACGCTCATCAGTGTTGACCATGTGACTCTGAGAGTTGTGTTCGTTTCGGGTAGGTCAATGTTGAGTACATGCGCAAAACACGAATAATCGGTCTGCTTCATCTTTAGTCTGTGGGTGAAACAGACGCCAACCCCAGCCGCACACGTGAAGAAAATTGCTGCGCTGGCTAGCAAAATGTTGAAACGCCCTTCGCCAGTCAGCGCCCGGTGACGTCATCGTCAGCCGGCACTCCAGCAAATACACTATAAATTCAGTGGGAAACCACTGATTCGCAGTGAAATTCAACTACTCTAGTAAGTGAAAATGGCTCCAATTAGAACCAATAAAACCACTGATTGTTTCAGTGAAATAATTCCACTGATTGAATTAGTGACGTAAAACAATCTCACTGACTAAATTGGTGACGTAAAACAATTTCACTGATTGAATTAGTGACGTGAAACAATTTCACTGATTGAATTAGTGACGTGAAACAATTTCACTGATTGAATTGGTGACGTGAAACAATTTCACTGATTTAATTGGTGACGTGAAACAATTTCACTGATTGAATTGGCGACGAAACAATTTCACTGATTGAATTAGTGACGTGAAACAATTTCCCTGATTGAATCAGAGACGGCCAACTGCAGTGGCAAATTAAATATTGCTTTTATTTTAATGCAGGCAAAAAATTACGTGAAATAAACATATTAACAATAGTTTACTATTTATATTGTGCAATTTACCGTAATCCAAAAAAAAAAGTAAAAGAAGTTTCGCAGTTGCCGTTGCCTTGCCATTTGAGCTACCACACCAAGTTGAAATTATCGGAGGAGAACATATGTCTTATAGTTCTGCTGCGAAATCGTGTTGTTTGAAGTTCTATGCTCATACTTTTCGTGTATGGTTTGATTTGTACCGTTAGGATTGTTAAAACGAATAGTATACAAGAGTGCACTCTTCAAACAACGCTGTGACGATTACATGGGATCGAAGTGAAAGACTAAAAAACGGAATGAAGGACTGTGTGTTAATATTACCTCGTAAAATGGCACTTTGAAAGACGAAACATATTTTAGAAAGTGTTTTATATTAGTTTTATTCGTTGTTCAGATATTTCATTGGTCCATCAGTCGAAAACTAAACCACTGAGAAAACAGTGGAGAAATGACCGACGAATCAGTGGGAAATGTCACTGAATCAATCAGTGAAGGAAATATGGCATTTTTTCACTGGTTCATCAGTTAAATTCGCTGAAGCGACTGTTGTGCCAGTCAGATACGTTTGACTGATTGAAACAGTTAAATTCTCAATGATTCAGATTTAGAGTGTAGGGAACATACTGTAGCTTCCAGTAGCCAATAGGACGCAATGTTCGTGCCCAGAGCCTCGCACGGCCCTCATCATGGGAATCGTCACGCCATTTCTCCTGTGTGTGCTCATCTATAGTCCATTCACTGCTACTTCCAACTATTATGTGAAGCCCAGGTTAAGATATAATACTTCCGGAATATTCCTCCGCCTCGCGCAAACAGAGCTTAACCGGGTATAAAAATTTTCACCAAAGGCACCACGCGCCGCATTCGTGCGATGAAGAGGTAACAGATTTGGGCGGCGCTTAACAGCGAGGTCTCGAGAGCCGATGAGGGTAATTGAAGTGAATATGAAGCGGCGCCGGAATGGGGGGGGGGCGGGGGAAACAGGGGATCCCCGAGAAGGCCCCCTGACCAATGGCAACGTCCAGCACGAGTCCCACTTGAGGAAGTCCGGTGGCCCGGCCGGGTATTGAGCCCGGTTCGCCTTGGTGGGAGGCGGGCGTGCTAATCGCTCAGCCACCGCGGCCCCCGCTTTCGTGCGATCTCAGTGTAGTAATATATTGCATAAGAACTATTTCTTTCTAGTCATTATTTTCTCTCGGTTTTATTAATATTTCTTATTAATGAAATAGTATAATTTATAGGAAAAATTGCAGAATTTCAATTTAACTAAAAAAAAATGTACTTTTGTGTTAAAGCTTGTGATACGTGGCATATTTAGGAAAGTACCAAACATGGCATGCATGGCGTGGTTTTTAAAAGGTTTGATTAAAAAAAAAAAAAATTATGAAAAAATTACGAATCGACTATGCCCTGTGACGCCGAGCGTCCTTGAACGTTCTGTGGGGTCTG
Source organism: Dryococelus australis (assembly GCA_029891345.1). Lineage (NCBI taxonomy): Eukaryota > Metazoa > Arthropoda > Insecta > Phasmatodea > Phasmatidae > Dryococelus > Dryococelus australis. The sequence continues at coordinate 47,784,946 of CM057003.1, forward strand.
TCGCAGCCGACGGACGCTGGCTCGTCGAACAACCGGGTGTCGCGACGGCCCTAACAGCCGGTTAAACCAGGTCACTAGGAGGGGATTGGGGTGGCGTCACCCCCTCTGGCGACCTCATAGCGTCTGGCTCCTCGTCACGCACCCCTCTCAGCTCCTCGCCACATCACGCATTAAACCACTCGCGGCCTGCGTGTGCCAGGCAAACAAGGTCGCCGTGCACTGGGGGTGGAGACGAGTGCCCTCGCCGTCTATCGACCAATGGCTGTGGGCTTGGACGCGTCCGTTGTTCGCACATCAGTGCCGGACTTCCAGGCGGCATTGGTCCATCCGCGCGATGCTTTTAAGAACCATCAAGGCGCTAAAATTGGTTTCTATATTTTAATCACGTTTTGTCACGGTAAACTGAGCAATCTTGAAAGCTCTGCTTAAGATCTACTTGTATTCACATTATTATCGGGAAACATATAGCAGCAAGTAAATCAATAGTGATTAAATTGCTCTGAATACCATTAACATCATTTCCCAGTTATTCTTTTACAGCATAATTTTTGCTCACATGCTCGGATGTTTAAATATCTCTTGACATAGGTAATTATTTCTATCCCCACAACTTTTCAATAATGATAGCGATAAAACTGTTCTTTCTTAGATGCACAGTTTTATTTATTCCCCTCTATTCATTTCGGGTTTGGGTGAGAATGAGATTAAGTTACGTAGTAATTAGGACTAGAACTAGACGGAAATTTTAGAGATGTATTTTGAGGTAACAATTCACATTTTTTAAAATTTGGTATCTGAAAGAGCTTCCGAAAAGTGCCCTCTTAATGCGGTTATTAGTTGTCAAATCATTATAGTTTTCAAAATATAACACTCAAAAGTATTATTTCCCGAATTCTGCAGCATACTAGTCTTTGCTCCTAGATATTTTTTTTACAGTGTACTTGCGTTTAATGCAATCTGCATGGTATGCATAACATACTTATTCAGTATGAGTGCGATTTATAAACAGGTGAGCGAGTATTGGCGTTTTGAATTTTGTTGGTTATAGGAGTCAGACTTATAGTAAATATATTTTTGTTCATTCAAGCGATACTGTTAACATTCATTAAATAAATAGTTTAAACTATAAACTGTAGAGGAAAAGTGGTTTTTCTTCCTTTCGTAGCCTGTAACACAAATGCAGTATGCCGCGCTTAGACTATAATTCAACACTTTGAACCTGCTTATACCACTCTTGTGTCGGAATTTGAGTGTTATATTTTGGAAACAATGATTATTTGATACCTAACAACTGCATTAAGGGGGCACTTTTCGAAACCTCTCTCAGATAAGCAAATTCCAAAAATAAAATCACCTTAATTCCAAATGATGTGTTTAGTTTGGGCATTCTATTTTGGTCCTACTGTCAGTATGTCAAATGTCACAATATTTCGTACACTAATGACACCGGCTTTTGTTTTGATAAAAATGAATTTTGTGGCCTAGCCCACTGTCTAGAATCATGACATAATTTTACACCAGATTTTTGTATGGCATTTACCAGAGCCATTAAGTGTAAGCTATGCACGTTATATCCAAGCTATCTTCGAAGCGGGTTATCTGTAATCAGCGTGGGATAAGTACAATAGTTCACCCACATGCTCTGGAGGCACAAATTATGTATTTCTCTCATCTCATCACAATTTGATTGACTGTATAGTTCGTCGAAGATTATATATATATATATATATATATATATATATATCACACGCTCTTGTATACAAAATTAATACGAGGCAAACCTATAGTCCATCCACGGTTACTTCCAACTTATCTGGAGCCCTGCTTAGGTTCTACTTACAAGATAATCCTCCGCTTCCTGCGAACAAAGGTTAGCTTTGTCTAGAAAATCACACCAAAGGGACAACACACCGCAATCTTGCGCAAGAACTATATCCTACCAGACATTTCCAACAAACCTATTTAATCTTTTTTTTTTTAATTCGTACCAATTATTAATGAAATATTATAATTCATATATAAAATATAACTTTAGTTTCAATTTAACCAAAAATAAGGTACTTTCATACTAACAGAACTGTTAAATGCTGGTTATACACGACATATTTAGTACACAATCAAGTACGTCATACATGAGGTAGTTTTTCAATTTTAAAAAAGTGTGCAGAAATCACGAATAGAAATTAGCAAAAATTTATTTTGAACAAAATTGCTAGTAGTATCATTATACGTTTTGTCTTCTATTTTTGAATTTTTAATATGGAGCAAATAAGTGCATACTCAGAGACAAACAATGTTTGCATACACACTATTACATCGTTCAGTGTAGGCCTACTATCTTTTTTGCTAATATTTGTCGATGAATCTCCTTAGAAATTGCCACGAACGACTTATTTTGAGCTTCGTTCTATGCGACTTGCGGTGCCTCTCCTCTTATGCCAATTTAAAACTCTGTCTTCCAATTAAAATAACAAAAGTGCCATGCCGGTACAACATAATTAAACATTTACGTGAATGTGATACAAACTGTAGCAGAAAAAAATTATATTTAGCTCATCTTTAGATCTACTTTCTCCTCATTTTGTACCTTTCCGCGATATGCAAAGTTTTCATTGCCGTCGGCGTGATCACTTTATTTATGCGCCATTCAAGTGTAAACGTGACATTGTAAGGAAGATAAATGCGTTAGTAATATTCCAAATTATTCTCTAAACTGTAATTTGCAAAAACCCACAAAATTAATTTGCCATAGATTTAAAAACTACACTCGGAATACGTCTACGCCTGGAACTATTTTAATTAATGTTCTGTCAATTTGACTGGGAGCATAACGAGCCAGTGAGTACGGAGCGTATATGCAGCTAACGAGCAGCGAATTTATCAGAGGTTTATTACGAACTAGCGACACGCCCTGGCCTCGCTCGGGTGTGACTTACAAATATGGCGTTGTTTATATTTACAGTAAGCGTATACACTAGATGCTTAAGGTATAGGCTATTCACGGTGAAATGAGCACTTTTGAAAGCCCTGTTTAAAATCTACTTGTAAACACGTTGTGTGTTCTTCCTCCTTGTGTGAAATTAAAATTGCCATGTGCTCCATCACTTTATTCATTCGTCGGCCATGTGAAACTGTGAAATTATTAGAAAAATAAACAATTTATAAATCTGCTGATTTTTGCACGTCTGATGCAAAAAAAAATATACCTAAATAAATCGTTTAATTTATCACAAATGGTTATCTAACATTTTATTCCACGTTAATATAATTCGACGTTACCAACTTTACTATGTGTATGTCACTCAGTGTGGCCGTTAAAATATATGCAGGTAGGAGCAGTGACTTTTTTCTGAGGTTGATTTCAAAAGTGCTCACTTTATCGTGAACAGCCTTTGACTAACATAGGATTAATAATATGTTGTTCACAAAGTCATCGTAAGTGAAATTTAAGAGAGAAAAAAATCGATTACTGTGGGTCATCCTTAAAAGATAAATATATGCTGTTGCGGACTTTTTTGGAGACCTTTTTGAGATATATAATTATGTAGTACATTAATTTGGCGTGTCTCTTATTGTTTTGTCAGCGTAAACCATGTAAGCGCACTAAAAGCGGCTTTGTTAAGAAAACGTCGCAATTTCTCTACTATCCTTACATTAAATATTAACGTATTATATACCGAAACCTTCCTCAAGAAATTATCTAAATGATGGTGAAAACCGCATCAAAATCCATCAAGTAGTTTAGAAGCTTTAGCCGAATACACAGACACACGCGCGACTTTGTTTTATACTGTGTATACATGTGCTCAATGCCCTATAAAAATATCCCTGCCCGTATTATACACAAGCTGACTGACTTTCTCCCAGTAATGTTGGCAGACACGCATTAGGAGTTCTTGTGAGTGAGTGTGAAGCAGCGCCGGAATGCAAGTACAGGTGGGAAACGGGAGAACTTCGAAGAAACCCGCCGACCGCCGACGTCGTACGGCACGATTCCCACGTGCGAAAATCCCGGAGCGATCCCACTCGGAATCGAAACCGGTTCACCTTGGAGCGGGAAAGCGAGCGCTCCAGTTTTACTAATACGCCAACTCTAATACTTGTGGTCCTTGAATAAATATAAAATAAATTGTGTTCGTTGCACATAAACTAAAGGGTTGCAATTTAAATAATACAGTAAGATGTGGCACTGTAGCAGGATTTGTTACCACTGTTCTGTCGCTGACGTGTTAGCCAGCCGCTGGCTGAGCCATGGCGCTTCATGCCTTGTCTTCAGATAGCAGTTCTCACTTATGAACTCATTTTATGACATCGTATTTAAACTATTTACATGATTGACCAGGTGTGAAGGAAAATATATTTCGTTTTATATTTTCACGTTCGGTTCATTGTCTCAGTAACCAAAATCTTAAAATGAAACGCAAATAAAAACTTTTAATCATAGTAATACATTCCGATACAGAAAAAAGGTGTAACATATTCCACAGAATTTACCATACAAGAAAAGTGCAGTATCTTACAAATTTATTCAAAAACTAAGTTTATTAGACTCATTTTGAGCATCTTGAAAGCCGTATTTGTATTTACCAAATCACCTACAATTGAAAATTCATATCTTCATAAATAGTTTTCAGCCTGTAGACTGCAGTAATAAGAACATTTTCTACAAGCTATACGATTTGTATAGACAATCTTTAGTAACTGCCCCTTAAAATGTAAATGTTTCTGTAAACAGATTCTATAAATAAAATACACTCAAAAAGAAAATGACACACACCCGAAAAAAATTAATATGCAAATGAAGACACATTTTTCCACTCTCCGGAAAAAAAAATTAACCTTAATATAAATTATTTTGAAGTTATTTACACATTTCATATTTACCCTGCTTGCCTATTACAGAAACTATTATCTGTGGCTTACGTTTATATGATATATACTAATACATATGTATATAACGTCGATCTTCGATTTCTTTATTTGTACTTTTGTAATGAAACTAGTGTTATTATAATTTTAACCGGAATTTAAACAATTACACTAGTTTTGGGAAATCGAATTTCCTACGATTTACATAACTTGCATACAGATATTTGCAGCACTCATAAGGAAGCAGCGGTGGCGCAGTGGCTAGGGGCGCTCGCCTCCCACCACGGCGATCAGGGCTCGATCCCCAGCGGTTTCATCATTCCCGGATTTTCGCATGTGGTAATCGTGCTGGACGATGCCGATTTCCACGGGTTTTCTTGGGGTACTCCCATTTCCCCCGCCCTTGCATTCTAGCGCCGCTCCATCCTAGGGTCTCATTCCACGTCATGTCAGGGTCCTAGCTGGAAAGCCCGTCACTCGGAGAGTATTGCTTCGCCCTGGGTTCACTCCCCACTCGAGTTTCTTAGCACTCATAAGGACGGCAACCGCTCTGTAACGGAATAGATAAAAACATTGATTCCATAGCAAAGAACTAGCGGAATGCCAGAATTGCGCGGGCAGCGACAGAATAAGAAAAACCCGTTAGGAACCCGGTAGCAGCCGCGTTTATTGTCCGTATGAACAGTTACCATACTAAAGTACTACTTTCCAGGATACTCCCCTGCATCGGGCAAACAAAACTTAACCGAGTCTAAAAATTACACCAAAGGAATAATGCACCGAGTTGCAGTTCACTCAGTGTAATAATATTTTGCATAAGAAATATTTCTTACTAGACATTACATACACATTTATTTTCTTCCTTTTTTTATTTATATTAAATATAAATGAAATGTTATAATTCATAGATATAATACAAATAGAATCACTGCATTAAACAAAAACATGAGTTTTTTGAGGGCGCGCAGCGTCCCTCCCGCCCCCCTGGGGGGTGAAGAGGTGGAACCAAATTTCTGCACATCTTTGGATATTCGGCTATCGATTCCTCCTCCCCCAACACACACACACACACACACACACACACACACTCTCTCTCTCTTTTCTCTCTCTCTCTCTCTCGCTCGCTCTCGCTCGCTCTCGCTCGCTCTCGCTCTCTCTCGCCTCCTCTCTCGCGCTCTCTCGCGCTCTCTCGCGCTCTCTCGCGCTCTCTCGCGCTCTCTCGCTCTCTCTCGCTCTCTCTCGCGCTCTCTCGCTCTCTCGCCTCTCTCGCGCTCTCGCGCTCTCTCGCTCTCTCGCTCTCTCGCTCTCTCGCTCTCTCCTCTCTCTCTCTCTCTCTCTCTCTCTCTCTCTCTCTCTCTCTCTCTCTGGGGGGAAGTTGCAAAGACCAGAGGGGTGCGTGTTTCGCCTTCTTTTCGGCCTGAAAGGCACATTTTTCAACCGATTTTCTTGAGGTTTGGGGGAGGGTTGTCTTTCTGTACCCAACCCCATGGGAAGTTAGGCATTTCAAACCAACACCTAAGTCTTAATTCTTAATTCTTACGTCTTAAGTATTAAGGCTTAAGTTTGCAACTGTTTAATTCTATTAAATATAATGGAAGTAATATATTATTACATTTTTTATTACATCAAAATAATCTTTTAATCAAGCATTCCATTAAATAATATTTGTAAGTACTTTCATACATCTATTTCAGCTTACTTAACTTAATTCCTGCAAAGTTTACCAATAATATATTTAATTTAATAAAAATACTCCCTTACTTTTCTTTTTTTTTCTCACTTAAATGAAAAAAAGTAAGGGATTAGAGGTATATAAGAGTTTATACACAGTGTTATTTACCTTAGATTAAGTTAGTATCATAAAATATTTAAATATTATAATATAAATAATTTATCATAATATCTTTATTTATATATATTTATTAACACGTGCCGGCGTTCCCAGGCTAATTTCGTACGATTATCTGCTTCCCTGGCGGTGGTTTAGCCCGCGGATTCCGCGGGCCCGTTTTATGGTTTAGCTTTAACCAACAAAAAGTAACTACCTAGCACGTAGCACATTGGGTGATTTTTCAAAGTTTTGGTTTCAAAAAAAAGCCATACGATAAGGTTCTCGTAACAAAACCGCGCGCGAAACCAGACCTACTCTGAGCAGAGCCAGGCTCAGATCTCACCCGAGCATCGCCAAGCTGCGCAGTGGTAGGCGTCGCAGAGAATCTGGAATCTGGTCCCGACAGCGTCTTCTCGTCTCGGCCCACGCTCTGTTGAAGTTTCTCCTTACGCTACCTTCCCCAGTGCTAGGTCGCAATCCTCGTGCCATGTTTGCAGCCCGGATTTACGACGCGTGGCCTGGACACCTCGGATTTCTTAAGGCTCGGCTTTACTCCTTCTGCAGGAATTGTTCGCTTTTTGTGCCATAATTTCGGATTCAGAGTGTAACTACTGACAATGAACGAGTATAAATGCTGTTCGATCAAGTGAGCACTTTAGAAATTAACCATAAAAAATAGTCACTGTCATATATTTCATTAGCCGCAGTGAGTGACATTTGCCAAGTGAAGTTGGTAACGATGGATGGAAAATAATTTCATAACTTAACGTCAAATAAAAAGTGTTAGGTAACCTTTTGTGATAACTGAAAATAGTACTTTCGTTTTCTGTTAATTTTTTAATGCGCCAAAGTGTAAAAATTACCATTTTTGTATAGTACTTACTTTCCTAATAATGTCAAGTTTTACTTAACCGACGGATAAATAAAGTTACGAGGCCGGTGGTAATGTTAATTTTACGCATGGCAGAAGAATACACAACGTGCATTCAAGTAGATCTTTCAAAGTGCTCATTTTACCGTGAATAGCCTATATAAACTTAACATTTTACGAGTTTTTCCACATGTGCGTAATATTAGTTATGTGTTATCTGCTCTTTGTAAAAATTCAGGAACATATTTATATTTTATCAATAATTTCCTGCAATTTTAGGGGCTGAGCGGTTAGCCTACTCGCCTCCCGCCAAGGTGAACCTGGTTCGATCCCCTGCCGGGTCACTCCCGGATGTTCGCAAGTGGGAATCGCGCCCGGACGATGCCGCTGGTCGGCGGGTTTTCTCGGGTATCTCCAGTTTCCCGCGTCGTTTCATTCCGACGCTACTCCATACTCACCTCGATCACCCTCATTGCTGTTAAGAGCCACCCAAATATCTTCATTCGCACGCTCCTGCAATTTTGCAAGCAGGAAATAACACACCGTGAAAATTAGATACAAATGTATTAAACAACTAGTAAATTGGTGATTTTTTGTAATCAAACATTTGCAGTAATACCTCTGAAACTTAAATTACGACACAAAAACCAAGGATTTCTGCAAAACAGGTATAGCTGAGCCTCAAGCGCGACGCGTGTCGTATTGCGCAATACGGAATCAACTTTTGTTTCATTTTCATCCACAGTGCGGTATTAAAAGTAATATCGTAGCTTTTAACACATTTTACACTTGATGAAATTATGTAAAGGCTGTTCACGGTAAAGTGAGCACTTTTGAAAGCAACCTACGAACAGTCACACGGAATGACATTGCGCCCTGTAAAGTTGGCAATGACTGAGATAAAGTAGTTCCATGTTTTAATGATGTATTAAAAATGTTAGGCAAACATTTTAGAATATTGAAATTATCTGTTTTACTTTCTGTATTTTAAATGCATCTAAGAATGAACAGGATTGAAGATTATTTACTTTTCTAATAATATCACAATTTTACTTGACCGACGCATGAATAAAGTGACCAGGCCCACGACTATGTTAATTTTACATTTAGCGGAAATATACGGAATGTGAGTACAAGTAGATCTTAAGCAGAGCTTTTAAAAGTGCTCATTTTCCCGTGAACAGCCTTTACCGGAACTATAATTTCCGACAGGCTTGATGCGGGACGTTTATACATGCCCGTGAAGCGGTGAACATTTCGCCTAACACTGCACGTTACTTACGTCACATCTTCATTGTTCTTGTCCACTTGAGAACTAACCACGTGATGGATGTCTGTTGATGGCCCCGAGGTGACGGAGGGCTCGGCCAGCTTCGCGTGTACCTATAGCACTATAGCCCGTTTGCCGTTACTTCACACTTTTTGAATCAAACCTTTGAAAAATCATTCTATGCATGATGCGTTTGGTTGTTTGCTCATTTTATTATGTATCACAAGCATTTTATACTTCTATTAAAATAAAAAATAAACCCTTATTTTTTATTAAATTGAACTTTCACTTACAGTTTATTTTATCTGTGCATTATAATATATCATTTACAATTAATATGAACAACAGCATCGGGAAAATAGGTGTGTAGGCAGTGCCTAGTAAGAAATAGTCATCATGTAGAATACTAAAGTAAGTACGCACGGGTATGGTGCGCTGTCTTTTTGGTGTAATCTTCTATACTCTGTTAAGCTTTGTTTGCACGAGGTGGAGGAATATCTGGAAAGCAGAACTTTAGCAGGGCTTGAGAAAAGTCGGAAGTAGCCGTGAGTGGACTATAGAAGTACTTGTGGGTGGTACAAATATCTACAAGTTCCTCGCGCTCTGTAATGTGCTTTATTGCTGGGCAGTTTTATTCATCAGAACGATATATTTTGAAGAACAGTTCATTCGTTTTTTGTGCATCTTTGCGTACAAAACTGAAGGGCGAACTCACGTTGGTAAAAATGTGGTATTTCAAACTGAGACAATATTAATAAATCTTTGCCCTCGTGGTGTACGAGGATCGTGTTGAAAGTGTTGAGGAAATAGTTGTACCTTTAATCACAACCATATATTTGTTCCTCGAAACGTTTATTTGGAATCCATTTCGTCACATGCTGCCCACGATTAAGTCGGAACTCTAAAAATGTGGTTAAAATCTACTTTCCTTCTGATCTTATAATTTTTCGTGCTCGTTAGTTGAATATATGTTACAGCGCACACGGGAATCCAGGCTCCAAGTTAAGTTGGCATTGGATTAAATGAAATAGTTATTAGCCTTCACGCTGTATTGCGATTGCAATGTTGAAATTTATAACGAATCAAGTTGGTGCTATTTTTTAAAATACGCACATCAGAATACGAATTGGCAATTTAGTAACAAATTTATATATAAATATATGTATTTATATATAAAATATATGTGGGCAATTTCCCATTTCCCTTGACCGGTGCATGAATAAAGTAATTTGGCCCATGCCAATGCAAATATTATATAGAGTGATTCACTAGGCGTTACCGCCCTTCGCAGAGCTTATTCCTTCCATCATGTAGAGCAAAACGTTCCATTTAAATGTGAATCCTACTCCCAAAATGTACAGAGTAATTCGACAAATTCGAAATGTCTTGATTATTGCGTATAGGGATGGATCCCTACAGCCAAAGAAAAGTAGATTGTATTTCTAATTTCCATAGTGTCGGACTCGTCAGGGCGCGCAAAAAATGTAAATACAACATTAGAAAACAAAATTTCGCGCGTATTTCCCTACTGTAGTTAATAATAAACTATCTTGCCGCCAAAATAACGTTACGGTTTGTTTTCAATACTTTTCACCTCTCGTATAATTTCAAATATTCTCATAAGAAACGTATCATTTCACTTTATTTCGAGTTTAAAAAATAGTAAACTTTGGATATTATAACGATATCTTGCCTTTTTAGATTTTCCTAACAGCCAACTAACAGACACATCGCGCAGATTTCGTCGGGGTATTGTGAACAGTGAATAAAATTTAATATGAAATTCCGTCGAGCTCTGACGTCATATCCGTCTGTCGTGTCGTATTCGTCGGGTTATTGTGACTGCAGCTTTACATATGAAATTCCTTTTGGTGGCGACTCTGGTTACCTCATTGGGAAGCACATTCGCTAGTAAAACAACCACCATGATTTTATTTCGTAACTACTTCATACCCACATCATAACTTCTAGTGTATTAGGAGTATGTATTTTACAGTATTTACTGCACACTCGCTAATTCTTTAGTAACGTGAACTACTAAAGTTGTCATACGCGGTTATATATAATGTTTCTGCCCGGAATGATGCCATATCATGTGTGGGCAGAAAGTAACTCGAAATCCCGGTACAATCGTATCCCGAAATTAAATCACGCGGTACAGAGTAGAAATTGAAACTGGAGCTGCAGCGCGTTGAGTACGCAACCTATCAAAACAGGCTTGTATAATAGGTTGCATATCACAAGGGGCTCCAGCCAACGCGAGATTTTATTCACACTTCGCTCGCAAACGCCATAATACTTCGTTAAATGAATCGATATTCGGATATATGTGCTAATAATTATTCCTTCAAGCTGCACCATTGTAAGTTTATATTTTTTATAAGTGAACTAAGCTAGTCAATTAATAAACACAGCGAAAATAATGAACAGTTTAAATATGGAAATTTGTTAGTTTTGAAAGCTTTTTATGTAAGATGTGTTTGCACTAGAGTTTAGAAAAATCGTTTAATGCATGTGCGTCAGCGGCAACCCACACGCTCATTAAAAAAATTCATAGATAGATAGCAGGTAGAGAGCACAAATGTCCCAACAGGTAGCTGCAAATTCGTCATCGTATACGGTAATGCATTTGAACTAATGGAAAATTATCATCTAAATCTTTCAATGGTGTGCCAAAACTTGAAGATTTTAGCCACAATAAACTGTAAAGTAAGTCCAAACGGGTAATTACAATAAATGTTGTAATGCCTATTTATAGTACGTTAATTTTACATTTCTATACCATAATATTTAATGTGCATTACATTGGATATGTTGATGGTGCTATGAAGTCAAAATTAACAATGTTTGGAACGGATTAAGGTAGTTAAACTACAATTTGCAGTGAAAGTGTGCAATATTTTAAAGTTATAAACATATTTTTTTCTCGTTTGCTGCACAATAAGCAAAGAACCGAAGTGCCTGTAGCACCGACAAACACAAAATTGATGAGGAACACACGTTACATTAACGACACTTTAGGCAAGACGGGGCAGTTAAGTCACTCAGGAACGTCACAACGAGACCGTCAAACAAACGATACGTCTTAAGCAGAACGTCTTCCGCAGAAACATCTGTGATCGACCTGCAGGTGTTACTATGCAATTAGTTGCACAGTACAGTCACGTACTATAGTGTCGGCTACACTGTTAATTGATACAGGCTGTTCACGATAAAGTGGGCATTTTTAAACTCAACCTTAGAAAAAAGTCACTTCTCCCACCATCACATATTTTAACGGGCGTACTGGGTGATGTGCGCCCAGTAAAGTTGGTAACGATGTAGGAGAAAGTAGTTCCATGTCTTAACGTAAAAAAATTTACTTAACCATTTGTGATAACTTAATTTTTTATTCATCTAAGTATAAAAAATGAGCAAATTTGTAAACTCTTTACTTATCTAATAATTTCACAGTTTCACGTGACCGATGCACGAATAAAGTGATGAGGCCCATGGCGATGTTAATGTTACATAAGGCGGAATAACACGCAACGTGCATTCAGGTAGATCTCAAGCAGGGCTTTCATAAGTTCTCAGTTTACCGTGACCAGCCTGCATTTTATTTTGTACTGTGTGATGATGTTTCCGGGAAAACTGGGCTTAGAGGTAAAAACTTGACAAGAGTTCTACAAGAAAAGGAAGTTACGAAGCATTTTGTGTTTTCAGAACGATGAATAATTGTATAGGCGTGTAAATGAAGTTACAAGATACATAATTTCGTGAAATCTGTAAACTTCCCTTCCAGAAATTTCCCGCTACCTGCGTTGGCCGGTCCTACAATCTAAAATAAGTTGCGTGGCCCTAACTAGACTTTGAATGCATCTTAATGGAAAAGTGAAGTGCCTTCCAATTGAGAACTGCATCTGACCGTACAACATGAAACAGTAGTGAACTCAGTATAGTCTATTCGGGATATCTTCTCACTTTTTGAATTCTTTTTTCATTTGGAAAAATTACCTCATGTATTACGTGTTTGGTTGTTTCATAAATATGTCATATATCACAAATGTTTATAATTGTGTTGACATAAAATTACCGTATTTTCTATTCAATTTAACTTTATATATATATATATATATATATATATATATATATATATATATATATATATATATATATATTATTATGTATATTTTTGCCTTATAAATAATAATATTTTATTCATAATTAGTGTGGATAAAAACTGCGAGAAGATAGGTGTGTTGGTAGAGCCTAGTACGAAATAGTTCTTATGCAAAATCTTTTTACACTGAGTCAGTACGAATCGGTCTGTTGTCCCTTTGGCGTAATTTTTCAGACTCTGTTGAGCTTCATTTGCATGATGCGGAAGAATTTTCTGGGAGTATAACTTTACGTGAATGAACTGTAACAGAATTGTCGGAAAATTTTTTATTTATGTTGCATGTGAAAATATAAGGGGTGCATTTTGTAACAATGATAAATATTTTAGTAGAATTATCGTATTTAAATGTTTAGATATCAGTAAATAAGAGTTTGTTATTAATTAAAATGTAAGTGTATTTTCATTGTAGATGCTTAATATACCACATAAAAAAACACTTTATTAGACCAGACTACCATAATAATTACTCTGGTTGTATGTAACAAAAGTTTTGCAATAATGTATCAAATAGTTTGAATAATGGATTTTATGTACATCCGTTTAAGTTGTAAGGATGTGTCTTTGCCAGAAGTTGCCCAATATTGATTTAATTTACATTGCTTAATATTCATACTAAAATAACTTTGGATGATATAACTAGGTTGTTGATTAACATTGCTCAATCATAATATTTGCATAGGTGGAAAATATAAATTCATGTTAACTTATTTTAATTGCAAATGAAACGAAGAGTTGTGCATAAACATTGCTCAGGTTAGTGCAGAAGTGTGATAAAAAACATCTATGGTACTCTGGCAAAGAAGACACGTCTTTATCTAAGGAATTCTGTTTGTTTGGAACATATTAAAAATGCATTAACGAGGTTGCGTCAAAAAAGAATATTTTAGCAAGAGGGCAAGGAATGTTCCGATGGGAAAAGTTCGTTCGAAGGAAGACGTCTTCGACGGAGAGATGATACGAACGACAACTAACATCGGCCAGGTTCGACCGGAGGCCTGATCCGGTGTTGCAGAGGTGCGGTTCGACATCCCATGACTCGAGGCCGCATAATGAGGAAACCAGATCCTAACTAAGTGAGGTCTTCACTGCTTCCAGGTCGTCGAGATCCAGTTGCCTTCTCCACCTACTGTTCGTCTCCAAGTAATGCCAGCATTATGCAAGTTATTTACCGCTGTCAGCTATTTGGTCGAGACTTTTCGTTTCTCAAGACATTTTCAATTGAATTCATTTAATTAAACACCGAGAACTTTAATTACAAAACTTTTCAAGATTTGTATAGCAATATTGAACAGTACTGGAAAAACCTTTTCATGGCTTTAAAAAATTCTCTTACCACATATTCAAAGAACGTTTATCCCAATTAATTATCAGCACATCTCAGTGGTACGTTTGATAGGAATTTCCTGCACTACTGATTGAAAGGTAACCCGGAGCAACTTAGTGATTTGAATCCACAAGAGACGAATTTGATTACAATAATTATCAACATTATGAAAAACTCCATTGCTGTGCAACATGCATAGTATTTGGTATATAATAGTTTGATGATTAAATCTTAAAGTACCACTTAATAATATAACGATATCTGACAGAAGTTGTAGCAATGTTCTAGTATAAGCCTGTATTTTTCAAAGGGTTGATTATGACATTGTTTAGGGAATAATGTGTGCTTTATGGAAGTAACAGTAAAATCCACTAAATTCATCTTATTTGCTGATATTTTTTTAATTTTAAGTTGTTCTGCAATTTTAGTCAGTCTTATTTTTATGTATGATGACGCTAAATATTCAGAAGTGGATTGTCGTATGTTAATTGTTGTTCTGCTATACACACATTATGTTATTGACACCATATTTTCTGAAACACTCGTAAGTGGAAATGATTATTCATGTTTTGTCCTTGTGATTTCATCACCACACATGTTATTATCATTACAAATTCGTTACATTATTATATCCCCTTTAAATAATGATGACCAACGTTTGCCCATGTTGTCGCTTATTAAACAGTTATAAAAATTATATAGTTTTAGTTGCAAAATTGGTGTGAATTAAAATTTTAAACACTATTTATAATTATTACTACACACAACTGTACTGATTATGGCTATGGTTTTCCTTGATTACTTTTGCCCGGGGTGGTGGGGAGGGAGGGGTGTTAAAATTCTATATAATTTTATTATTATGAAAAAAAACTTTTTTATTTAAAAAAAATTAATTTTACAAACTATATGCGATCTTCTTCCGTATGCGACAACAACAGTAATTTTTCTAACAATTTTAGTAGTGTGTGTGTTTTTCTTCAGGAGTCCTATATGTTGTATTGTTGAATACAAAGCTTCGTTAGAAGCTACCCTAGCGCTACCTTCAGAAAGACGCGACGTTGGTGTGTTGTTTCACGCCTCCATGTTTAACATATTTAGTCACATGTTTGGGAGCTATGCCCAAGTTGAAGCGAGGTCGCCACAGCAAATATGTTCCAGCAGAACGCCAGACATGCATAGTGTATCAATTTAAATGGCCTCGGAACCTTTAAAATAGACCTCATCTCGAGCGCTGCTTTTCAAGCGTACGAAGTTAAGATGGAGAATACGCGTTGAATTAACTCATTCTAGAGACGCCAGTTTTAAAGATAACCGCTCCAGACGAAATGTATTCCACGCGACATTTGTTAACGAAAGCTGGCACGTCAAAAACTATTATTGTAAAATTTTACGTGTTATATTTTTTTTTTTATGAAATTAAGAACTGAAGATAATTTTCACAAGATCGCTTAACATATGCAATAGTACTGAGTTACAGAAACCGTTATTGCGTGCAGTACTGAGTTACAGAAACCGTTATTGCGTGCAGTACTGAGTTACAGAAACCGTTATTGCGTGCAGAAATGCCAAATACGAAATTGTTTGTCACACGGTAGGTGTCTTTGGTAGTCGTGTTGGTGTATACACTGCAGCTTCCACGCCGACAGCCAGCACGCCGTTTACGCAAATACCTGCCTTGGCCAATTTTCCTATTCAACCAGAGTATACATTCAAGAGAGTCGACAGTTCCAACTACAGTTCGAAAGGTCGATGTTGAGATCATGCGAGAAAGACGGCATTAAGACTACTTCATATCTAGGCCCGGTACCGACTTTGCACAATTATACATTAAACTTGTACAAGTTGGCATCTCGACTGTTTTAACAGCAGCAGCGATAATTGAAGACCGTAAACTACGGGTGCTTTGCAGCTGCTGGGGTAACTTTACACCACTCAAAATGTTTGATTTCGTGCCATTCGGCAAAGAAACAAAGACTTGAAACTAGGTATTTAAAATTTTTAGTGTTATCTACCCAGGTAATGTTTGCTACCTTTCCACCAAATGGTTGAAAAACAGACATTTAGAGGTGTTGCAATAATACTCTAGCAGGTGCAAAGAAACCCCCCAGTTTACCGGACTTAATTCTACCAAAAGAACACGTCATATTTGTTATCGCAGCTATTGTGTGTATATGTGTATATATGTATATGTATATATGTATATATGTGTATGTGTGTATGCGTGTGCGCGCGGTCATGTGCGTGCGTGTGTGTATGTGCGTGTGCGTGCGTGCGCGCGCGCGCTTAATGCACGGACGTCAAGAGTAGAACAGCTACTACCATCACACAGAAATTGTGCTAGTACTTCGGAAGGGGATAGTGATTAGCTAAGCAGTTACTATTCGTTAATGGTTATAACTACAGCAGTCATGAAGGGTAACCAGTTATTGAAATGGTTAGGCCTACTTTTTAACTGTTACTTGGATGTAACCGGCGTTTTATCAAATTTCGTAAAATGGTATCATTATCTATAGTATAGGTGGCTAAAATGTTAGTTATTTTAACCGTTAATAACATCGCAACCAGTCAGGTATTCTATTGGGAGAAGCAGTTATTTAACGCCCGGATATTTTATACCTGACAAATACTGCTACGAAAGGAGATTAAATCGTTTTTAGTTTCGTGCTTGAGACTATCTGGTGTAAAAATATCTTGAATTGTACGACTTGCTACTGTAATTTTCTTTCAGCGTATTGCCGAATATTTCACTGGGTAGTGCTAAAATCGGGAATGAATTTTTTTGGTACATGGCATAGACTAAATATAAGGTAGACCGATCTCGCTGGCTGCGCACAACCAATCTCCGTGTCCCAACATTGAACTGCTTTTCTGCCTACACGCCTAGCAAAAATGGCGTGGTTTGGGTTTGAGGTTAGAATACTGTTTAGTAAACAAGTACTTCTGAATTGTTTTTATACTTCTTCAAATCAATTTGTAATGCTTTTTGATTGCATTCAAACTGGTAAAAGTATTTTATCAATATAATAGTGCTTGCCATTTAAAATTAAGATGTAAACAAACATGTTTATCACATTTTACCATGTGACTTTGACATTGGGGTAGGTTAATGTTGGGTACATGCTCAGAAGACGAATTAGCGGTCTACCTCATCTTTAGTCTATGTTACATGGTTAACTTTGGTAACAGTAACTTACCTGTTACATTTTTGTAACAGTGGAATTTAACTGTTACGTTAAATAACGCTCATCTCTTGGGGGGAGGGGGTTTTATTTTCATCCAGCTCTCTTTACAAAAACAAGCATAGCTGACGGCCAGAAAACAATTTTTGCAATAATACGAACTCATATAAGTTATCGTGTACTGTAATACATTAATTTGTTATCCACGAAGAGCTTAAAACTACGTCGGAGTGCCTTCGGAGATCTGGGGTTAGTGTAGATAATTGCGCGGCTCTGAACTGAGATCTCTTGAGAGCCGATGGGAGTGAAAGGAGATGAAAGCGGAGCAACGCCGGAGCGCAAGGGCGGGGTAAATGGGAGTCTCCCGAGGAAAGGCCCCCGCAGACCAGCGGAGCGCTTCCACGTGCGAAGGCATCCGGGATCGTCCCGCGCCGGGAATCGAGCCCTGTTCGCCTCGGCGGGATGCGAGCACCCTGCTCCGCCACACCACCCCGGCCCCCGTCAGCTTCTGGTCCCAGACGTGCTTCTCGGACGGCACGGGAGTAGGCGAGGGGCGCGCGGCGGGAAACGCCGGAGTAATTAAACGGCGCCCGGGCTAACTGTGTAAAGGACTGCGGGGGTGTGTAGGTTCCATCGCCCCTCCCCCGCACGATCCCAACACGAGACCGATCTCGTCGGCAGGAAAGGCGTTTCCCCCTAGACGTTATGCGGAACGCGCAGTTAATTCGCTCCGCTTGTATCGCGTTCAACTTCGCTTACTCCTGGCTCCTCGTCCTCAAAGGACGGACTGCAAGATAAACACGGACGGGCGGGCTGGAAGAGACAGCGAAGACCTGTCGAACGATCTGCACCTCGGAAGTTCCGCCGTTGCTTAGCAAATGGCTGCCTCCGCATGTTTCAAGACCGCGTGCAAGTCATGCAGTAAAAAGTTTAAAAAATGATTATATATATATATATATATATATACATTGCAATATTTTGGAAAATTTTTTATAACCTACATAAATTTTCACGGCGCATACCAAAGTCACCGTTACGCACATTCAACATGGCCGACGTCGAAACGGAGTGAGAAAGCAAGAATAACTCATTCAAGGAACAATCCCAGTCTTGAACCCAAGCAAAGGGTGGAGCTTGAACTTGACACGCGACGTAGGTATATTTATAACTATTTCTTCGTCGCGAATATCCGTGTATTGTATATTCCTGGTATATTCACACATTTTATTCAAACCTTTAAAAAATTATCCCATGCATGACGTGTTTAGTTATTCCCTAAATATGCCATGTCTCACAAGCTTTTTATACTTTCGTTCAAGTAAAAGTACTTTTTTGTTTTGGCTAATTTAGAATTATTATTTATGTGTTATTTAAAAATTATAATATTCATTTATAATTAATATAAATAAAAAGAGTGACAATATAGGTGTGTCGGTAATACCTAGTACGAAATAGTTCTTATGCAGAATATTATTACACCGAGTGCTCACGACTGCGGTGTGCTGTCTATTTGGTGTAATTTTCTAAACACGGTTAAGCTTATTTTGAATGAGGCGGAGGAATATCAAAGTTCCGACATTGACGTGCTTTTGTTGTCGCCTTTAGAACTTCCAAAAACACGTGGGTTCGACTAAGATTAGCCCATTTCTTACACGAACAACTGCTTTGAAATGTATGTAGGCATATACTTCCTCATGTCATGTTCTACTGCAACTAGTATTTATTCATGCCACTCTGAAATTTTTTATGAATGTTCGGTCTGATGAAAAAAAAAAAAAGTTCAAAAACATTTACGTTGCTGTTTGTATACATGAGTTTGGCAGTTCTGTAAGCGAATTGCGAGTTAGTTTCCGCGGCTCGCTCATAAAATGGAAATCGTTAAACTTCACCTTGAGTTTGTGGCTTTTACAGCATCCAAAAAGTCAAGAATTTGTGTGTATAATACGGAGAGGAATAAAAAATTTCCTTGCTTTTATTTATGCATATTTTAATTTTAATAATCTTCATATTTAAAACAATATAATATAGGCGGATCGGAAGGGATGAAACATCCGCGATGGACCTCCTAAACCAAAGAACACAGCAACAGAAATAACAAATTTAATGCGTGTTAGACTACCGGGTCCAAAACATGCCATATTACATACTAAGACATTTTCAATATTAACCTCAGCCAATAGATCTTCTGCGTAGCTAGGCAATACAGCGAGCTCTGGTGTAATGTTGTGTGTGTATCTTGCATTTTGCCGTTGCTGTAGTTCTGGAACTACAGAGACGTTCAATCGCCCCACATTGTCTTTATTGTCGTTTCCACTGCGCACCGTTAGTGAGTTGTTCGAAACATTGAAGTGAAAACAAGACGGCACAGATACAAGATAAACGTAAATAGAAATATGAGAATTTCTGAATAACGTTAAGCTTAAAAAGAAAGGAGGAAATGGAGACGTCTGATACAAATACATGATAAGAATTAACAATATCGACAAACTCCGCCTGTAATTTCCTCGAGAAAAAATAATTCGAAAACATGTATTCTACCAATCGACGGAAATTATTCCTAAGGGCGCTATACACCCTACGCCCTTGAAGTTGGAATTTAAACATGAATTTATTGTAAATCCTTACTGCTATATGAATGCGAGAGTGTGTTTGTTTGTATGTTTGTCCTCCTTTCACGTCAAAATGGAGCAACAGATCGACGTGAATTTTTGCGCAGATATAGTTGAAGGTCCAGAAAGTGACATAGGCCACTTTTTATCCCAGGAAAATATGTCAATCGGTTCCAAAAAAAATGACAATTAGGGATGTACATAGGTACTGGATTAAAATTTTCTTAGGATTGCTGTATAAAAAGAATTGTTAAGAATTTCTCGTTTCTGTTTTGTCTATGGGCTGTCTTACATTCCTTCCCAAGAGCCGCTGCAGCTCACTGAGTAGAGAACCCAATAGTGGGGCCGCAGTAGCTCAGTGGGTAGAGAACCCTATAGTAGGGCCGCAGTAGCTCAGTAGGTAGAGAACCCTATTGTGGAGCCGCAGTAGCTCAGTGGGTAGAGAACCCGATAGTTGGGCCGCAGTATCTCAGTGGGTAGAGAACCCTATAGAGGGGCCACAGTAGCTCAGTGGGTAGAGAACCCTATAGAGGGGCCGCAGTAGGTAGAGCACCCGATAGTGGGGCCGCAGTAGCACAGTGGGTAGAGAACCCTATAGTAGGGCCACAGTAGCTCAGTGCGTAGAGAACCCTATTGTGAGGCTGCAGTATCTCAGTGGCTAGAGAACCCTATATAGGGGCCGCAGTAGCTCAGTGGGTAGAGAACCCTATAGAGGGGCCACAGTAGCCTAGTGGGTAGAGAACCCTATAGTGGGGCCGCAGTAGCTCAGTGGGTAGAGAACCCTACATAGGGGCCACAGTAGCGCAGTAGGTAGAGCACCCGATAGTGGGGCCGCAGTAGCTCAGTGGGTAGAGAACCCTATATAGGGGCCACAGTAGCGCAGTAGGTAGAGCACCCGATAGTGGGGCCGCAGTAGCTCAGTCAAGCAACAACTGGAACGCGTAATGTGATCGGCCATTCACGGTAACTTCCAACATTTCTGAAGCCCTGTTAAAATTCTACTTTCACGATGCCCTTTGCCTCGTGCAAACAAAGCTTAACTAAGTCTAGACAATTACACCGAATGACAACGCACCGAATTCGTGCGCACTCATTTGTAATTATTTTTTTGTTTGAGAACTATTTCTTACTTGGCGCTACCAACACACGCTTTTCCACACTGTTTTTTATTCATATTTACTATATATGAAAAATTATAATTTATAAATAAAATATTGGTAAAACTTCAATTGAAGGAGAAATAAGATACTTTCATGTTAACAGAGGTATAAAACGGTTGTGATACATGGCGTATTTAGGAAACACCCAAAATAGTTATGCATGGGGTGATTTTTCAAAGGTTTGTACCGAAAAGTGTTAAGATACCGCGAATAGACTATACGTCTCTGGCATGTTTGCACGTGTATCGTGGCAAAGAAACCTACACTGACGAAATTGGTAGGCTGGTGGAGTATTCCCAGGGGAACAATTTCCACTCTCACGTAAGTGAACACACGCGAACTTTCCAAACATACAGGCATCTGTGTACATGCAATTACGAAGCACATAATTAATAATTACAATTCCTCACAGAATTTGTTCGAAGTTTGACCATAAACTTCAATGCACGGGTTACAGTGTCGCTGAAGGGATTGTCAGACCCTTCCAAATACTCGGTTGCATGTGCCGTGTATTTGTACACATGAAGAGAGTGAGAAACACCTAATACCACGGTTTCCGGTACAAGCTTGCGAAGGAAAGTACAGGAATGCTCTCCTTGAATTTCTCAGTAGGTAGCAATGTCCTTACTACACGAAATAATCACCAGAACCCACTTCTGAAATATAATCAAATGTTTCTGTTAAGTAGTAGGTTCTATATAACTAGACTTATGTATAAAAAAATTCTTTCCCCCGGAATTAATTGAAGCTGAAGTAAACATTCTCAGTTTTTTTTTTTAATAATCATGTATATTGAGAAATTACAAGATATTCCACATTCAAGCACAAATTAGAAAAAGCGCAAAATAATATTTGAGATACTAATTGGAATAATAAGATTGTTACCACTTCAGTGTATATTATTTTGAAACCCTTGCCAGTGAATGGGCTTATCAGAAAATTTCTGATTTCACGAAAACTTAGTAATCAACAAAAATATTTTCGATATACTGTTGTCAAAAGTAAGGCCACCTGTACAAAAAAATCCACGAGATTTCAACGAACCGTATCACATATTGTTTTTAAGTTTGACTGCAATTATGAAGTTGAATTACATTTGGACTTAAGAAGTTTATTAGAAATTCGGAGAAAAGCTTTCATATTTGCATCGATCATTCGTCGAGCCTCTTCCTGACAGTAAAGAGATAAAAGTAAAGAACAAAAAATAGTATGTTGTGCAATTAGGATTGATAGTTTACTTTCTTATTGCGAGGACAGTTTACGGTGTTAGTGTATAAGTTGTACAGAATGCTGAGAATTAAGTGTTGAGTGAGTTATGCACTTAATAAGCAACAAATAAGTTTATTGTAAATTAAAACGAAAAAAAAAAATATCTTTAAACGGCTAGCCGTTTAATTAAATTAAAGATTCTACACTTACGAATTTTAACCCACTCGTACAAGACAAAATACACGGAAAAACACGGAAAAATTAAATACTAATCAAACAGTTTAATAACTATTACACGCTATTTATATATTTCCCGCGTCTATAACACTTACATGCATGTGTCAGCTTTCTTAATTGACGACGCTTCTTGTTCTGTATGCTTTTTTGGTAATTTTGTTTGCAAAAATCTCAGTCTCTTAAAAAAAAAAAATTTATCTGATTTTTTTTTGTATGTTCCAACACACTTATATACAGGAGACACGATTTTTTTTCTAATTTATGTTGTTCCTGTATTCTTACGTTATTCGATTTAAACTTGTAAGTCACTCTACGTCCCAAAATAGCAAGCTCTCAGGTTTCCCGGTCGCGTAGTTGGTTTACAAATAGCTACTGCCGTCACGGCTGCTAAACTCGATTTGCGAACAATTCACGGAGGCCTCGATAATTATATTCCTGTCGCCGCTTCTTGCCCAGCTAGTTGCACGCAAGTTCCGCTAATTTACGAACGATAACTCAGGACCACGGGTACAATATTGCGTTGCAGCCGACGGTGTAATTTCGTCAGTTCTATAAATAGACAGGGGGAAAAAAAAATCACCCCTTTTATGCTTTCCAGGCATTTTGAGTTTCCTAACATCATAAATCACATGTCATCGTATCCCTTTGAGATTTTAAAAATGTATCTCGATTTGTCTAAGTAAGTTCTAGTGCAAAATACAGTTAACTATTGCAAATACGATACATATTTTGCGCGCGCCTTTTGCACGTCAGTGCAGAGCATAACATTGATTTTTTTTCTGAAGAGTGCGAAATATGAAAATGATTTGCGTGTGGTTTAAACTTATTTGCGTTGTAAATTTTTTCTACGCACTTTTTCCAGTTTCACAAGAACGTGAAACCCTTTTGTAAAATGACTTTATATTTGTCAGTTATTTTGTGGTTTATAATTGCGGTGACATTCCCAAAACACACAAGTGGGGTGACAGGAGATACAGTAAGTTAGTTCTGTGAAGTACATCATGAGAAATTGTAGCTCGTGACTGCTGTTGTCAAGAGCAAACGTAGGAAGTTGAAAGTAATACTGGTAACTATAAACGTGACAAAAAAAAAAAAAAAAAAAAAAAAACTTTTCACTCGGAAATTTTGGTGCACTAGGCACTAAAAATTTTTTAATTTAAATTTCACCGCTGCTTCTAAAATTTTGCTTTCACTGTCGTTAACATAAACTTTCACTGCGTTTCCTGCTTGTGTGGGGCAAATGGCGTCATCACAGAAATTTAAAATTAATAACTATTTTCAATAGCATGCCTGGAAATTACTCACCATACTGGGTTTCTTGAAAAATAAATTTAAAATAAATGTACTTAATAACATGTTATTTACGTAACTTTAATACCTTCTTACTTCGCTTTTTTTTTTTTAATAATTGTTCTGGACATCCGGAATCACTTGAGTAACGAAGATTAAGGAACAATGATCTGCAATGTAATACTCTAGTACTATGTCAATTGTAGAAGTAATAAACGCTCTCCGTGTGATTTTTTAAATTAAGTAAGCTAAATCATAAGTTTGGAATTATTTGAAAATCACGCGCATAAGGTTCTTGCTTTTAGATGGACCGAATTTACCTTGAGAAATTAGAAACTGTATTTTTTTTTGTCATATATTTCTTAATGATACATGTGTGTGTGTGGGTGTGTGGGTGTGGGTGTGTGTGTGGGTGGGTGTGTGGGTGTGTGGGTGTGTGGGTGTGTGTGTATGAGCGCCAGCGTGTAATATGTTATCGATGGTTCCC
This sequence comes from Dryococelus australis, assembly GCA_029891345.1. Classification (NCBI taxonomy): domain Eukaryota; kingdom Metazoa; phylum Arthropoda; class Insecta; order Phasmatodea; family Phasmatidae; genus Dryococelus; species Dryococelus australis. The sequence goes on from CM057003.1 coordinate 47,809,444, forward strand.
TTTCGTTTTCATTTCTACGAGATACCTTTTGTAATCTGTATCAAGAAAATATCAATAATGTGAGCCAAAAGAGCAGCCTTTCAAAACGCAATAAAATTAACTACGTAACGATCGCATTACGCCGTTCGGTGAAACTAGATATGTTTTCGGTTTCTCTCGGAAAGTTTTGGTTTTGTTTCACCAGGCACCGTGAAACAGTTGAGGGGGGGGGGGGGGGGGGGAAATACTTCATACATAATTCACTGAAGGATGAGATATTGCGTTTATCCCTTTGGATGGACGGATCAGTTAATTTAGCTGTATATTTCGTTTATGGCGGGGAAAAAAATTCCGAAGTTGTCGCAGTGGTATCCGCGACCGAGTTAGCGTGGGAGGAATCCGTTTCGCTGCGCGGAGAGGTCGGGAGGGGGTTTGAATCTCGCGGAAACGCGGGTTGATTATTCATGCCAATCCCTCTGTCTCCTCTCATTTACCACCCCTCCACCCGCACCACTGAACCCTCGCTGGAAAATGCAAAACGCGATTTAAATCTCTCCCCCCGGCGGAAGTCCAGCGTCGAAAACGCTTGTTTAAATGGTTAGGAGGAACCCGTTTTAGGGTGTTTGCCAGGGTGATAACTTCCCCCGAGACCGTTGCACCCCCCCCCCCCTTTTCGCCACCCCCTTCCCCCTAGGTTGATGTCACACCATCTCGCTTGCCACCAGAAGACACACCCCCTCTCAAACCACCACACCTATAGACTGATCCCGGTAAACAGAGCTCTTTTCAAAGCCCTCCCGAGGATATGCTTCTCTGATTGCACTGTATCCTTCCGCCGACATGTAAATTTAACATCGCTATAGGCCTGATCACTTTACTCATGCACCATCCAAATGGATTCGTGGACTTGTTCGACTTATAAATGCGCTAATTACTTGCACTTGCAAATCATCGCTACAGACTAATGAGGATGAAACGAAAATACATTAGCATCACTGAATATAATACAAACATCACGCACTCAGCAGGACGCCGCCAACTTAACTCGCGGCCCGTATGCAAACGCGCACTGTAACATGTATGTAATTAGAGTTTTTTTTCCGAAGGTTAATTGAGCTCTTCGAGGTAAAATGAACACTTTTTGAAACCCTCTCATTTGGAATAATAGAAATAATGTATATTTTATTGTAGCCTTAGACGTTAACTTTCGAATCCGGAGGAATATATGCTTTGTGTTTATCACTTGTATGGCAATATTTATTTTAAAATGTGGAGGAAGGACAAAAATGGCTGATAGAATAAAGTAACTAATGGCTCACTTTACCGTGAACAGCCTATACCTGCATCTATTTCAACAAGCACACTAAGTGGCATGCATCCAGCCAAGTTGGTAACGGTGTAGGGTAAGTAGTTCGATGTTTCGACGTTGAATTATAAGTGTTACGTAAACATTTGTGAATACTGGAAATATTTATTTTGATTTAGGTTTTATCAGGATATAAATGCAACAATTAGGAAGTATGTTAAACCCTTACTTTTATAGTAATTTATCAGTTTCACTTGATCGACGCATGAATGAAGTGATGCGGTCCATGGCAATATTAATTTTACATATGGCGGAAGAACACACGATGTGCGTTCAAGCATATCTTAAGGCCCCCGTCGAAAAGCGCGGGAGCGGTAAGGGCGAAAGTGCGCCATCGCAGCTAAGCGCAAGGCTCCGAACTGGCGTGCAGCGTTACCCTCTTGTTGCGAGAAATTGTGTGACTTTCAATGGTGACACTATCACTTTATTGGAGGGCAGTCTGTATGAATGTCAATGCAGATCCCTTGAGTAGTTTAGTCTATATCTGACGCGTATATTTCGAGAGACACCGCTCTGGAAAAAAAAAATAGTTTTTGGCCATTATGGTGTGCTCTGAAATGATGTTGCTTATGTGCGTGAAGTCTTGAAAGCACTCGACAGCCCTCGTCGTTAAATTTGTGTTCTTTTCGTAGGTGAAAACTTTGGACGCGAGTTTAATAGATTCGTAGAAAAATGTGAATTTCAAACACTGAGTTCAACAGGGCTTTTAATGGTGATCAGTTTTCAGTGAACAGGTTATAGCCTACTTTTAAGCCGAGGTCTCCCTCCTGCGTCACGCCTCGGGTGCCTGATGGGGGTTGGAGGGGTGATGATATGTCCGTGGGAGGGGGTTGGGCTGGAGGGATTATTAAGTGGCGGGGAAGGGAGGGGTGGCTGGAGGTGGCAGGCAGGCCAGTCCCATCAGCCCCAATTTTCTGCGCGACTGCTTCTCACTTCTCGCCAGATGACGTTGTTAGAATATCATTACGAGGGCGCTACAGTCTACGCGGTGCCACCCGTGGTGCGCGAGCTGGGAAGGAGGGGGGGGGGGAGCACTCGACGGGTTGTGTTACCGGGTAAACTCCGGGTAACGCCGCGGCCACGCCATTCATTACTTTCGCCGAGATCATCCCTCACGCACATCCGCGCCTCAGCCACTCCCCCCCCCTTCCGGCGCCACAAACCCTTACACCCCCTCCCGCGATAATAAAACATGGTCACCCCCGAAGTGGTGGCCTTTCCCACGTCCCGGCCAAATGCGTCTCTCCTAATTCGGTTACGCGGGAACTGACAAGAGCTGTGTTCCAATACGCTTGCTACACTCCCTCGTTCACTTGTCCGTTGATCCTTTCAGTGCCCACGATTCCTCACTACCCCTTGATCATTTCGTGACTGACTGATATAATTTCCTACGTACGAGTGCGGTAGAGCCGGGGTTGTGTGTTGAATGTACACTTGCGAGGCGTTTGCGTGAAGTGTCGACGGACTTCGAAACAAACTGTCGGTGGGTTTTCTCGGAGATCTCCAGTTTCCCCCGCCCATGCATTCTGGCGCTACTCCATACTCACCTCACTTCACCCTCATCGGCTCTCACGACCTCGATGTTAATAGCCGTCCAAATCACTTCACCCGCTCTTCAAATGGCTGTATCTGAAAATATACGTTTCAGATCCATACCAAAACTACTCAACGGCCGTGCAATGAACCTTCCTATATGCTGTTCACGATAGAATGAGCACTTTTGAAAGCCCTGCTGAAGATCTACTTTTACGGACACTGTGTATTCTTCTGCCGTATGTAGAATTAACACTGTCATGGGCATCATTACTTTATTCATGCGTTGGTCGAGTGAAATTGTGAAATTATTAGAAAAGTAAATAGTTTACATATCTGCTCATATTTACACTTCGATTCATAAAAAAAAGGAAAACAGAAAGCGAAATTGATAATTTTAAGTTATCACAGAAAGTTACCCAACACTGTTTACTCTACGTTAATATATGGGACTATTTCCCCTCCATCGTTACCATTTTTACTGGACGCATGCCACTCAGTGCACCCTTTAAAATATATGCAGGTATTAGCAGTAATGTTTTTTCTAAGGTTGATTTCAAAAGTGCTCACTTTATCGTGAACTTACTTTAGATACTTTCCATGTGTAAAATAACAGGGTCACCGCTGAAAGTTCCATAGGTAGACGCAGTGCGACTAAAACACTGCACGCCAGTTCAGAGTCATGCGCTTAGAGTCGATTGCGCACTTGATGCGCATGGCAGCGTCGCCCTTTCTCTTTCACGCTTATCGACCCCGAAACACGGGGGAAAAAGAGACTCTAGGTAGGCGCGAGTCTTAAAAAGATGTCGTAGAGGAAAGGAGTGATTCGAGGACGCTGAGGAAGTGCACTGCAGTTTCCTCTTCGGGCTCGCTTGCTAATTTACGACCGGCGACCCGGAGCGAAGTCGCCACATCGACCTGGAGAGCGAACCCTCCTCTATCAACCAGCGGAGCGAGGACTGTCCTTCGGGGAGGGGGGAAGGAGAGGCAGAGGGCGGACTCTTAGAGCTGATGACTCGGCTGGGCCGGGGAAGGGCGGACAACTTAAAATGGAAATTGAGTTCTAAACTTCGTTTTCCCTTGTAAGATCGCGTCCTTCCTTGTTTCGAAGGCGAGATTGCAGCGCGAAGTCGGAGAGACCCTTCGCCTTGCATCCGACGACGCGTTCTGCCAGCAGGCGGGGAACGCCATCAAAACTTGAGCGCGCGAGCTCCACGGGGGTTGGAGCTCGAAGGGAGGAGGGGGGAGAGGGGGTGAAGACGTTAATCGTGTTTTAAAATCACGGCTCAGTGTAAAAGAACTTCGCTAGCCTACGGGGAGGAGACGGTTCGAGCTCTGGGTCCTGAAATAAGGTGGATGTTCCTGAGTTTCCAGATCCTCGCGAAACATATCGATGACTCTTTGCTATGTAGTACTTGTAAACTGTTTCAAGACCAACGGAACATCCTTAAAAAAAAAATCTCTGCCCGTTCCTGAAAACGTTCGAATGCGAATCAGTTATATGCACAGCTTACTTTAAACGCCGTAAAATTTGGCTAGGTATCTGTTTGCAAAATGGAAGTCCTCAGTAATTTCAAAACATGGGAAGGAACTTATAAGTTGGATTTTGTGAGAAGATTAATATTTCCACCCCGAAACGAATGCGCATACTTTACTTATTCAAAATAAATACGCTAAATAAACTTCTCTTGTTACAGTGAACACTGGCACGCCAAGGAGATGTGGAAATGGAATGAAACTTGACAGAAGCGGGGACGAAGATACGAATAACTGATCACAGATGTACCGTTTATTCGAGAAAAAAGTGTGCAGTAGAGAAGTACTTCTAGAACGTAGTTGCGCCGTTTCTAGCACGGATTCATGCAGTTATACGATCCGGCATGGCGTCATGGAGATGTGTGATATTCTCCTTCGGAATATTGACCCAAAGCCATTGCAACTGTATCTCCATATTCTGCGGGCTCCTTTAAGGCTGAATCTGCGTTATGAGCTAGTTCTGGAGATGCTATATAATCTGGAGACAAGGCTGGCCAGAAAAGAGTGTCGACAATTCAAAGGCATCAGGCAATAAGGGCAACCAGATCACGTTCTGGTAGAATCCTAGAAAACCTAATTCTATACTTGAGCAGGAATTATTATGATGGGAAATCACCCGTTGCAGCTGTGCCATACGAGGAAGCTCATGATAGCGAAGAGTCACGTGAACCTACAGCAGTGCCGTCAGTGTTTCCCTGATCACTACCAGGGAAGACTGAATATTAAAGGAGTTGCTCCTCGCGCCGTAGACTAAAGATGAGGTAGACCGATCTCACTGGCTGCGCACAACCAGTCTCCGTGTCCCAGCATTGAACTGCTTTTCTGCCAATACGACTAGCAAAAACGGCGTGGATTGTATTTGAGATTAGAACATTGTTTAGTAAACAAGTGCTTTGAAGATGTTTTTAGACTTCCTCTAACCGATCTGTAATGCAGTTTGATTAAATTCAAATTCGTAAAAGTATTTTATTAATAGAATGGTGCTTATCATCAAAAATATTAATATGTAAACAAAACATGTTCATCATCTTTGACCATGTGACATTAACAGTTCTGTTCCTTTGGGGCAGGTCAGTGTTGGATACATCCGTAGAAGACAAATTAGCGGTCTACCTCATCTTTAGTCTATGCCTCACACCATCACTCCACCAATCCTCGTAGTTAGGTCGCTTAACAATGAAGTCGGGATTTGTACTCTGTCCAGAACCCCTCCATCTTCGACTTTTTGATCTTATCAAGCAATATTTTTTGAGTCTTTGTGGGATGAGAGACATCAAAAACGGTAATAAATGTCTGTCAATTACACCAGCCGTCTGTCGGAGATGGCAGTATTCTTTTTCAAACCCCACAAGCACAAACAATAATTTAATGAGATTAGGTAATTTGAGTGAGTGAGTGAAGAGATTTGGACAGCTCTGAACATCGAGGTCTTGAGAGCCTATGGGGGTGATTGATATGAGAATGGAGCAGCGCCGGAATGAAAGGGCAGGGGAAACGGGAAATCCCCGAGAAAACCCGCCGACCAACGGCATCGTCCGGCACGATTCCCACATGCGAGAATCCGGCGTGACCCGGCCTAGGTATTTTGAGATCCCGGTTAAGACTGTAGTGATAAGTGCGCTGTAGAGGCTAAAATATACAAGTAGTTTATTACCTTCCAGACTACTAAAACATATCTTGTTCTACTGATGAGAGGTCAACCAAGCACAGTTGTGGCAGACTGATATTAATTACACACGAATTTGTGCAGTAAAAGAAAATTATCACACCCTGAGATTTGCAAATAACTGTTTGCACATTGGAATTATATTATGGCCTAGTATTTTTTCCACCATAAAAATAGTTTTGCACTACTGTAGTAAATAAGAACTTCAGCAGTACCTCTTAGGAACCTTAAAATACTGAAGGGGTATTTTAAGAGGACATTTGAACTCCTAGACCACGTAAAAAATAAGCTATAGTGCCTAAATTGCTGCATATTCTTACTTGAGAGTGTGAGAAATTTCCAATTCCTGAAATTTCGTCACGAGCTACTCGTTTCGTTTTTCCCCTCGTTTGTCGTTGCTCGTCATCTCGATTTTACATACACGTTTCTTTGTTTTTGTCAATTTTGTGTATTTTGTACAGTTGTGTATAAATTTATTTATTGGAGTTATATTTTTTTACCACTTTCTTTGTCCAGTGTTGAGTTGGCAGTGTAATTCTCAAGTGTACTGGTGTCGGTATTTTATTTATGGTGGGGTATGGGTTACTCATATTCATCTTTGTAAGCGAAGGATTCTTGTCACCAGTATGTTAAAACATTTTTATATTTTTTAAGAGTACTTCATTTTCTTCTTACTGAAACGGTCTTTCTTTTCCCATTTTGTAGCAAACTTATTCTTCTGACCAATAGTCATTGAAATTAACGTACGACATAAAGTGCTGTCGTATTTCCCAATGTTTATACTCCACGTGAAAGCAGCTTGTCTCTCGAATGGTACTCCTAACGCATGAGGTTAGACTGCACAAATATTGTTCTTGTATTTACTGTTCCTGGAGTTCCAATGCTTCATATGCATAATTGCACGTTTACATTTAAAAATGCACTGTCTCATAGAAAGAATAAAGTATTGATTTTCTTATGGACGCAAAAGACTTGGGATCCAATAGCTTTAGCTTCTTAAATACAGTATTTCTATTTGATCGGCCTAATTTGTGAATGTCCACCAGCCCAGTTACCGCGATAAAGGTATTTAACTGTAATTTGAGCACTATTGGAATAAACCTTTTAAAAGTCACTGATAATAACTACGCATAACCTATAATATGCAGGTTTCCAGGTTATGTGACAGCGAATTAGTAAAATAGTTCTAAGAGGGTAGTTATAAGATAGCAGTTCTAAGACAGTAATTCTAAGATGGTATTTCTAAGACAGCAGTTTGAATACAGCAGTTCTAAGACAGTAATTCTAAGATGGTATTTCTAAGACAGCAGTTTGAATACAGCAGTTCTAAGATAGTAGTTCGAAGATAGTAGTTCTAAGATGGTAGTTATAAGATAGTAGTTCAAATATTGTTCTAAGGTAGTGGTTATAAGAAGGTAGTGGTTATTAGATAGTAGTTGTTTTCCATGCAATCAATTTTTAAAGCACAGTTTTTTAAATTACTTACACTGTTAGAAATAATTTCAGTATAATTACTTAAAAGTGCTGGTAGTTATTTTTCCGGTAGTAAAATTACGGACACTCAATTTCTCGGTGAACAACTTTCAGTATAGTTAACAGTTTTCGTTAAATACACGGACGTTTCTGTAAACTTTATAGTAAGTATGTTTGTATTTGCGGTTTGTGAAGTGGAATTCTAAAAACTAAAGGTTTATTTTGTTAATACATGTGTTTCACTGTGTAGATAGGATGCTTTTTTTTTATCTAACGGGATTTCTACGTAAGCCAAAATAATTTCTGCCGAGCTTGTTAAAAAAATACCTAACATGTTTATGTGTAAGTAAGTGGTGTAAAAATACTATCCGGTAAGCGTGACACGCGGTTTCTAAGATAATGTTAAAGTGATTGAAGTATTTCCATCTGATAAGGTAGTGCTATTTTTGTGCTATTTTTTGACGTTGCAACAGACAATTATAAGTGGCGTAAATTTCCTAACTCCCACAAAAACGGCAATGTTCTCGTTTAATCGGCGAGGAACATTTCGTGCAACCTCGGTAATGTTCGCCTTAGAAACTCGAAGCTACTGGTAAACTAGAGGAGATTCCGTATTTTGCATGTACAGATAACAATTATGTTTTTTTTCGTCGGCACGGACCGCATTTCGGTATACAGTCCATTCTCGGTTACTTCCAACTATTCTGAGGCCCTGCTAAAGTTCTACTTCCAGGATATTTCTCCATCTCAATTCAAACTAAGCTTAACCTAGTCTAGAAAATTGCACAAGTCATGAAATTAACAACTTCCAATTTTAATTAAGTTCAAAAATGTAAAACTGGTAATGTGCAAATTACAGAATTTATCAAACGGGCAAGGTTGGGATGCTGATCGTTGATACACTCACACTCTCCTAATACGCTACCGACAAACGAGCGGTTCTTTGATATCAGCACATACACAAACCTCACTGAACCACACCTTTTATTTTTTGCACAGAATCTAATATCCTTTGCAGCACTTTCTTCTGTTAAAACTACAAACTACAGTAGTCATGTGGAACATGCACTGTACTAATGAACGAATGGGTCTTTATCTGCTGTCAAGAATAGGTTCATTTTACCTTACTTTAGATGAAGTTCTTTCCTATTGAGATGAGTGTTTCTTTTCTTTTTTTGTCTCTTGCCTCGTTAAACCCTTCATCATATGTTCGGTGGTTTGTTGCTGCATTCTTTTCAGGACGATTCCAGTTTTCATTCACATTAGTTGGAATGCATTCGACAAAGGGAGAGATTTTCTTTTCATCGTGAGACTTCTTGCGATAATTGTGTGGCAGGTACAGAGAGACCGGCTTTGCCAATTCGTAGAAGAGAATCATTCAGATAGCTATCAACGCTGAAGTACAGTGTTTGTAGTTATTTAGTTTAAATCGCATTTGGATTTTGGCAGTGGTAATGTTTCTCTCCAAAAGCATGCAAGTATGTGTAAATATATTGCCAAATGCATACCTAATAATGCTGCAATTTTCACAGCGTTACATACGGCCAGACTTTAATTTCTTTAGACATAGGTTTGCAAAGTGCTGTAAGGCGCGTTGTGTGAGATCTAAAGGCAACATTTTGGGTTTAATGCTTCATGTTTATGACGTAAGACTAAAGAATATGGAACGTCCTGATAATTATGAGCGTAATCTTATTAAAACTTCCGTACTCGTAACAGCAACTCGGCTTGAACCTTCATCGATATATCTCACACGTCTGTCGGCCTGCGGTACACGGCGAAAAGCAAAATAATTCAATTTCATATTAATTGCAAAATGCTAAGGTACCGCAGTGTACATACAATGCGAAACAAGCTTACGCCTGGTTTAATTATTCTTTTTGAACATTTCAAAAACACAATACAAATACATCTTCCTGCTTTACGGTTAGAATAACCCTGCTCACAGCGTATTCTTGCAATTTGAAGTATTTATCTTTTAGTGTTTTATGTGAGAACCTTATAAAACGATAAAACAAATAATGGCACGCTGATACGTACGCTACTGAACGTTGATAACCATTGAAAAAGATCGTGTTACATCAGTAATAGCAGGCGAAATAACTTTTAACGCCTTTTTTTTATCATATATGGGTATACTGGCCACCATGCAATGACTCGGAATTAAAACTATAATGTGCGATAGAAGAGGCCACCATTCGGCAAGTAAAGCAAAACGTGTTTTAAATATCGAATCGTACAAGAGCTTCACTATGTTATTAATTACCTTGTAGATGAGCCAGGGTATATAACACAAATAATTCCGGAAAACATCTTGGTAGGGAAAATTTCGAGCATGGAGTGAACCACGGACGAAATGCATAGACACTAGATGTAGCTCATTCCTCACGTTCATCACGAAAGTGGTAATATATTGGCGCCACTTAATGCAGACTGCGCGGTGTAGTTAGAACATATCATGATCCGGATAACCTTAAGCTATATTGGTCACAAAATGATTGGCGTATATCAGAATCCACGATATTCTATTGAATAAAAGTAGTTTACACTAGCTGTTATCCGCGGCTTCGCCCGCGTGCAAATACCAAAACTAAATTATAATGACCAAGTCATCTCTCTTAATTCTTCTTTATTGCTCTAATACATCTTTATACACTATATTGTATGATTATATTCTAGATTAGCACATAGAGTAATTTTAATCCTGGAAAAACGAACAGTTTCTTAGGGAATATATAACATATTCAACCAACCATCTGAGTAGGCGCTGGTTGGTGGTCTGATTTTTATATTCCTTAAGACTATGTTCTTTTTTTCCGGGATGAAACGTACCCTATGTGCTAATCCAGAATATAGTCTACCTTGTACCAAATTTCATCCAAATCCGTCAAGCCGTTACGACGTGATTGAGTAACAAACAAACATACAAACTTCCACCTAATAGCACATAAGTGGGAAAAAAAACCAATACAAGTTTACATCATCCTAGTATGAAACAAACAAACGGCATAAACTGTAAAACAGCGTAAAGACAGGAATCTCGTCATTTTCAATATCAACAAAAAGGTCTTCTCAGATGCATTGGCAAACGTCACTCGTGTAGGACCTCCACGATTTCTGAGACACACTTGTATCTGACGAGGCATTCCAAAAACATGATCATTGTTCATTTCCCGAGCCAACTTGTCCCATTCCTCAATTGCGGCGGTTTTAAGGCCTGAATGGTCATTGGTAGTTGTGCACGGTTTGAAATATCTCGTTTGAAATTGGACCACACATTCTCTATCCTGTTCATGTCTAGGGGAATATGCTAAACTTTTTTGTGAACAGTATATAAATATCCCTGAGCTACGCTATACGTTTCATTGATAAAATTTCCAGCTGGTATAAAAGTCTTTAAAACACATTATATAACTAACTGATTAGCAGCTGACGTCGATTTTTTTCAGAACACATTACATGTTGAGGATGCGAAAACACTTGCCATTTTTTAAACGAAAACGTCTTCGAAATATTAACTTTTACAGCATTTGCAGGCGTATTAATTTTTCTCTCGAACATCTGCGCGGCCTCAAGCCAGATGCCTGACAACATTGGAGACGACCAAAATTATTTTTTTTTTCAGTTCTACCGTTTGAAACAAATATTAACTCTTTATTTGGTTTTGAATTTGTTTGTACACAGTCCCCTTAGGAATTCTTGGAAGATACAGTACAAGTAAAGGTGAACGGTGTTTTACACTCATTAAATCATCACATTTTCATATGAAACACTGTTGATCTAGGTCACGTCTGTTGTCGATGCCGACAAAGTTCAATATCAGTGGCGATCTTGAGCCGTAACTGTGCCATTCGGTTTCTTGCATATTCGTATTGTGAGCGGTTTTACAGTTACAAAATCCCTGCACACGATATAAGATTACCAATTTTCATTTTTAATAGATGTACAAGATGTTTTTTTTTAAATAAACTATCTCATACCATCGGAACACAAATCATACTCTGCGTGAATATGTTATACATACATACATACATACATACAGTTACGAAGGGACAAAAATAATACTTCGTGTGGATAAGAAAACAACTGGGTACAAAAAAAAAATCTAAGAAATAAGTCTGGGTACAAAAAAAATGTAAGAAATAAGTCCTGCTGAGGACACGAATTGTTAACGCAGGGGATCCGCACGTCCCATTTACTGCCTGCGATAACATAGCGCTCAGAAATTCAGAATTCACGTGCTATTTTCGTAATGAAATTTCAGAATGCCATTGGCCTTAGACGGTATTGTCCGCGACTTTTGTTTTCAATCCTGCGCCCCTTTGTTATGCCGGTTTTCATCGAGACGAATAAATACTCTGCTCTTTGAAGCGAGAACGTAGAGCTGGTACGTATCTGTGGAATGACCCGAGAAAGAGCGGGAGGGGTGGGTACATAACCGCGGGGGGAAACACGTATATATATATATATTTTTTTTTTTTTTTTCTCCACGCCGACGAAATTTCAGCTTTATTAGAAGTGAAAAGCTGAGAGTAGGACATTAAAGGTCGACTGTGGTCAAGCACTTAGTCTAGAAATGGAGTGCAAAGGGTGAAAAGAAACTGGATGGGTTTGTGGTGGGAGCCTCCGGGGGGGGGGGGGCATTGATGCGAAGGGCAAAGGATTAGGGGAAGTTCACAAAAGCTGGAGAAAAACGACTGTCCATTAAAGTTCATGGCCTCTTTTTATGGCTGGGCGTCTCGGTGCATCTCCCTAGCTTCTGCTATTTCCTACGCCACTCACTTACCTGGGGCAAATCTAGCCCTACGTAGATTTAGCCTAATCATTATGAATTACCCACACTCTAGCTTCATATTGTGAGATGACGGGATTCGTAAAATTTTAAATATAAACGTCTCATCTTTGACACTGAGTAGGTTATTGCTTGATTCAAGTCAGTAGGCTGTTGCATGGGTGAAAAGAATGTTTTGAAAGTTGCACACTCAGATGATCTTTTTCTTTGGAGTTGTAATTTATACGAGAATTTTCTGCCCGTATACACAACACCATTAAAGTGGACCATTTTGAGTTCGTTTCGCTGCGTCTCATATCTTCCGCGTTGCATAAGTTTTTTTCTAGTAAAAGCTACGACGCTCGTTTAGGTTTAAATCGACAGCTCTCGTCAAGATCAATCGATTGCGTGTATAAAAAATTTGTGTGGTGTGGTTATGGTGAAATCGTATGCGTTTAATGTAAAAAAAAAATTAAGAAAACTTAACACAATTTCAGCCTATACTCGTCGAAAAGCCAAGAAGAAATACAGAAATCGTATACGGTTGGAAAAAGCATCTCTAAAGCAATCCAGTGACACCCATAACACCCCATATGATGTAGTGAAGCGGTGCCGGGAATATAGAAAAAACAGCAAGGCGTCCGAGCTAGTCAACGTAGACATAGGTATACACGAAAAACAAATGGCCGTGTCCCCCAACACAGCCACGCCGAATAATTTTTCTATCGAAATTTAAGTTTTTTTTGCATTCTGAATAATGCAGAAAGCACATTTTACAAGAAAACTTTCGCTAAGCATTTCAGTCATAATAATTATAATGGTTGTAAGATGCAATAAAGTATTGGTAACTGCAGTATTTTTTTTTTAGAATTTATTAAGTAATGTAATTTATTTATCTCTACTTCAGCCATAGAAACTATCATTTTATGACCTAACTACAGATACGTAAAATCAATTATTAAATATGTGTATACATTAGTACCATCATTTACTTACATACCATCATAGTAATTACTGCCGTACTTAACGAAGGTTTCCTAACACTTAACTTTGTAATGCATCTAGTATGGAAATACGATTAAATTTCACTACAAAATGAATAACTTCATTAACTAATTGTTTAAAAGTTTAAAAATTTACATTATAGCAAAATATTTTACTGTTTCTTAAAAATGTACACATTCTTGTCATATATAGGACGTAAATTGTCGTTTTTCTGAAAATTTTGCAATATTATATTCACGGTTACTTCCGACATTGATGAAACCCTGCTAAAGGTCTACTTCCAGGGTATTACGCGGCCTCATGCTAATAAACCTCAACTGAGTCTTGGAAATTACATCAAAGGGATTACGCACTCAGGCTAACAATTTTTTGCATGGGAACTATTTCCTACTAGACGTTATCAGTACACCTATTTTCTGTCTGTTTATATTCATTTTAATCACAAACGAAATATTGTAATTTATATATTGATATAATTAAAAGTTCAATGTAACCAAAAGTAAGGTACCCTCGTGCTAACAGAAGTATAAAACGCCTGTGATGTGTGGCATATTTAAGAAGCCACTTAACACGTCATACATGGGGTGATTTTCAAAGGTTTGATTCAAGAATTGAGTTTTCTTTTCACTTAACTTTAACTATCCCTTGCGCTAGAGAGTTTCCCCCCTATTTGTGACGACTGAAATCATTTTGAGTTTGCAACCTGTTATTAAGTAAACGCTGCTAAAACTTCTTATGTTCATCACTAAATACAAGAATTCACTTACAGGCTTATCTTCAAGATTTGCGTGAAGTCATCCTATCAGACTTGATGACCTATGCTTAAACTGACTCGTAGACAAAGGTGATTAATATCGTTCCAAAAACAGTAAATGTTTACACCCCCTTTTTGTTATTTAAATTTACACTTGCGTGAGTTATACCAGATGTGTACGATTTCCATGCGTGTGTTCCGTATCTCCGGCTGGCAAATGAGTTTCAGATACTAGAAGCACGCCGTCGAAGTTACTTACGCACAGATTATTAGGAAACTGTCATATTAGCTAGTGGTTTCATTACGAATGGACGAAATGAGTTAAAGGCACATATGTGCCCACAGCTAATTGGGGGCCTTAACAATGTTAGCTTACAGTTTAGCGTCGGGTTGGGTTTGAAAGTGGCTGCACATTATTGCTTTGCTCGAGTGACTTAACCTCCATTTGTTTGAGAGGTATATTAGCCGGTTCTACACATTCAGTGCTCGATCGGCCGAAATCTGTACGACAGAGTTTAACTGTTTCAGAAGTAATTGGTGCATTTGTTACCAACATCTGGAAAAAAAAATCCCATTTCCGTAGTTGTACATATTTGAATAGACACAGACTGGGATCCTTCGGGTAAATTTGGCACCGGTGTATGTATGCAAAGAATGTATATAGAATCATGTTTCAAAGTCGTATTAAAAGTGTAGCGTTTAAATTTGTGGTCATTGGAACTTTCAGTAATTAATTTCTTTTTTTTTATGAACATATAAGTAATTTTAAGCTAGTAATAATTTCACATATTCATTCAGTCGGTGCATAAATATGGTGATCGGGTACGTAGAAACATTCAATTCTTCATAAATCGGAGGGATACAAAATTGATATAGTCCATTCACGGTTAATTCACACTTCCTGAAGCCCTGCGAAAATTCCGCTTCAATTATATTACTCCACCTAGTGCAAACTAAGCTTAACTAGGTCTATAAAATTACACCATAAGAACAATGCACCGCATTCGTGCGCAGTCAGTGTAATAAAAATTTTCCTAAGAACTATTTCTTACTAGGCATTACCAACACACATTTTTCTCCCTCTTTTTATAAATCATATTTATAAATTAAATATTATAATTTATAAATACAATTTTAGTAAAAGTTTAATTTAACCAAAAATAAGGTACTGTTACATGCGAACGCCTGAGAGGCATATCTGAGTTCGTGAGGGATGGAAGTCTTGATAAAAAAAATAAAAGAAACTAAATTTGATTTCTAATTTAGTCACTCCGCTACTATTTACAGTATGAAATTATCTGTCTCCACTTTTATTCTTTTTATTTAACAGTGAGAACAATATTTAATGTTTATTTCAACTCTAACGCCCCTCTTAATTGCCTTTATTGGTTAAGGTCAATCAATTCATACTCTTTATTAACACATGTTCAGTCTATCTGTTGCCATCATTTTTAATGTCTTTCACTCACGCATCTAGTCCAATAGTCCAGCCTGCCAGCCGCGTACTTCACTGCTTGATACTTGCAGTCGCAGACTTCCCTTCCGCTGGTCGCTGATCGTCTTCTATCGCTCGGAACTCAGCCACTCAGTCACTAATCAACTCCAACTCAACTCCCGGCCCGGAGGCCTGCCGCAATATTTATAGTTTTACCCTGAGCATCTCGAAGGTTCGACGCACCCTGAGTCACGCTGAGAGAACGAGGTCAGTAATCCACTGCAGTCTTCAAATAAACGCAGTAATCAACCAGGGCCAGAAGAATGCACCGCTGAAGAGATTGCCTTGTTGGCTCGCTTTCTGTGCCTGATATGCGGCCAAAATCGCTGCCGCCGCTATCATATAACGGCTCTCTTGTCCTCTTCTCTCGCACGGGATGCGAAGCCAACGTCAGCGGCGCGGACCAGCGATACGTAACAGTACCTTTATATTAACATAAGTATAAAACGCTTGTGATACAAGACATATTAAGGAAACAACCAAACACATCATACATGGGGTGATTTTTCAAATGTTTGATTTAAAAATAGTAATGAAACCACGAACTGACTATCTCTACTTTTCAGCCAGCAGAGGCATCGCTCCTTCTCCCCCCCCCCCCCCCCCCCCCTTCTCCCTCTCTTCCTGCTCAGTCACCGAGTTGGTTGGCATTAATTGGTCACTACTTCACTTTGTATCACGTAATTAGACTACTTAATTCGTTCTTTTAAAAGTCTATCTCGTATATATGTATGTCCATGAACAGAAAACAGCGTTTATATATACATTTTTTATTTAAAAAATTTAAAACCTTGGCCTACATGAGAAAATTGTTGCGTGCATAGCGGCATGCATAAATATACAACGAACAGTATGAGACAGAACCGGGGGGTTGTGGTAGTGGTTGAGGGTGAGAGAAGAAAAATATATAAGATTAAAATAAACGTGAGTACCGTTGAAGAAATTCTTGACCAACTTCTGGAAACAAGAAATTTAGAGCATATGTACCAAACTATTCACTATTTTTTTTTGTTTACGACACTGTAAACCATACATTAATGTGTTTCTAAGGAGATTAACCAAAAACAGCTGAAAACTTGAGTGAGCGTACTATTGTTGCGTATAGTGTGCTTCCGGGATAAACTTGGGCTACGCGCGTCGAGTAACATTTGTAAAAATAGCCACACTACAAAAAAATTGAAATCAAAGGTGCAATAAGTTGAGTATGGTGAACTTAATTATATGTTGGAGTTTGCAAAGTACGAAACGTA
Source organism: Dryococelus australis (assembly GCA_029891345.1). Taxonomy (NCBI): domain Eukaryota; kingdom Metazoa; phylum Arthropoda; class Insecta; order Phasmatodea; family Phasmatidae; genus Dryococelus; species Dryococelus australis. The sequence goes on from CM057003.1 coordinate 47,826,272, forward strand.
AGAAAAATCCAAGAGATTGAATTACCGATTTAAAAAAAAATTTTGTGACTCTGGTCTTAATTTCGATCAATTATGTGCGAGTACAATTTGTGCGAATGAAACTGCAACTGCACAAATTACACTTTGGAATTAAACTTCATATATTAATGTTATCATCAATTCTACAAAGTGAAGAATTATCTTTAGATTCGCAGTTCAGGTACGAGTGCAAATATCTATAAAGCGGGAACTCTCAAGTTCACTTGTGGTACTAGTCAGTGGGATGCGGTACAGAATCTATAGGCTATTCACGATAAAATGAGCACTTTTGAAAGCCCTGCTTAAGATATACTTGTTTGCATGTTGTGTATTCTTCAGCCTTATGTAAGATTAAAGTTGCCATGGGCCTCATCCAATTTATTCATGGGTTGATAAAGTGAAACTTTGAAATTATTAGAAAAGTAAATATTTTACTAATCTGCTAATTTTTACATTTCGATTCATTATAAAATAAACAGAAAGAGGAAGAAATAATCTAAGTTATCACAAATTGTTACCTAACACTTTTTATTCGACGTTAATATACGGAACTACTACCCATCTATCGTTACCAACTTGACTGGGCGCATGTCACTCAGAACGCCCGTTAAAAATATTGCAGTCAGAGGCAGTTACTTTTTTCCAAGGTTGGTTTCATAAGTGCTCACTTTATCGTGAACAGCCTTTAGGAGGTCGGGCTGTCAATATACTATTTTATTATTAGACGCTTCTCACTAGTGAAAAGTAAATCTCTAAAGATAGGCCTATATTTAATTCTTCAGGCGTTCTGCCTTTCTTTATAAAACCTTGTCATTGAAAGCAGTTTATTAGTTTTTACTATTATCTTGGCACTTGTGCATTCAACCACAATATAAAATAAATTCTGGTAAACTTCCTAAACTGTTGGGAACTTCCCTACGCATTTGACTGTTTCCTGAGCAAACGTTGGCACGCTACAATTAATGTGTAGGAGAAAACATTACTATTCCTGCTTTCTCACTAGAGGCTATTCACGATAAAGTGAGCACTTTTTAAATCAACCTTAGAAAAAAGTCACTGTCCCTACTTGCGTATGTTTTAACTGCCGCCTCGAGTGACACGCACCCAGTAAAGTTGGTAACGATGGATGGGAAGTAGTTCCGTATCTTAACGTCGAATAAAACGTGTTAGGTAACAATTCCTGATAATTTAAATTATTTATTTCGCTTTCTGGTATTTTTTTTTAATGCATCGAATTGTAAAAACGAGCAGATTTGTAAAATATTTACTTTTCTAATAATTTCAGTTTCACTTGACCGACGCACGAACAAAGCGACGAGGCCCATGACAACGTTAATCTTACATAAGGCGGAAGAATACACAACGTGCACACAAGCAGATCCTAAGCCGGGCTTCAGAAGTGCTCATTTTAACGCGAACAGCCTATAAACTGGTATGGTAAGTTTCAAAATAATTTCTTAAAGAGTGAACTAGTCAAACTGACAACTTTCTTAACACCTGTAATCGCGCATTGTTCCGCGTGAAACATGCTGAACTTGAACAAGGGCTCCGGAGGTTCGTGCGGAGTGAAGTCTTCTACCCTGCCCGAGAGATGGGCCTGTCGTTCCCTGTCATCCTGAGGAATGGATGAGATACCAGAGAGGAGGAGCAGCTGTGTGAAGAGAATTGCGCCCCGGAATGACAAACCGCTGAGGAAACCACAGGCCCTCGACACCTTCGTTAATTATGCTTCTGATCAGTGCTACTGTGCCAGACGGTCACTGATTACACTGTGCGAAAATCAACTTTTTTTATTAAAAAAATGTTTCGAGCTGAAAAGTTCGCGAGTCTTAGACTTGAAAACCATAGTTTCCGTAGACTGCATAATGTTTTTCATAGCTTAAAGAGTAGATTCTTCTATTGAAGTGCTTATTAATGATAATTACCTTTTTATTTGTTATAGTTTACTTTCTAGCTTGTCAGATTTTTTATTTATGTTAAGCTTTATTATTAAATATAGGTTTGTTTAAAATAATTTACTTCGATAATGACATTTATTATTATTCTATCAATTTTGAGAAAAAATATGAAAACACGAATACAAAATCAAAAGAGAATACACGTATTGTATATTTTTTAAAAGAAGAATAGACAGAAATAAGGTACTATTAGTTTTTCTGTATTATCTAGTATTTTGTTATATGGGTGTTTTGTAAGTATGTTGGTTAGTATCCAAATCATAGCAAATAACGTAACTTGTATTATGTGGTTAATATTTCCTTTAGTAAAATAGTTGGAAGACCCTGGAATTTAAAGGCTTCGGGATGCAACCTTAAAAGAAAACCAGCAACCTGCTGTCACGTAAATGATAGACGCAATAGTAAGATAGATTATTAAAGGCTAATAACTTGCTTTTCATAAAACATAGAACAGATTTATTTCAGGAAATATAACTTCTAACCTAAAATCACTTATTTTGGCGTTTTCTTACATCATTATATATATATATATGTGTGTGTGTGTGTGTGTTATGTGTGCGTGCGTGTGTGTGTTTGTGTGTTTGTGTTTGCGTGTGTGTGTGTGTGAAATGAACGTTCATTTGCAACTACAGCAATCCCACAACTACGAGTATTACGAGTGATGAAACAAACTTGATTAAAATTACGTCACCTCTAACATCAGTGCTACACTTTTAATGATTCTTAGAGTTCATGACGTGACTCAAAGTCACTAAGTAATCTTTAAGGTTGGTTTCAAAGCGTCAGTCATGTATCTAATAAGAGGCCTTTCGGGTTTGGGCTCTCCACTAAGTTCTGTTACACAGCTCGTAAACATTTTTCCCATTTTTCCTGCGACATGGATAAATAATTTACGTTTGTCTGTTTGTCGAGTGTACCTGGGCACGTAAACGATGCTCCGTCTCATCCCGGAGTAATTTTATTGGACTCAAGTTGGGACTTCGAACAAACCAGATTGTCTTCAAACCACGACACAGTTCGCCTTGTTTTATGCACAAGGAGTGTTTTCCAAACTATTAACACCGCATGTTAAAAAATATTATAGTCAAAAATGTTTTGGTATATGCCTAAAACCATCGATCCATCGATTAAAACTAATAAGTGAGTCAGTGAAGATATTTGAGCGGTTCTTAACAGCGAGATCTTGAGAGCCGACGAGGGTGATTCATGTGAGTATGGAGCAGCGCTGGAGTGAAAGGGCAAGGTAAACGGGAGATCCCTGAGAAAACCCGCCTACCAGCGGCATCGTCAGACACAAGTCTCACATGCGAGAATCCGGGAGTGACCCGGCCGGGAATCGAATCAGGTTCGCCTTGGTGGGAGGCGAGCAGGCTTACATCTCAGCCACCGCAGGACCCAATCAAAACTAATGAATCAAGATAGGAACAGCCTCATATTCATCACACGTCCGCCACCAAACATCCATGTCGACGCAACACCTCTCAGGTAAACATCGTTCGCCTGCCACCCGCCACATCCATCCAAGAGCCGCATCGTGTACCGTGACTCATCAGTCCGTGCGACATTTTTTTCCAGTTCTCCGCGTCGTTAAAAACGATAGCGTTGTTTTCCCTAACAACATCGTGCACCTGTGCTTGTGATCACTAGCTTCTTGGCATCAGCACGAACATTAGAAACTAAGCGAACTTGTGGCTACGCGTCACTACGTCTCTTCGGCCAGGTAATGGCACCACCAGACACATTACAGATAGATACTACCTTCTCCGTCGACGAGTATTAGCAGTGGTAGAACATCTAGTAATACCACGCAGACTGTGTGGCCTTCACTTCACTTGCAGAACTACTAATCTCCTCTTCAATGAGGTTGAGAAAGTACAGCATCTCCTGCGCCGTTTGGACGCCTGGACGTGTGTTTCACCGCCAGTAGTGCAGTGAATACTGTGTAGCAGTCCTACCTCCTGCTGCCCTAGCCACTGGTCTACACTTCACTCTGTCTTCTAATCCAGTTACTGTTTATCATAACCTTCAGCCTAGGAGGGGACTACTCAGGGGATACGTAAACTCTAGACTGATTGGTAGACCAGAATTCATTCAAACAACATCTTTTATTGCAAAAATGAACTACACGTTTATAATGACTGTTAAATACACAATAACTAATTACACAAGTATTAACTCTCATTAATTACACGAAGTACAAGTTTTTCTAATTGCAAGACTCTAAGTGAACTGCCTAAACCTTGCCAGAATTATTACGTTTGGAAGACAATAACGGGGACTCGAGAAGTAGCGTTACGCCTAACTGCCACACGGATTATGCTCATCAATATAGCAGATTGTAGTATGGCCTAGAGCTACTCTAGGCCTGATCTATAGTGATATCCTCTGTTTCGAAGTCGACTCCGACAAGTAATATACTGACTGATCTCTTGAAGTTGCGGTGACCATCCTTGGGTTATTAGGGGTGGGGGGGGGGGGTGACGTCTTGAGCGGCGCTTAAATACACGACAGCTCGCCGGCAATGTGGATCATGTTTTCCAAACAATTAACTCGCCCACAAGCTATACTCTGTTGAGCCTTAGGCGGTTCGTGTGCGGTGCCCTGGTTGCCGCTACAACCGTCATTGAGGGGGGAGGGGGCAGCAAAGATAATGCAATGTTTTCCCTGGTGAGTTCTGCTTCAGTCCTATTACAGGTTATGATGGCATCCGGGTCTGGCACCGTGTAAGACAGCGCAGTAATCCACTGAACACTAGAATTTACGGCTCTGGGCGCCATCAAATATCACTCCCAATCTCCTCGGGTGTTTATTGAGGGTACGATGAGAGCACATCTGTAAATCAACGAGGTTCTGTGATCACATTTATTGCCATTTTACCTCTGTGTCACCAATGCCAAATTGCAACCTGTTAATGATAGTGAACATACAGATAGCATCATTTAACAGGTTCTACGAGTTAGTATAATTATTTGTCTGCAAGGCCTCCACATAACACTGACACTTGATGTTCTACATATTTAGTTGCATGAAAAATGATTGAATTCGCCTCATGTAACTATTTGCAACCTCCGTGAGGTGATGCCTCTTCTCAGGCCTCTCTGTACTGTTGCGAAGGATGGCTCAACTCCCTATTCAAATCTAGTATTTTTTGTTTGCCGAATGTGGCTTACTTATGCTCGAGAGACAAATCACCAATTTGTCATGATATGAAACCTGTATGTCGGTAACGTTTTCATTAAATTTGAAATTATTCCAAAGTGTGTAACATCTTCCATGTCCGGTGCTGTATTTCTCACCCAAAACATTGAGTTTCGTTGCAGCCTGTTTCATCGTGAAATTCAAGAATAATTACTTGAAACATAAATATTAATATATTTTGCTCAATTTTATTAATTTTTTACATGATGCGTTTCTTGGGTTATTCCAAAGTCAATATGGAATCTTAAACAAAATTAATCTTTTTAGGTTAAATATTGTTATATAGTTAAAACCTTCATATTTCAGAAACTGTTTAATTAAGAGTGTGTTGGTAAATTTATTTAACACACGCAGATACACACATACACTAGAGGTAAAGTCAAAATGTTTCTGACAGAGTGCTACACTGAGGAAAGCATCACAGACTAATTGGACCAAGAGTTGATAGAAAGAAATTTTCACTCTGTTTCAATGTATTTAATAATGCCTGGCATCTTCCATGCCACGCTCCAGAACTAGTCGTGGTATTAAAAAAATATTTCTTAAAAATACACCGTACCAAATATTGTACTGATACAAATATGATTTTCTTCTTCTGAAAAATTTTTAGTTGTGCGTACCTTGTTACTAGTGCCAGGATCTTAGTAACTGCCAAGGAGTTTTGTTGCACCACAAAACATTCCGCAGGTTGGTCTTGATGGGGAAGGCGTTATACTCATGTGACAATTTCTTGAGTCCACTTCCTAGCATGACTCCAGAACTTACGAACGCCGAGTAGAATATGCAAGTGGTTCGAAGTCTACCGTAATGAGTTGAGGCCCTTTGTATTTCACCTATTATCATTACACTGCTACGTAATTTCCAAACTGTTTATAGTCTATTCGCGGTATCTTAACACTTTACGAATCAAAACTTTGAAACATTATCCCATGTATGACGTGTCTGGTTGTTTCCAAAATACAGGAAGTAATGATCACAAGTGTTTTATACGTCTGTTAAAACAAAGTATCTTATTTTATGTTGAATTGAACATTAACTATATTTAATTTATAAATAATAATATTTCATTGAAAATTAATATGAATACTAACTGAAAGAAAATAGGTATGTTACTAAAGCCTAATAAGAAACAGTTCTCATGCAAAATATTATTAAACTGACTGCTCACTAATGCGATACGTTGTCCCTTTGGTGTCATAGATAAGTTTTGTTTGCATGAGGCGGAGGAATAGTCTGAAAGTATAACTTTAACAGGACTTCAGAAACGTCGGAAGTAACCGTGAATGGAATATATCCGCAAATCTATTAGGGTTGTTCCGAAAGTCCGTGATGGACTGAAGTCACTATTTGTAGTCCGTTTGAGTAGGAGGTTTGTTCTGTCATTACATTTCCAAAACACCGACCTTAACATTATATACACCGTTCCCAGCGATGCACTAGCTTCTTAAATACGGTGTCGACGAACGCACGGAAAGATAACGGCTCACTGCTTTCGCCTTTCTTAAAATGCTTCCATTACGAATACAGTCGATCTGCCTATTGCTTCTTCACAATATGCTTGTGTGATCATCTCAAACGTAAATAACAAAAATACGTGGGCAGGCGTGTATGGAGATTCGAGGGGAACCTATAATTGTAATCACCAGTAGATCATCGGCGAGGAGAGTCGAAGGGGTTGACCCCAATCTCACGACGGGAGGATGTACGCTGATGCAAATTCTTGGAGTTTGGAAGAAGAGATCCCCCCCCCCCCCCAAACCCTTTTTTCCTTGATAGGCGCTTCGCCCATTCTCGAACTGGGTTAGGTGGCGTATCGCAAGGGCTCAGGGTGCGGATGGGATGGGGTGGTTTCGGAGGGGTTGGTACAAGAGTGGGGGGGATGAGGGGGGGGAGAGGCAGTGAAGCACGTGCATGACTGCATTACCCCCAACTTGGTTACAGCCGGGACTACGTGCTGCCCCGGGTCGATTCCAATGCACTGATTCAATAACTGCGAGACCTCCGACGCTATAAGCGCGACCCCCTTCCTACCCAACCAACCCCCTCATGCAACAAGGGTTGGGACGAGGGGAGGGGGGGAAAAGACTAGATACAACACCGTGCAGTACTCCCCCGCAGTCGCGCGGAGGGACTTTTAGTGCGGCGGAATGCTATCACACAGATGGAGTATTTTCTGATGTGGCGTGCTCTGTGGCTGGAAATACAATTTCCTCGCCAGTATCGAAGTGCCCCTTCCTTCGCGATTTTTTTTTCTCTCCCCGAGAGGGTTGTCCATGTAAAGTTGTCGGGGTGGTTGTGTCTCTATACGTCTCCTGCGACACTTCTCGTTCTTAAATTTGTTTATTAGTCCCTTCCAGGAAAGCGTCTGTAACCGACATCGGGTGCGAGGTATTTGGTTCGAGTCCTCGATAAACCTTGGGGGCGTACTGCTTTTTCTAATGCAAGTTCAGGTTAGTTTAGCACTAAGCTTCCCTCCCCCTCCACCACCAAATAAAATGTTCACCTACAAGTATAGAAGTTGAGAAGCCACTAGAACTTGCCAAGAAACAACCCCCGCCAAGGGTTATTTAAAGAGTGTAGAGTCGCAGAACTAAAATGAAGAACCTGCATTTCTCCCCCTACTCTATACCATCTCCCGAAAATATATCGCAACGTCTTTTGAAAAGGTTCTCTGCGATCTTTTCGTCCAAATAGCGATGAAATAATCAATTTCCGAATAAATCCTTCAACTTATAAGGATATACGCTAGGTATTGTTTAATTTTCGTATGGTTAGTAATATAAATACACAATTTTGTGTCTGGAGTGTGACACGGTAAACTGGAAGGAATAGAGGAGGTCCACCCTCTTAGTGGACGAAGAATATTGGTGAAGATTTTGGCTGTAAGGCAGTATGCCGATTTTGCATGTAAGAGTTTATATGAGGTAAATTTATACGGAAGGTGAGCGTGACGGTTTGCATTCGGGAGGAAACGAGGACTCCCCGAATGAACTCCAATTGCTTGTTAGTTACCTAAACAGAGATCCCCATCCAAACAGCTTCTTAAGCAAAACTACCTGTAGCTATTTCAGTGTCTAGGCACCAGGTCATTTTGAGACCTCTTATTTAATAAAGTGTGTACTATAACATTATAGACTTTAAATATATTGGTAATTTGAAAGGCCAGTTGCTTCTGTGGCCATGATTCCCTTGAACAATAAACAAAATACTGCCAATAGTGCGTAATTTACATGCATTGTCCTGCTTAAATAAACAATTCTAATACAGGAGTGTATCGCCGAAATTTTGTTTATACAGAGGTTTATTCTGAACTTCAGGTACAAACTTGGTGAGATGATTCATTATTGGAAATTAGGTTGGAAATTGAACACGACCTACGACCTGAAGTGATAATTAAGGAAGATACGCGCAATTGAAAATGGGGAATTAAAATGTGTCATTTGCAAAATGTCAAAAAATATATGAGCTGAAACTACAATTTGGTGAAACGTGTTAGCCTGATTGATATCTGCCATCTGTGAACGATTGGCAGGTGTTACGTCTCCCGTTATTAGGAAATTAGAATAAGCCATACCTATGTTGTTAGTTAGTTGTATGGCACCCCCTAATTTCCTGATCACAGATGCCGTTATTAGCCGTCGAATTTTCGTAGAAGGCCTACACCAAATCTGGATAACGCTGTTCACGAATTGTTTGTTTCATCTCGCATAGTTTCTAACATTCTGCAAATAACTTATTTTGTTTTCCCAGTTTTCACGAGTGTCACTCACATAGGACCCATCACGTTTACAGCCTTATTTGCAATGAAGAATCATTTCACAAAGTTTGTGCCTGGAATTCAGGGTAAACCTGTATAGTGAGCCTTAGATGCGTCTCGACCGACTGATGAAAACGTCTGTGGAAGGAATCTGCTTCGGCTTGACAGCGCCGAGCTTCAGACACGAAACCGATGTTAGCACATGGCATCACATAACTCTGACTAACGCCGTGTTCGCATTAACAATACATAATTACAGATCATTGAACATAGCAGCAGAAAATTCTCGCGACTAGGATTCGTGCGCGAAATTGATTCACAATTGAATACTTGTGTAGGTATTATTTTTAACCAATGAAAATTTGGGACGAATACGACATCAGTTGGTAGTTGTGATATTTAAAGGATTTTTAAGACATATTATGATATTGTGTTGAAAACTAGCAGTGATTGAAAATATTTAGTATTTTTACTTTGCTTTGAAATCTTTGTTTGTGAGAGTAACCTTCAATTTTTTTTGCTAGTAAACTATTACCCTTTTTTTTTTTTTCTATAAATTTATATCTTTTGAAATTTTTTTTTAAATTTCTTCATCGCAACTAGCTCTCAATTTTAAATAAATAACTTTGTTGAACATTTTATACTCTGCCCTGACTGGCTGTTGTCCCGATGTTCTCGCAAAGAAGTGAAGTATAACCATTTCCTTTGTTCAGAATGTCCGGAACTTACATGCACGTGACATGTTTTGGGCAGTTGTGAATCGATAGGTTCGAGAACATGGCTGTAGACTCTTGGGCACACGAACTATGTTCTGTGGCTACTGTTGATGCTTTCCCAAGCTTAAGAGTAAGCGACTGCTTACCACCCCGGGATTTTCCTGAAACCAGCCTGTCCAACCACAACCCCGCGTCACCCACATCCAGGGTTGCTCCCATCAAACATGTACAGAGACCTGCAAAGTTCGCGTTATTTGTTAGAGTACAAGTTAAACTTTAAACATTTTCACCTTTGCAATACGTTTGTCATTAGGGCCATACTTAATCTAGAGCGCGCTGGTTAACTCTGCGCCAGTAAATGAACACTTCGCACTTGTGTGCCCCAATCACATGCAGTTCAGTCAGAAAGGGCGTGGCTTCACATCTGTGCAGCAGCCAATGGAAAAAAAACGACGCCGGCTCCTGTATACAGGCTGAGGCATTTAAAACAGGCCATCTTAATAAATCGCCCACTTGTAAAGATAGAAGAAAATGGTTCAGACAAACGTTGTTTGGGGTGAAAGGAGCCATAATGTGACGTTAAGAGTTTGGTGTTACGTCGAGAGATGAAGGAGTTATGGGGGTCAACATCGGTATTGTAAATGGGATGACATACTTTATTACACACCTCTGAACAGCTCTTCGCAAGATGAATGTAAACGTGTGTCACACGTACTAGAAATGCGAACATTAAACCATATTGTCCCATTTAACATACCGCAGTTGACCCCCATATTTCCGTCACCCCTCGGCGCAAAACACACCTATTTATTACAGTAACATTATGGCTCCTTTCCCCCAGACATCGTTTGGCCGATTTATTAAGGTGACCTGTTTTATATGCCTCACCCGGTATACAGCACAGTGCAATTCAGCCAGATGCCAAATAATAACGCGAATTTTGCACGTCTCTAGTCATGTACTATGGGACTGCGGTGGTGGAGTGGCCAAACTACTCGCCTCTCCACCTAGGCGAACCGGGTTCGAATTCCGGCTGGTTCGGTCCCGGATTTTCGCATGTAGGAATAGTGACGGACGATGTCGCTGGTCGGCGGGCTTTTCTCGGGGATATCCCCGTTTCCCTCAGCCTTGCATTCCAGCGCTGCTCCATGCTCGCCTCGCTTCAACCCTCGATGGTAATAGCTGCGCAAATCTCTTCACTCAACTTCAGTTGTGTACTGTTACGTATAGAATGTTCACGGTAAAACGAGCACTTTTTAAAGCCCTGCTTAAGATCTACTTGTATGCACGTTGTTTAATCTACCACCTTGTGTAAAATTAACATTCGCATGAGCCTCGTCACTTTATTCATGCGTCAGTCAAGAGAAAATGTAAAATTATTATACAAGTAAATATTATACAAATATACTTAAATTTACACATTGATGCATTAAAAAACCGGAAAGCGAAAGAAATAATTTAAGTTAACATAAGTGGTTACCTAACATTTTTTATTCGACGATAGGATGTAGAACTACTTTCCATCCATCGTTGCCAACTTTGCCGGGCGCATGTCACTCAGTGCGCACGTTAAAATATGCGCAGGCAGGGCCAGTGACTTTTTTTGCGAGGTTGATTTCAAAAGTGCTCACTTTATCGCGAACATGCTTTACCTTGTCTGGACGACCGCGGGCTGCGAATCTATCGGAGAACCAATCCTACATGGTGAGCTGATGGCTAACGGGTTGTCGACCAGACAACAACTGGGTGGTACCCCGGCTCGGTGTCCTCTCGACCATGGTGCCCGGATTGCTGTCGTCAGGGGGGGAGGAGGGGGTTGACAGGGAGGCCGGAAGGTCACAAGGGGCAGGAAGGCGGAGCCCGCTGCTGGGGGAGTGGCGTATGTGTGTGTGTGCACAGTGGGGAATATTGCACTATCCAGGAGAGAAAAAAAAAGGGGGGGGGGCGGATGTGACATTACACTCCGTGAACACGCCGACTGCGGTGGCCGACCGACGAGCCAACTATAATCCATTCACGGTTACTTCACCCTTTTCTGAAGCCCTGCTGAAGTTCTACCCCCAGGATATTCCTCCACCTCGTGTAAACTAAGCTTAACTAAGTGTGTAAAATTACACCAGAGGGACAACGCACCGCATTCGTGTGAACTCAGTTGTAACAGTATTTTGTATAAGAACTATTTCTCACTAGGCGCTACCAACACACATGTTTTCTCACTAATTTTTATTTACGTTAATGTTAAATGAAGTATTATAATTCGTAGATAAAATATTAATACATTTCAATTTAACAGAAAAAAATAGTAACTTTTATGAACGCAAGTCGCTTGTTATATGTTATATATAGCATATGTTGGAAATAACTAGACACGTCATACACGGGGAGATTTTTCAAAGGTTTAATTCACAAAGGGTGAAGATACCGCGAATACACTATATACATTTCATTCAAGAATGATAAAGTATTAGCTGGCGAAGGGGCTTGGGGTTGCTGACAGGCGGACTGACGGCGGTCATCTTGGATGACGCCATGCGGAACTTCCTGCTCTGTCATTCCTGTTGTTCGGCAGACATCTTGTCATCCAGTATGTATGCGGCCATATCGGCAGCCAGTATGCACTCGGCCACCTTGTCAGCCAGTATGTTATCGGCCGTCTTGTCAGCCAGTACACTGTCTCTTCCTGCTCTTGCATTCGTCTCCGACGGTGTCCAGCTTTGTTTTCACTTACTTGTTTCTGAAGCCCTGATCGAGTTCTACTTTCACGCTATTCTTCCGTTTCGTGCAGACAAAACTTTAACTAAGTCTGTAAAATTGCGTCAAAGGTACAACGCACCATATTCGTGAGCACTCAGTGTGATAATATTTTGTGTAGTCCTAAATTTCTTACTAAGAATTAGTGAAACACCAATTTAAAATTAAAATGTACGTAATAGTACAGTTTAACCGAAAATAAGTTTCTTTTATGTTAACAGAATATAAAACGTTTGCCCACATGACTTATTTAGAAAACAACCAAACAAGTCATAAAGGAGATTATTTTCCAAAGCGTTGATTCAAAATGTGGGAAAATACTGCGAATAAACTATACACTCCTATGTGATACTAAATGTCTGCTTACGTCAGAATAAAATATGTTTACGGTACAGTGAGCACTTTTTAAATCAACCATTGAAAAACAAATCCCTTCTCATGACTATACATATACTAAAGTATAGGCTGTTCACGGTAAAGTGAGCACGTTTGAGACCTAGCTATTTTTTTCCTTTCAGCCGTTTTTCATCCCTTAACCACCTTTTAAAATAATTGTTTCCATTTGAGTAATAAACACAGTGTTTATAATCCACCGCAGTCGGAAGTTAACATCTAAGGCTAAAATAAAAGACATTTTTTTAAATATTATTCCAAATGATAGGACTTTCAAAAGTGCTCATTTTGCCGTGAATAGCCTGCACACACTGGGACGCAGGCAGCGAATAAACAGAAATAGTTCCAAGACTTGATGTTCTACTAGGAGAACAATACGTAAATGAGGGCTACTGAAGTATAAAGTTTTATGTTTTATACAGGTAAGAGGACATATTTGCATATTATTAACACATTTACTCTTGTTCGAAATGAGTCCTCAAAAATTAGGGACAGGGAATGGTTTGATCCCCAGGCCTTATGAAGTCCATGTTTCTCAAGCTCGAGCTGAAAACATCGATTGTACCTCCATTGTGAGAACTCATTTCAAACGACAATGATCGCACTTTTAATTTAATACAGCGCAGTGCTAAAACCATAAAGAAATTAGCCTAGAATAAAATATGATATCAGCCGCTTCCTTCGTGCTCCGTAAATACTGGAATGGTCTCTTGATGCAAATTATGGCAAAGTGTTGCTCATCGGGAATCTCCAGCGTTGAACTCAAAGAATTAGCTACTGTCAAATGTCCCACGTTTGTGGGCAGGAAGACTTACGGACGGCAGACCGTCCATGAATACAGTATGTCCGAACTGCTCGCATACCGATTCGGTGCTAGTGAATTGTCTCAGTTATGAGACTGGGCGCGAACCACTAACTAGTTTAGTCTCCTCCAATACACGAACGACCGCGAACGACAAGGCTATTTGAATACCATGGCATTGAAACCGATGCGCGTTAAATATACCCACACACTAGAATGATAAATATAGCAATGTAAAAGACTTATTTGGCTGTAAAAAAACTTAACGATTCGTCATTCGCGGGAATTTTACGTCCACCTCCATCGTTGACAGATAAGATCAAAGTTCACCGACTCACGTTTCCTGTAACTTTCTGGCTACTTCTTCCCCGTAATAGTTTTAAAAACCGCGATATCTTAAATTCGTTAAGGTGAACTAGACGTCGAGAAAACTAGTAACCAGAATGTTCAAGAGACAGTTGTTTATTTGCTCGCGAGTTTTTGTCCCGAACCTCAATGGACCAAATGTACCGCATGCATTTTCTGCACCGTATCCTCTCTCTCTCTCTCAGTTACCAGAGTACCTGTACTATGTAAAGTGGGTCATCCTGAAAATAAATGCGAAAATTGGCTTAAGCGAGGTGCATGTGGTTGCCTGGAAAGTTTCCTATAACACAGAAAGGTTTTAAAATGAACTGTTTTGAATATACATATTCACACGAGATATTTTATGGTAGAGTTCTTGTGTGTGTGAGTTCAAAACATTCATTTGCGTTGGATGTCTTTAACATGATTGCTGATAATATTACGTTGCCGTAATGGGTCAACATTACTCAATATTTTATGGCTTTAGGCTAACGGCTTATCTGTAAATATATCAACGTGTAATTTTAAAGGTTATGCGCATTCAAGACTTACCTGTAGTTCAAGTTCAGAACATTTAGTAACGCCGTTATTACCTAGGATATAAAATCATTACGTCATATACACTCACTGCCATAAAAAATTGTGCATCAGGAAAGAGCTGTTGGAATCAAACGAAACTTTGCCAACACTATTGTAATGCTAAAGTAAAGAACATCATTGCTAAAGTAAAGAACACGTTTGCTTTATTAGACCACAGTTTTCCACTGAAAGAAGTAGGTACGTTGGGCAATCAAACTTTTCGCTTGTCCTTTTGGAAATTAACACACGGCCCTGGCCTCGCAACGTGGTATTGGCGACGTGTTCGCTTATTTGGTGTCACAGTATGTCAACTGGAGTGCACAGGAAACAGCTCTAATGGCAGCGTGTGGTCGGGCAGGCAGTGTTTTTCTTACAACGCGCGGGTGTGTGGTGATTTCAGCTTGTAGTTACCTTCCCTTCCTACCCTCTTTGTCACATGGACTAGCATGTGCAAGACTCGAACTGTTCTACAATGTAGGTCGTTCACGGTGAAATAATCACTTTTGAAACACATCTTTGAAAAAAAAAATCGCTGCTCTTAACTACATAAAGGCTGTTCACGGCAGTGTGACCACTTATTTAAATCAACCTTTGAAAAATGCCACTGCCCCTTACTGATTATATTGTAATCGGTAGACTGCCTAGCATGCTCCCAACGACACTTGTGGAGATTAGTCCGAAGTATTAGCGTTGAATTAAAAGTGAAAGGTAAACATTTATGAATACTGAAGTTATTTATTTTACTTTCTGGTTTTTTTTTATGCATACACGTTTAAGAATGAACAATTCTGTAAATGATTTGCTTGTCTAACAATTTCACTGTTTTACACCCATGAATAAAGTAATGAGGCCCATGGCAGTACATACTGTGTAAGGATACACGGTTTGCATACAAGTAGATGTTAAGCAGGGCTTTCAATTGTACTCGGCTTATCGTGAACAGCCTATAGAATATATTACATACATGCAAGTGGGCTCCTAGCTAACATTTTCAACACGATTCTCGTATGCCATACAGGCACTCTTTTATTTATATTCTCTCGTTTTCAAAATATTATACGCCTTCTTAAACATTTCTAAACTGATGTCTGGTAACTAAGAAGTCTGAGATAAAAAAAAACTGCCCGTCAAGAAATACCTCAGGGTGTGAAGAAAAAAAAAGCCACTCGACCAGAAAGTACGACAATGAACTTGATGAACTTATATGTACTACTTATTCGCTTCACTATTTTATAGAGGGCTGTGAATATAGCCACGCCCTTGACCACAGCTGGATATTAACATCCATTAATCAGTTATCCTGATGAACTCTTCGGACAAGTGGACGAAACAAATGGCGGAAGCATTTCGCAACGACCAATTAAACTTTCAACACTTCGCAGGCCCATTATATATATATATATATATATATATATATATATATATATATATATACACACACACACAAACACACTTCGCATCTAGATTAATGAAAGCGATAATTACGCTACGTAATTTCGCCGAGTGTTGGAAATGTGAATTTGGCACCAAAATATTTCTTATCATTTGACATCGTGTTACGTAAGTAATGCATAAATATATGGCCAATGAAGGTAGCATGTATTGTTTTATGCACATTAATGTATGACTTTGTACATTAGTGATTCGTGTACACTTTTAACAATTCCACAATATTTTACTTGGCTGACGCATATATAACGTGGCCAGTGTCACGGAAATATTTATTTTACATATAGCAGAAGAATACAAAACTATAAGTAAAATTTTACCTAAGCAAGGCTTGCAAAACTAACTTCCCAGTTAAAAGTAAACAATACTATAACAAGTGTAATTGGACTGTTGCGAACTAAGGAATACGTAATATTTTATGTACTCCTGGCCAGTGTTGCAAGCCCTGGGAATTTATCCCTAGTATTAGGGATTTTTAATGTAAACTGGGGATATAGGGGTTTTTATTTTAAAAATCGAGATTTTAGGGATTTATCTTCAAAAAACAATATATCAGAGGAAAGTAAAATAGCGTTACCATTTAAGTAATTTACATCTTTCTTTAGCTATGATAATATGGTGTGAATAAAGATGGAAAAGAAAAAGTCGGTAAGTTCATGATAACCACTATGCAAGCATGAAGAACATAATCTTTAACAGCAGCAGCAGGCAAAATATAGCGAGTTCTTCACGATAGTTTTTCTATAGCCGCCGTCGGTGGCGGTTCGGATTTTTGGACCTCGGCGTCGGGGGGTGCGACGTCATTTTTGTGTTTGTGCCGTCTAGAATGTTCGTGCGTTTTCATGGTTTCGTTTTTGGGTTTTGGATTCAAAGTATTCTACTGACGTATTGATATAATTGTTCGTTTGAAATCGTTGATTTTGGCCGTGGGCGTATTTGTGCTGAGGGCCTTCCAATTTCCTATTTAAAAAATCTTCACGATAGGGTGCTGTTTTATAATTTACATAGCATTTAGTTTAAAGGCTGTTCACGATAAAGTGAGCACTTTTGAAACCAACCTTACAAAACGCCACGGCCCCTACCTGCAAATATTTTAACGGCCGCAATGAGTGACGTATGTTCAGTAAAGTTGGAAACGATAGAGAGGAAAGTAGTACTCTATATTAACGTCGAACAAAAAGGCGGTAGGTAACCATTTGTGATAACTTAAATTATTTCTCTCGGGCTCTGTATTTCCTAATTCATCGAAGTGTAAAAATGAGCAGATTTGTATAGTATTTACTTTTCTAATAATTTCAATTTCGCTTGACCGACGCATAAATAAAGTGATGAGGCCCATGGTAATGTTAATTTTACATAAGGCGGAAGAACATACAGCGTGTATACAAGTAGATCTTAAGCAGGGCTTTCAAAAGTGCTCATTTTACCGTGAACAGTCTATAACTGACACTTTTCCATGGTAAATCAAATGTTTATTTGCATAACAGATTATATTATTGTTAATATATATTTTCCGTTTTGTTAAGTTAAATGTTTGCAAATTACCGAAAATAAGATACCAAATCACCGCTGTACTATTTTTGCTGACTTGAAATATTTGAATACAGATACAGCTGAAGTTATAATACAGATACAAATGTTCATTGCTGTTGTAATAACTTTGTGTTTCGCAGAGTGGCTTAAATATTAATGAAAGAGAAGTTTTTAATCACAGGATTATGATTTTGCAAATATTTACGACTTTATCTCATTTACGTTATGGAACACTAAAATTTGTAATGTAATGAATTAACATTAACGATAAGATTTTCCGTACTTTTTTTTTTTTAATTCTTGGAAATAATGTTTAATAAAATTAATGCAAATTTAAGGTTACAAAAGTGGCTTGTCTTTACTTGTAACATAATATGATTATGTTTGACAATAATGCTTTCTATTTAAGAAATGGCATGTAAATTATCTGTAGAGACCGTAATCTGATTTTTAAAAAGAAAAACCAACATTTTTTGTTTCTTTCCATCCATAATACTCTGTGAAACAAGGAAACACGTTGGTTTCGTCCAATTAATTTTTCTTTAAAGATTTGACTCACTTAACTGGGGAAATTGTGTACTTTATAAAAGACCAGAGAACTGAGAAAATCGGGTGCTTTAAACGTAAATGTGAAGTTAAATCTGTATGTAACATAAGTAGTTTTATAATGTAGCAAAATATTTTTTTTGTAGATTTACAGAGATCACAAAATTGTAAATTTTACATAGAAATAAGCTGGCAAAAACAAAAATAATTGTTACTGATTTAAAATCTTATTTATATTTAGGAAATTTTTGCCTATAAAGGGACAAATTGTTGTACTTCGAAATAGGGCTTTTCATATCTTAGAAGTTGGCAATACTTCTTCTGGCTGTTAGCTATGTTGAGGTTACTTCTGCATATCAACGTGTAATATATGTTTGTATTTATTATTACTCAGGACTCTGCTATGTGAAACGAAAGAAGTTGTAAATAAAATGAACTTTAAGTGCTCAAACCTGAGAAATAATCAGGTTTTTCAAGACCCACAAATTTTGAAATGCATGCAGATTACATAAAATACTTGTAAGATTAAGCGAGTGAAAATTTTCCGGAGACTGCACGCTACGATATTTTGACGACGTAACCTGTAACATCTCAGATCTAAAGTTTCTCTCAGCTATTTTTCGTATTGTATTTAATATGACACAGACAACTTATTTTATTTCTCATTTTTATGTGTACTATTGCAACAATACGAAGGACACGTATTGTTATTGCACTGTATAATATTTTAAAAGTACTATTGTTTAACTGTTAAGTATGTGTAGTTCTTGTTGTAGGGATACTTCGTTTTGCATTCAGAGGCCATAAGCTACACGGAATTTGTTGATGGTTGCCATGAGAACGTATGGCGGGTTAGATAATCTGTGAGATAGCTCTCTCGCGATAGGTGAGGTTTTTCAAATGCATCTTTAAGTAGGTTATTTTGAGGGAATTAAGCCACCTTGATTTTCGTCAAGCAGGATGCTGATCCCGTATGTACGGCCTAATAGGTTTTAATTAAATTGAATTTTGATATACAATGAGTCCGCCGTATTTAACAGGCTGTCCCGATGCGGCGAAGATGTGTTCGGTCGACGGAGAGAAGCAAGCCTGTTACGGACGAAGCACGCGAGCATAACTTAGTATAGGATATTCACTGTAAAGTGAGCAACTTTTGAAAGCACTTTCATTTGTAATAATAGTCAAAAATGATTATATTTTATTTTAGCCTTAGACGTTAACATCCGAGTGCGATGGAATGTAAACGCTGTGTTTGTTACTTAAATGGCAATATTTACTTTCAAAAAGATGGTTAGGGATTTAAAAAAAAAATGGCTCAATGGAAAAGTAACTAGGGCCGCAAAAGTGCTCACTTTACCGTGAACAGTCTATATATCAATATAATGTACTGCGGCGTTGCGTGTGTGTACATCTGGACGGTAATTGTTTTCAAGCCAGGCCGTGGGCCTTATAGAGAAGACTTCCCCAGCATCCTTGAGTCAACGAGTTCAAGATTATCCAAATTTAAAAATAAAAAAATATGTTTAAAAAATTACAGATAAATCCTTTATAATTTTCAGAGAGCACAGAGAAAAAACGAATTTATTAATTTTCGGATGCTTCCGTGATGACATTTTTCTTTTGAATTTCAGCATGGGAACTGACCTACCTATTTCATAACTCAGGGATGCCCGATTTGAAGATTCGCAGACACTACCGCAAGTTGTTCCGAAAAGAACTAAGTTAACTTAATTTCTGACATGCACGTCACGAAAGAAGCTAAGCAATGCCAAGGGCTATTTTAATCTGAGAACCACAACTAAAATTCAATTCTCATTGGTTGAAAATTTACGCACTATAATGAGATTTGATTGTCTGCTACATCAGCAGTATTTCTGACGTGCATGTGTAAGCATGTGGAAGCATAAGCAGTGGCTGATAGGAAAAAAAAAAAAACTAGGGGCAGCATCGAAAGTGCTCACTTTATCGAGAGCTGCGTATACGCAAGAGGAAAACTAACGCTCACTATTCTTTGAAAATTCAAGGAATCGTGGGCTAGACGCGAGTCCGAGTGAGTTGCATTAATATATGGTGACGGAACGTCGATGCATTGTGTACCGTCAAGGAAGCACACTAGTAAATAAGTATTAATGTACTATTGCTGTAAATTGAACGCAAGGCGGATAAAACTGTTGTATAGGCTGTTCACGGTAAAATGATCACTTTTGAAAGCCCTGCTTAAGATCTACTTGTATTCACGTTGTGTATATTTCCGCCTTATGTAAAATCAACATTGCCATGGACCTCATCACGTCATTCCTGCCTCGATCAATTAAAACTTTGGATTTATTAAAACGGTAAATATTTCACAAATCTGATCTTTTTTTTCACTTCGATACATTAAAAATAAAAGTACAAAGCGAAAGAAATCATTTAAGTTGTTTCAAATGGTCACCTAACACTTTTAATTTGACGTTAAGATATGGAACTATCGTTACCAAATTTACCGGGCGTGTGTCTCCAAATGCGCCCGTTATAATATATGCAGGCAGGGGCAGTGACATTTCTCTAAGGTTGATTTCAAAAGTGCTCACTTTGTCGTGAAAAGCTTTTGAACGAATGTAATGAAACAACACAAACGTGAGTGCACTTATCATACTCTATACGTTCGAAGGTCGTTCCAGCGGCTTCAAGAGAATCGTTGTGGGTGCGTAGGCTTACGTTTTCGTCCTTAATTTCCGTAAGGAAAAGCCTGCCGCTGTTTGTCGGCGTCGTTCAGAAACATCCTGTGAAGGAGATACAGGATACAAATTCCTTAGCACTAGCCTACGAAGAACACTTTAACAGTTCTAATTCCCTGGTTATAATTAGCCGAGTTTTCCTGCTCTTTCCTCTCTTTGAACGAGATTGCATTCTAGTTATCCAATGACGTCAAATCAAATTCCATTTGCTTATGATTTTGTCCTTAAATCAAATCTAATATGTCTGGAAGTAAAGTAGCAGCAGACTAATAAATAGGTATATGTTTATAAACATTCATTCCAGCATCCAGAGCGAATTACCAACGAGAGGCGATAGTCGGTATAAACCACCATCAGGGGTGATATTTCAGCTGGTTTAAATGTGATTACGATTGGCCGCGTGGACCTCCACGGGCCGCTAACGACTTTACAACCCTGGTATAGTCGATTCGCAGTTTCCTCACACATTGTAAAATCACCCCATATATGACGTTTCTGGTTATTTTCTAAATATTCCATTTAACACAAGCGTTTTATACCTGTGTTAACATTAAAGTACCTTATTTTTTTGTTTAGTTGAACTTTTACGTTTATCGCGTGTGTAAATTATAATATTTAATTTACAGTTAACATGAATAAAACAGGGGGAGGGGGATAGGTGTGCTGGTAATGCTTAGTAAGAAATAGTTGTTATGCAGAATATTATTACACTGAGTACGCGCACGAATATGGTGCATTGTCCCTTCGGTGTAGTTTTCTAGACTCGGTTAACCTTATTTACACGAAGCGGAGGAATATCCTAGAGGTAGAACTTTCGAAGGGCTACAGAAAAGTTGGAAGTAACCATGAATTTATACATAGCATAAAACAAAGTCGCCCGGCCGCGTGTGTCTGTGTATTCGACTATGGCTTCTAAACTACTCGATGGATTTTGATGGGGTTTCCACCATTATTTAAAGAATTTCTTGAGGAAGGTTAAGGTCTACTATGCATTGATATTTAGGTAAGGATAGTAGATAAATGTCGACGTTTTATAATAAAGCCAGAAAAAGCTGCTTTTCGGGCGCTTACGTGGCTTACGCTGACTAAACCATAAGAGATACATCAAATTAATGTCTTGTAGAATTGTAGATCTCAAAAAGGTCTACAAAAAAGTCCATGACAGCATATGTTTAGCTTATCAGGATGACCCACAGTAAAACCATTTTTGTCTTTTCAAATTCGATTCAAAATAGGGGTTCACTTACGAAGATATTGTGAAAAACGTAGTATTAATCCTATATTTTAGTTACCTTAAGCATTTAGTTCGTATACTTGCTGTAAACCTAAACAACGCCATATTTGTCAATCGCACCCGAGCGAGGCCGGGGAGGGTCATTAGTGAACTATATTCCGTCTCACGCTTAGATTGCAGTACAGGGCTTATGGCGCTCACTGTTGCCAGATGGCTTCGGCTTTGTGACGTAACTGGCAAACTGAGAAACAAATGGGCGGTGAAGTAAACGGCCTGATTAGGAGAATTTTTATCTGTTTACCTCCCTGCCAACTCTTAAAGGAATCCAATCCTGCGACGCAAAGCTAAGCGGCTCCTTTAAAACTGAAGCCCGAGAGAAACCCTATCATTGTGATTGGACGGCACGCATGTAACGTAGAGACTTTTCTTTTTCTAAGTTGCAAGAAAATAACTTATCAGGCAACAGCGCCCGCAGGAACAAGGACGGCGTTAACGACAGAACTCGTGCATTGGAAAGAGAGAGTGAATATCCATTACACCGCACACTGCGATCTAATAAGTGAGACGCTCTAAACAACGCGGAACTGTCCCAGGGCTAATCTGCGTGCAGTATAAGTGATATGAGCCGAGTGAACTTCGGTTAGTCGCTAGCGTGCGCCGTCAGCGCGTTATGAACAGGTACGCACAGCTCGGAAAACTTAGATCAAGGGAGGGGGCCGTGCGGTTGTGTAGTGGTCAGAATACTCACCTTCCGCCTAGGCGAACTGGGTTCGATTCCAGGCGCGAAGTCGCTCCCGGAATCTCGCACGTGGGAATCGTGCCCTGACGATGCCGCCAGTCGGGGTTTTCTC
Source organism: Dryococelus australis (assembly GCA_029891345.1). NCBI lineage: Eukaryota > Metazoa > Arthropoda > Insecta > Phasmatodea > Phasmatidae > Dryococelus > Dryococelus australis. Next base: position 47,849,122 of record CM057003.1, read on the forward strand.
AGGGATCTCCCGTCCTCCCCCCTTGCATTCTGGCGCTGCTCCATATCCACTCCATAGACTAAATACGAGGTAGACCGATCTCGCTGTCTGCGCACAAGCAATCTCCGTGTTCCAGCATTGAACTCCTTTTTCTGCCTATACAGCTAGCAAAAACGGCGTGGATCGGATTGAAGTTAGAACGCTGTTTAGTAATCAAGTGTTTTGAGTTGTTGCTATATTTCCTCTAACCAATTTGTAATGCAGTTTGGTTAAATTTAAATAGGTAAAAGTATTTTATTCATCTAACATTACTCGTTTAAAAATTAAGATACGAACAAACACGTTCATCACTGTTGGCCATGCGACTTTGAAAGTTGTGTTCCTTTGGGGTAGGTCAATGTCGGGTACGTGCGCAGCAGACGAATAAGCGGTCTACCTCGTCTTTAGTCTATGGTCCACTCCACTGCGCTCCAATGCTTTGGACTGCAGGAAGAAGAGTTTTCGTTCCGTCGAATTTCCTGCCAGTGGGAACGTAAACTGATATGCTAACATTCATGGGATAGGGGTGTATAATCCATTCACTGTTACTCTACAGTTTTCTAAAGCTCTGCTAATGTTCTACTACTTCCACGACATTTCTCCGTCTCGTGCAAACCAAACTTGAATAAGTTTAGATAGTTAAACCAAAGAACAACGCACCGCATTCGTGCGCACTCAGATGCAATACTATTTTGCATAAGAACTATTTCTTACTGGGCATTACTAAGACCCCTGATTTCTTACTGTTTTATTCAAATTAATTACAAATAAAATATTATAAGTCAGAAATAAAATATAAGTAAGAGTTCAGATTAACCAAAAACAACGTAGTCATACTTTTATATTACAGAGGTATAAAACGCTTGTCATTACATAGCGAATCTAGCAAATAACTAAAGACGTCTTACATGGGATTATATTTCAAGTTTTTTTTTTTTTCCCCAAAAATTGTGAAGATAGCGTAAATATACTATAGTAACGTATATAAATGTTTCTGGGATTTAAAAATAGTGTAACGTAAAACCTTTACACACAAATTTAAAAGCGTGACTGAAAACCATGTCTTAGTTGAATTTTAGACGGGGTTAGTAAAACATATTTTACAAAAATTTGTAAATCATAAATATGCAAATATGTCCTTATTTTAACAAATTTAAGACGGCGTTAGTAAAGCATATTTTACAAAAATTTGTAACTCATAAATATGCGAATATGTCCTTATTTTAACAAATTTAAGACGGCGTTAGTAAAGCATATTTTACAAAAATTTGTAACTCATAAATATGCAGATATGCCCTTATTTTAATATATTTTTCGAAATTCTGAAAATCATATCACAGCGTGATTTTAGATATTCATGTGTGAATTATCTCGTTTCCGTAAGTGAGATATTTTTTACTATTTGTATGTCTCAAAAACAGTAAAATTATGCTTTTGGCATGCCATTATGCAAAAAAAATATGTGTTTATAGGCTGTTCACGATAAACTGAGCACATTTGAAAGACCTGCTTAAGATCTACTTTTATACTCAGTTTGTATTCTTAAACCATATGTAAAACTAACATTGTCTCTGGCTTGCTCCCTCTATTCATGCGCGTGTCGGCCAAGTGAAACTGAGAATTTACTATAAAAGTAAATTTACTTGGAAATGTGTTAATTGTTACCCTCATACGCGTCAAATCAAGCCATTTCAGAAATCACATATGTTTACATCTCTGTATTTTATTTCAACGTTGACACATGGGACTCTTTTCCTTCCGTCGTTACCATCTTTACTGGGCCCATGCCAGTAATACAAGCAGATATAGGCTGTTCACGGTAAAGTGAGCACTTTTGAGGCCCTAGTCACACTTTCCTTTCAGCCATTTCTTATCCTTTAACCGCTTTTAAATATAAATACTGTCATCGAAGTGATAAACATAGAGAGAGAGAGAGAGAGAGGAGAGAGAGAGAGAGAGAGAGAGAGTGAGTGTGTGTGTGTGTGTGTGTGCGCGCGCGCGTGCATTCCATCGCACTCGGAAGTTGACGTCTAAGGGTCAAGTAAAGTGTATTTATTGGCTGTTATTCGAAATGAGAGGGCTTTCAAAAGTGCTCAATCTACCATGAAAAGCCTGTAGTTACATTTGCGTGTGGAAAGAATTCGAGCGAGTAATGTCAATGGGTTGAGCAGTGTTTTGTACAGAAGTGAAATAACAACTAGCCGACGCGAGGTAAAGGCTGTTCACGATAAAGTGAGCACTTATAAAATCAACATTAGAAAAAAGTCAGTGCCCCTTCTGCACGTAATTAAAACGGGCGCACTGAGTGACATACGCCCAGTAAAGTTGGTAACGAAGGATGGAAAATAGTTCCGTATATTAACGTCGAATAAAAAGTGTTAGGTAACCATTTGTGTTAGCTTAAATTATTTCCCTAGCTTTCTGGTTTCTTAATGCAGCATCGAAGTGTAAAACTGAGCAGATTTATACAATATTTACATTTATGATAATCCCACTGTTTCATTTGACCGATGCGTGAATAAAGTGTTGAGGCCCATGGCAATGTTATTTTTATATAAGGCTGAAGAACCCACAACGAGTATACAAGTAGATTTTAAGCAGAGCTTTCAAAAATGCTAGTTTTGGGGTGAACAGCGTATAGCACGATGGTGGTCCACCGCAGAGCGACGCAGATATCTCGTGCACTGTAGCTGGGCGGAAGCGTGCGGCGTTCCGAGGTCATGACAGGGGCGGCGGCATCCGTTTGGCGCGCCGTCCCCACTCCCTTTTCCACGCGGCGGCCGGGGAGCAATTTAAGTGCCTATGGTTCGTTGGCTGTCGTTCGATTGTGCTCGGTAGCCGTGCCGTGCCGTGCGTGGGCGCATGCGCATCGCGTTTCCTGCAGCCTACCCCCACCCTCCCTTCCATCCGTCAAGCAACAACAGTCTGTGGACCGGCCGAGCCCCGTGCGGTTGCCAAGCATGTTAGTGATGGGATGATCGCTAAATTTTCTAATTCGATTGAATCGATTACGATTATTTTTTTAATTGAATAAAAATCGGTAATAATAATCGATAGTCTTGCCTAATCCATACATAAAAAATTGACCGCAAATACTGTATATTTCTATAAATCTGTTTAAAACTATTTAAACCAAAACTTATTCTGTTTATTATTGATGATTTCTGCTATTTTCAAAATTTGTTGTTTCGAAATTATATTTTATATTTTTATTAAATGTGAAACATGTTACGGAAATGATTTGGTTTTTTTAATTATAGACACCTGAAAATCGTGAATAATCGAATTGTTTTAAAATAATCGATGAATAGATTATAATTAAATAGTAGAATAATCGATTGTTTTTCAAGCGATTATCCCATCACTAAAGCATGTGTTGGTGCCGCGGTGTGTGGTGATCAGACAACTTATCTCCCACCGAGACGAACCGGGTTGGGTTGGTGTAGAAGGGGGGGAGTGCCCCCCCCCCCCCCCGGATTTTCGCACGTGGGGACGTGCCGGACGATTCCGCCGGTCGCGGCGGGTTTTTCTCGGCGATCTTCCGTCTCCCCGACCCTCTCATTCCGGCGCCTCTCCACACTCATCTCACTTCCCCCTCGACGGCTCTGAGACCCCGCTGTCGAAAGCCGCCCAAAATCTCTCCACGCTACTCAACGCATGCAGTCCTAAAGCTGGGTTTACAATAAAAAAAAATTAAGGGTGAAGAATTATGAAATAACCGTGGTTCTCGCACACGGAACTGCGTCTTCTGGATTTACGATTCAAAACTAACCATACAATTGCCATGTCCAGCCGATTAAAACCTACGTTAAGCCTGTCCTGTTTACTTCCAGTTCCTAACCTAACCTCGTATAACACAACCTGTCAACCATTTTTAAATATATCATAACATATAATAAACGTTTACTTTTTTTAAAAATAATTTCACAGTTATAATTGATGGGCGCATGAATAAATCGACGAGACCCGTGACATTGTAAATTGAGTATTGCCAGAACAATACACAATGTGCATACAAGTAGCTCTTAAGCAGGGCTTTCGAAAGCGCTCAGTTTACGGTGACAGTCTATATACATATTTTAGCAGATAAGTTTATTTTTCTTAATAATATAACCATAAATATGTGCGTACATCTCCTTTTTTTAAATATTTCTTATGTTAGCATCACTGTAAATACAAGATGGCGATCATCCCGTGGTGTGGTTACATTGCGTGGTCCAGTGCCCGCTCGTTGCGACCCTCTTCTATCCACTGGTTCCACACACGCATCACTGTCGTAGCAGCATGCCCTGTACGTGCCGAAATTTCACGGTATGACAAACCCGTTTCCCGGACAGGCCGATCATTCTGCCCCGTTCGAACGTACTCACGTGCTGATATGGCGCCCTTTGCCGTCGACGAGGCATACTCGCGCTTGCTTTCACTTCGTTTAACGGATCTCCACTGACTGAGCTTGGCGTAACACTGGCACGTCCGGTCACACACGGGAGGGCGCTGCTGGTACTATGTGTACGCTATCTCTCTACAATTGTAATCACGAATTGCTGGTACACTGCTATACACATCCTCCGAGTTTGGATTCGTTCAGGCCATTCTTGCTGGGTGCTTCAATTTTCACAAACAATAGTGTGGTTCCAGCGGCTTGGCTTACTCGAAACATCACCGTCGATGGCAACCATTTTGGCTGCCTAAGACACCACGTACCGAACTGTAGCCGTTTCCTAAAGATAAACGCGACCGCCATTAAAATGACCACGTGGCCAAGTTTAGGCCCTAAATATTAACGGATTTAGGGTCTAAACATACTGAGCTCAAGAAGCAAGCTACATCCTCATATACGTTCGCAAAAGCCCTTCTATTGTTTAGTCTTATTTTACGTTTTTTATCATGAGAATTATGAGAATTCAATCTAATGAAAAATAAGGAATACTTAACGATGAATCACAACTACGTGATATTGTTCGTTACACATTTTCTTTGTACTGATGAAAATTGTATTTGAAACAGTTTTTATAACAAAATTCATAAATTTGTAAAATTATTTTTCAATTTAAGATTTTTCATATGGCAATGTGTAAATGAAACTATTTTATAATTTTCCCGTAATAGTAGTTTATTTTTGTTGCTTAAGTTGCAAAGAAACAACGAAGCTGTTTCCAAACCGAACAGCTGGAACGCGCTGCTCAGTGTACTTCGAATTCCAACACCCTAAATTACTAATGCCCCATATTACCAAATAACGGTTCCGGACACGGCTTACGAATGACACCCCCGTTGCATGCACGCACAACGCGACGCAGGAGCGGCTAATAATCATCCAACTGGCTGTTGGTGCCACGTGCTCATCTGCCTGTTGGGATTGATCTGCGATCTTGTGAGAATCAGCGTTTACAATTTCAAACTGCAGCGACGGCGATATAACGATCCACATTATAGACGTATAGTTACCAGCCATCGCTGGGAACGAATTTCTTCGCCCTTTCAATTGCAAAACACCAATATTACTGATATTCGATTACTGGCATGTTGCCCTCTCGCCGATGCCTGTCTGACAGAACCACGTACTGTCTTGTGTGGACAATATTAATTAATACATCACCATCGCATCAGGCTAAAAAAGTTAGTTGGACTCCGTTATTGAAGATAATAGCGAAGAAAAGCAACGAGGGAAAAATATAAGAAGCAAAATATAAATTCAAAATAAACACAGAAGAAAAAATATTACCAAAGATCTTGCAAAATAGGCAATATAATAAACACGATGACAAGAAACCACAACAGTTGATAGAAAAACGCTTTGTGTGTGTGTATTTGTATATACAGGATGTATCTAAATTCGACCGACAAACTTCGGCTGTAGGTTAATTACGCAAACAAAAGTTGAAAACATATATACGACATATGGTCTAAAGTGACTCCCAAGGGCGGTACACGCCTTTGGAGTTGGACCTGGTGCACCAGAATATTACAGATATCGGAGACAATATTTAAGACGGAACACTGCGTTTCTGGATAATGTGTAAGAGTAAAATTATCTACTAACACCACAAAACATGCCGCTGTCGTCAAATTAATTCACGGAATTAATTTCGGTTACCATTCTTATTGCGAGCCATTCGACATGACGCGCTGACATATGTGGGATTTTATTGATGGAATATGAATCAGTATGTCCCAATTAACGAAAAGGGTTGCCTTGTGTAAAAACCCTAACCCCTACCGTTTTAGAGTAATTAGATTTTGAAATTTCAAAATATATTATGTCGAAAACCTGGCAGGATGGCAACACGCATAATACATAATAACGAATGGTTGCGAATATCAAAGGGGCTAGATAACAGACAGAGGTACCTTAACTGTGGTGATGAGAAATGCTGTAAATTACAATGAATTGAAACAATATCATATTACACTACATCTGCCTGTGTGCCATTTCCATGGCGAGAGACTCGAGAGTACGGAATGATTTGATTTGTACTAAGCATGAGTATTAAAGTATTAAAAGAACAGAGGAGACCTTTGTAATGCGTGCAATAGTGTTAGTAATCGATAGTTGTATGACATCAATGTCCGTACTACAGTTACCAAACGTCTCTTCTGTGTAAGAATCGACTTGTGTGTGTGTGTGTGTGTGTGTGTTGTGATCGTGGTTGAGCTGTACGTTGTAGATCGACTTTGTGAAATGGTTATCATGGCCAACTCGTATACGAGACTGGCGGGGTAAACACCGTTTTAATGCAGGTATCACGACACAATTGCGTAAGGGATGGCGTCGTACAGATACCTGGAGTTATAATTGCGTGTCATAACGGCCTACCATATAGGCCGCCAAACAACACACACCGTCGTTAAGTGGAGGGTCTTTGGTCTGTATTCTATTATATGTGTTTAGTCGTTTACTCAGCCGAAACCATTGTACTAGTGTTTAGCGGAGTGGAACAGAGGTTTATTCAGAGTATCATGAAATGGGTCGTTTTACATGTCTTAAATGACTTACATTCACCTTGTGTATGGGGCTGCGCAGTGGAATAGTAGAGCAACAGACTTGTGCCACATCATTCAACGTTCATAGCCATTTATAGGAGGCTTCGCGAATAGGGGAAATTGACGGCGAGTAAAAGAGTCACTCAATGTGTTTACGTGACGTCACAGCGATCACTGTACACTGTGGAACCAAGCGTACCTGTCCCAATATTGTACATCACTTTGAGGAGGAGGTGCTGCGGACGTTCCTTGAGTAGCCATCTACTAGCACCCATCATGTGGCCCATGCGGTCCGCACTGGACACATTAAAATGTGGAGTGTTACATCGCCGCCAATCATTTTATTCATCATCATAACTTTTGTGTAAATTAAGGTTTTTTCATGCATGAACGGGGTAGCTCGGCCAGCGAGAGAGCTCCCCGCCAACGCCAAGTTAGTCACGTAGCGGTACTCACGTGGAGCAGACGTTCGTGAGCGACCTCCCCAGCCCAGCATCGTTTGTATCATCATCATGTAGTTATAATATTCAGTTCACTTGTTCGATACCTTTAGCGTACGTTTTTCATAGCTGGGGACTGTGCCGTTCCACAGTCCGGGCCTTTTGTACACGGCCGGACCTTAATTTTTATTACTTAATAATCAATTAAGCCTCTTGCTTTGTTTGCCGTTGTAGAGCTCTCCGAGCTATAGGGGAGAATGATTTTATAAGTGCCCCATCGGGGAAGCAGGGGAATAAAACTAACTTTGCCGAAACGAACTTTTGTTTCTCCAGTCGCGTAACGACTGTTTAACCCTTTTTCATGACTTTTATATAAAACACGTTGGGCATGAGACTAGCCCGGAACAATTCTCGCGGTAGTGAGAAACACGTCTAGGGGGAGCTAGAATACCTCCTACCAGCCTAGGCCATGGAATTATAGCACTTCATCATTTATTGGAGCACCCTCCAGAGACAGCGGACATCACAGAGGCCACTTTAGGGCCGTCGATCACACGACTCCACCCCCCCCCCCCCAATAATGTGCTCTCTGTTTTAGTGCTGGCGCCCTATCGAGAAACTTTAACCAACAACATCCTATCCACATAACCCTAATTCTCTGATAGTCCAGACACCAGGTGACGTCAAGTGTCACCCCTCTGTGTGGCTTTTGCATCCAGCCAACCAGTCATCAACTTTTCTCTCCCCTTACGGAAAATTTCCAAGTGCATCCTACTTGTGTCGCAGGCCATGCACAAACCGCCTATAATTTCATTCTACGTTTTACCACTCCCGGTAACCCAGGTAATTGTTAAAGTTCCTTGTCTTATGTCCAGTATTCCAATGTTAAGCATCCTCGTGGCCACGTGTGACCACGTGTTCCATAATCATCAACACCATTGAGCTTCGGCTCCCACCATCTGCTACTGGCAAATATCCTATGCCATTTTCCTATCTTTTCCACACCTACACCAACAAGTTGGGACCAAGGAAACATCAGGAAATCAACAGAAACATGTTGGTGCCAGAATATCGCCATTGTGCAGAACCAACCAAGTAGTCAGCAATTTTGAAACATTCGTGCTACGCCACATTGACCGCCACAGTCGTGACGTCAGCGACCACGCCATCTTGGAATGGTCCATTGCCTAGGGGAGGACACCACCTGCCACCCCCTCCATCCATGCCATGCCGTACTGGCAGGACCCGCATCGTACCGCGTGGGTGACAGCCACGAGCCATGAGGCCATGCGGTACGGTAAGAAATGTAAACTAACAACATGGTGTCTTCACATCAATAACGCCGCGTTTGGGATCGGGGTTGCCTGGATTGGCGAACGACGAAAGGTGAACTGGCATCATTGTGCACCAAATGTTTACGTTGTGTGACACATCAAAATCGACAGCTCATCGACTTTTCAGTGGGAGAAGCATGCATTTGTCACGACTCTGCCACCATATACCGATTACAATCGGACATAGAAAAAGTGAACATGGACCTCAGTGGCGGAATATTAGCACGCGCCATCTAAGGTCGTCAAGAAGAAGTGTGCACACTATGCTTGCATCCGCGAGAAGTCAAAATATTCATTAATCCAGTCTGCATACCTAACCTTTGTTCATGTGCGCCACCCCAAGTTAACAACAAGCAATCCTCGTCACTTTTTCGGAGCGGCTTAGTAAAATTTGCGAACACCAACCAATTCAACTGATAGGCAGTAGCACTGTTGAAGTGTGAAAAATGTTCCTGACTATCACAAGTGGTGCATTTTCCGAGAAGAGTGGGCCACTTTACAGAACGAGTGTTTCATCTGCTGCATCGCTGTTACCCAGGGCCATCCGAAGCGAACCACTGCCAATCAGCAGATTCAAGGGAAAAGAAATGCCCAGACGAACAGAAATACCACAGCGGCAGATACCGTTGATATAATTCCTGATCAAAACGCAGGAAGATGTGTTCGGAAATATAGCCAAGACAGCAACAACAGGAAACACAACAGCTGGCTCTACCGCCTTTGCCAACTGTGTGAAATAGGGAAACATCTCCTATGGCCCACTCAACACCACTATTGCAGGAGGTACCAGTGAATAGCAGACCAGCCGGATAAACAACAAAGTATGGAAACACAAAACATCAGGACTGGGTTCATACCTCAACGACACCCACAATGTTCCAATTGTTGCCGACGTACTCCAGGACATCCAATGAAAACCCACTGGAATTCATCCAAGACTGCGAAAACAGGCTCTGCAGATAAGGCGTAGACCAGGAAGACATGGTAAATTGCATCGGAGACCGATTCTACAAGGATGCCAAAATGTGGTGGCGAGGGGTCACACATTACGGCATGTCCTGGGTAGAGTTTCGCCATACATTCACATGTCGTTTCCCAACAATCTTGCATTGTTACGCACCAGAAGCAAAGTGATCCTGGAAGAGCAGGGTAAAGAAACCTGTACCAGTTTTCGATGCAGAAAATGAGTCAAATATGCACGTATTTAACACAACTGTCACTACGAGAAATACTCGAGGTCATCGCGAGCTCCGTAAAAAACCCGAATATCGTGCAGCATTAGCACCAGCAATTCATGCCCAGAGTGATTTCAAACAGACAATAATGCTACTTGATGCGAGTATTCCTAACTGACCTCACAGCGACTGTGACACCGCGCAGCCACAACATGGAAACGGACAGTCGAACAGTAAGACCACAACCAGTGAAACAGGGACAAACAGTGCTGCGACAACCACACCAAACAGCAAAAGCACATACAAACACGAACAGAACTGAAGGAAGCTGGGCCTGCCCGCCTTACCAGTCAAGTGGACCCTGCCATAAGCCACACCCGTGTAGATGATGCAGCGGTCCACACTGGTATAACCAGTGTCCGATCTAGGCGGATTACGAACGACAAGAGGAGGAGAAATACACCACATCAATGGGAAATGGAAGAAGGGAGTAGGGAGACCTGGCGTCACACACCCCGTTCCGCTCATAACCTCACTGGAACAGACACTACAACAAGTACCACTCTCTCAGATAACCAGCACGAATCACAGTTACATCCACTTCGCTGTTCTGGTAAACAAGATTCCATGTAGGACTCTCATCGATAAAGCCGCATCCCACAATTTCATACGAACGAACATAATCAACATCATTGAAAACAAGCCCGTCCAACATGTCATTCAGCTCACTTCACTTCAACATACAGGAGAAATAGCTGAAGAAGTTATCATTGCAGTTCGAATCTGTGACATCGAAACTGCCACAACCGCTTTCATGTCCGATGACATTCGAGAAGATGTCATCCTCGGTGTTCTGTGGTTGACATAACAGAACACAGTGGAGGAACCTGCAGCATGCCAGATTCTTTTCGGCCAAAAGGAACGTAGAACAGTCCACAACCTCGAACCCCGAACAGCAGGGAGTTCACTGGCAGTGCAGTTAGACGACCTTGACCACACTGTACCACTTGAACACCGAGAGGCTATGCAGAGGTTCCTGAACGAAAGATGGGACGTATTTACAGTCGCTGACCCACTATGCCACACGACAGTGACAGAACACAGTATAAAACTCAGCACCAACCAGTGTGCAATAACCCACGAGGGTATTATCCCCACCCCAACCACACGTAAACAAGTGAGAAAATTTTTCGGCCTTGTTAATCGGATACGCGAGTACATTCCTGAGTATGCAGTTGTCTCCGTCCGACTTATGGAACCCACATCAACAAACATCCACTACAAGTGGCAGCGGGAACAGCAAGACAGTTTCGAGGAAATAAAATGGTGTCTCAGAAACTGCTCTGCCCTTGCTCGCCACGACCCAACATGTCACTTGTACGACCAGACCGACGCAAGTGAAAAGGGCTGGGTGCAGGATTATTCCAGATTGCGGACGACAGAGCAAGCTGCATTTTAGATTTCGGAAGTGTAAATTTCGGCTCAGTGGAGAGCATTATGTCATGAACAAGAGAAAGTGTTGGCAGTAGTGTGAAGCCTAAAGAAATACAGTTAACTTCTAGATTATCAGGGCTTCACACTCTGTACAGACAACCGCTACCTACTGTGGCTGCATAACAACAAGGAGAGCCACAGCAAACAGACATGCTGGGCCCTGTTACTGCAAATGTATGATTTCGAAGTACAGCACATGATGGGAGAGGAGAATCAGCTGGCTGACTATTACTCCCGCACGCCAGGCGAGACAATGACATGTGACGAGGAGAGTGGGAGAAAGTGTCAACCCCCCCTTTTTTCTAGAAAAGCGGTCACCGCCACATCCCTGCATTGTAGCTACATGACCACCTTATCAGCCATGACTTCTTTAACTGCATTAAAAGAGCAAATCACTGTTGACCAAGTTGACTGCCCCACCGCCCTCAAGTGGAGAAAAATGTGTACCACTCAAACAGTGGATCAGTGGTGTGTTGTTGATGGCTGTGCACCATCCCGCATGGAGACAAACAGTGAAACATGGTGCATATTTGGGCCTGCTAGAACGTGTGACTTGGTACTCTGTTCGCTCACTCAATCTCCCAGGTCACCCGAGCGCAGCTCAGACCCGCCATAATTACCTGAATTGCTTTTACTGGCCGGGCATGTCAACCCAAGGTTGCGATGGCACCAACAGCAGCAACCATGTCTGCAACAGAGCACTTCGAGACAGTGGATCTCGATTTGATGGGCTCCTACCCACGCACATCGACCGGAAAACGTTTCATAGTACAGGTGGAGGACCTATTTTTGCATTGGGTAGAGGCCTACCTAGTCTCAAGTGTGCGGGCGAGAACAGCGGGAAAAGTGCTCGAAAATAAATTTTTCTCCAGCTAGGGTTACCTGTGAGTTCTGTTGACAAATAATGGCATGCAGTTCACTGGCTGCACTTGCAGAGAGTTCTGCAACAGGTGGATTGTGCTCCACCAGCAGCTGTGTACCACCCACATACCAACCCCACCGAAAGGCAGAACCAAGAGTTAAAGACATAACTATGCATGCACGTGGGCGAAAACCATGCATCGGGGACCGAACAGCTGCCTGCCGCATGCTTTACATTACGTACTCGGAACAACCTGGCCAAGGAAAAAACTCCATCCCAGCTGCTCCAAGGCCGCGACCTTCCCCTCCCCGATGAGTTCACGAGTGAGGTGAGGGAGCACGCCAGCAGTCTGGGGAGGGGCAGAGCAGGAAGGAGTAGCGAGAGAGGCAGCTGCATGAAGCCTGACAGAATCAGGCCTGCCAGGTGCCACAGTAGACACTGGCCACAACCCGACTACCGGCAGTTACATGCCGGCCAGCACATGTATGTCAGAAACATCCGCAGTCAGTGGGGCAAAAGGAATTTTGCACGGGCTTCGTGGAAAAATGGAGCGGCCCACACAGAATCACTAAAGTTCAAGGCAAGGCTTGTTATAAAATCCACCACAGCACATGATGAGTAGCAGTTTTCCATTCTGAGGTCATGCGACTTGCCAGCATCGGCATCGCGATGCCCAGCATCGGTTCCCCCTCACCAAGAGAAAACAGGGGTGTAGCCAATTCAACACCACCCTCCGATGCCAATTACACAACATTCTGATATGCTAACAGGACCACACCAGCTACGTCATCAGTGGCGATACCCGACACCACGACGTTTACAGGGTCTCCCATGAGGGGCACTGACCGGGACAGTACTCTTTAGCCATGCAACATCTTGCTGCCAACAAATCAGGAGGTCAGTAGCGATGAGCCAGGTGGTAAACCTGAGGATCGCCAGGTGCAGCCCCACTTGATGGTGTCGCAACATCCTTGAGAAGTCGGGCATTTTCGGCACGAACATTATCATCATCATCATCATCACCACCATCACCAATGGGACCATTTGCAGTTAGAGTAGGAGCCACGCCATCGTCTTGTATAGGGGTTTCCTGCCATTCTTACTGGGGCTGCCTGCATTACGCCGAGAGCACCATGTAGCAGTGATGAGTCAGGAACAGAGGAACACTCCTCATATCCTACCGCTCCAAGCAGGTTCATCTTGTTTCGCACGCTATGTGCATGATTTTCAGCCATTCATCAGTACCCGCAGCAGCTGCCATGGTGCTGCAGTAGCAACCGAAATAATAGCAATGACCACCACAACATCAAAAGTCCGGCAGGTACGAGTTGCAGCTCTGGGACAGAATCTGGAAACCGTTGACGTGTGCGGATTGAGTGGAGCGAAGCTACTGACGAGTGAACAGCCTCGAGAGGGGAGGGGTGTGTGACGTGTACCATATGTCGAGTCCCAGGCTGTTCCCCACATCACAGCAGCAGCACTCCGGAGTCAACCATCCACTATATGACGACAGCAGTGTGTCATTCAGCCAGTGTTCCACGTGTGTGCGTTAGTGCATTCATGCAGTGCACCAGTGTATCATTTCCTCTCTGCATTTTTTGTATGACCTCTTTAAATGACTTTTTATTTCGTGTGGTGCTACATAATAATTAATGTGAAGTGTTTAGATTTTTTTTAGTGTTATGTTAGCATGTGTCACATGCACAAAGAAATTAAGTGTGCATTTGTTTTTGAGCAGAGGGCTCAAATAAAGTGCGTACATTTACTTGAAAATTTTGAAAGGCTAATATGTATGTTTTGTCGTATGTAATTATTTATTTTTACAACATGAATGAATGAATGAACAGATTTGGGCAGCTCTTAACAGCGAGGTCTTGAGAGCCGATGAGAGTGGTTGAAGTGAGTATGGAGTGGTGCTGGAATGAAGAGGTGGGGGAAATGGTAGATAAGCGAGAAAACGCGCCGACAAACGGCATTATCTAGCACGATTCCTACTTGCAAAAATCCAGTGATTCGGCCGGTATTGAACCCGGTTAGCCTTAGTGGGAAGCAAGCGTGACAATCCGTCAGCTACTGTGGCCCCTATTTCTACAGAAGGGTCGATGAAAATATCCGTGCATAGAACGTCATATGCTAAACTGCAATCTATGCAAACATAATAAGTGCAGCACAGTCATTCAAATATTATTTGTACACATTATGCCAAACCAAAAGTTTGCGTGCAATATACTGTAAATCATTTAACATTTATTTTTCATTACTTACCACATGCCGTTTCTAGGGTTATGATAGTAAATAAACGTAAGCCATCTTGGCCTGTCGGGAGCCAATATAGCGTAATGTCCCCGTTGTGGCATAACCCCACAATTTGATAATATTTATATGAAGGGTGTCAATGTGCTACAATTGCATGCAGCAAATTGTCGCAATGAACACTAGCCCCACTTGGGCACACCAACTGACGTCATGCAGTGCTGTGGAAATGGGTTGGATAGGATTTCACTGGCTGTGAAATGTGATGTCTATGGAAATTATGGAATTATGCAACTAGGCGTCGTCAAGGTGATGCCATGATGGTGGATGATGCTGTAGGACGATGACTCTTGAAGATCTCAGGATTGCGAGCCGTGCGCCCGGACTAAAACTCCCATAGATTTGTTGAACATTTCCTTTCCGCAGTAAAGGCTGAAGTGATGCGATTGTTGGGTGTTTATTAAAGGGTAACCAATGTGTTGATTACATGCCATACTGTTGCAGAGATGTTTTGGCATCAAACTGCTAACTAAGATTATGTCCCGCGATGTGGACTATCAGGGCTACCCACATGCCAATACTAGTACAGTATAATGATACTGACATATGCTTATGCTAAGTCCTGCTGAAAACACTTGCACGGAATGCATGTATTGTTAGGGCCCATCCTCTTAAACACCTTACAGCTACTGAAATAACCTACGCACTGATGAGTTCTCAGAATATTTATTCGGCTTACTTAACACTCCTCTCAGAGCGACACTTGTCATCGCGGTTACACTGTGAAACTGACTTGCATCATGCAGAAAATTATGGAAGACTTAAGTTTTCCCGAGTAATTCAAAATCACGGTGAAGTGAGGGTGGTATACTGGGTGGCGAGAAAATGAATGGTAATGGAATAATTGAGCTATTGAAAAGAAGTGATAAATCTCAAACGATGCATGCCTCCTGGTGCATGAGAAACACGGAGCCCGGGGTCACATGCAACCACCCTCTGTGGAAGTCAGTCGCTTACTAAACTCCCTCCTTGGCATGCGAGTGGGCGAGAGCTTGCTTACATGCCAAGGTCGGAACTACTTCCTGCATGACACACAAACTCCTGCTCTACCTGCTGAAAACTTAATATTACATTATTCATTAAAATACACATTGACCCTGGATGATATACACATACATAGCATCGGTAAAATGAACATGGAGACAGCGTAGAATGAAATCGAAAATACACACTTGTAGAAAATACAACACAACACTGGCAGGACAAAAGGAACAACAAAATAAACTCATTATTAACATGAATTATAACCATGATGGTATTAGCCATAAGTCCTTTATTCAGTGCATTGTGAGGTTCTCCTTCCATATCACTCCGCCTCGCAGAGTCGATGTGGTGCCATGGTGCCTCAGCGAGTAGAGGCAGAATTTCGGGAGGGTGAATATTTGGAAAAGGTTTTACCCGGGGTGCCAGACATTGCTGGACAATGTCATGTGAAGTCAGCAGAGCAGAGTTTTCTTACAGGGTCGTTGGGCTGACGACTATAGCATTCCTGGACTGCAGCTCCCTATAAAATGTGCCACGAAGAGTAATTCAATGCGTCGTGCACAGTGGCCTGATCGGGTCAGCTCACAAACCCTTGTTACTGATTGCTGTTGCAAACAAACGCTCGCCGAATAATTCCATTTGCATTTGGCGGTGTGACGTATCGGCTAGTCACATGCCTTACGTTTACACACACGATACTTGCACATTAATCCTTGAGGATAAAATTCATAGTGATACACTTGGAAAAAGGTGCAGGTATTTTAATGGCCCGTGCCCTGAAGAGCCCGAAGGCCACGAAATAAGGTCCACATGAAATAGTTCTTAATGCGTACTTACTCATTTATTGAACAAGACCCTACTGTCTACACTCTTTTGCGGTGAAAGTAGGTCTGTTAATGGAGCTGTAATAACTGCAAATATTTTTATATGTTCGTGTAACCAATTCATGAGTCCAAAAATTTTGCGGAGCTGTTTTCTCGTTCGTGGTTGTGTGTAATGATCAAAAAGGCTTATTTTTTAGGGTTCGGCTTGTTTCCCTAATCATCGACTACATGGCCTAAAAAGGCGATGCTCGATTTTCCCATGTGATATTTTTCCATTGCACACATCAGACTTTATTGCTAACCTCTCCAGAACTACTGCCAAATTATGTATGTGATCTTAACAGCTGTTTGACCAAATTATGATATCTTCAAGGTATGCAAGTGTTACTCTCTGATAGTACTATCTAACACTCTCGTCATCATCGACTGGAAGATAGCGGGGAACATTTAAACCAGAACGGCATCGCACAGAATTGAAATCGCCTCTCGTCTGGTGCCATGATCGCTAATTTCTTGGAATCCTCCAATCTCACGGGTTCTTGCCAGTATCCACTCTTAACATCTAAATATGTCCAGACTTTCGCTTGGCCTAATGAATTTAATGTGTCTTTCACACTTATGTAAGGTGGATGCGCACTACCCGTGATTTGGTTAAAAGGGTGGAAGTTGACATGTGCCATGTACCCCTTCCCAGAAGTCAGTTTACCTGCCACACCAAAGCAACAAGAACTTTATGCAGCACAGTAAGTGTGCACACTCTACGCCGCAGGCGGCTCAAGTGCAGTGCAACAGTAGTACGACGCGAGGAGTAGTGCAAGTGTGACGAGCGCCGAAAGTGCACGAATACAAAAGGAGATCCCACACCTCACTTTTTCTGTTTTAAAGGGCTTAACAACAAGGCAAGTGTTACACAAGGACATGTGTACACATAAACACAACAATAAAATACCTTAATGACCTAATATATTCATTTTAAGTGTTTTCGGTCATATACAGAATTTTTCATTCTCATGTGTAACCATCCTCGCCTCATATCATTGTGTCAGATTGCATGTATGTTTTTTAATTTTGCAGGTGTAAAATTTAGTAACATGTGGGACCCTCCAAAGGCAAGTGGAACAGTGTTTTAATGCAAGTATATTGTCAGTAAGTAGTCCCACATGGGTTGCTGGCCTCCCAATTTGGCCAGCATGCGGGGTTTTCCAAGTTAGTCATAGTTCGTCTTGCGAGGGGTGCAGTGCGTTACATCAGACCCGCATTTCGCGTGCTCGGGCGGCCCTCAACTTTTGCATACTCATTTTCACAGCAATAAGCTGTGAATTATTCGGAACCATTATTAAACTTGCCACCCGAGACTCCGCACCTTGTACCATCGAGGGTTTGCAATGCCTGGGTGGATTTTATTAGTACAACTTAAATATTGTGAACACATGTCTTTTTGTCTGTTTTACCCACGCTGATGGGTTTGGCTCAGCAAGCAATGTATGTGACCTCAACTGAGCGTGTATTAACTGATACCTAATAAATTTCGCAGTGATGCAAAATACCGCTGGTATTTATTTCAGGTAGCCGTAAGGCATTTAAGGTACAGGCCTACTCCCACCAATTTCACCTTAATTATACAGAGAGTGCAATGAAGTATTTTAATGGTCACATGTAAGTGCGATGTAAGTAAAGCATCGTTTGGGCGTGTGGGAAGCCCTGATATTTCACAGCGCCGGGAGCAAGAATATATAATAATTTTCAGAGGAGTACTTCCAATCCCTGGAGGGATTATGCCATGATCGTTGGTCGAATGACACTGAGGAGAATGAGACAGCTCTACCGACATCACTGGCATTATTCAGGTAATAATGTCTAAACCGTACAACTTCCAATTTCAACCTTTTATATTTACTGCTCCTCTAACCTAACCTCAATCCTCATCTGACCACATGACACCATGCCAAAGTCTACGCAAAACCTCTATGTGCCATGTTTTTTGGATCTAGCATTATGGCTGAATTATATGGGCTGTCAGATGGCTCTAGTGTCCTATTGTTGGGTGTTTACTAAACGGTAACCCATGGGCTGATTACATGCCGTACTGTTGCAGTGACGTTTTGGCGGCCTACTGCTGATTACGATGACATCTCCCGATGTGGATTTAGAGGGCTACCCACATGCCCATATTGATACTGAATAATTACTCTTATACATTTTACATTCAGTCCTGCTGAAAACACTTGCGCACTAAATGCGAGTATTGTTAGGGATCGTCCCCTTAAACACCTTGGGACGACCGAAATAACTTACACACTAATGAGTTCTCAGGGTATTTATTCGGCTTACTTAACACTCGTCTAAGAGAGACATGCTGTGATGACATAGACCGGTCATTGTGGTTATCAGTGTGAAACTGACTTGCATCGTGCAGAAAACTTACGGACGGCTTAAACATCCCTGGGCGATTCAAAACCACGGGGAAGTGAGGGTGGTGTACTGGGTGGCGAGAAAACGAACGGTTACGGAATAATTAAGCTATTACATTGAAGTGATAAGTCTCAAAAGAGGCTTGCAGCCCTGTGTGCTGGAAACACGGAGCTCGCCGTCACACACAACCACCCTCTGTGGACGTCAGATGCTTACTAAACTCCCTCCCTGGCCCACGAGCGGGCAAGGAGCTGGCTAAAACTCAAAGGTCGGAACTACTTCCTGCATGACATGCAAACTCCTGCTATACTTACTGAAGACTTAATATTGCATGATGCATTAAATTACATATTAACCCTGGATGATATACACATACATATTACTGGTGAACTAAATATGAACACAGCGTGGAATGAAAATGAAAATACACACTTCCAGAGAACACAACACAACGCTGGCAAGACAAAAGGAACAACAAAAATAAACTCTTTTTTGACATAACAAACACTAACCATGATGGCATTAGCTGTAAACACTTTATTCAGTGCATTGCTAGGTTCTCCTTTTGTATCACTCCACCTCACGGAGTCCTGCTACACTCTTTAGGGTAGGTGCTGTTTACACTGCCCCGCTTGTCCTAGCTTACACTTTTACTCGTCGCGCACTACAAATACTCTGTGCGCACTGGGCGTCTGCAGAGTACACATCCTTGCTGCAGTACGGAGTAGTGCTTGGCTGGACATATGGTCTTAGAGAAGGGGAACGTGTCACACGTAAGCTAGTTTTAAGGATTTGCCAAACAAGGGTAATGTGTTACAGAACCAGTGCCTATAAATAGTTTTACGATCCATGTCATTCTAACAGAGCAAAACCCTTTTAAAATAACCTGCAAATTTAGGTTAAGTGTTGGTGTTATGTTTAAGTTATCACATGATTTCTACTTAATAATATTTTATGTATGTTTGTTGTGCAGCAAAAGTAATGTGTTTATGTATGTTCCCATCCAAACAGTGTTGCATCGATGCACGTTATTAAATTAAACATCATTATTATCATAACTTTTGTGTAAATTATTTTTTTTCCTGCATGAACAGAATAGCTTGGCTAATGGCAGAGATCCCTGCCAACGCCATGTGAAGTGTTCCTGATATCCATCTATCCCTTATGACCGTTTGTTTCATCCCAAATGCATCAACCACGCAGCAACACTCGACCGATCGAAATTATGTCGCGGTCTCGATCAGTGCAGGTCAACAAGAACGGCATTACACTTGTCACCTGTAACTCGTTGCCGCGGGTTATAATATTTAACATTCACCACAAGAGGTAACTGTAGTGATGAATGGATATGTGACATAAACGAGTGTGTCCCGTGAAGCTACGACTATTAGACGCAACAGCCATTGGAGGGAACACTGGGGTAAGCAGTGCTGCTTATTCCCACGACTTTCCGATGTGCGCGATGTCGACGGGCCCCGTGGCCGAATCCGGAGTGCGACATGGCTCAGAGTGGTTTCAAAAGATGGGGAATCAAATTCCCGCAGGATGTATGAAGTGGCGAGTGGTTACCTAGTAGCA
Source organism: Dryococelus australis (assembly GCA_029891345.1). Taxonomy (NCBI): domain Eukaryota; kingdom Metazoa; phylum Arthropoda; class Insecta; order Phasmatodea; family Phasmatidae; genus Dryococelus; species Dryococelus australis. The sequence continues at coordinate 47,869,540 of CM057003.1, forward strand.
TTAATTAATAAGAGCATTTTAAAGCATAATTCATGGTGATTACAGCATAACTCCCTAGGGAAACTGCCGCTCCATTATAGAGAGTCGATAACACTTCATAGAAAACAGGGTGTAGCTCCGCCCTTAGTTACAAAATCTGTGTCTCGTCACATCCATACACATTCCTGAAGTTAATTACATAACGACACACGCAGACTCTAAAATGTTAATTGTAAGAGTGTACATGTAATCATCTATCGCGAATCAGCCACCTGAGGCATCATTTCGTTTAATATCACCCTTCAAGTGCAGTGACATTCTCGTGACGCCACATTCTTAGCGAAATCTGGGGCTCCAGCGTTCACGAGTAGGTCACTAATGTGTTTTGGTTTAGCAGTCTTAATTATGTACAACAAATTTCACTTATCATGTTATTCATTCAGTTCAGTTTTTTTCATGTTTTCATTTTGGTGCTGGATTCGCCGGACGTGCGGCGAAACCGATGCCATGTCGTTAATCAGACTTCAGCACTCTAGACAACCGCCAGGGCAGATGGTAAGTTCCACGTACCCCCCTCGGCAATTCAATATAGGCTGCATTTTTCTTCATATCCATAGTTAACGTAATTGAAGAACCTTTTAGTACTTTTATTAAGCCGAGGGGAGGTCTCCCTTCATCCTGATATAACATACCAGGACTTCACGTGCAAGACAAGTTTCACGTAATTACATTCTAAGTCCCACGCCTTATTTTCCAGCAGTAGCGACCACCGGCAGTTCAAAGTGCTGGGTCCACTTAACTAAGGTATGCATTAACGAGTTTCCGCAACATTACTTCAAATTTACAAGTGTATTTCAGTGGGCTATATTTACGGGGCCTGCCTCCCTTAAGCAGGGTAACTTCAGTAGCAATATAGGAATGCGATGTGGCCGACAGCTTTGCCCATACGCAATATTTCACATTTACATGTTATAATGGACAAATTCACTCAGCTCTCCTTCATATTGACCGCGTATCCAGAGTCGTCCTAGGCTGTCGGCCGTACGACCCCCCATTAACAATCGTTCTCTATGCCGAATGTGCCGCCGGGCACATCATCAGTTCCTGTTCCCCACCTTATCTCAGGCGCGACACGAACCCACTGCCAGCACCTCTAGAGGCACAGAGCGTCACATGTTAGTCACATAGAGGTACTCAAGTGGAGCAGATGTTCATGCATGACCTCCCTGGCCCAGGATATATTGTACCATCATCATGTAGTTATAATAGTCAGTTTACTTGTTTGGAACCTTTAACGTGTGTTTTTCATAGCAAGGGCAGTGCCACTACACAGTATGGGTCGTTTGTACATGGCCGGACATTAATTTTTATCACTTAATAATCATGTAAGTCTCGTGCTTTGTTTTCCATTGTAGATCTCTCTGAGCTATAGTAGAGAATGATTTTATTAATGTCCCATCGGGAAGCAGAGGAATAAAATTATCCTCGCTGAAATGAACTTTTATTTCTCAAGTCGTGTGATGACTGTTAAACACTTTCTCATGACTTTTATATAAAATTTGTTGGGCTTGAGTATTGCCTGGAGCAATTCTCACAGGGTAAGAAATTCGTCTAGGGAGAGCTAAAATACCTGCTACTAACCTAGGCCTTCGAATTATAGCACTCCGTCGTTTACTGGAGTACCCTCAAGAGACAGTAGACACCAGGGGGGCCACTTTAGGACCATCGACCACACAACCCCACACAATATGCTTTCTATTTGAGCGTTGATGCCCGATAGAAAAATTTCAGCCAATAACATCCTATCCACATAACACTAATTACCTGATGCTCTGTTGATGTGCTTGTGTTGCAGTTTGCTTGCATTACCCTGTACCACTGTATGCATTTTCACCCAAGGGTTGCTCGGACAGTGACCCTTCATTGTTCCATGCAAACTGTCAGTGTAACACCTGGGTGGCGATGACTGCTGTCGTTGGCATTGCTCCATCTGATGCCAATGATGCCAGGGTGTGCAGACTTTCCGTTTGTTGTGTTTGTTGAGTTTGTTTGCTTGGCTGTACTTGCTCCTGGCCAGTGGCATTGAACGTGCTTTTACAACACTGTTATGTTGCTGCACCATTATGCTGGGAGGTAATGGCGGTTCGCGTGGACTTGCCATTCCTGTTTCCCCTTCTGTGGCCAATGATGCTTAATGTGGCCTGGTTGTCATGCAGTCGGCAGCTACGAAAGGGGATGGAACACGTGAGAAGTGAAAAGGAAAGAAAAACAAGAAATAGTACACTGAAACGTGCGGGGGCACTTAAAGCACATTAGGGCTGTTCTTATACATGTTGCGTGACTTGGCGTCCTTGAGCGTTTTTTAGTTAATGAATAATTACCTTTCTCCTGACTTTACAGGATACACTTTCCAAACATGTATGCGTGGGCGCACATGGTTGTGCGCACCTTGCACTTAATTGCTCTGCCCTTGTGCTCGCATCACGAGAACTTACCTGACCGCTATTCGTCGCACTCCTTTAGAAGCATACATACATACACTCGCAATTAGGCTACCGCCCGGTGGCGAGCTCTCTCACCTCTCCTTCACCCATCCAACTCCTTTTCCACTCCCTTCCTGAATTTACCAACCCCTTTCACAGATACAAATTCCTCCCTCAGCACATTCTACTCCCTCACAGACCTCACTAGCATGGGCTGCCTACCCCTCTCAATTCTCCTCCACACCCTCTGAAGCTTCTCATTGTTGTTTCCTCTTCCTCTAAACACCCCATTACTTAGCTTGCAGTGTAGCCCTCCCCATCCTCCCTCTTCATTCACCATCCTGTACATCCTGACTAACCGTTCAACTTTCCTCCTGTCCTTCAATGAGCTCCACCCCATTTTTTTCATCACTGATGGCCTATAGTTCCCTTGTTCCTCGCTATCTTGCCCCTGCCTTCTCCACCTACCCTTCAGCCATCATGCTGCATTTCTCTGCGCCTTCTCCAGTTCTCGCACCTCCACCTTCACATATGGGTCCCATACTGCTGCAGCATATTCTAACATTGGCCGTACCATTGTGACACACGCCTGCTCCTTCACCTCACAGCTGACTCCATTCAACAAACTCCGTTGACTGATACGGTGCACTAATGAACCGGTGTGCACGAGCGCCCGGTAGAGTGCTGCTCCCTGCAGTGGTTCCAGGAAACGGCGAGAAAATGGGCTTGGGTGAAGCACTTGGCGTCAAACGGTTTTGTGTTACCTCTTTTCGTTGTGTATTCTTTGGTGAGAGAAATGACGCGACGCGAGTGGCAGCGATTTTGAATTGTAATTTTTTGTGTCAATTTTTAGAGTTTGCATTCTTTAGGCACGTGAATTGAGAAATTGGAAATAAGTAAGTAAACTGAAAAGAGTAGTTTGAGTTTAATAAACTGCAATGTAAAACTTATGGCCGGCAATTTATTTATTATTATTATATAGTTTATGTCAATGAGTGTTCCACATTTTGTAGCATGGAATGCGAACAGAACACATTAATTGTAACGTTCTGGCTCTGCAAACCCATATTTTAAAGGATATTTTTAATATATTTAATAATAGGGCTGATATGCGAGATGTGGGCATTTTTAATATAGCTTAAAACAGTCTTTTTTTTAAATTGCATTATAAGGATAAGATTCACCACGTTTAAGACAGCTGTATACATTTTATGCTATAAAAGTATTGTCCCATTTACTTTTTTAAACTAATTTTGAACAATACATATTAAAATTTGAATGTCAATTACCTACATGTAGGCCGCATTTAGCAATAATGAACAACCTAATTTAAAAGAATGTCATTTAACTTTTTAATTGGTCATTGAAATGCCTGCTTACTTCTATTCAATTCACACTACATCTAAAATTTAGACCAGCCATGTTAAGGAATATACATGTGTGTAATAACTGTATTTATGCACAGTGTAAGACAGTATTGATGATAAAATGTTCGATAAAGGTTCAGAATAGCTGTTTTCTGAAGAAGAAAAAATCTCGGAAAGTGGTATGATTCCATTCTACTAATTATAGAGAACACAAATTTACTAGGGGCATGATCATATAATCAATATGAACTACAAATACGATAGTGGGGTGGGCTATGAAGAAGAGGGTAAATGTGGGGTAAAATGAGCGAAAATAATTTTATATAATTGTAATATATAATCACAAAAAATACGTTAAATTACAAAAAGACCTAACCGAACATTACCTAAACTAACAATATTACAAATACAAGTTACAAATATGAGTGGGTAGGGCTATGAACATAAGGGAAATTGCAGGGTAAAACTATTAAAAAATATGTATATTTTCATGATGCAATTTTACCTCACAAATTCCCTCCAGTTTATAGCCCCTCCCCACTATCATATTTGCAACTTGTATTGGTAATATTGTCAATTTAGGTATTCGGCTACATCTTTTTACAATTAAACGTGTTTTCGTGATACAATGTTAGAATTGTATCACAAATAGCAGGAAAATACATCTAATTGCCAAACGACCTAACCAAACAATACTTAAATTCTAAATATTACCAAATAACACAGACTAACACATAATTTTTCAGCGTAAATGGTTTAAGCTTGAAATTTATTTCTGGGGAAACTTCAAACTTCACTGATGTGTGACCTCTTTACGGTCACTACCTACAGAGGAAAGCTGGCGAGGTTGAATCACTGTTGTGGGCATTTACTCCCCGGCTGTGCTGGGACTCTGACTCAGTGTGTAATGTTTGGCTATGCTTGTACAGTATTTTTAAGTGCGAGTGGGCTACGCTTGAAAATCATTTCTGGAGTAACTCCAAGTTTCGCTGATGCGTGACCGCTTCGCGGTCACTACCTAAAGAAGAAAGCCGGCAAGATTGAGACACTGTTTTGAGGATTTACTTCATTGTTGGCACTGTGACTCTGGCTCTGTACGTAATGCGTTTGGCTACGCTTATTGAGTATTTTTAAGTGCGAGGGATCTACGCTTGAACATCATTAATACAGAATCACAACTACTACAATCTATCATGAATTTTGGTTTAATTTGGTAAGATCTTTCGCATTTGACATCATTAGTGGAGACATACTACAATATTCTATGCTTGAATATCATTGGTATTATTGTGCATTTAGGTATTGTTCGGTTAGGTCTTTTTCTAATTTAACATGTTTTCATGATAAAATACTACACTTGCATACATATTTAGTACATTTTACCCCACAATTTCCCTGACCTTCAGAGCCCTCCCCACTATCGTGAAATTTAACTTAATTATGCACTCACCGAGTCACCATTCATACGACATAGATTATGAAACGCGACACTTCATAGACACTCATTTGCTGCACAAATATTATAATTTAACGTTTTCCGTGCATAATATAATAGCACAGAAACACTTGTAATTTTGTACAATTATTAGATTTAACATCAAACATAATTAATTGCAATAAAACACACGCCAAACAGTACTTGTGAATTACAAACCTCAGTGCATTGAAATATCAAATGTTACTCAAATGGTGCACCTTCTCACAATAAAACTGTCAAACTGTAACGTCAACCAATTTCAACGTACATTTGTTTCCTATCTCATGTGCATTATTGGTCACCGTGTTGTGGTCATAATGTAACATGGCGTTATACGGCACCTGTTTATAAACACCATCTCTGAACATAGTTTTCTATGATCCACTATGTATATTTATTCTACTAGTAACATGTTATATAAAATTATCCTCTTGTAAGGTAGGCCTTGAGTAATTCAACAGAATTACATGTTGTACCGACACTGTTTTATTGCACTGTTATTCACCTGAATAACCCTATCGCCACTGCAAAAATATAGGCCTACCCTGTGAATGATGTTTCATACTTACATTAAAGATTCATTTCAAAAGGTATTTCGACGTTGAATACAATCTGGCGACCCTATACAAATACGTATATTGGCCCTACATTTTACGTGTTTTACTACATGAACACAGCAATCTTGATAGCCCTCCACACTATCACATTTCATGTTATATACTCCAAACTATGTGGAGCTCCGCTAAAATTCCTATTAACTGTGATTAGTAATAATCATATACGGTATAACATTTCCACACGTGTGTGTGTGTTGGTCCCCCCCCCCCTCGGAAAACCTATTCTGAACAATCACCAAATGTTGAGAAGAAATTTTGATTTGATTCTTCAAAGAAACTTGGAAACTGTTGAAGTATAGTATGCTTTTATCATTCAGTCTCTGTACATTGGATGTCAATTTTAAACTCAATAAGCTCCATATATTGCACACACATTCATTTCAGTACCAAAAAAAAATTATTATGTACCTTTTCTAGTAGGTGCTTATTATGCTGACATTACATTAAGATGTACTGTAGACACGCCAGTATTTTAATGACTTTTTTTTATTATTTGTTTACCAAGTGCCTTATAAATACATATTTCTGGTTGTGTAGAATTTATTTTTTAAGCACCTGCCTTATTTTAGATAGATTTGTAATATTCAGGATCAACTCAAGTAAATTTTTTATTTTATTTTGGACATTTTACACATTAATGACTCTTCTTTATTTTCATTTTTACATTTTTGCATTGTAATTTATCTATTGCAGATTAGTCCAATGTTAATTTCATTGTATTGTTACTTGTAAATATTTGTTTATTATGATTTGTCTGAATATTTTACGTATTGATGATTGACTTATTGAATTTTAAGGGTTAAAGCATTTATATCTGAGTATTATGTATTGATGAACTCAAGCACTTTAAAATATAAATTTTGAAGACATGATGAAGGGAAGTGATTGAAGAGTTGAAGAGATTTGGACGGTTCTTAACATCAAGGTCTTGAGAGCCGATGAGGGTGATTGAGGTGAGTATGGAGCAGTGCCGGAATGAAAGGGTGGGGGAAACGGGAGATCCCCAAGAAAACCCGCCGACCAGCGACATCGTCTGGCACGATTCCCACATGCGAAAATCCAGTTACCCAGTTGGAGGTTGAACCCGGATTGCCTTGTTGGGAGGCAAGCCAGCTAATCATTCAGTCACTGTGGCCCCTTAGAGATATGATAGTACAATTGAGCATTTTGCTCCTATACTGTTTCTTTTCCTTTAATGTTGTATAGAGTCTTCATAATTTGAAACTCTAGTGTATTGTTTTGTTAGGAGAATGTGTTAAGACAAGTTTTACATTGGCCTGAATTGTCACATTCTTTTCCTGTCTACTGAATAGTAAATAGTGAAGCAACCGTACAAATTTTGAACATTCATCAAGCGACTAAGACAGTGTTAAAAAGTCAAATGTCTTTAAAACATTTACAGTGATAAAAGAGGCTAACTAAATTAATGACTGTGTTACTAATGCAAGAGCGTTAGCTTACCCAGGAACAGTTTTACACCGCAAGATTTTTACATGCTACTTAGAAAGTTTGTGCATGAAATGAACTCTGTTAACCTTACAACATGACACAATAAATGCTTTGCAGTGATGAGTGCTTGTTACTAGTGAAATATCCAACGTGCTACACCAGTTTTGTCGCAACAAGACCCACTACACGTTACGGGAGCTGAATCATGTTCAACATGGTGTAGTCTGACGGTTGGGAGTCCACTTTGTCAACATCTTCTGGCGGAAATGGTGTTGTGCATCCTGGGAGTTACTTCTACCACACTCATAATTTCAATAAAGCACCAAACACTGTCATTGTAAAATTTTAACTTGTTTATGTATTATTTGTTTCAGGACTATATAGTTGGAAGATTGGATGATCTTATGTAATTAATTTATATATTGTAATGTTCATAATGATTTAATGATCTTTGTTTTATTGTTTCTCGTCATGTTGAGAACTTCAAATTTTTATTTCATAATTTTGGAATACTCTATCATGTTTTAAAATCCTTCAATTTGCAACAAGAACTGCTGCAAATTTTTCAAAGATCATTCTTTTTGTTAAAATTGATTTTATGTAAGCTGTTATGAATTTTACTCTGTACATTGCATTTAGATATCTTGCGAGATAATGATATTTTATCAAATTTAAGTGCCAAATTACACATCTATATTATCTGTCTTTTATGTTTCTCCATGCACCTTATCTCGATTTTCTCTGTATATCGAGATAAAATAGTTTAACCACCGATTTTGGTGGATAAAATCACTTTTAGCGAGATAAAGAAGTAAAATATAACCAAATACATTAGACTATTCTCAGAGAAGTTTGGAAAGTGATAGAGAATTAATATTTGTAGATTATTAGCATAACATTAAACAGTAATAAACACAATATAATATGGAAATGGTAGCAAAATGAATGTGAAACTGTTCCGGAAAATGTTGATGTATGGAAACTATTTTGAGAAACAGTAATTGTAGGTTTTTTTTTTTTTTTTTTTTTTTTTTTTCCATATAAAACACTTATTAATTTTTAATACATATTTAATATTGCCAGATTCTTATAGTTTAAGTTTATTCGCTGCATATAATTTGATAAACAATAATGTACTTAAATTGTGGTAATGAGTTCAGGCCTGAATGTAAAACATAAGCTATAAAGGTTCAAACATTCCAAAAATAATCGAGATTGTGAGCTACGCGACAAACTATAACACGGCTACAAAAATAACAATATTTAAGCCTGTATTTTCAGATGTTAAATTTTTACCATATTTAATTTATTTCAGCATGTTTGCCTGAATATGTTGACGCCGGCTAACAGCCAGCGGCGCTAGAGCCCATGACGGCGCTCACCACGCATGTGTCACGTGTCCCGGATATCCGCAAAGAGGCCAATAATCATTCTGAACTCCCACATAAATATAATTTTTCAGTGTAAAATGTGTTATATTGTATTTGCAGGGTTTAATATGTCTTAAAAGATTTTAAAGTCTTTGTTGCTAATTTGAAATTGTTTGGTTATAAAATTCAAAGTGCCTGCGGCACCAAGATTATGAACACTGATATTCCTGCATGAATGCCATCATAAAGAGACACTCGAATAATATCAAAATTCATAAGAAAATTAAAGAAATGTGAAACAATATTTTATTTTATTTGTGACATTTTATTTTCACTAATAAAATATTTTACTCTGTGTGCATAGCACTTCCGCTTATGTGAACCCCGTAGGCGGGCATGGTAGGTCCATGCAACGCTTGTCTCTGTCAGTCGCATGAAGTGTGAACTTTGTAGGCAGCCATGGTAGGTCCACGCAACCCCTGCCTCTGGGCAGTAGTTCTAGGAGAGCTGGCGAGGTAAGACACTATCGCGTATGCACTTCATATTTTTTGCACTGAGTTAGATTTCCATATTTTTCATGTTATATACCGGTTAAACTTGCTATGCATACGTTTACCAGACATACCCAGCATTATGCTTCCACTTAACTAATTAATTTGCAGCCCTTGTGGCTTTTTAAAACTTAAACAAAATGAGAGGAGAGAATGTCGGAGAAGCCAAGCGGCCCACACAATTTGTGAATCAGGTGCCATCCGTCCATGCCAATGGCTTTTTCTTGTAAATTCTGCTTAATTGTGACGATCAATATTGAGGGTAAATTTTGCAGGTGCTTATTTCAGGGTTTTTGTCATGTTTAAGTGTTTTACTGCTACGTGGTTAACTACTGCCAAGTCCGTATATGCGCCATCACTGCGCTTAGAGGATTATTTCTTGTAATTTCATGTGCGCCATAATTTATCTCAGGGTTATATATATATTGTTTTATTCAGGGTTCTTATATTTTTCAATGTTTGATGCTTTTTTGTGTATGACCACGTGGTCATTTCGTATGTCTGGATTTTCCTGCCATCAGGTATGCTAGGAGCTTTTGTATGCTCGCATCGCACCGAGAATAATTTTGCTAATGCCATTACCATTTTGACTGACAAGATTTTGTAAAATTACAAGAGAAATAATGCAATTTACATCTGCACATGTGGTCCGCTAAGAACTTCATCCAACGACATCCGCACCATTATTTTCACGCATCCGCGTGTTTATTTGCTTATTTCATGTCGTGCCCTATGTTCACCCAGTGATATTTATGATTTTTTGTACAGCGGTATTATTTTCCGTCCTAACCTGCTATGTGTATTGACCATCGCCACACAACACGTGGTTCGGGGACGTGATCTGATGAGTAGGCGTTAGTGACTAGAGTAAATGCCCGTGTCCTGTCTCCAGGAAAAATCTACTTTCCACCCTAGCAGCTGTAGATCCCTTTCCTTGTGGAGACTGCTCTCAGACACCGTGGGGAAATCATCCCTTTAGGAGTATGCTAGTTAAATTACATGCTGGGGGAATCACCCACCGGAACTGGCTAGTTACATCTGAGGTTAACCATAAACTCATTCTGGCACGAACTGTAATTTGGCTTAATAAACAAAATCTTACAAGTGGAAATATATGTATCTTTGTAGCGTCAGAACCCAGCTTATCTCCATTTATTAAAATTGCAGTGTTTATTAATGAAAAGTGTTTTGTAAGTACACACGGGTGAGACAAACGCACAGAACTTACAACATCCCTGAGATCCCTGAGATTCTAAGTGCGGTGCATAGGAACCACTGCTGGCGCCCATCTACCAGTAAGTAAATATGTATTCGTTCGACCACATCTGTGTCCACATCCACTACCGACATTACCCTATGAGACTGTTGGTGCAGATATCTTTGAACACTCTGAAAAAAGTTATCTCGTTCTTGTTGACAAGTACTCCAAGTGGTTAGATATCTGTGAACTTTCCAGTAAAACTTCAGCAGCAGTTGTCAATGCCATGCACAGTGTATTTGCGACACATGGGATTCCATGAGTGTTGATTGCTGACAACATGCTATTTAGTTTGTTTCACTACCATCAGTTCTATGCACAGAATGAAATCGAACTTACGACCAGTAGCCCATACTATCCCCGCAGTAATGGGTTGGCTGCAATGGGTGTCAAAATCAGTAAGATCATCCTACGCAAGAGTCAAGGTGCTGACTTTCAGAATCTTCTCCGCGAGTACAGAAATACCCCCCTTCCAGGTCTAGATTGGTCACCTGCTCAGTTGCCTAATAATAGGAAAGTCAGAACAAAATTGCCAGTTTCATACAATTCGCTGAAACCCAGAGTCATTCCACCAGACATTGTTGTCCACGCTTTAATGATCAGAGAGCAACAGATGAAAATCACATATGACAAAACTGCCCGGAGGCAGGAAGTGACGTTTATAGGTGAAAAGGTAGTGGTTAGCACAAACAGAGATAATAGCTGGGAACCCAGTATCATAGTCAACCAACACTCATCTCCTCGTTCATACTGGGTCCAAGTGGCTGGTGAAGAAACTGTCCATCTCAATGTCATTCACCTTAAATAATTCTCACGTTAGCAGTCGTCCAGCTCAGCCCACCCCACTGCTGCTTGATGTAACAGGTGAGCAAGAGCAAGTTAGTGAATGGCCTCATCAGAGTGAAGTGCCATTGAGGCAGGCCAGTAATTCTCTGGCATCAGAAATGGAGTTTGGGGGGTTTGAAGTGCCGGCAATATCAAGTATAAGGAGTGGAAGGGTGGTAAAGCCTGTTAAACGTTTGACCTTGTAAATTTGATGTACATGTCTTGGTAACTCAATTTTCTTTTGGGCAAATGCTCTGTCTGTATTTGTTTACCTGTGATTGAGGATGTAGTGATGTTGTAGCTTCTTGTCTAAAGTTTTGCTTGAAATTATGAAATTGAAAATTTTTAGTATCAGAGTTGGAACTCGTGAAGGTGTGATTCATTGTGTAAGTTTTTTAGTATAAGTGTTGTGTTTGTAAAAGCCAATCTCACATAAAATAATTTACAAGTTATTTTGAATACAGACAGTTTTGGAAACTAATATAATGGACATGCAAGTAATTTTCATTTTGCCATACTTGCGACCTAAGTAGTACTTGAAAAGGTGGGCACAACGTTGTGAAGTTTATATCTTCAATTAATGTGTGTAACGAAGAATCAGGAAAAATGTTGCAACATGCCAGAATGTTTCAACATGAGAATGAATGAAGTTTATGATTAGTCCACAGGAAATTTTTGCAAACATTGGAAAATGCAATGTGTTTGTTGCAGTGAGTAGGAAGATGAACAAGTTTCAAGCACAGCAGGCTGAAAGACAAAATTACCTTGGTGATGAGGCCATAGGACATGGTCAGTCTGCAGTAAGTGTTTGCAGGACAGTGACAACTGGTTTGATTATTTGAAACATGTTAACAATGTTTACGTGCATGAAAGGTCATGCCTGCTAAAAGTTCTCTGCTATTTTCACTATCTATGTTTTCTATAAGTTTTCTTGGTAATGTTCTTAGTGAATGATAAGGTACAACAAAATGAGCTTACAATCAATTATACCCACCTAGTACTGTGAACTATACGGTCAGTAATGGTTGCATTTTGCAGGAGTGATGGCTGTCTTTGGTTTCATTATAGAGATGCAAATTAGGGGTATCAATCATTAATTTTCTTTCATCTCTTGTATTTTGGGCAAGTTGCAGCGTTTCTAAGAGAACACAACATAAGATGAATATTAGAGATACGAATAGTTCTTCAAACACTAAGACTTTTTAAAAAAAAACAGGACCAATCACTTTCACAAGGAATGAAGCATGCCTAGTATGTATTTGGCACCATCCCCCTTTTGATTTCCTTCAAGCATCAATACTCTCCAAGCACACAATGCACACATGTGTACCATTTACGAATGCACCACAGCTCAGACACCTGCCATCTTGAATCAAGGAGGAATGGGTGTGTGAGCATAGTTAATTTCTGAATGGTTTTGTGAGCATAGTTAATTTCTAAATGGTTTTGTGAGCATAGTTAATTTCTGAATGGTTTTGTGAGTATAGTTAATTTCTGAATCGTTTTGTGAGCATAGTTAATTTCTGAATGGTTTTACAACTCCTGAAGTAGTTTTGGATCTTATCTTTTTTATCTTATTTAAATATACCCTGTGCCATCTTTTTTCATCTCTACTGTGAGAAATTTATAAATAAGGATGAAAGCTAGACTCTGGAATGTTTACTCTTCCATATTTCATCAAGTAAAATCCACCTGAATGAACACTAACTAGACTAGCTGCATCTACAACTAGGGATTCTGATTCTAGCCAGCATTCAAAACTGTACATTCGCAACCTGCCTTGTCCCATTTCCTTTTGCTTCTCAGGCACTTACTGAGACCTACACTTTTGGTTGAGTTGCAAACTGCAAGTTGTACTTGTGGCCACATTTGTGGACATGCCATTATTCTTACATCTTGCTGTCGCATGATGCCCTTAGAGCAGTAGAGAAGTCACTATGGTAAGAGAGAGTTTTTGTTCAAGTGCTGGGTCAGGCTTATCCTCTGGCGGGGTGTTCTGTATTATTTCAGTCTCTACATTATACTGGTGCGCATCCAGTGTAGAGGACTGGACTGGTAGCTTTTCGGCAGGGCACAAAATCACCTTGATTTCAGAGGATTGGCTCAAAGCTATATACATAGGCGATGCGTAACCTGAGCCGGCTGTTTAACCTGGGTTAACTCCTGCTGGCGTGTGTGTGAGCTACGCTGATTTACTGGTACAGGCTTAATGGTTGTGTCAGTCGGCTGATTTGGTTCTGCTGGCTTAATTACCCCATAGTAGGTGTTGGCGTGGCCCAAGGACTGGTCCTGTGCTCTTACGTATGCTGTTAACAAGGGGTGCATTTCTTCAATCAAACGGAAGGGGTTCTGGAAGAGGTCCTTAGAAATCTCTGGTGTGACTGGAATTTGGAGACAACGTGGTGCTTGGGCTTGATCAGTTGGAGAAAACTGCACAATTGCGGTAATGAGGGTGGGACTAAGCTGCTGCAAGCACCCAGAGGCAGTTAGCACCTGCCTAACCTTCTCCCTGATACCACTCCAACAGGAGTAGGGCATCTGGACTGGATAACACTTTGATATCTATGAATTGACGGTAGGTGATGTGTTGTCCTACTTGGTGTATGGTCACGTGTAGCGTCTGCCGACTCAAATGGTCTTCCTAGCTCAGCACTTGGCGTGGAAATGCGCTGAACACTGTGTCAGGCCACGCTGTTGACAGTCTCTGCACGTAGGTGAGTGTCTCTGGAAGAAACAATCTCCCCACACTCAGAGAACACTAACTCCAGCGTTGAAACACAGTGGAGAGAGTATGCTGCTGAGCAGATACGCTGGCCTCAAGAGACTGAGTACCTAGTGTTGGGCCTCTACCATTCTGTACTCCAGGGAGCACAAAAAGTGTGGCTGTCCAATGTGTGTGTGGGTACTCAATTGGTGGGTTTGGCTCATATGAGTAATTTTCCCGGTCACCTACAATCCCTTGAATGGCATGAAGTCTACTAGGAAAGGTATTACAACTATGGGAAAGGATACCTTTAAGTTGGTAAAACTTATATTTATTCCTTTTAACGGGAAGTAAACAGAGTGGTGTCACACTACCTCCGTACGTTGGCAAGAGCTTAGAAAAGTTTAACCTACATTGAGCCAGGTAGAGGCGACCTGGGCGTAAGCTAACAATGGCAAGGTTGACCAGTATTAAGAAGATTACTTAAACTGGTAGTACTCCTACATATGTTTGCCCAGAAGGGACCGCAGTGTCTGTGTGTGTAGACGATGTTGGCAATGGTGTATCTTCGTCACAAATGCAGTTAAGATAGTCTGGAAAGGATGGCTCCAGCAAGGAGTCGCAGTGGAGACCAAGGAGGGGTGTTTTCTTTGGCAAAATGCGGCGAAGGAGGGCAGGTTTGGAGCGAGGCGAACAGACTGATCAAGTTCTCCGGCAAGAGCTGCGGTGGAGAAATGAAGACTGGTCGAGAGTGGGCGACCGTACCACTATTTATACTATTGACTGGTCCTTCCCCTTCATTCAACGGTATAGGGGGTGACAATTAAGATGGGGTAGCTGTAGCATAGCTTCCTCAAGGCGTGATATCACCAGCCGGCTTGGAGTTAATCGAGATGCAGCGAATTGTACTGATAGAGTCATCTAGCAGCATATGGTGATACTCAGTGTCTTGGATGCATAGTCTCAGTGGCTGGTGAATAATACAGTCTGCGACCTGGAATGTCCATTCTTGAGCCGTACAAACAGTATAATCTTGGGTTCCGTGATGCATGTCAGCAATGAAAACTCAGTTGGAATCAGGCGGTAAGGCTTGCTCACTGATGATGCGAAGTCATATCATTACATGATTAGCTCATTACATAGAAGAAACACCACCATGTTGGTAGTGTTGAGGCTGTTCTTCTATACACTGCAAAGACACTTCTCCTCACCAGTGCTTTATAATCCATACATTCTGTTTGAGTGACATTAGCTCTTCTAAGTGGGTCAGGGTGGTCACTCTTCTGGAAAACAGGGAAAACCTGGAAAAGTCAGGGAATTCTATTTGTCAGAAAAAGGCCAGGAAAATTTGTCAAAATGTATAAAACATCAGGGAAAATTTACTAAGAAAACCTTTGATGTGTGAATTTTATATTTTAAATTATGGAAATTGTTTTTCAATAAAGAAACTTGTTTTCAATTATTTTCAGCTGTTGGGCTTAATTTTAGTATTTTTCATTTATATGAATGTGAATGAACTACTAATAAACTACTACCATCTCTATAGTGCATTTATTTGTGAAGTTGTTAACATTCTGACGCCATCGGGTGAGACACGAGACGAACTATGACACAGATACTTACTGTTAATATGGGCGCCAGCGGTGCTTCCTAATCACCACACTATTGAGACTCAGGGTTCTCAGGGATACTGTGGGTTCTGTGTGTCCATCTCACCCGTATGTACTTACAAACTTAATCTCTGTAGGTTTGTTTTTATTGTTATTACACATACACATCAACGTGCCCAATGAAATTATGATTATCTCGGTCATGACTAGCCAATTCCGCTTCGGTGCTCCCCAGCCTGCAATTAATCTAGCGCACGCCTTGATGGATGATCTCACAGAGATACGTGACAGCACAGCCTTCACAAGGGAAGGAGGGCCGACAGCCGCTAGGGTGAACTGACAGTTTTTCTCTGAAGACAGGACATGGTGAATTACAAATGAAATCCTTGATGAAAACATTTTAACCCATGTGACTACTTGGCATCACTAACGCAAACTCATTTGGGCTCGCCCGCCAGCACGTGGGTAGTATGATGACGGTCTATACACAGAGCCTGCTAGGACAGAAGTAATTCCACTGCACACAAACTGCAAAATTACACAAAATATGTAAAGACCCTTAAAAGATGATGGGGCACGAGATGAGTATTCACAATAAACACACACATGTGTGAAAACAAGTTTAGGTGGCGTGGCTGCTGCTGGATAATGTTTGTAGCGAACCACGTGGTTCAGATGAAATTGCAGTAATTCCTCTTGAAAACGGCAAATGAAATTCAGACAAAATATTATTCTGAGAGAGAAAATTATTCTTTTTATGATTTAAGTGATTGCAGGCGTGTAGCATGCCTGATGGCGGTAAAATCTAACA
The DNA here is from genome assembly GCA_029891345.1 of Dryococelus australis. Lineage (NCBI taxonomy): Eukaryota > Metazoa > Arthropoda > Insecta > Phasmatodea > Phasmatidae > Dryococelus > Dryococelus australis. The sequence continues at coordinate 47,886,041 of CM057003.1, forward strand.
TTAACATAACCACGTGGTCAAGTACAAAAACCATCAACTACACGAAAAATACATAGAACCCTGAAATAAATTGTAGCGCATATGATTTTACGCAAATAAACTTTCAAACTGCATGGATGGCGCAGATGTTAGCCACGTTGTTGTACATGAAATTGCCGTAAAATATTCAAACATGAAAATATCCTTAAAATACATGTATAAAAACAAAGCCCTTAAAATTGCGCATAGCAATAATACATTTATTACATTGGAACACCACTAACATAGGCGGGTGGCGCCTGATTCAAGTTGTGCGGGTTGCGTTACCTCTGCGACATCTTTCTCCTCTCTCCTCGATTATGTTTGAAAAATGCCACAAGGGGAAATAAGTTATTTAAGCAAAATTATAGTTCTGGGGAAATGTCTGCAAAACATATGCACGCAAAGGTTGACCGGTAAACTAAATTGACTATGGAAACCTACATCAGTGAACAAAAGTTGTAGTGCGCATGCGACAGTGTCTTACCTCGCCAGCTCCCTACGACAGACTGTCCAGAGGTAAGCGTTGCATGGACCTACCATGGCCGCCTATGGGGTTCACATAATCTTCAAGACATATGAAACCCTGCAAATACAAATACAAAATATGTTTTACACTGCAAAATATTATTGATGTAAGAGTTCAAAACTATTGGCCTCTTTGGGCACATGCATGGACACGTGACACGTGCATGGTGAGTGCCGTCATGGGCTCTAGCGCCGCTGGCTGTTATCCGGCATCAATTCATCTTTGTATTTTGATATGGAGTTGAACAACTTAATTTTTTTTGAACCAGTAATGATGGAAAATATTAATAAACTCTGCATGTATCCAGTATATATTCGCAATATTAAAAAAAAAAAAATTGTACATGTTCGTTGTCCATTTTTTATTATTTAGTAGCAGTTATAATATATTTGTTGATGAGTTTATATTAAATTCTCATGTCCAAATCTGTGTTTCAAAATGTTTTCACACTATTTTTTTAACTTCGTAAAGGCAAACTTCAGTGATAGTAAATGTAACATTTTATGCAATTTTCTCAAAAAATGCATTCATACATTAGGTATGATACAAATAAGAAATATCTGAATCTGACAATTTATTTGGGATAAAACGCTATCGCAAACTCTCTTTTTACGCAATATCCATTGTTAAACCTAACATTGTGTTCATGAGTTTTTTTACTTGAGGCAGTTTTGTTCACCAAACAGCATTACTGCATTATTTGGTGAAAATTAAATTACTGACTGTAGAATTCTATTATTATGGTAGCTGCACTGAGGTAATACTTTTACTTTTCTCATTGCATTATACAATAATTGTAAAAATTATTTATATGATAAATTTTGCTGTAAGCAACAATAAAACCAAAATGATTGGTCAGGGGAAAAGACAAATTTTGTCTGGAAAACCTTGATAAGTCAGGGAATTTTGAAACTGAAATTGAATGGCCACCCTTGTGGGTGCTCATTGCATGTAGCCGTTACGGTCTTTGCAAAAGGTGAGATTAATGGATGTCACATAGGCTGAAGGAGTTTGTTCATGGGGTGGGGTGTTGCCTCAACAATGTATGTATATCCTCAGGTAAAATATAACTGTATTAAGCACTTCTGCAACCAGATAATATGATTGCAGTTGCAAGATGAGTAATGTTCCACATAGTTGGAAAGAACTTGGCTTACACCCTCTGGAAACTGATGTCATTCCTGCAGTTGTTACCTTTGTGCCTGTTGGGTAGTGCTGCACTATGTTACTAAGTGCAGGATCGCATTTGATCTTAACGGGATGCAGTGGTCCGAGGGTTTTCTCAAATTGTTCCTAGTTGACAGAGGCTTGGGTGAGATGACAGAGTCTCGCATTCTTGGCCATCACCTGAGTTTTCAGCGAGTCAAACATCTGCAGGCTAACTTGGTACTGGTTGTTCTGTCACCCCATGGTGATAGTGATAATTCGTGTGCATCCCATGAGGGTGATTTCAGCCAGGTGTAAAAAAAATGCTGGGACAAACTTTATTGAGATGCTGCACACAGGCTCTGAGTTACAACAAAACACATAGGCTGTTGTCACAGCATTCAACATAGTGAAACCCTGTTAAGAAGTTCTCACTTAAGAAGTTTTCCTGCTTAATAAGTTGAATAATTGTTCACGTTGTCTATCTGCACATGTGTAATTTGACCCTTTTAAAAAGTTTTCCTGGTTAATAAGTATTATTTTTTCAGTCCCTTCAGACACTTATTAACAGAGTTTTACTGTATTGGTGTGTTGAATTCAGAGGTTCCCCTGACAACAGACCTAATGACTGTTGGAGGTAGAATCCTGCATTTGACTTTGACGAGTGACATCCTTTAGTGGCTGATGGCGATCTCGTGGTCTGGAAGGTTTTTGGGAGCATAGATCAGGAACACGGGTTACGTTAATGTCTGATGTTCACTGGTGCACAGGAGCATGGCTGGTGTTGTAAAGCACCAGGCATGTGGCCTCCTTGGTACAAAGTCTATTACCACACTTACTGTCCTGATGGGTTGACACACTGCCACGGTTTACTTGGTTGGTTGGTGTCCTGGGTTGGCTGCTGCCTAGCTGTATTGGATGTTGGCGGCTGCTACTTTTGATATGGCGACATGGTGTAGTGGTGGCTGTGTTGTGGCTGGTGCACCGTCCTCCATTGAACCACGGAGTTGGCGATGACGTTTGGTACGTCCTTGCCCCTGAGGAAGACGGCTGCAATCGGGTGCTGGATAGCAGCAACCTTGACAGAGACTGTAGCTGGAAGATGAGGCCTCTCCAACTGTCGGGCGGCTTCAGCTCGTTCCCAGGGTTTAAGGCTGCAGAGTGCAGGCGGTGCTGGATTTCAACCTTGCTTGTTATCAGAGGCGGTAGGTGTCTTTCGAGCTTCCTGTTGAGCACCACTCCTCCAGGTGTATGGCATACAGAGAGGTACCACTACCAGCCTTGTAAGGAATAAGCAGGTGATGATGGTCCCTAGCTGTTGTGTTCTGCCAAGGCCACAGTCGTACAGGCCAGATGTACACCCTTTGATCTTAAATCTGGCACAGTTCAGCATGGTGGATACAGAGCTGTGGGTTAGCCTCAGGCTACATGCCAACGACTCGTGGGTGTGAGCCCAAAAGGGGTCAGGCCTCTAGGACCAGGCAAGTACTCCCTCCAGCACAGTTCAGCACAGTTGATGAAGTACAACCTGGGCTGACTGAATTGATGTGCCTTTTGTGCCTTTGTACCTTGTACCTTGCACCATGTACATGTGCCTTTTGAATTGACTGTTGTGTGATTGTGGCTTTACCTTACTGCACACAGGGTGTACAGTACGGGTGGCCTTCTATTAGGTATGTCACGATGTACGTGCATCCCTGAGGGGGAGCCCACAGTCCTATACTATGGTTCACAAATGGGCTGAATATATAGTATTTCGGGGTTACAAACTGTGACGGACTTGGTGTCTACGTAGAAATAGCACAAATACCCTTTGATATAAATACTCTTTGGTTTACTGAAATATGTGTTTATTTCTGTAGGAATAAACCCTGTGACCGGGTACTACCTCCTAACCAAGCAAAACCTGTGACTGGAAGTAAACTACATGTGCCAGGTGTAGGTGGCCTGGTTCTAAGCTGGATAAGGTAGTTTTGAATAGGTGGCTATGAAAACAACTGTCCCTAAGTATACTAACACTGTTGTCAAGAAGGGACTTGCTGGAGCCATTTACCTGAAGGTTAATGGGGTGTTTACTATCAGAAGGGCAGTAGTTGTTGCCATCACCAGAAGGGTAGACAACTACTGGGGTCTCGAAGACATCTTCGAGGGGTAACCTGGTGTCGAATCTCTGGTAGTACCAGAAGCCTCTGGTTGCAGGTACTGAATAACCTCTTGGAGATCTCGAGTGTAGGGGAAGTCGCTTGAAGAACTTGTAATGGATCGTCTGGACCTTGCTACCAGTAGAGAGCCCTAGAACACAAGGTGATGGAGCGAGCTACTGGAAATAGACTCACATTTATAGGCCGTGCACAAGTACTAATACCTTGCCGGTTTGCCCTTGTCTGGGCTGGTGGTTGGTGGGTGGTGTGATGTCCGTGCAGAAGAGCATCGCTGCTTCGGCTGCCAGGCCGAGCCAGGTAGGGGTACCATCCCTCGGCGAATTGTAGAACTACCTTGGCTTTGGAGTGCAATCTTGACCGCTCTGCCGACAGCTCATTCCATAGTAATGTAGGCTGATCTGGGCAAAAAAAATTTTTGTGGGGTAATGTCAAACTGTCACCCCAAGAAAGCTGGTTTGGCTTCTGTTCTTTGCTCTCCTCTGTGTGCAGGTCTCTCTTTGGGTTGCGGCATAGCTCTGTCTCACTTTAGTGCTGCTGGTGTGTGGCCCCTCCTCCCTGTGGAGAGGATGAGTGTCTCAAAGGAATTCTGGTGTCTGGTGTTTTGCAACCTTCTTTCTTACATGTGCCGCTGTACAATTGTCAACTGAAGTCTTTGTTTACTTAATACAGGAATCTTATAACAGATTTCAACCCGTGGAAAGAAATATGAACATGAATGGTATATTAAAAAAATTGACACTGGGGAAATATTTACAAGACCTCACTTGTAAGAGGCGTGGGGATTTATAGCTTTTACCTGCCATGGCACTGAGGGCGAGGGAAAGTGACCCTACCTTATGGCCATCCTATCATGTTGCACGGCTGGTAACAGTTACGTGTGATAGGGTTGCGAAAGGATTGCTAGTCTCAGGCCTTCCGTCACCTGGGTCGGCAAACTCTCTAGCATACAAATACGAGTACACTGAATGATTATTTAACTAACCAATAACTATGTATGGTGCCACCTAAAATAGTCTTAAAACATATACCCTCAAAATATAATTGCATAAACCCTTGAATTATTTGCAACAATAATTAAAACATTTCTTGACAAATTTTCCCCTGGCTCTCTTGGCTAGAGTCCTTGGTTTGATACTGACACAGGTCATATTTACAAAAAAACTGTAAGTCTTGGCTTCATTTTCTTGCATTCACTGGCACTAGTTTGTGCCCTGGAATGTTACACAAAAGTTCTTTACTTATCACAAGCTTTTTAAAGTAGCAGTCAGCCACTTACAATCACTTGTTTCTCTGAGATATTTTATATAATTAATGCTATTATTTTACTGTACTGGTTACTGACACAGCTATTTACGGCTGCTTTTACGGAGTACTCTTTTGACGTAGCACTTAGCTGCACTTGCTGTGGTGGTAGTCTTTTCTTCACCGGGTGGCTCCCGGCTACGTGAAGTGGGATGTCGGCCTTCAGGGCCACTCTTGGTACCGACCTGGTATCGAAGTGCCCTGGCAGGCACAGAGGCATCTCTCTCCTGGGTAAGCTGGCGGGTGCTGAAGTCTCATCCCCGGCAGTGGTCATCAGAGGACCACCAGTCACTGGGGTATAAACGGCTAGTCTCTTCTTCCGGAGGGGTGTCTGCATGGTGGCTGTTAGAGGTCGAGGCTTTTCGGGGTCCTTGACCTTTTCAGGTACTGCTGGGCACATCCTCCTGTTTGGAAGGACAGTCCCCTGGGGCCATGGCACCATTTGGCATCATAGCTAATGGATTGGCCACGTTGTCCTGGTAGGGTGTGGCTGTGTCGTCTGTTGTCTGAGGCAGGGATGTTGGATGTCCCCCGACCTCGTCTGCACTGCTGGGCACATCCTCCTGTTCACAATAACAGGCTCCTGGGGCCATGGCACCATCCGGCGTCATAGCTGGTGGGTCGGCCGTGTCCTGGTAGGATGCTGCTGTGTCTACCGTCTGAGGCATGGACTCGGGATGTCCCCTGACACCTCGACCGGGGTTGCTGTCAGAGGCAGAGTCTCTTCAGGCTCCTCTTTCTCTGCGGCTCCACATGGTTCCTCCTCTTCATCCGGAGGTGAAATGGTGGCAAGGGCCTTGGCGCTGTCCATTGCTGTGGCCTCTAAGCCATCCCGGCTCTCTGGTTGGGTGGCAGATTGAGGTGGAGGTTCTTGGGGCTCCTTCACCTCATCGGCACGGGGTGTCTCTTCTTTCTCAGAGAAGTGGCTGCATTGTAGAGGCCTCGGGCGTGGTACATGGTCCAGTGGACTGTGCCACAAGATCTCTGTGGTACTAGATGTCTCCTGGCCACGCCTGGCGATGACTTTTTGGATGTAGCCTGTTGGCATTGAGTTTAGGGTTCTGATGGATTCTGCCCCTAGGTGCTTCGGGGATTCCACATTCATGAGCATTGACTTGCTTATCTCACTGTCTGGGTCTGTCCTCATCTACGGCTTTCTGGATGGAGGCAGCACGGCATCAGGAGGAGCTATGGGCGCTGGGTTATCATAGTTGGCTGATTGCCATGAAAACTCAGATCCTGGGATTTCAACCTCTTGATCAGAAGGTGTCTCCCGGAAATGGATGTATCTGTCCCCTGGGGGCTTTCCCGATCTGCCCTCGTAGGTCTTCGGCCCAGAAGACATTGTCCTGCCGTCCTATGATTTTGTAGGAATCTTCCCACTTTTCTGCCAGACTGACACTAAATTGGCCTTTGGCTTTACTTAGTGGGTGGCTTCTGAGATGTCTTGGGAGTCCTGGGCTCTGGTCGTCCTAGCCAGGGTGGCCAGGCAGATGTCCTCGGGCTGTGGCATCTCTGTGGGCTCGTTCTCCCATTGCCAGTTTCCTGGGCAGCGGAGTGTTTGACCAAGGAGGAATTTTCTGGAGCTGGTCTTAATGGCCTTGTTCGTCCTTCGGTGGAGGGCAGAGAGGATCGTTGGGATGTGTTTATCCCAGTGCCTGAGTTGGAGGCTTTTCTTTATCTACTGGTTCCTCCACTCAATGGGGTTTGCCTGCAGGTGATATGGAGGAGTTGTCCAGGTCTCAACCCCCCCGTCCCTTACTACAAGCTGCTTGCCACTTGTTACTGGTCAACTGGGTCCTGTTATCCATAAGGATAGCCTGCGGGCATCCCCAGCATGGAAATTCTTTGGATTCAAATTTCTGAATTATATTTGCAGTTTCCTGGCTGAGTAGAGGGAACGCCTTTACCCATTTGGTAAATTGGTCAGTGATTACCAGCAGGTACTGGTTCCCCTTGGTGCTGAGGGGATATGTCTCCATCAAGTCGGCCGCCAGGTGGGTCTAAGCCAGGCATTGTTGACCGAACTTTGGTGTAGGCTGTGGTATGGGGTAGGCCTCGCTGCGGCAGCATGCATTGCAGTTGCTGACGTACTCTCTGATGTCACTGCTCATCCTGTCCCAGCTGTATTCTACTCCTATGTCTAGAAGCATTTCTCTGATTCCTGGGTGACCAGCCTGCAAATGATTGTGGTGGTGGCGGCGACAAAGGTCCGCCCTTAAGTTTTTGGGGGTCCATATTCTTCAAGAATGCCCCATGTTGACCGTTGCAGGACCAGACGACGTCCTTTCAGAGGAGATTCTGGATTTCTGGGCCTTTGTTGCTGGTATTGGCTTAGTTGTACCTGCAACAGCCTTAGGTGCTCTTCAGGGATTTGCTCTGGAGGAGGAGGAGAGGATATCCTTTCCCACTTCTCGTACGCTTTAGCGTCTCCGTGGAGGTCTGCCTGGCGTGACAGGGCATCTGGAAGGTCGTTGCTCGTGCCCGGGCAGTGTTGTACCTCGTAGTCAAATTCGGTGAGGAACATTTCCCACTGCCAAATTTTAGCTTTTGAGTTGCAAGACTGGCGCAACCATTGGAGGACTTTGATGTCGGTTCCCAGGATGAAGTGGTTGCCTTCCAGACAATACCGATACTTTCTTACTGCCCAGATTATGGGAAGTGATATCTGCTTGTTAATGTGATTGCTTTGCTCGGTTGCGTTCAAGCGCATACTAGCTCACCCTATCACTTGTGGGTGCTGTCGGGATCCTCTTGCTAGAGAAAAGGCTCCTAGGCCGGTGGAGCTGTGTGATACCCTGGAAGCTTGACTTCAGTGTGTTGAAGGCGTCACTGTGTTCGGGTCTCCACCGTCATCATGTTTCTTTTTCTAACAAGGGTTGTAGAGGGCCATCTGGCTGGCTATATCAGGTACAAAGTCCCTTAGCCAGTTGCATAGTCTGAGGAAGTGGTGCAACTGTCTCTGGTTGGAAGTTTCATCTACTTCCTCTATGGCTCTTATAGAGTTTGTTTGTGGGAAATTCCTCTCTGGAGTAACCACCCGGTGTAGGTTATTGATTGACAAATTCCTGAAGGGTCTTCTTGACAGTTTACACGTCTTGCCATTTAATTCCAGTCACTCCAGAACTCGTTAGAGCTGTCCGACATGCTCTTTCCATGACTTAGAGTAGATTATAATGTTATCTAGATAGGCATAGCAGAACTGGCCTATGAATCCGGTTATCACTTCATCTGACATGAGTCGCGGAAAGGTGGCAGGGGCATTTTTTAAACCAATGGACATAACCCAGAATCAGAGTTTCTCCTTCTGGGGTAATGAAGGCTGTATATTTCCGGCTATCTGGTTGCACCGCAATCTGCCAGTACCCTGACTGCATGTCAAGGGTAATGAAGATGGTTTACCCACTTTCACAAAGGGCACATATTTGACCATGTGTGGAGGCTGTCCACCTTCCACTAGAATGCCAAGCGAAAGACACAAGAAGACCATGCTGGTTGCTAGGCAAGATACCCTTTTGCTAGGCTTGAGAGAGGAGGAAGAGAGAACATTGCGCTAGTACTTGATCAACCATTTCCCCTCCCATCAGGTGTGTGAAGGAAGGAAGCAATATCACACCGATCTTGATGAGCAACAACTGAGTATGCCTGAAGATAGCGAGGGTGAAAACAAAGCTCTTCTTTCACTCTTGCAAGGCATGTAAGGGGAGGGAGCAAGGTCACACCATACCAAGCAACAGCTGAAAGGAATTTAGGGAGAAAACAATGATTGCTGCTTATATTGCTAATCAGTAGACTCCCTGTTATTCAGGGTTTATATAAACAATTTAGCTAAAGTAAATCTGCACTGTTTATAGGCAGAGGATGTCACGTGTTGACCGGGAACATACTGTCAGATACATTAAAACGGACTCTGTTATAGTTTTCCTTGTCAAGTATCTGACCAATAATCCCAAACTTTCAGGGAAATCTTTGGTATCAAATGTACAACCACTACCTGATGAAATACGGTACTTGCTAGCTGCAGCAATGGGCAGACTATATAAGCAGTTGATCAGATGTACATATAACAGCTAAGCCCATCTCACAATACGCTTTACTCAGAAACTAATTTATCTTGTTCTTATACTTTGATACGCAGGTAATATTTTGTTAGTGTGGGCATTTTCTTTCTGGGTGAGGTGCTGCCTCTTAAATTTAACTATCTCTTTTCTGTATTTACTTCAGCTGATCCAAATGCAAAGCAGACAGCAACGACTCCTGCAACCTCCCTCGACCCCATCACGGCAGAACACCCAACAATCATTCATGATGCAGTCGGGTAGGCAGGCAGCTTCTTTGTCTGCTCGCCAGTCTGCCTTGCCGATCCGCCCTCCTGTCAGCGGTCCCCAGTTGGCTGCAGTGCACAAGCAATCTACGCAGGGGCTTCCACCTTCCCCCATCCAGAAAATGCAGGCCCAGCCACAGCAGCAGAAGATGCAGGTGAAGCAAGCACAAAAGTCGGCTGCTCAGGCATCATCTGTCTCACAGGAGGCGGTGCAGAAGCCAACGCAGACCCAGTCTGTGGCAGAGCAGCAGGTGGAGGTGACAGAGCAGGACAGCTCCTTGGATGCGGAGGTTCTGAAGATGAAGCTGCAGCGGGGCTCAGAGCAGCTTCTGCAGTGGAGTGTCCAGCAGGAATACGCGGTGGCTGACCTCAAGAAAAAGCTGGACGAGTCTCTGGAAGTCAGAGAAAGACTCAAGAAGAACATGCTGGACATGCAGATGCAGATGGAGCAGAACTCGCAGAAGTATCAAGTTGAGAAGCAGGTTCAAGAAACTCTGTTGGAGAAGTAAGTTATGTTTTTATTTATATTTAATGGTTGTCTTAACTCAGAGCTGGGCATGTTTTACAACACTGTCTTTAGAATTGTTCAGAAGCCACGAGAAGAAGTTATTTCATATCTAGTCCACCAGGGTTGTATACAGTTCCTCATGTGAAAGTGTCAAAATTTATCATGTAACACAATTTTGAAGACAATGATCAGTGTTACTGGGTTGTACTTAGGTTTTACGTTCAAAGGTCTTTACATGCCCATAAACACTGCTACCATATTTTCTTACTACTTTTAACTACACTTGTCAAGTACGTGATTCAGAAGGTGTTCAAAATACCAATATAAAGATGAATATAACCTAGCTTACAAAACCCAGATTGAGAATTACATCTTATCTTAAACATTGTGTCTTCTAACAGAAAGACTTTAGATCTTCTTACCAGGCAGTCTATTTGTTTAATTTGCATTGCTTGCATAGTTGGGTAGTTTGGTTTATTTTTAATTTTTTAAATGTGGTATCTCCTATGCCAGGACTACCAGAGGTGTTTTATAGTACTCCTTCCAGTGTATATATTATTTTGAACTTTATTATAATGTTAACTATGTGCTGTTTGATTTCATGGACATTGTCTGGTGGGAATTTACTTAAAAAAAGTGACACGTAATCTGCTACTTTGGCAGCTTTGTCAGCTTGCAGTTTAGTGTTACTACTAAACCTGTCTGAAACCTCGACATGTGTTGCAAATTTTTGGTGGAAAACATATGCATAATTCATCTGTCTGCGATTACTGTTACAAGTAGTTTTTTATTTCAGTTTTGGAATGGGGTATCTGAGTACATGTACAAACATGTACAGCATTGTTTTACACAACTTTGAAAATTAGATTTTTTTTTGTATTAAATATACTGCAATTAAGATACAGAATGGGCAGAGAGGGTGGAAAATAGCATTTATGTGTGCATTTTATAGTACCTATCTATTTTTTTGCCCCATAAATATTTCCTTTAATAATTTTCACATGGCATAAGCAGTAAGTGCTGTTCCTCATGTGAAACTAAACTATGGCACTGATGTCATGTGGCTGGGTGAAAAAAGGTTAAGGTGGGGTTTCAGGGGCGGTGAAAATTTAGGTTAGGTGTTTTTGGTGGTGTTACCCAACTAGGCTCCAGAGGTCGCTTGAAAGCGGCATCAATGATGGTGGTGGAGATGAGCTGCAGACTGGATATTCTTGGGGAGCTGCGGGCTGGTTCACCCGGACGTAATTTGGTAATTTCCCATTGTGTATCCGTGTTGCCCCTGTTACGGGAATATTTCTAGTGCTCCAATTTATTGTGGCTGCTAGCTGGAGGCCTATTCTGGCTGATCACATGACGTTACAATATGGAGTTAATTACGCACATAATTAATGAAATTAATAAAAATGGCTGTGATTGGCTTCTAGCCCATGGCCTATTCTGGCTGAACACACACCGTTGAGGACTTGCAGAATTACTCAGAGCACACACACACACGTTGCTAGTTAACACTTTAAAATAAACACTTATCACTTGAGTGGGAATTTAAGGGCCCACGCCCTGAAGAGTCATACAACTTGATGCCGTCGGGTAAGACACGAGACGAACGATGACACAAATACGTATTGGTAATTTGGGCGCCAGCAGTGCTTCCCAATCACCGCACTATTGAGACTCAGGGTTCTCAGGGATGTTGTGGGTTCTGTGTGTCCGTCTCACCCGTGCGTACTTACAAACACATTGGCAATACTAAACTTTTAATAAAATCACGGAAATAAGCAATAGATAAAACATATGTGGCTAGGACACTGTCACTACTGAATAAAAAAATTGAGTTCCCTGTAGACTTGTTTTTATTGATATTGTTTATACACATCAACTTGCCAATGAAATGGTTATCTCGGTCATGACTAGCCAATTTCGCTTGGGTGCTCCCCAACCCGTAATTAATCTAGCACACGCCTAAGTGGATGATCTCACTGAGGTGCGTGAAAGCACAGCCTTCACAAGGGAAGAGGGCCGACAGATGCTAGGGTGGACTGACGGGTTTTCCCTGAAGGCAGGACACTGTGAATTACAAATGAATACCCTTAATACATATTAACACGAGTGATTACTTGGCATCACTAACGCAAACTCGTCGGGGCTTGTCCTCCAGCACGTGGTTAGTGTGGTGACGGCCTATACACAGAGCCAGCTAGGATGGGAATAATTGCACCATACACTAATTACACAATTACATAGACCCTTGAATGAGACATGAAATAAAATGGGACACGAGGTGAATATTCACAATAAATACACACATGGGTGAAAACAAGCTTAGATGGTGCTGATGCTGCTGGATGAAGTTCGTAGCAGACCACGTGGTGCAGGTGAAATTGCAATATTTATGTTTGGAAACAGCAAACTAAATTCAGATAAAATATTATTCGTGTTTGGCAAATGGTTCTCTTTACGATTAGCATTGTTACAGACTTGTAACATGCCTGATGGTGGTAAAATCAAACATTACTGTGACCGCGTGGTCAAGTACAAAAAGCATCAATTTACGTGAAAAATACATTGAACCCTGAACAAAACTGACATAGAACCCTGAAATAAATTATTGCACATACAGTGTTATGCAAATAAGCTCTTAAAATGCAATGATGGCGTATACAAAGACTTGACTTCTGTCGGCCACGTGGTTGTACGAGATGTTGCCATAAAATATTCAAACACGAAAATTACCCTTAAGTACATACAGAAAAATAATGCTCTTAAAATTGCGTGTATCAATTATGCAGAAGTTACAATGAAATGCCATAAACATAGGCAGATGACATCTGATTCAAATGTGTGGGTCGCGTGACCTCTCCGACATCTTTGTCCTCCTCCTCGATTAAGTTTAAAATGCCACAAGTGCGTAAGAACTTAGTAAAGCGGGAGCATAATGTTGGGGAAAATGTCTGGCAAAAACGTACGCAAGCAAAATATTAACCCGTAAACTACGTGGACTATGGAAACCTACATCAGTGAACAAAAGTTGTAGTGCGCACGTGACAGTGTCTTACCTCGCCAGCTCTCCTCGACAGACTGTCCAGATACAAGCGTTAAATGGACCTATCATGGCCGCCTACGGGGTTCACATAAGCGGAAGTGCTATGCACGCTGAGTGAAATATTTTATAGTGAAAATAAAATGGCACAAATTAAATTAGACATTGTTTTACATTTCTATAATCTTGTTACGAATTTTAATATTATTTTAATGTCTCTTTGTGATGGTGTTCATGCTAGAATATTAAGTGTTCTTAATGTTTACGCCACAGGCACTTTGAATATATTGATAACCAAACAATTAAAATTGGTACAAGCATTTTAAAACAATTTAAGACATATTAAACACTGTAAAGACAAATAACACATTTTACCCTGAAATTAACATTTATAGGAAAGTTCAAAAGTGTCGGCCTCTTTGCGCACGTGCGGTACATGTGACTCGTGAGTGCCATCATGGGCTCTAGCGCCGCTGGCTGTTAGCCGGCATCAAACTGTACACGTGAATGAAACGCTCAGAACTTCTTGCCACGTATATTTAGTGCACTTGTGAAACACTTCTCTACTGGAAGTAACTTTACATGGGTGCCGGGCCCAGCCCACCGGCAAAGGCTTCATGGTTAAAATTTGGTATGAAGCCATTAAAATACTTATGGTGAAATGATTAAGCTCCCTGGGCAATTCAAAACCACAGAGCAGGAGGGCAGGCATCTCTGGCGGCAGAAAAAAAAACCTGTTCAGGTTCTTACATTATGCTATTGTAGTTAAAGGTGATTGGTGCGAAAATTTAGAGGATGCTGGAGTGCGGATGGAACGCAGCCGTGCGCCCGGGAGTCTCAGATGCTACTGCTGCTCTGGTTTGGCACGTGAACTGACCGGGGTGGGGATTGGCATGCCAAGCGGTAACTACTTTCTGTGGCAGTCGCAAACTATACTCGCCAAATATATGCAAACACTATCTACCCTTGCAAACTGTTGTGGATGAGGTGAGCGGTGAAAACACGTAGGATGAAATCAACAAATACTTGTAACTAGCTCTGAGGGCGGAGTGTTTGGCTGTGGTCATTACCCTTGGGAGTACGCCCAATTTTCCTGTTGCACTACACTTGCACTACATTTACCCAACCTGTACTACCAGCATGTTGCACTGTCACACACACTGCACTGGTAGAGTGCAGGTGCTTGCTGCACAGCGCTGACTACCGTGCAGCCAGGCAAACAGTGTGGGAGGCAAGGGACGCGAGCATACGTCAAACAGTCCCTACTCCCTCTGGAGACAGTTTGCAGGCCGAATGCTGTTATTTGCAGCAGGTGATCTCCCTCACCTTTCCTCATGGCCGCAGGGTGCATGAACTTCTTGATAAAGCCGCAAGTGGCTGCAGTGGCCACTGATGCTGGTATTGGCGTTGGCCCACTGTGGTGTGGGGTGCGCAGGCACTCCTGCAGGTGGGACACACCGCTGGCTGGTGGGCAGACCCGCCTACGTGACAGGCAGAGCGAGCCGGCCGACTCGTAGCCTTGCTTCCGCCATCACTACTTGCTCCCTTGTTGCTCTTTGTGCTGCATCAATCATGCTGCCACCAGGAGCTACCCGGCTGAACATCAACTGAAGGGTTCTGTTCTCGTTCTGAAGTCCCCCCTGGTGACGGTACTTCTGCTTCTTGCTTGCACAAAGTGTCTCTCCCTTCGCCAGAGGTGGACAAACCCAGGAACTGCCCTGACGCAGTCGACAGTGTGGCAGGGGATTCCGGTATATCGCCTAGTGCAGGCGATGATGCGTCAGGTAGCTGATTTGGGTGTTGGTGGTGCCACAACACCGGGCGTCATGACGTCCTCTGGTGCATGTGCCACTGGAACTGTTGGCATTTGGCATGGGTGCTGTTGTTCGATCGGTAGCGCTCATAGTCGTTGCTCCATCGAAGGTGCCTGGGGTGGCCGTCTGAAGCTCCCTGTCATACGCTGCTGCGCTATGTGACTGGGCCTTCTGCCCCCACTGCTAGTGTTCTTGCTGTAGGTACTGAGATACCTTCCATTTCAGTACCTCCTGGGTCTGCTCGGTATAGGCGCCACCGTCCAGGCTCACCGTGGATGGTACTCCTCTATCGTGAACCTGATGGTCCGTTGGAAGACCTTCCTGCGGGAGGTGCTGATGCACCTATTTCTTTTCCTGCCACCTGGAGGAACTCGTCACTGCCATCGTCGTCGTGGGGCTGCAGGGTGCCGGGCGCGACTTCGTCATCGACGTCACTCGGTGCCACCCGGATGTCGTCCTGATGCACCCTGACCCTTCTCCTCCCAAGTCGGACCGAGTACCATATTTACTGCATTGTAAGTCGACACCGAATGTAAGCTGACCCCCAACTTTTAAACCCTCAGAAAGAGAAAGTAACACAATACCAAATGCAAGCCGCATTGGACTGCCAGAGTTTTCACTGCCTGTGTATTTTTTTGTAAAGGAGGTGGAAAGAGACAGAAGTAGTGAAAAGATGAGACAGCTAGAGCCATGCGCCCTGAGGCAGGGTGGAGGGAGGGAGAGTAGGACAAAGAAAAAGGGGCTGCTTGTGGCTGATGCATCCACAGGGGTGGAGATGTTAGGGTCAAGAGGGCTAGAATGCTGATGATGTGGCTAGATGGCCCAGAGAAGGTAGAAGTGGTGTATGGCTCTTGGGCGGGCAGAGGGATGATGGATGCCGGGTGATAAGAAAGAGGAGGGGTGTGAGTGAGACTTTTGAAGGGAGGGTGTAGTGTGTTATGTGTTGAGAGAGTAAATGGGAATAAAGGAGAGAGAGGCGGACAGATTGGGGAGGGGGCAGAGAGGCGTGTGCATGGCCTGGGGAGGGACGGTGGCCTGACGTGAGGAAGGGAGCGAGGAGAAGTGCTGCTGCCAGCTGCAACTGCTGCCATCCGCCGCGACTTTGATAGAGGTCATTCCCAGCAAAGCAATAAGGTGGTACACTTTACACAAAGATTGTGCATTTTTAAGAACTGATGCCACTTTATTATATTAATATTAAAGCTGCAACAGTATTGATACATATAGAATGTCCATTTTATCAGTTTGTTTTATATATACTTTGTCGGAACTGTACTTAATATTGCTTGTCCCAATTGTAAACCGAGGCATGATTTTGGAACATTCAAATTGATAAAAAAAGGCCGGCTTACAATGCTGTAAATATGGTAAGTGGTTAGTCCATGACTAACGATGATCCTGTGCGGCCTGCTCCATTTTGCCACAAACTCCGTGCAGAAGTCCTTGCGGGTGGTGGGCTGCATACTGCATACGCCTCCAACCACGTCAAAAATTTATCGGTGATGACCATGATAAATTGTTTTACCCCAGCAGTCCTGGGGTAAGGTCCCATGAGGTCTAAGCACAATATTTTAAATGGTTTCTGCGGGGTGCGTGGTTGCTGCTGCTGTTTTCCATCACTAAGCCTTGCCCTGAATAAATTGCACTAAACGCAGTTGCACACATACTTGCGTGCGTCTCTTGCCAGACCAGGCCAAAAGAAATACTCCCTGACGTTCCGCACTGTCTGGTCGACCCTGGGATGTCCCGCCACAATGCCACCGTGCGAATGGTCTAACACGCCCCCCTTGCACACGTGGGGACAAACAGGCGCAATTTAGTGAGTCTGTAAGTGAGCACTTCTATCTACTACACTCCAATTCTCTACATTTTGTTCAGCGCACTTATTTATTCTGTCCTTGGTGAGTGTGCATTCCTGCTGCGCTGGTTCCACGTTGTTGTACAACTCGTTGATAAGAATGTCTGTATTTACCACATCAACTTGCTCGATATTGATCTCATGAAACGGCTCTTGTGCATCTGGGGGCAGGATGTCTTCCCATTATGCATCATCCTCTATTATGACGTCAGGGAAAGCACGAGAGTGCATCTGCCAGCATTTAAAATCGGGACCCATAAGGAATGGGATGCATTATTATATCAGCTCCATTTAGCATTTAACAACGTGATTAGTGATGCTACAAAAGGAATTCCTGCAGAAATTTTCTTTGGAAGAATCTCAAGCTGCCCGACACCTGGAGAGGCCTTCCTCTTTAGACAGCATCCCTGTTTTCTTCCCTACACACACTAGACTCTGCATCAAATATCATCCAGCAGTTCGTGCCCTGGTCACTGGGAGTGACACCAGGTTGGGCATTTCCAACACCTACTTCAGAAGCAGTGAAGCTGCCAAGTGGAGTAAGAAGTACCATACCACTTTGTATGAAAACTCGTCACCCAGCACTACTAAGCAGACTGCTGGTCTCAGTCGACCTGCTTCTGCACCAGAGCCCCAGAAACAGGTGCCGGATTACCCTGGTAAGTCAACCCTACCTTAACGGACTAAGGTTACAGTCAGACATATTGCGGTATCACCCACAGCCGATTTTGTACCGAGTCGTAAGCCAACCTCACTAGCGTTAACCTCTGGCAGAAAGTCAGCTCAGAGTAAATAATTAGTAGACCAGAGCATGCCTGACCTAGCTCACACCAAAACCACATTAACTAAGTTGAAGCGACACACATCAAACTATTACTATAAAATATTTCTTATAGTGATTGGGTGCACAACTGTGGAACTTACAAATATAGTGTATTACTATAATAAGGGTTTTACTATTCTACCTCTACAGCAGTTAGACTGCTCGCCTCAAACCAAGGCAAATTGGTCTCAATGCCCTACTGGGTCACTCCCGAATTTTCACAAGTGAGGATCGTACCGAACGATGCTGCTGGTCAGCGGGTTTTCTCGGGGATTTCCTGTTACTCCAACCTACATTTCAGCATTGATCCATTCTCACCTCATTTCACCCATTTCAGCTCTCAAGACCTCGTTAAGAGCTGCCTAAATCACACAATTCAATACAACTTTACTATAGTGTTTCTGTTTATCATTTGCTCTGTTTTGCTCTAGGGTCCAGAATACACGGGGGATATACTCCATACTCTATGAACATTTCCAGAAGGTTAATGAGTCACTTGAGAACTGTTACAAAGTAAAAGAAGAAATAATTCAAAACCATCAGTCATTGAAGGAGTACATAGAAACACTCAGAGAACCTCTTGAAAGAGCTGAAGCATTGTGCCAAAAACAAGTCAAAGCAATGGAGGAGCTAGGTTTGTTTTAATTCTTCCAGAGATGATGGATCATTCCGTCATTTGTATTGTTAATTTTAATTATTTCACAAAAAATTTTGTAATATTGTTCTGCATGGTGTGTAGATGTACATTGGGGGGGGGGGGGGGGGGGGGGTTGTTTGGTGTAGGGTGCGGCTGCTTCTTCTAAAGTAGAAATGTATCCATATACTGTTAAACTCCAACACAATGTAGTTACCATTAATGTATCTTTCATGTTAATATATATGTATAATAAAGTTTTCAATTCCCACCCAAAAAATCCTATGTAAAACTATGTAAAAATATTTCACATTAACATTTAAAATTTATATTACCTTTCAGTACAACAAAGATTATTTTACGTGGTGTCTTCCAAAATGGGATCAATTAAATGTCCTACGGTAATTTTTACAGAAAGGTAATGATTTTTCAGTCATTTCCAAGATAAATCATCTTTTGTTTACCAATGTGACACAGAAAAAATATACCAAGTCACGTTAGCATATTGGTTACATATACGCTGCAAACCGTTGATTCTTACTGTTGCCTTGTAGCTCCATCTATCCACTTGTGTTAACCTAAAATAACAATATTGACATTCAGCATCATCTTGAATTTTTTCGCTTATCATATTACATACCCCCTTACAAGAATGACTTTTTATGTTAAGTCACTACTATAATAATAATTGAAACTAATTAATTTTTTAAACCCTAAAAACTCTATAAATTGTGTGTTGACGTGAGATTTTTCCAGGGAAGGCTACATATGTTTAGACAGGTCCTGCAAAAAACCAAACTAATTCTTTATGAATTATTAATTTAAATCAATTAATGCAGTACGAATAAAATGACATCCCAGAAGTGTAAACTTTTTTTGCCTTGTCACCAAAAATTTTTTTAACTTTGAGCAGTACATTTGATCAATTACAAAGTCCATTTTCGCGTTTTTCTTAAGGGAAAATAAAGAGGATTTTTATTACATTTTATTGATTTATTTCAAAAGATAAATGTCTTCTGAATGACTTACTTCTGTGTTACTAATTGTTTAGGGTAAGTTGTGTAATTTTTTACAAAGGAAACCTCACCTATAAGTAAGCAGTATGTATTTACAAACCACACAATTAGTTTATATTTGCAGGATGTAATTTATGTAGATTTATATTTTAGACAGTATCATTTTAGCCTCACCTTTCAAAAATTTCATTGTTAATTTTCTTTACCGAAGTGACTTATTGTGCCATCATTTCATGAAGCCCATATTGTAAAGTTATAAAAATAAGACTTTCAATATAAAGAACTAGAGTGGTTCCGATACCACGTTTTCCAATACAGATACCGATACCCCGATACCAATAACTGATACCAATGCCCTTCACACTGAATTTTAGAAAAAGTAGTACTGTTACAGTAGAACTTCTCTATTACGACCCATCATGGTTCCCGAGAATTGGGTCATAATAGAGGGGGGGAGGGGTCATGATAAAAAATTTCAGGCCGATTTTGACCCACACCTAACCCTTATGCCCCCAAACTTGCCATTTTTGACATGAGGTATGTTCAATCACCTCCAGTGCATAAAAATACCACTTTTAAAATCAAATTAAATATAAATATGTATATTTTAATAGCTGGACGTCTCCTGATTGATTTGATACCTAAGAAAGGCATATTGGACCACTCCATCATTAAAAAAAGGCCATTGAAAGTGTGTGAAAAGATTAGACTATGTACATATTATTAAAATATGAATTTATTATTAAAGATCTATTATGCAGGTTTCGTAGGTCATACATTGCTATGAGGCACGTAACGATCAAAAAGTTTAGGTAACGTTGCGCAATACGTGTGTGCGTGCCGTGCTCTCACTTTGGTCTGGCTGTGTACGTAGCTGGGCGAGCGCCTAGATCCTTTGAAGTGCGGTCGGGTGCGCGATTTGCTGCTGAAGCTCGGCCCTAGATCCTCAGGCTGGGCAGCTGTCGGTTGGTCGCTACAAGATGGCGGGCGTCGGCCGCCCGCCACCTCTGCTGTCGTTAAAGGGCCGGTTCACTTCCTAACAGCAGCCCGGCCTTGGGAAAACATGCTGATTGATGCGATTCATGTCAATGTGTTGAATTTATACTAAATGTAGGTGGCGTGTTGGGCTCAGCACTGGCACGATGAGGCGCGGCAATGTTTACGGGAGTATAAATATTTAGTGCTAATTATCCCAAAGTTTTCATCAAAAACTTTTAATGTTGCCTATACACGCACGCGGCCTCACTCGCCATAATATGGTACCGGTAACATAGAACACATTTTATTTGCACACACTTATCTTCATTCATTTTACATATAAAATTAACCTCACAAGAAAAAAAATAATTTCCCACCATAAAAAATTAACGTATTTTGTAGGTGTGGTTGCACATAAACTTAAATATAATAATTTAAAAAAAAAAAGGGCATTGAATTTAACTTCAAGTTATCACACCGATTAAGAAACTAGTCTGTGTAATGTCCCACTGTTTTTACAGCAAAAATAAGGGGGAAAATGGAAGTGAAAAAAGACAGGGAGGGTAAGTCAGAGGCGGCAGCATGTGACTAGGACAAAGAATCCTTACTGACCCGGCCTGCAACATCCCCCCCCCCCTCATCCCTTTTCTCTGTGCTTCCAAGGACAATACACCAATGTCCCCTTCTGGCATTAAGTAATTACTGCCTCACGCTGCTTGGGACAATCAATGTCAAAATCTATGATGATAAAGCCCATTCACAGTAAAGTGAACACTTTTGAAAGCCCTCTCATTTGGAATAATAGTCAATAAGTATGCTTTACTTTAGCCTTAAACATTAACTTCTGAGTGCGGTGGATTATACACACTGTGTTTATTACTTACATGACAATATTTATTTTTAAAAATGTTTAAAGAATAAAAAATGGCTGAAAGGAAAAAGTAACCAGTCCATCAAAAGTGCTCACTTTTCCATGAGCAGCCTATAGCTTGAGAAATACGCGACCACTAACATCAGTAAGGGCTAGTTTTCCATAGACTGAAAACCGTGGATAATAGAAACAGGTACTGCTGTTGGAGAGAACGTCTACAAAACAAATCCCTGCGTAACTGAAACAGTGTTTTAAAAAGATACCGCGGTTGGCGAGAGATTACTGCATCTATTTTTAGACGTGCCTGAAATTTTCTACTTTTTCGACCCAAACTTTTTATGGTTCCTCGGGATTGGGTCGTAATAGAGAGGTGGTCAAAATGGAGGGATTTTACTGTAATCATATATTAAAAACATTTTTCCTAGACTTATTAAAATAAATTAATAATGTCTTAAAATACTGTATATATTTTATTGTGATCCGACACAAAATGCAAGCTGACCTAAAACTTTCAAACCCTTTGAAAATGCAAGTCAAATTTTAATTGTCCCGCATGCTCTATCAGCTAAGAGCGCACGGAGAAGTTATCGATCGGGCAGTGTCATGTCTGTTGGTTTAATGGTGAGGGGCGGGGGGATGACCTTTCCACGCCGCTACCTGCTGGCGACACCTTGCACACGTGGCAAATGTCTGTCTTTTAAAGTAATTAATCGTATTTTACTGCAAAGAAAACTTGTAATTTTGAGACATAAATGAGGCGATTATAATTGATTTCTTCACTTTCTTTATTAATTAATCATTCAAAACCATGTTCTCTGGTTTTCCCTGTCATGAGTTACACTGCACTTGGCTTGGTGCTTACCTACCCATTATTAGAAGGCAAAAGGTGTCAAATAGGCACTTACATATTATCAGCTTATTCAAAGATGTGTGTCTATTGAAATAAACCCTCTGATTTCCCCGCAAGAAGTTACTGAAAATGAACACTTATAATACAAGTCACTCAATGTCCAAACAATTTTTTGCTGACAGTGGTAGAGTATATGCTTTTGGGCATATAATTTTATTCGCGAAGATGCTGCCCTTTGAGTTAAATAAATATTAAGTTTTAAAGTCATGTTAATTTTACGCCAGATACAATGAAACACCAACCTTACTAGATAAAATTACCTTTAAACACAAACGAAAACGTCTTTACAAATAATAATTTCTCCGTAAAAGATTTTGCATAACATTTTCAGGTGAAATCATTTGCTTTGAAATACAAGTGGTGTTAGGTGCAGCTATTTTAAGCGACGCATACCGTATTTACTTGAGTATAGTGTGCACTCATGTGTAGCGAGCACCATGATTTTTGCAACAAGTTCCAGGGAAAAAATTTTTGAAAATAAAATTGCACCAAAATTTGTGGCGCCTGTTAGTAGGTATGGAACAAATTATTCTTTTTTAATTTAATGTGTGGTGATTGTGTGATATTTGGAAAATACTTTAATTAAATAACGAGGGCAAAAAGCCAAAATAAAATAAATTCCGGAACCCTCTAGCTCCTACTACTCAGCATTTCCAGCTTCATTTTTCTTTTTTCTCCTTTCTCTTTTCAGCAGTGACCCCGCTCTCTTTTTTTTTTGCCATGCTAGAATGTCCCACAACCTTTATCTAAAAAAAAAAGGGTCTCTGGCCCTTCTCCCCCCCACCCTACTTCCGAATTCGTGATCATGGCTCACTAGCCTCTGCCATGGAAACAAAGAGCAAGCGGCAACCATCTGGGTGTTTTTGCAAAGGGGTGGGGGGCCATAAACATGTGGCAACTCTGGTTTTGTGGCATGACAAGATGCCATTAGAAGGGGGGGGGGGGGCAGGGTTTCGACTTACACATAACTGAAGCTGAAGCGTGTCACTGAGTGAGAAAGAGAGAGCAGAGGGAGGAGTGATGTAAGAGGCAGAGATGAGACAACAGACAGTTGTGCCACTTCCTTCAACATCTCAACATCCTGGGACAATTTATGGCTAACACTCCCCCTTCCTCCCCCCCCCCCCCCACCATGTATAGGGAGCAACTCAGAATTTTTTCCCTTTATTTTAGGAAAAAGGGTTAGTTATTCAGGAGTAAATACAAAATCTGTTCTTATTTTTCTTTTTCTTTTAATGTGCAGTGTATACAAACAGAAATATGGTAATTTTTGTGCCTAAATAAAGTAATTACTTGACTTCATTGTCTATAACCGATACTAAAGTATCAGCCTGATACCATACCCAATACAGATACATCGGAAAAAGGTGAAGTATCGGAACAACTCTATAAAGAACTTTCATTACTAAGTATGAAAGTTGTGGCTTTATTGATGTGTGTTGTAACATGATTTTACTGTAATTGTTTCAGTCTGTTATACATTTGTTGGCCTTTACATGACATTTAGGTACAAATACTTAAACCTCAATAAGTTCTTATATTAATATGTATCCGTATTTTGAGCTTCAAATTTCATTTCTCCGTATACTTTGCACATTGGTCGAATTTGTGGTTGATATCTTTAACAAGATGTGGTGGTAAAATCCTCACAACAGCACCCTTTGTAGTAGTGAATAGTCTGTTGAGACATTTTTAGTCCATACTACTTGACCTTGAGCATACTAGTGACAAGATCGTTTGTTGGGCAATATCTTACCCAAGCCGAAATTAAAGGTATCTGTGACATGCAGTATGTTGTGTATAAATATGTTAGGTTATTGACATGCATAGGTTGGCACAACTGGTCAGGTGTGTGTGTTATTGTTAGTATGGATGTTTGTTGGCGTACAGTCCAGTGTGTTTAGTATGGACAGTAAATACTATATTCCATAATGCTGATAACCGCAGATGGGTTAACGTGCAAGATATGTAACATTGGCGATGAGCGGATGCGAATTTACTGTATTTTATAGGTGTCTGCTTCAGATCGGAGTCGTGATGAGCGCAAAGTGAAGTTCATAACCTCAACGGCCGGTACTCGTATGCGGAATGGCGTTGTTTAGTTCATTTGGCAAATTCTTCCCGAGGAGGGATTCACGGAAGACGTACGCTGAATGACTGCATTACTATTTCATGGCCAACAAGATTCAGGATGCAGAAGAGAAGAAAACAGTATTCTTTACAGTGTGTGGCACCGACCTTTTTTAGTTTGGTTGTATTATTAGTAGCGCCTAAAGCAACGGGTGAGGTGACCATTAATGATATTTTAAGGTTGCTATCGACACATTTTGAAACCAACTCCAAGTGAAATTGTGGAGACATTAAAGTTCTACAAGCATCACCAGCAAGAGGGGGAAACTATTTCCGCATATGTGGCCAAACTACGGCGGCTATCCATGCACTGTAAATTTTCAGATTTGGAATGCATGTTGCATGATTGGTTAGTATGTGGAGTATGCGATAAGGCAGTACAACATACCATGTGTTGAAGGACAAACTGACCTTTAAGCAGGCCGTGGATTTGGCCACGGCAGCAGAAACAGCAAGCCGTAATGTAAATGACCTGAAGGATGCAGTGAGTGGCTTGGTGGGAGCTGTAGCAGTGCGTAACGTGGTGGCTGTGGTGGGTATGACTGTGCAGAAGCGTGCATCAGGAGACAGACCTAGCAAGGGGATGTCATTTGACCAAAGGAGAAAGGGGCAACAAGCATGCTGGCCCCCATAATTATCGACATCAAGGTAACACTTGTAATTTCTGTTCAAAGCTTGGCCATCTGGAATGAGCATGCATATCAAAGAGAAACTGGCAAAGCAAAGGGTCTCCCAGGAACACAGCTGAAAACAAAGGAACTGCAAATTACAGCATGTAGGAAAAAATGTACTCTTCCAATGAAGACTCTGATGTACAATTTGTATAATAAGCATGTAGGACCACCAAGAGGCCACCCACCAGTCCAGGTGAAAGTGTGGTTAGATGGCAAGGAGCTGGATATGGAAGTGGATACAGGGGCAGGCCATACAATCATTAGTAACGAGACATACAGACGACTGTGGTCAGGCCAACCAGCACTACAGGAACCAAGGTTGGTGTTGCATACATGTTCTCAAGAGCAACTCAGGGTGCTTGGGTCATTAACGGTGCAGGTTCGCACCAAAACTGCAGCAGCTCAGCTAACCTTGCTGGTGGTGGAGGGGAACGGACCGAGTCTGTTAGGACGTTGCTGGCTGAAGCCCTTGGGCATTACAGTGGAAGGGATCCACTTACAACAACATGGCAAAGCTACACAAGTGGTAAAACAATATCCATGGGTCTTTGCAAACGCAGAACTGGGACAGTACAAGGGACCATTGGTGACCATCGAGCTCCAGCTGGATGCCAAGCCAAAATTTTGGAAGAGCCGGATGGTAGCATTTGCATTGGCAGAGAGAGTGAGTGAGGAAATAGATAGGTTGGTGGAGCGAGAGGTTTATAAACCTGTGGCACATTCACAATGGGCAACCCCTATCGTACTAGTCCATAAGGCAGATGGATCTGTGAGGCTGTGTGGTGATTACAAGGTCACAGTGTGTAACAAAAACATCTACCTATTGCCAACCATTAATGAGGCATTTTCAAACTTGGCTGGAGGGACGGTGTTTACAAAATTAGACTTGGAAGAAGCATACCTACAAGTGGCGGTGGATGAGGCTACGTCAGGGATATTATTAGTAAGTAGCATGAAAGGGTTATTTCGAGTGAAGCGACTGCCCTTTTGCATTAGTAATGCTCCAGCTGTTTTCCAGTGGCTTATGGTGACCTTGTTGGCTGGGATACCAGGGGTGGTGATGCTGTTGGACGACATTTTGATGACTGGTGTAAAGGAGGACGAGCATTGGCGGCAGGTACACCAGATGCTGGGAAGAATTGATCATGCAGGGTTACGGCTGAAAAGGGATAAGTGTGTGTTCGCAGTCATAGTGGTGAAGTTTCTGCTATACCGGGTGGATAGCTCGGGGTGACATCCGACAGCAGAAAAAGCAAAAGCCATCCATGAAGTACCTGCACTGACCAACAAGAAGGAACTACAGTCGTTCTTAGGGTTCTTGAATTTCTTTGAAAGGTTCCTTCGCAACAAGGCAAGTATTGTGGAACTATTGCATCGGTTACTGGACCACGGAAAAGAATGGGAATGGTTGGAACTGCAGTATGGAGAATTTCAGGCAGTTAAAGAACTCTTACAATCAGATGCAGTGTTAACCCATTATGATTCATCAAAACCTGTCATACTGATCTGTGATGCTTCTAAGTATGGGTTAGGGGCAGTCTTAGCTCATATATGTGAGGATCGAAGTGAGAGGCCAATTGCTTTGGGTCCCGCACACTCCACAAGCAAGGAAGGAATTACTCCCAAATCGACAAAGAGGCGTTGGCGATTATGTTTGGGGTTACCAAATTTAGACATTACTTGACTGCACGGCCATTCATCATAATTACAGATCACAAACCGCTTCTGCGGTTGTTGGACCAAACAAAGCAGACCCCCTGATATCCTGCCACCACAATTATTATGCTGGAGTCTATGGCTCTCCATGTATGATTTCCAGCTGTTGCATCGATCAGGCACTTAAATAGGACATGCCTTTGCGTTAAGTAGATTGCCAGTCCAGGGGCCCGAAATTGATGTGCCAGCAGTGGGAGACGTTCTCATGCTGGAGGTGCTTCCAGACCCCCAAATTGAGGTGAGGCAGTTAGCCTCATTGACAGAAGAAGACCTGGTACTATCTCGAGTCAAGCACAATATTTTTGCTACCTGGCCACAGGGGAAAATACCAGACGACCTTCGCCTGTATTGGAACAGGAGAGATAAATTATTGCTGTACAATGGTGTCTCCTGAGGAGTAGTCATGTGGTCGTGCCTACAGCAGTGCAAAGAAGTGTATTGAAAATGCTGCATGCTGGCTATGATGGTATCGTAAACTCAAAAATGATGGCACGCTACATGCAGTGGCCAGGGATGTACCAAGACATTGAGGGGATGGTCAGCCACTGCCACACGTCAGCAACAGTGCGCCAACCCCGCTACAGTGCAGGAAGTATGTTGGTGCCCAGAGGTAAAACCTTGGTCCTGATTGCATATAGACTTTTTTGGGCCTTTTCAAGGGAAGACCTTTTTGATAGTGGTAGATTCGTACTTTAAATGGGTGGCAGTAAAAATGGTATCATCAGTGTCGTCAGTGGCTGTGATCCAAGAGCTGCAGAAAATATTCAGCTACCATGGCATTCCAGAGCGTGTGGTCTCTAACAACGGCACAGCCTTTGTGTCACAAGACATGAAGTCTTTCGCAAGGAAAAATGGAATCCGTCTTGTGCAAGCAACGCCGTTCCATCCTTCAAGCAATGGTCAGGCTGAGAATGGTTTAAATGATAAAGGGGAAGTTGAGGAAACTCGGAGCAGGAGACTGGAAGACGAGACTGGCTCGGATTTTTGCATTGCATACACCACCATGTGCAGGAACATTTAAGACGCCAACTGAAGTATAGTTTGGGCAGCGGTTAAGGACAACATTGGATCATGTCCGATCACAGGACACGGAACAACGGTCACCGCCGGTGGTAATGGAACCAAAGAGGGTACAGCATTTTCAGATAGGGGACTTGGTACTATTTCGAAATTACTGTGGAGGGGCAAAGTGGCTGCAAGGGGTCATAACAACAGCATGTGGCCAGTTCATATATGCAGTGGGGGATGCGTCTGTCAGGAGTTACAAATGCCACAGACCAATTGGTGAGAAGAAATTCTGGAACCAGACCTACCTACGAAGAAACTAACACCAATGTGCAGTCACACTTCCATGCATCCACTGGATTCCAGGGATACAGTCCTTGTCAGCAAGGGCAGGACAAGTGGCAAAACCAGGTTGAGCAGCAGCAGACTTGCAGGGCAGACAGTCCAGCTAGCTCAATAGCCCCTCCTGGGGACCAGCTGCGAGGGGAACCTCAAGACCACCAGGGGACAAACAGCTACCCACAACAACAGGAAGCCATCCTGTTTCGACAAACCCAGAAGCTAGTCCATTCAAAGGATTTGAACACCAGAGTCGGGGCGATGGCTTGGTGAACTTGGAACCTCAGGAAGTGGTGTCATGAAAACGTGTTAGACGACAGCCCTTACACTTGAAGGACTATATAGTGTGATAAGTTAACGAGGGAGGTGGTGTTGTGTATGAATATGTTAGGTTATTGATATGTGTCAGTTGGTACACCTGGTCAGGTGTGTTGGCGTTGTTAGTATGGATATCGGTTAGCATGCAGTCAAATGTGTTTAGTATGGAAAGTAAACATAATATTCCATAGTGGTGATAACCACAGATTGGTTAATGTACGAGATATGTAACACAGTGCTACTGGCTGACTACTAAACATGTTGATGTGAAGGTATGGAAGAAGGTGTTATTGGTGCCTAAGGTAATGGATATTTTCCTAAATAAATCACACCATTGGGGAATGGCATACTCTTAAAATAAATATTGAAATTCACAACTCATCTTCTTTTCGTATCTCCATAGGCAAACGAGAGGCAGACAGGTTTTCTGGTTAGTCAAGCAGCATTGCACCTCAAAATATGTCTCATTAGTCCACAGCCATTCATAACTCATGCAAGTGGATTTTTTGTGACTAACACATCTAACAGCAAGATTTGTTCCTCTTGATCACTCTACAGGGGCAACCACCTCCAATCCGTAACTTTTATCTTTAATCCTTAACTTTTCTGCTCTGGAGCAAAATCTGTTACACATATTTCTTTTATCTGACATTGTGTGCACTGTCATTGAATAAGTAGTACATTACATGATTATTGCAAATAACTTGTTACTAAGCAACATCTAGTGAAACCACTTTTTTACACTTCTCAAAGTACCAGGATTAAATGTTTCAAAATGCAGGAAAGTGCAAAAAGAGGTAAAATCAGTAAATGGGACCAAAAAAGTAGGTGTAAAATGCAGGAACGTGTCAATTCGGGAGGCGTAAATTGTGTACAGCTATGAAAAAGTCTTACATTCACTACATGTTTACCCAGGAATCCTTCTCCTCCGTGTAAACCCAGCACCCATATTTTTAACATAACTTGCTAGGAGGAAGTTTTAGAAGCAAAATATGGTTGGACTAAAGTATAAATATTTTGTGTGTGCCATCACATGTCATCATGATCACAGAAGTTATCTAAACTCATGAAGTATATGGCCGCAGACTTTTTAAAAGCTGAAAATGTACCCAAAGCTACACTAAAATATGATGGCGCTGAATGTCGGCACAGCATCACTTGCAGCATAGCATTATCGTGCCAGAAGGGCAAGAAAGGGAGGAATGTAACCTTGACAGATATGTGCTACCTGCCTCCCTTCTCCCTCGCGTTGTGTACAACGACCTCATCAGGAAGGAGATTGTTTTGTTTGATCCTTTTTCAATTACTTTATTTAACACATACTGGTGAACAATCTAATTTTCCTTGTTGTGTCTCTCCACGAGACCGCCCTTGGCTCATGTCCACTATCAACTGTCTGTTGCCAACCTACACCTCCCAACATTACCACAACAGCAGTACCACTACAACACCTTGCATTTCCCTTGATACTGTATTGGTTCGCTAAATATATGTCCAACTGTGTGTGTGTGTAATATATATATATATATATATATATATATATATATATATATATATATATTGACACATTTAGACAATTACAAATTACAATAACTACAACACCTTCCCCTTTCACTGAAACCTGATTGGTTTCTTAATTCTATGTCCCACTCTAGTTACATACTCATTCTCCGATGCACTAACACTTTGCTCATTAGGGATGTCTGATACATTGTAAGACAGTACACTTCTTTCAATCCTTTAAAGTCTAGATGTCCATATTCCCCATTTTCACTGCTTCTTGCTCACCACCAGTCTTGTGATTACTATCGGCTTCTGTGTTAGAGTTCAAGTTCCCAGCACTGTAGTCAGCATAACTTGTCAGCTTGAAATGATTTTCAGGCAGAAATTTATGAGGTGATGGCCTCAGATATTTTGTATTTCTACGCAATACCTTACCTTCTTTGTCAACTATAATATATGAACGTGGAGCTTTATGTTTGACAAGAACTCTTGCAGGTTCCCACACTTGACCTTTTTGCACTACCACTGGTTATCCCCTCACATATTCTATTGTCTTTATCTTTGCATTTTTATCATAATACTTTTTCACCTGTAGCTGTTTTGAAGCTAACTCCATTTTGAGATTTAGCACTACCTTTGAAACTAGGTTATTGGTAGCAACAGGTATTCGTATCCGTACGAGACGACTCATAAGAATCTGTGCTGGTGCGTACTTGAGACCTGCTACAGAGGTGTTGCGGTACTCCATTAGAGCCAGCCAGTACTCCTGTCCTGCCTTTTTGCTCTTGCAAAGTATGTTATTTGCAATTCCAACACCTTTCTCAGCCATACCATTGGATTGATGGTAGTGCGGGTTGGATGTGTAGAATTCAAATTCGTATTCCCGAACAAAACTTTGACATTCAAAAGAATTAAAATGTATGTTGTCATTAACTATAATTCTTGGTATCCCATGAGTACAAAAAATGCCTTTGAGGGCATTGATGACATTGCTTGATTGCTTAGCAGATAACTTTACAATTTCAAGCCATTTTGAATAATAATCATATATTATAAGGTAGTTTCTACCAGCAAACTCCAAGATATATGCACCTACCTTTTCAAATGGTAATGTTGGCACTGGGTGGGGAAGAAGTGGTTCTTTCCTGTTTGATGCCCTGTACTTCTCACATATGTTGCACTCAGCCACACACCGTTCCACGTCCGTTGACATACCAGGCCAGAAGAACAACATGCGAGCCTTGGTGTGGTCCTTATGAAGAACTTGCAAAAAAAAAATTTGCAAGCTTACCGGCACTACAATTTGATCCTTATAGAACAGGAGATCATCTTCAACATAAAGGTCACTTTGAACAGACCAATACGGATGACAGTGCACTGGAGTATTCACTTTTTTATAAGGCCATCCTACTTTTACTAAGTTAGCCACATCCTTCAACACTGAATCTTCTGCAAGTTCTCTTCTGTATTCAGCTTTCCACTCTTCACTCATCGGTAGATGACTCACACTATGTAATACTTCATTCATTTCTGCATCCTTCAACTGCATCTGTGATGTAGGACCATGACAGTAGATCAGCATGCAATATGCATCATCTTGCCTGATAAGTACTGTACAATAAGGTGGTATTTCAGTAGTTTCAGTTTCAGCCGTTGGAGTCTGGAAGACATCACAGTGGCAACAGGTTTTTTCATTACAGCGACAAGGGGTTTGTGATCGGTCAGTATTTGAACGTTGCACCCATATACATAATAATGAAACTTTTGTGTCGCATAAACTATCGCCAACAGCTCTTTTTCGATTTGGGCCGAATTTTTTTCAGTGTTCGTTGTTAAACTTTGGAAGCCATATGCAGTGGGCTGTTCATTTTGTAGTAAGCAACAGCCAAGTCCCTCCTGCGACGCATCACACTGTATGGTAATCGGGTGATCTGTATTAAAAGTGGCTAGAGCACTACTAACTGCAGCTTTGATATTTGCAACACAGTCAGAATGATGCTTCAGCCACTGCCAAGTAATGTCAGCCTTCAGTAGTTCCTGCAGTGATGCAGTTAGTGTTGACATGTGAGGAATAAATGGTCTTAGGTAATTGACCATTCCTAAAAGTTTTTGCAATATAGTTCTTGTTTTGTGGATCTGATAATGACTGGACAGCTCTAATTCAGTCTGGATCTGTTTTGACTCTGTCTGCTGTAAATACGTGCCCAAGAAAACGCACCTCTGATGCTTTATACTGAAGTTTTTCCGGATTGAACTTGATGTTCATACTTCTAGCCCGGTTTGCAAGTTGCGCATCACAATCTCGTTATGTTCCTTTTCAGAATCGGCTACCACAAGAATGTCGTAAAAATATACAATGATACCCTGGATGTCACCAAAGACACGTTCATTTAGTTCCTGAAACTTTTCAGGTGCTCAGGATATTCCAAATAGTAAATGTAAAAACTTGTAACAGCCCCATGGTGTAGCAAATGAGCACAAATCAGAATATTGCTTTTCTAATTCAATTTGCCAGAACCCTTCTTGAAGATCATATACTGAGAACTATTTTTCCCCAGAAAGTTTGCCAGTGATTTGCTCAACTGTGGGTACTTGGTAATATTCCCTTTTAATTTCGAGATTGAGATCTTGAGGATCAAGGCATATTCTCAGTGCTCCATTGGGTTTCTCCACAATGACCAGGCTACTAACCCAGGAATTTGGCTCAATCACTTTCTGTATGATACCCTTCTTTTCGAGCACGTGAAGAGTTTCTTTCAGTTTCCTTGTTGTGTCTCTCCATGAGACCGCCCGTGGCTCATGTTCACTATAAACTGTCTGTTGCCAACCTGCGCCTCCCAACATTACCACTACAACAGAGATAGCACTACTTACTCCAGCCAGTTAATGGGACGTGTAAACATTTTGGGTACATTTTACGCTGCATATAACTGTTTTAAAATATATATGTCTGCTGTAAATACAGAATGCACTTCACAAATATTGTAATTTTCAACACTAATAATTAATATGTGTATTTGCAAAAAATCCACACACAATTCGTGCACAAATTGTAAGGTTTTAAGAGAACAGATTTCAGTATTTCCATCATACCGTTACTGTTGCTTTTCTCCATTGTATGCAAGAAGCTTTTCTACAGTTTCTGAAAACTTCGCTTTTGTACCTCTGAATGCACATCCTTCACCACTAGCCAAAATAAGTATATTTGTTTTTCCGCCAGTCCCATACACATGACTCATCTACATCAAATTTTTTCCCTGCTGCACGGTTACCAATAATTTCTGCTTCATCAAAAAATTTTTAATTTTTCCACCACTGTGAAAGAATGCAATCTTTTACCACACATCTCGCAGTCTTGCTTCAACTAAACACTCGAACTGCCAATCCACTTAAGCTGACACTATCTAGTCACGTGCTAGTCACCACCCTGTCACAGATACACTGACTTTTCAGGCCTAATTTTCATGGGTACACTTTCAGTAAAATATTTATACACGAAGAAACGTAAATGCTATTTTTGTGTGTTGAAAAACATTTTAAAAATTCTGTAAAAGAAACTGCGCACGGAAGTGCACACTGGTAGATACTGTCGTAGCCATGCTATCACACTGGGTATTACACCGATATGCTAAAAGACTCAAGTCTCGTGTATCTTCTGCATCCCAGTTTTTGATTCTAATTGAAATGAAAAAAAATGTGCCGGTCATATCTGGGTAAATACCGTACACTCTCTTATGGCAAAATATGTGCTTCTTTTTTGGCTGTTGATAGCAGAGGCTTTCAGTGATTGGTATCTCCCAGAACTCAAAGGGTTCAAGCAGAAGTTTCTACAAATTAATACATATCCATGTGTCTTTTAATTTTTCAGTGGAAATGCGTGAGGAAGTTCACAAAGCTGAACTTAAGAAGGCAAATGCTGTTTCCTGTGATTTGGAACAGAAATTACAAGAGGCAAGGCATCTCTTGAGTATTAAAAGTGAAACATGCTTGGAGCTCGAAAATAAGCTATCCTTGGCCTCAAAATCTGCTCATGTTATTACTTGTGAGAATGAAAAAGCTATTTCAGAACTGCAGCAGGTAAGTAATGTTAATTGCTTTCACATGCTGTAATCACTGTAGAGTAGTCTTACACTTGATGTTTGAAATTCTTAAAAAGTTGATATTGTGTATTTTCCTGTTCTCATTTAAGATAGCGACTTGAATGAATGTTTAATTTAATCATTGAGTGTTATGACTTCACATATTGACTTAGTCACAACGTCTGGTCTTCGTTAACTGTCAAGGGACAACGGAGAGAGACCGAAATATTTCAAGGGGAATAAAGCTGGTGTAGTTGGTGTAGAAGGGCATCACCCAGCGTTAACCCGGCTGGGACAGGAAAAAGCAAGGTGTCCCATGTCATGTTGACATTCTGACATGGCTATTTTTTTGGTGGCATTGCAGTTGGTACATGCATATAAGTGTGTACAAAGCATCGGAGTACCCAATTTTATTTTAAGCTCCATTGTTATATGCCAAGCAGCATTCCTATTTCCCTCACACTGAGACAGTGGCATTGCCTAAAACACGTACTGTAGTAATATTTGTAGGAGACACATGTTTCCACTCTACTAAGATTTTATTTTTATTAACAAGCCTGGTGTTGAGGTGCGAGTCTCACAATTTAAAATACACAAAACTAAAGCAGCAGCTTTGTTACTTGTGTGGGGCACAATAAATACAAAGTTTAAAGTGACAAAGTGGTCAAAGATCACATTGCGAAGTTGGCAGTGTAGTCTGTAAGTTGAATCCCTCATTATACCAAGTTGTATAAGGGAGAGATCTAAGAAGTGTGAGGAAGATACTTGCAAAATTATCCAGTAAATTAATGAACAGTGACGCGTGACGTACACGGGAATGGATGCTCACTCGTCTGAGGCAGTAGGTGGCATCTACCTTTTTGGCTAGGTGATAGGCCAAGCGCTCCTATATGACAGGGGCTTTCAGTCCTGACAGGGTACTGGTGCCTTTCCGTTGTATAGAACTGGCCAGGTAACTTTGCTGCAGGGCACAAAGTCAGGAGGTGGTAGAACAACTCAAAGTTTAGGTGCCGCTGGTTTCTTGACAATACTTGGGCGACGTGCTACAGGAGTAATGTCTGTATTAATGGTAGGTTCTGAAGGTGCTGTGGAGAAGGTTGGTCTGTTCTGCAGCAGTGGGCAAGGTGTAGATCGTAGTACTTCGGGAACCAAGTAGGCAACGACTGGTGTCTCAGGATGCTCTGGCTGGTTCAAGTATTCTGTGATCCACCATGGGTATGCTGTGGGGCCGGTGCTCTCGGGTGCGGTGAACAGATGTCTGAGAAGTTCTGGTTCAGTTGGGTCTTGCAAGTGCCTCAGAGCCTGGGATGAGATTTAGGTTCAAGGCTAGCTACGTATGCTATCAGCGCAGGCTGTAACTCTTGCAGATGACCAGAAGTTAGGAGGATCTGCCTAACCTTATCTTTAAATCCTCTCCGCTTGGAAACAGGGCATCAGGATACGGACTTACCCTCCTACTACTGTAACAAGATGGCAGGTTCCTTGTGCACAATAATAAATGTAGCACCACGTGCAGGCTGGGATCTGGTGGACACTCTATTCCAACGTCTTGCTAGTAGTGCAGTCCACGATGGAAGTCAGGTCTCACCCATTCAAGGTCGCACATGGGTGTGTGGTCATGCCCGAGTCTTCCCAATTCAGGGAACGTGCATCTCTCATGGCGGGTACCGCAGTGGAGAGACAGACGGACACCGAGCCAACAAACTGGTTCAGTACAGTGTACCTGTGTGGCTCCTCCTTTCCGCCAACCTAGGTTAACAGGAAGGATGGCTAGGTTGAGTGCGTTTGGGTGGAAAAGATATAGTGTAATGGCTCGAATAAGTATGTATCCTTGACCATATGTGGTATTGTTATGTGAGGGTAACTACGGACAAGGTGCTAAGTTTACAGGAACGAATCCAAAGTGAAGGCTGACCCACATTTATTTCCAAATGAAAAAACATGTGTTGAATGCACCCTAACTTCTTGTTGACAGCACGAGTTTAGGCCGGGTAGCTAGAGTACAAATACTGAATAGTCCGGTAGAGGCGACCAGTGAATAAACTGGTGGAATTCAGGCTGTGATACACTGACTTACTAAGCGATCTCCTCTTGCATTTTTGGACGTGTGATTCGTGTAGAATGAAGTTAGATACAGATTAACACGTGGGTTGGAATACTAAACAAGGAGGTGTCAGGATGAGTTCTGAGAAGGACTCCAGGATAAGGTTACCTACAGACACGTCCGTGTACTGCAATGCTGTAGGAGTTGCTAGGTACGAAGCAGGGAGATATCCTAACTGTTGTAAAGCAAGTTAAACTTCCAAGCAGCTGGTGCTGGAACAAAACCTAATTGTAAGCAAGGCACTTAAATGATGGTCGAGTGGTCAGTGTCCGAGCAATGGGTGCTGGAGCAAAATTACAATCAGGTCAATTCTGAGTGACTGCTGTCAATCTGGTCAGATCCTCGAGCGGCTAGCGCTGGGGAATGAAAACTGCTGTGGAGACGCGGGCTGTCTCTCCTTTTATACAGAACGGAGCTGCGGCCTGACGCTGATTGTCGGCCAGCAGCACTAAGGTG
This sequence comes from Dryococelus australis, assembly GCA_029891345.1. Lineage (NCBI taxonomy): Eukaryota > Metazoa > Arthropoda > Insecta > Phasmatodea > Phasmatidae > Dryococelus > Dryococelus australis. The sequence continues at coordinate 47,922,295 of CM057003.1, forward strand.
AGGAGTGTTCGCAGAGCGGGGAGTAGTGTGAATTCATGACTTGTCTATCTGACATCACCGGCCGGTAGAACGGATGAAAAGCAAAGACAAACGATAATTCTACTACTACTACTGCTATCTAGTGTAGAGTAAAAGAACTCGTTGCCTCTATGCATTGTTATGGTGGGCCGGTGAATAGAACAATCTGCATGGCAGACAGTACATTATCTTATGATGGGATAAATGAAAATGCAAACTTCCGATTTCTGGCAAAACTGACATAAGGAAGGAGCGGAAGTTGTCTAATCTCCATTGCTGAAAAAGACGTAATGTGTCAGCAGATACTATGTATCAGTTAACTCACAAAAATTGATGTTCTTCCATGTCTTCAAGTGTGTTGTTTCTCAGGTACGGTCCAGAACAGACTGATGTAGGCGGTGTCAAGTACTGGCCACACAAGCTGTTAACTGTTACAAACTTAGCTATTAAACTGCAGATAAAACCATGGTGTGGTTAAATGTAAGATTAAGTAATGTAAGTGCGCTGTGCTGATGACATACCTGCAATAAAAAATAATTCACATACTGCTATGTATAGTATTATGGTTGCCACTCATCTGGAAACCCTGGTAAACAAGGAATTGTTAAAGAATTTTCAAATGAAATTGGCAACCCTGATATATTCACAACTCTGCAGACATACATACAGACTCTTTGCAGACATACGTATTTATGGAATTTGTGGTTCGTACAGTTAATGTAATAGCAGAGCTCTGGATGGAAGAGCCAGTACTGCAGGCATCAGTTAAATATTCTATCAGCACAGACATTATTAAAAAATCAGATATAAAACAACCAATCCTGATAGACAGTTTGCAATTCATGTCTTGTATTTAACTATTACTTTTTACCTACTGCATTCCTAAACTCCACGTAAAAAATTATATGACATTATTCTGTTATAGCAGCACTTCACGTGAGTTAGGTGAAAATTACATGACCTGGGCACTTAAACACAGGACTGAATTTAATGGACATATTAATGAGGTGCTTATTGACTTAAAACATTTTCCTTTAACACCCACTGCATGTGGTATTAACAGATTGTGAGTTGGTGCTGGTAATGTCCACTATTTTCTGAGTATCATGGCTGTTTCCTGCTCACCGTGCAGCCAGCTGTTCAGGAGGTATGTTTGTGTGATGCACCATGCATTCTGCAAAGGCATCACATGTGTGCTGTATGTCAGGCTCAAGTTGAATCATTAAGGAGGTACAACATCAACTTATAAGAATCAGTTACCAAAGAATAAACATGAGAGTTATACCACTATATAATAATTGTTTAGTATATAGTGGTATGGGCATCAACCCATATGGCTCTAAGTTTGTACTATTCTATTGCACAAGAAAGTCAATCTACTAAAGCCATTAAAAAAACTGTAAAACTTTGTGCGTTATTAAATGATGCTAGTTGTATACCAAAAAAATGTTTATTATGGCATTTTTAAAGGCTATCTGCCTTTACTGTTATATATATATATGCTTGTGTGTGTATTAAAAAGGTCATTGCGTTCAGTGTGATTACAACTGTCAGTTGTCTGTTTTGGTTATTGCATATACGTTACATTCACGTTATAATGCGTGATGCTTACTGGCTATTTGAATTAATCACTTTGCTTCATCTGCACGCTTCATCTTCAAGCAACAATGAACGGGGTTTAGAATCATATAATTTCTACCGGAGCTCCTACAGGATTTTTTCCCTGGACCGGGGAATAATTACAGATGTGTCAGAGTTCTTTTTTTCAACATTACCACCGGCCAGTAAACCGTGCAATACACTTCCTCTCCTCGAGAAGATGCCAATAATCAATGTTCAGTAATCGACACTCGTCGCAACCCCAAAGAAGTTCAAGGGTGCACTGATAGCATTCACATGCCAACAATGGCCGCCCTTAACTCTGCCTACTGAAAAGTGTGCACCCGCATTGATTTTTGCTATGCAATGACGTTGTCTGGTCACACAACAATCAACCCGGAGCTAAGTGGAGAATCTGGATACGACAAATCTGCATGTCGACATCTGCTGGCATTACTATGACGACCCCAACACAGGTCACCCGGGCACTCGGAAACCTTAGCTGACGATAGCACATGCTATATCTTTGACGTCATGAGCGAGGATGTCCGCCAATACGTCCACGGCTGTACAACATGTTGCACAAACAAGGCATATCCCGTGAGACATCCAACGGCCAAACCTCGCAGACCGCATACCCTATGGATACAGATAGCCGCCGATTTGATGGGATCCTATCCCTGCAGTACCAAGGGAAACAGGTACTTGTTGGTCATGACAGACCTATTCTCCAAGTGGGTAAAAGCCTTCCATCTACCAATCCAAGAAACCCACCTCATCATAGAGAAATTCAACAATGAAATTTTCCAATTCTGGGGCTAGCCGCAGAGTGTACTTACTGGCAATGGGACCCAGTTCGTTATCAAGAAGTGGCTGTTAGCCTGCCAAGAATGGGGAATTGAGATTTGGACAACTCCACCATACCACCCGCAAGCCAACCCTGCTGAACGGAGGAACCAGGAGCTCAAGAAAAGCCCCTGACTTAGTGTGGGTGAGTACCAGAAGCACTGGGATCGCCACATTCCCAGAATTCTTTACGCTCTCAGACAACGTACGAATGAGGTGACTAACTCCAGCCACAGCCAACTCCTACTGGGCCAGACGCTATGACACCCAGGGGCCTGGCAATGGGAATATGAGCCAACCGAAATGCCTTGTCCTGAAGATATTCAACTAGCTGCCCTGGCCTGGATAGATAAAGTAAAGGACACTCAAGAGGTGTACATCGCGAAGAAGTACCAACTGCCTAACACTGGCATTAGAGTCTTTGAAAAGGGCAAACCATCTTACTCCACAGCTACTCCTTGAGCCGAGGCAACAATCACTTCAGCGTGGGACTTACCGGAAAGTGGAAAGCGCCCTATAAGGTTATCGAATGCCAAGGTAACGTGTACTGGACTGAGAATCACCGAGGGTGCATATGCGAAGCCACTAGGGGACACATAAGGCCCTACCCCAAAAGCGCCCTGAATTCTGAAGTACACTACTCAGCATCAGTTAACTTTGAAACGCCGGATGACATGGAAGAGTCTGCTATCAACGCCACTCCAGAGGAAGAACGGATACCACAACCTAAGGAATGTACTGACGAGAAACAATCTACCAGGGAATCTTGTACTCCATGCCTACGTAGGTGGAATTCCCTAAACCTCAAGCCAAATAACCTGTACGGAAGCTGCCTTCCATTCCGTCAGATTTTAAAATTAAGTTTGCCAATCGACTTATGAAGTTGACCCCCAGCACAAATGAATTATCTTGTCGAAGTTTGCTGGATAGAGAACCTAGCCTTAGACGGCCTCATCCGAGCTCCATCACAAGAGAATTCCAGATAATGGTTCCATCGACCAGACAGCACTCCAGAAGCTATCACCTCGATGAACAATGCCTGTAGCACCGGTTCCCACGAGCTCTCTCAATGAGAAGACTGCAGCGCCGAACGTTGTCGCAGCAGCTACTGAGATGTGCTTCCCACAAGCGAGGCATCTGCAAGAACTGCCAGTCCACACAGGGTCTTTCTCAAGGTTGCCATTCACCTGGTACTGTCAGCCACAATCTCTCCAGATTGTGCGGCTGCCCTCTTGTCCCAGTTGTCACTTAATGCAGAGACCACCAGCTTCGAGTTCCCGGCACCACCCCGTGCCAAGGCCGACCCCCAAGCCCGACTCCATGGAAATGGAGGAGGACCACCAATAGGCGCTGTCAAGATGGAGGTCACTACCCAACCTCTGACTCGGGGGTCTCCAGTCAGAGCAGGTGAAGAGGTTCCTCCACTGCTCCATCGACTGATGTGGACAAAACATTGACCGACGCCAAGGCCGTTTTCATGGTTCCAGCCCCTGGACGAGGTAGGTCAATGGTCATTTTCATGGCCACCTCACCATCCCGACAAGGGAGAACCACTGCCGTTCTCACGACCTTCAAGGAGTCTACAGCCAGAGAGGTAGCACAAGAAGGTCAGATGGCAAGTCTACCCCAGATTGACTCCCAGACTTCAGCCAGAGGGCAGCACAAGACGGTCAGATGACAAGTCTGCCCCAGACAGTCGACAGACAAGAAAAAAAGACGTACCGTCAAGCCAAGGTCCTGCCCCTGACTCAGTTCCGGCAACTGCATCTGAGTGGGTGGTGATACCAGCATAACCACCACTTCCACCAACAGTGCAGTCAACCACTCAGGTGCCCATGGACAAGAGCGAGGGCAGAGGCCACGTAGTCTACAGACTCCTCTTGACAGCGATGGTGCCACCAGACACCGGAAACTACAGGACAGAGGGGGTAGGCTATGCAGCCTCCAGACTACCGCTGACTACAATGCAGACCACCGAGGAGTACGACGACGCAGCCACAGCCCGACCCCGGCACCTAGAGGTCAGCCATAGACCATTACTGGGGACGGCCATTTCACGATGGCCTACCTTCCACGTCTGTGAGTGGTCTGTGAGTGAGTTTCCGTTTCAGAGGATTGGTTCGCAACAGTATACCTGGGCGACACGTAACCAGAGGTGACTGTTTCACCTGGGTCAACTCTGGCTGACGTGAGTGTGATTTATGAGTAGTGGCTTAAAAGTTGTGTTGGTCATCTGGTTAGCTTCTGCTGGCTTAATTCCCCCATAGTAGGTGTTGGCGAGTCCCAAGAACATGTCCTGTTGATTGATGCAGGCTGCTAATAAGGGGTGCATTTCTTCACTCAAATGGATGGGGTCCTGGAACAGGTCGTAAGGAATCTCTGGAGTGACTGGACTCTGTAGACGGCGCATTGCCTGGGCTTAATCATGAGACAGAGCTGCGCAATCGTAGAGATGAGAAAGGGAGTAAGCTCTTGCAAGCGCCCAAAGGCAGTTAGCACCTGTCTGACCTCTTGGATACCACTCCGACGGGAGTAGGGTATCTGGTCTGAATAACACTCTCTCATGCCCATGAAGTGACTGTAGGTAACGTGTCCTCCTACTGGTGTTCTGCCACGTGCAGTATCTGCCGACTCAAGTGGACTCCCTATCTCAGCACCCAGCGTCGAAATGCGATGAGCCCTGAGAGTCAGGCCTCACTGTTAACAGTCTATGCACATGGGTGAGTGTCTCCGGAGGGAATAGTCTCCCTATATTTAGAGAACACTAACTCCGGCATCAAAACATGGTGGAAGAGTATGCTACGAAGCAGGAAAGCAGGCTTCAAGAGACTGAGTATCTAGTGGGCTCTACCGCTCTGTACTCCGGGAGCACAAAAAAGGGTGGCCGTCCAATGTGCGAGTGAGTACTCAATTGGTGTGTTTGGCTCATGTGAGTAATTATCCTAGTCACCTTGAACCCAGTCCCTTGAACGGCGTCAGGTCAACAACAAGTATTACAGCTGTGGGAAAGGATACCCTCGAGTTAAAAAAAAAAAAAAAACTGTTTATTCTGTTTAACTGGAAGTAAACAGAGTGTTGTCATGCTACCTCCTAACATTGACAAGAGCTTAGGGAAACCAAACCTATGCTGAGCCAGGTAGAGGCGACTTAGTCCTAGGCTAACAATGACAGAGTTGATGAGAGCTGTGAAAAAAAAAAAAAAAAACTGGTACTACTCCCTACACATGTGTTGCCCAGAAGGGGCTACAGTGTCTCTGTGTGTAGACAATGTTTAGCAAGGGTTGATCTTCAGCACGAATGCGGTGCAGATAAGCTGGTAAGGATGGTTCAGCAACGAGTCATGGTGGAAACCAAGGAGATGTGGTTCCTTCGGCACAAATGTAGTGAAGGATGACAGTGTTTTGGAGTGAGGCGAGCAGGCTAGTCATAAACTCCGACAAGGGCAGCGGTGAAGAGAATGAAGTCTAAACTACTGAAGTCTGGACGACTGCCGACTGCGGGCGTGTTACCTACTATGTATACTCTTGCTGGGCCTTCCCTTTCAGTCAGCTTAATAGAGGTGGCGTTGGAGAGGGGGTTGCTGTAGAATAGCTTCTTCACGGCGTGACATCACTGACCAGCTTGGAGAATCGAAATGCTGCGAATTGTATTTATAGAGCCATCTAGTTGCGTGCTGTGGAACTCTGTGCCTTGGATACATAGTCTCGGCGGCCTGTGAATAATACAACCTCAAGCTGGAACGTCCCTTGTTGAGCCGTGCAAACAGTACAATCTTGGGTTCCGTGATGCGTGGTAACACTGAAAACCCCATTGGAATCAGGTAGCAAGACTTGCTTACTGATGAGACAAAATCGTAATATCATTGTTGGAAGGACGACATGCGTCAATTTGCCCCCTCTCCACTGCGACAGAGGCTCATCCTTAGGAGCAAGGCGAAAAATAATTCTTGTGAAGGAATGTCGAACTGTCCCCTCAAGAACAATTAATTTTCCTCCCAGTAGTGGTAAGGCCTCTTTGAAGGGCGGCCATGCCCACCCCTAGAGAACATCCGCTGTCATCCTCTTTATGCTATCTTTCCCCTTATGCCTCGCCACAAGGTTGGACAGGATAAAGCTACCATACAGGGACTAGCCCTGATTGGAGGCCTGAAAGAGAATGGATAGAGTGCCAGCCAGGTGTATTCCTGAAAGAAAGAGAAAGCAGCACTGCAGAGAGGTGCAACGACAAGCTCGTCCAGCAGAAGCAGAGATTTATACTTCCAGTTACTGTGGTGCATCCTGTGCGCTGCTTCTCCACTGCCTCCTTTGCTGCTTAAGAAGCCAGTGGCTTATAACCAGCCCACAGCCGTAGAAAAGGTGGTTTAACGTCTGGAACCCAAAATCAGCTACACACTCCCCAGAGTACAAACCTGGTCAACCCCAACTAGCGTTCCTTCCCGTACTCAAAGGGCCACTATAGAACTGCCAAAGGCAACCACTTCCACTCTCAAAAACAACCCTGTCACATGGACGATGCCTGCTTCCCAACCATCTGGGGGGAAAGGCTCCGATGCTTTCAAACTCCAGAAACAACCATTAACACAGCCACACACTAGGTGAGGCACAAATGGGAATTTCACACAATTTGTACAAACAGTTTAAACCAGCATGCACACACGTTTGTAACTGTGTACCATTTTATTTTGTTTAATAATAGGCACAAGTAGAAAATAACATGTATACTGTACACAAAAATGCCACAATGTCACATATTTTTTAAGTTATGTTATTGGCCAATATTATTATTTAGATCTATTAGAAAAGTGTTAATTAATTCAGACGTGTATTAAATGTCATTTAGCATAGAGATACATTTTACATACCCAAAAATTTTTATTAAAATGAATATACATGGTGTTTTTCTGTATTTTACTTGCGTGTTTGTCATCTTGACTGTTATTTCATGAATATGGGAGAAATTCAGCCAAAGGAAGCATGACATCATTAAAGTTGGATGAGTGTCACATGTGACAATGTAACAATAAATCATTCGTCAATGAAGTTTGTCCAGAATCAACCCCCTGGCCTTGGTGTTCATGTGATATCACTATGCAGGAGAAGGAATACGGAAAAACGACATGGAGCAATCGGTAGGGTTAGTAATTTTGAATGAGTGAAACAAGTGTTAATTGGGATATTATTTGTTGATGCGTGCAACAACTCTGAGAAGATGGAGTCGCTCAAGCCGCCGGCCCTTCTCTTAGTGAAACAGGCATGCTCCAAGTGACCAGACTTCCCACAGAAATGACAAACCATCTTGATGTGCCTACATTTGTCTGGATTATGTTCTTCCAGGCACCTCCACCACGATTTACTTATGGATAGTGGGTCATTTGTGGCTTGTTGCTCTTGTACTACGCCTGTTCTTCTAGCATGTGCCATGTTCTGTGACCTTCGGAACAGGTCCACGCACTTCTTCCCCCACTCCTTTTAAGTTACGTTAGTTTATATACTGATGACTCAAACACTTTATCATTACCATCTCTCATATTTTCAACATCCTGCCCTGTGGTCTCAATCAAAGTGGTTAAATCTACTGCCACTTTATAAAAGTAAACTTTTCTTTCAAAAGGAGGGTGTGCTGCACAGTTTATCTTGCACCGCGCACTTGAGGCTATCCCTCAAAATTCTGTCCAAGTCAGGGGAATTGTAGTAAAGTGACAACTTCCACAGCTCATCCAAATATTGCGACACAGTTTCCCTCTCACACTGGTCTCTCTTATGGAACTTAAGAGATTCCACCACCTCATTTGGTTTTGGTTTGAAATGGGTAGGGAGTAATAACCCTACTTCTTAAGTAGACTTCGGTGCAATCAGTGATGTTTCTAGTCCATATAGTTTGGAACCTGCAACTGAGTAAAATATTGCTTGTTGTTCCACCTCGTTTGTTACTTTATTCGTGAGAAAATACAACTGTAGATGCTCAGCATGTTTTCCATGAGTCATGTCGCAGCACGAACTTGCCAAACGCAGCAATTAAACTTCACATTTCCATTTTCTTCATTGCCACTGTTATGTCTCTTCTCTCAATTTTTATCATCATCATACAGATACATTTTGCCACCTTACATACACATGCCGACAATAACAACTGAACAACTGACTACCTCACTGGTAACAACACAGTCTACCTAACTTTAGATACACCCAAACCAAGCCACATCAATACATATACCACACCATGTTTAATCATCTCTTGTGTAAAATCAACATACTTTTTGCATGGAATATTAATTTAATTGAATAGTCAGATGTCTTCCAAATAAAATGATACCCTACACGTGTACTAAACTTCCGCTTGTCATAAATGTTTAAAAACCACATGGTGACTGAGCACAAAGTCCATTTATAGTGACTTCTTGCAGGAAAATCAAAGGATTTGTTTGACGCATCACAGTCCTTGATACTGACCTGTTTGCTGTCAAGGTGACTTTCGGCGGATGCTAGGTTAGGCGTGTCCTAGTGGTTGGCATAGTCGTGACGGGGGACAGGAGCCTGGCCATCATAGACTACACTGGACGAGTGGTTTTTTGACATGGGATGAAGTCGGGCTCTGTGAGTACTACCTTTGGCTTGCTTGATTTGTACTACTCGGGGTGGCGGTCCTGATCGACATTTGGCCTGTGTTTGTGGGAGCATGTTATGAGTTTCAGACGGCAGTATACTCTGAGTTGTCCCGGAGCTGGTCGAGTGGGTTTGATTCAGTGCACGAGGTGCAGCGGCCTGTGTAGTTTGTGGCGTTCGAGGTGTTCCCCAGAACCAGAGGTTGGTGATACCCAGGGAGGTGGTTTGGCCGCTGATGAAAGCTTGTAAGACTGGGTGTATTTCCCCGAAGCTCTTGTTTGGTGGCTGGAACGTGGCATGCTTGTAGGTAGGTACTGCAGAGATGGAGCGTCTATGGAGTTCAGCTGCTTGTTCACGCTGGGCCTATCATTCGAGCCTAACCAAGGGGGGGGGGGGGGTGTTAAGCTCCAGTGGAGATATAGAAGCAGCCTTTTCCCTTTTCACCCTCTTACTAACATCACTATGACTGGTAAAGGGCATGAAGAAGGACAACTATCGGGCCTCTCCGAGGTTTGGCAGGTAATGTGTATCAAGTGTAGCACTTGTAGGTGAAGTGACTGGCGTCCAGTGCCATATCTCACCCTAAAACCCCGACACTGGAGTGCGGTGGTTCTCCGAGCTGCATTAACACTGGCTGCCTACACAACACAGGTGTTGTCCCACAAGGGTTTGTCTGCCCAGTCTTGGAGAGCTACTCCCCTCATCACCTCTAGTGTGCACTGAGACAGGTAACCTCCAAGCTGGCAAGCTGACCCAAATGGGATTGTGTACCCAGTGTCGTGGCTCTACTATTCCCTCCACGTGTTGCAGAGAACAGGTGACCTTCCAACTTTGATGTGGTAAGTGTTCCAGGAGAACGGGCCTCCCCAAGACCCGGAGAAAGAAGTATGTACACCTCTCGGCACCTCTAGTGTGCGGAATGAAGAGTAAACTCCGGACTGGTAGGCCAGCACCCAAGGAAGCGGTATCCTAGTGATGTGGCTCTACCATTCTCCACACGAGTGCGGTGAATTGGGGGGGGGGGGGGGGGGTCTTCCAAGCTTGTTTTTGTTAAGGTGTTGGGAGTTGCGACGGTAATTATAAAACCCGGTCACCTGTCATCTCCTAGATGGGTCTGATATCAGCGAGTGAGTGAAAACAGTGTTTATTTCTTTCCAAGGAAATAAACAGTGATGCAGAATGGATTCCTTATCTCCTCTCCACTAGAGTTTAATGGAAGTTGTACACCCTATGCAAACACGTGAAGGCTACCTGTATTTAATCTGCTCGGAGCAGGCAGGAAGCTGGTGTCTTTACTATTCACTTTCCCTAGCTCTACTCAGGTGTCCTGAAGGGACGGGCATGTGTCGAAAATGTTCTGGTGATGTTGGTTCTTCAGTGGTGAGGAGCTTCAAGGATCTTCGGCACTGAGCCGGTTGTGGTAAAGAGCAAGGCAGGAGCCTATGGTTTCTTCTGCACCACGAGCGTGTGCGGTGAAGGAACAAAAACTGATAACGAGCCCTGGAGTGGCCCGGTATATATACGCTGCTACGATGGCGGCATCCCTTTGACAAGGCAGCTGGGGTTGATGTGGAGAGAGATGCGACAGGTGCAGTGGTATGGTATAGATCCTCGGCGTGAGATGTCCGTGGCGATTACTGGATCCAGGTTCAAACCTCGGCGATGGTATCAGTAGTGACCTCTAGGCATGTATTGGTACTTGTTGATCCTGCTGCATGGTCTCAGTGGCTCGGCTGGTGAATAGTTATATCTGGTGTGGTGCCTTGATAGATAGAACAATCAATTTCTGACGTTTCATCAATAGTGGCTGCAAATCAAACTTCATTGAACGTCCCCAGTTCATCGTACAGATGAGTCGAAGCGAAGTCAATTTATTAATAAGTAGAAAGACGTCATCCGTCATGTTACTGAAATATTAATTTTTTCCCAATAGATACAATTCTTTTGAATAAACTGATGAAACCTCATTGTTGCCAATTAATGGGTAAGCACATAGCGTCTGTAACTCACGGGAAGTGCCATGTTTGAGTTATTAATTACTGAAAGTTGTTAAGAAACCAATTTTAATGACCATATTTACTTTCCTCTGTCTCAAAAATAACAAGTTTTTTAAAATTACATATAAATATTCACTTCAAAATTTTATGTAAGGGTTAACAAGATTTAGTTTCAATGAAATAACTTGGCTCTGCACATGCTACTCAGGCTCAGAGAGTTGAATTTGACTGGTCTGCCTTCAGTCTGTCAGCTGACTGTGTGCGTGATTAATAACCTTGCCAGGCACCTACTGACCACACTAGACTGCTTACCTCTCCTCCACCAGCTGACTGCATGCTCAATCCATACAGCTCACCAGGCTTTTACAACCACACCCGAGGACTGTTTGCATATTAAGTATTAATTGCCATATTTGTACATACATAAATGCATACACCTTTGCAGTGGACATTTTGATACAGGCCATTCACTGTAAAGTGAGCACGTTTGAAAGCCCTCTTGTTTGGAATAATAGTCAATAGATATTATTTATTTTAGCCTTAGGCGTTAACTTCCGATTGTGGAGGATTATAAACACTGTGTTTATAACTTACTTGGAAATTTTTATTACAAAATATTGTTTAAGGATAAAAAATGGCTGAATGTAAAAAGTAACTTGAGCCTTAAAAGTGCTCACTTTACAGTGAATGGCGTAAAAAATCTGCAGATATTGTTACCATCTTAATACAGTAGACAAATGTGATGTTTGCAATACTCTGCTGAGGTCAAATACATGTGTCGCTTCAAAACTCTTCAATATGCAAACAATTTTTTTTCCTTATATTACTAGAACTGTGAATGGTTTATATTATTAAAATCAAGTGTTCTGTCATTAATGTTGTACACCATAACAGTGATTACATGGTGCTTTTTTATTTATTGAATAACACAGCAGACTTATGTAGTGGATGCAAACATTAAATAAAGTTACGTGGCAATGTTGTTATTGACATGAGGCAAAAGGATATGCGAATGGAAGAAAGAAGAAAATACAAAGGTTAAGGGCTTACAAAATGCTCACTTTACCATAAATAGGTTACATGTAGCGCGACAAGCTTGTAGCATTGCAGCTAGATATATATAATTAGTATATTCGGGAGGTATTTCAATTGTCTATATTCCAGTCAAGGATAGTAATTCATGTAATATTTGAAAGGTCATGGCAATGACAACTTGTATGTATTTCATATATTTTCGTTTTTCCAAATTTATTATTTTTCTTTCCTCATTTCATCAGTAGTAACAGATGTCAACAACAGACGTCAAGCACATCTTTTCCTTTTCACTGGGTTAGTAAACTAAAAACATCGCCACCGCTAGGCACAACATGGTGAAACGAGGAAAATAACAGAGGTCACCTTTAGCTGTGACTGACTGCTCGAAAACAATACGTTTTCAATGAGGAAACTTTCGACTAATATATAGGGAAGCATGACCTTTCTCAGGTATCACAACAGTTTGTGGCAGCATAGTTGTTTGTCAGCTGTCAGTCAGACAGCCTGCAACGAATGATCACGTTACTCGCGCCGACCAGCGCCCGCGACTAACCTTCTTTTGTATTTCGGACATTTCAGTTCAAATATCTATTAAATTTATTTTCCATTTGTGCGAGGAGTCAATAGCGCGCTGGGAGAGAAAAGTAACGATTCTCTCTCATCTTCGTAACTCTTGAAGTGAGAAGTTTTGTTTTATGAAGGCTGCCATTCTGTCTTGTTTATTTTTGTTGTTCGTCAGCTGCGAATATCAATAGTTTGTTTTGCCCAGATGACAATAAATCTCTAGTAAACATTTAACTTCTCCTTTTATTTATTGGTAATCCTGGTATCAACAAACTACCATCATTATTATGTAGTCAAAGTCTCCAACTCACGCTGAGCTATTTCGTTGGTGTTTACTGAGTACTACGAGAGGAAAGGACAGTTACCTGTTACAAGCTGACTCTTTCTCCTCATTTTAATGAAATTGCAAGTATGTAAAGGGTGCGGATTGTCAACAATGATTCAGAAAATCATTCCAAAAACATTACTAAATTGGAGTCCAGAAAAACTGAGTGTAATAAATTTTCAACACAGCATAATCAGAAACCAAAAGATATGCAATTCATAATAACATAAGCAAAGGGGGAAGGGAAGAAAGCCAGAGCACAATGACAGGACCAAACCAGAGCACAATGACATGACAAACACGTGACAGTAGTCATGCGCAGAAACATTCAGCCACCTGAGGGGTAAAGGGTGAGCAGAGTAAATAGGTATTGATTATCACTTATGGCCTATGAGGTAATATCCATTTTTAGATGTGTGTTGCATCCATTAGAGAACTCACAAAGAGAAATACAACGTGCTGCAACCAAAAAGTGTGCAGCAAATTTATTTTTTAGCTGAATTCCCTCAAATTTTAATTTTTTTCAACCATTCCCCAATAACACATTGTTATAACAAGAGGTTACATTAAATGGAGTCAATAATATAGATAGATTATATATTGTAGTTAAATGTTGTTATTTAGGCACAGAGTTTGGCCATTCAGGTTTCAATAAAATGACAATGAGGATTTTCAGAGGAAGGTTATTTTCACTTGAAAATGCACTTTTGTCACCAGTGAACATTGACGTGTCTCTCGAGAAATCAAAGTATTACAATGTGCGTGTGCAGGCTGTCACATCAGCGTACTCTGACATTAGTACATTGAGTTTTGTGTGCAACACACGGATGTGTCTCATTTACTAAACCCTTGAAAAAGTTGCACTGTCATCCTATTATGTTTATGCTACTGATGCAATGACTCAAATAAAATAATAATTTTGGAAAAACAAACAAGTACAATATACCAACAAATTATTATTGCAATGATCTTCTAAATATTAAATGAATTAATATCCTTTGCAGAGAAATATATAGCAAATAAAAATAATTCCCTAATATATAAATTATATCGTATAGCAATGCTACAAGTTGCTCTCTTCATTATCATAAAATTCCTACTGATTGTTGTTTTGAAGAGCTTAAAATTGCCATCTTTTTGTAGATAGGCTTATTTGATGAAACAGTTTGTCATATGTACCCAAAATTGCAGTAGCCACAAATTCAAAGTTTTTTTTTTTATTGGAAAGTAGAGGATGTGTTTGTACCCATTTTAGTATGTTATGGTGTGTTACAACCAGAACCTGATGTGTAAAGGTTATCATTATATATACTTAAGAATGTTTTTTGATTTTCTTATTTCTACAATGCTTAAATGAAGTTTTTATTGTATTTCCAGGAACTAAAAATTGCATTGAATTCTATAAAAGAAAAAGAAGTTGTAATCAGAAATAAAGATTTGAAAATTGAAAACGTAATTTCACAAATGAAAAGTTTGGAACAAGAAATTAATAATGTTAAGCTATCTTACAAAAAAGCTTGTTGTGAAAATTCGGTGAGTTTTGTACAATTTATCTCTTAAATATTATTATGCATTACTTTGTTTAACTACTATGGCAGGTTATTTATACTTTTTTTTTTTTAAGGAAGTTTTGTATGTCTACTATTTAAATTGTGCTATTAGGTCTTGCAGAACAATTTGGAATATCATAAAGCTGAAGCAGAGAAACTTGAAGGTCACAAGAATATGTTAGCCAAACAACTTGAAAACTCCAAGAATGATTTTAAGAATCTTGAGTCAGAAAATCAAGCCTTGAATGTGAAACTTCAGGATTATTCAAATATACAAAAATCCATTGAAAATGAATTGGCAGATGTGCAACATCAATTAGCAGAAAAAAGGTTAGTAAATTTTAGTCATAAGCTGGAAAAGTACTTTACTGAATTGTCAGTATTGTTTAAATTACAATATAGCAATTACAAAATTGGATTTTTTTTTCAGCTCTGAATTGGAATCTGTACTGAGCAGGTACCAGGTAGAAACTGAAGAATTGAAATCATTGGTTGTATTTCATAAAGAAAAGTATGAAAAAATTGAAGCTGATCTACATGAAGTAGAAGTCATGGATACTGAACTACAGAGAATATTGTGTGACAAAGATAAAACAATTACTGATCTTACATCACAAGTAGGTGGCTATTGGTGTTTAATATAGATTTCTCTAATTGTTATTTTGTTTGACTGACTTTCATGTAGATAGATCTTTATTTTCATTTTAAGATGTAATCTAACACAAATTAAGTTTTTTTTTCTTGTAGTCCAACTTTCCAGGTGGTTGGTTTTTTAGTTCTAGGGGATTACTGTCGGCATGAGCTGTTATTTTGTAAGCTGTTTTCATGTTTTTGTGATAATCTACGTCCAACATTTTATTTGAGAAATCAAGTGAGGGATGTAAAGAAATGCTTATTCTTTTTTACTTCCACAAATTATCGTGATCTTTTTGCAGAGACACTTCTATTTCCCTAATTATGTTGGTGTCCATTTAATTTCCTGTTAGATTTGCATTTTTCCTTTTGTAACTTTCTTGTTTAGTTTGTCTTGGCTTCCTTAGCTTTATTTGTTCTTTCTTTGTTAATTTTGTTGCTTTTGGTTACTTACTGGAGTGAGTGAGTGAGTGAAGAGATTTGGGTGGCTCGTAACAGTGAAGCCAATGAGGGTAATTGAGGTGAGTATGAAGCAATGCCAGAATGAAAGGACAAGGGAAACGGGCGATCCCGAGAAAACCCGCTGACCAACGGAATCATCCGACACAATTCCTACATGCGAAAATACTCCTGCCAGAGATTGAACAAGGTTTGCCTTGGTGGGAGATGAGCAGGTTAACTGCTCAGCCACAGCGGCCCTTACTTAACGGATGTGTGCAACAAATTCCTTCCTGGTAGCTTTGTAAAGGTGTAGATACACATGTGCTGCACCATGTAATACTTCATTGCATCCTTACGCAAATGCAAACTGGAGTGACGTTTCGTTAGGGCGAGTAAGGCAAGCAGTACTTGCCCAGACATTTTCCTGACAGTGTTATTTTTAACAATACTGCACACTATAAGAAAACAACTTGTTTGTTGGCTAGCAAAACCAAGATGTTTTGAAGTGCTATAAGTAATGCTTTCAGCAGGTAGGCAGTCGCAATGGTTTCGCAGCCGACGGAGGGGAGGCAGGGTAGGAAAACCACCTGGAGAGGGATGAGGGGTTATGGCTGTGTCAACCTGTGTTAGAAGCTTTCTTCACTGAACTGAAGCAGACATAGCCCAATCTGACCTAGCCTCAGGCAGTTGGTGCGGTGTAGTTTACAGTAACTAGATTGATGCGTGGGCAAGTTCGTGCCCACAACACGAATCGTATTGTTTTTATTTAATTTGGTTTTGGTGCTGAGAATGTTACACATATTTGTGTGCGATCAACGTCACTACTGCCCCCTGCTCACAATAGCTTGCTCATGAAATTATAGCACGCATCGCCATTGGCAAACTGCGCTGCAATGAATTCCTGTAAACTCTGTCAAATGTTGTAATTTGCAGTTCAGGGTTCCCACGAACCTGAAAAGTCTGTGAGAGTCCGAAGAAGCCAGGAAAATTAATTTGGTCAGCAAAATCCAGGGAAGGTGCTGGAAAAATGTTGCAAGTCAGGGAAAATAAACAAAATATTGTCAAAAGTCAGGGATAGTGTTAGTTTGCAAAAAACTTACATAGAATTATTGTGTTTTGTTATATTCAGAAAATTATTTCAGAGCCTAACTTTTGGTCTGTTTTAAATGTTCAACATATTAATTCTTTGTCTCATAAAATGCTAGAAGGCAATTTGAGGTGAGTATTAGAGGGCTATGGAGATAGTGGAGGACATAAATAAATGTAACTGTTTGCTGAGGTTTATTTTTGCAGTAATGGTTGTGGCATTGGTCAAGAAATTTTGCAAAATTGTGGTCAGGGAAATTAATTTTCCATTTCTGTGGGAACCGTGCATTTGCCAATGGTGGCTCACCTCATTTTCCATGAAAGATAGTGGCATTGTTATATGATAAAGGAATCAAGATGCCTGCGTGAACTGCCTTCAGAGCATACACAATTTACAGGAAAGCAGTAACTGTGCAAGACATATTGGCTACGACACTTTGTTTTCTATCACTCTGGAGATTCCTACAGCAATTTGCCATCCTTGTTTAAAAATAAAATTGTAATTGTGCTCATTAGTAGAGCACCATATATATATATTCTCCTTACCATGGTACGACTCAGTTAATTTTAGCATTGGAACTTCATTCCATTTCATGGTTAAATGTGCTACTACTCACAGCTCTGGCTCATACTCTAGTGACCTTTCACGGGGCATGTCGCCACATCTGTGTGCGCAGTTCCATCTACACTGAGCAACATGTGTGTTCAACACCCTTCAAATTATTCGTGAAAGTACTGACTTTAGATTAATCAGGGTGCACTTGTGCCACACAGTCAATTGTACAGCTTTATATTGGATGCACATGTTGCATGAACACATTGAATTTCACGTTGCAGTGCATGTGTACACACACCCTAAAGATATAGTTTATTATAATTTTTCAGCCACATAATATTGTTGAAGTCAATTATATTTTAATATGTATCTTCATTGATCCTATTAGTGGGACTCCCAAGTTTCTGGGTTGGAATCTTTTTCTCTCTGCCATTATTGTCTGATGAGGATGATGTTGATGGGACATGAAGATGGGGCAATATCCCGTTATCTGGGTGAAATGACATTACCCTGAAATGTCCCTCGTTCCTGATTGAGTTCAGCATCAGGTTGTTTTCCTTTGAGTTTGGCATCAGATGGTTTTGCAATGGGGTGTGTAGTTTGACACCCTGGTTATTAGTGCTGGAGTACAGCTTTCGTGTAAACCAACCACATGATGGCAGGTCCACAATGTACTTACATGAATCCCCATGAGGGGTGTGTCAGTTTCTCGGTCCACAATGAGTATCAGTGGGTGCAGTTTTGAGTAATACGTTAATGCACATCATGGTGGTCTACGACTTTTAAAACTACTCCCCTCTCGCTCATGGCTCATTATGCAAGTATTAATGATGTGATTCTCGTGGTGGGAGCTTAACTATGTGGATGCTCGGGCCAGGAAGTGCAGGAGTGAGAATGGGTCTACTTGTGGGTCGACAAAATACAGAGCCTGTGGTGGCACAGAAGAATTAGGTTTTTATGGTGGCATGCGAGTAGGGTGGTGAGAGACTAATGAGGCAGAGTTAGGTCTCGTGAAGGTGAAGTGGTAATTTGGCAGTGTGGGAGGCAAAGCGAAAATGGCCCAAGGTGTTGTGAAGCATCCTGGTCAGTGTTCCTGTGCTAAGCTGGTGGTATTCTGCGGTGTCCATGTGCTTGGTGGAGAGATGTTAGTAGCTTGCAGATGGGTGGCTTTCTTGCTTAACTCATTATATACTCGCAGGTGCCTGCATCTTAGTTCATTGAGCCTGGGCAATATCGATTTTCTCTGTTGTTCTTCTTGTAACAGGTTACTGTCCTGTCCTCTCGTAGTTCTCAGTAAACACCAACGAACTAGTTCAGCATGAGTTGGAGACTTTGACTACATAATAATGAAAGTTTGTTGATACCAGTATTGGCAATAAATAAAAGAAAAAGTTAAATATTTACTGGAGATTTATTGTCGTCTCAGCAAAACAAACTATCTACACTCGCAACTGATGGACAACAAAAAAAAAAAAAAGACAGAATAGCAGCCTTCGTAAAACAAAAATTCTCACTTCAAGAGTTACGAAGATAAGAGAGAATAGTTACTTTTCTATCTCAGCACCCTATTGACTCCTCGCACCAACGGAAAATAAATTTAATAGATATTTTTTTAACTGAAATATCCGAACTACAAAAGAAGGTTAAAGTCGCGGGCGCTGGTCGGTGCGAGTAATGTGATACGTGAGAAAAGTCGTGCTTCCCTATATATTGGTCGAAAGTTTCCTCATTGAAAACATATTGTTTTCGAGCAGTCCGTCACAGCTAAAGGTGACCTCTGTTATTTTCCTCGTTTCACCATGTCGTGCCTTGCGGTGGTGATGTTTTTAGTTTACTAACCCAGTGAAAAGGAAAAGATGCGCTATTGTCCTATGACTGTCTGTTATTGACGTCTGTTACTACTGATGAAATGAGGAAAGAAAAATAATAAATATGGGAAAACAAAAATATATGAAATATAAACAAGTTGTCATTGCCACAACCTTTTAAATATTACATGAATTACTATCCTTGACTGAAATATAGACAGTTAATTTACTTCCCGATTATACCAATTAGATATATCTAGTTGCAATGCTACATCCTCTCTGCTTAGTGAAGGGGCACGGGGCAAGGTGATGACTCAAGTATGGGCACTTACTATACCTATGGAAGTGTGTCCTAAGTGTAGTATAGAGGAAGAGAGCGGGCCTTCCAGAGAACCAGAGCCCCTCTCTAGTACCAATGTTTGGTAATTGGGTCACTTCTCAAAGGAGGATGTCATTCCACCTATCTCCACAGGAGCGACCTAGCACCCTCTCTCTTTCACCCCTCTCACCCCTCTTTCTGTCTGTCTCAGCCACACACCTTCCTTCCTCCCCTTACATGCTTTCGAGAGGGGTAACTGTTGTCTAGTAAAAGAAAAAACATGTCCTCTCTCTTTGCCACGCTCATTTTTTCTCACGCCAGCCACAAAGCTCAAAATAGTTACAACTATCATCACTTGTATTTCAAAGCAAATGGTTTTGTCTGGAAATGTTATGCAATACATTTCAGAGAGGAATTATCATTTGCAAAGATGTTTTCTTTTGTGATTAAAGGTAGTTTTTTCCCTGTAAGGTTGGTGTTTCATTGTATCTGGCGTAAAATCAACATGATTTTAAAACGTAATATAAATTTAACTCAGTGGACAGCATCTTCGCAAATAAAATGATATGCCTAGAAACATGTACTTGACCTACCCTTGTCGCCAAAAATTGTTTGAACATCGAGCTACTTGTATTACCAAGAGGAAAGTGTATTTTCAGTAACTTTTTGCAGGGAAATTGTAGGATTTATTAATTTATTTCAATAGACATGCATCTTTTGAATAAACTGTAAAAATGCAAGGGCCTATTCAACACCTTTGGTTGTTTAATAATGGGTAGGCCTATGCATCGAGCATGAGTGCAGTGTAACTCGTGAAAAAATCAGAGAATGTGGTTTTGAATGATTAATTATTAAAGACCGTGAAGAAGTGAATTGTAATCTTCTTATCTATTCATTTCTGTCTCAAAATTGAAAGTTTTTTTGCAGTGGAGTATAATTAATTACTTTAAAAGACAGACATTTGCCTCGCGCACAAGGTGTCTGTAACATGTAGCGGCACCTGCCGCCATGAACATACTGCTCGATCTGTAAATTTTCAGCACACTATCAGATAATCAAGTGGGTGTGGGACATTCAAAATTTGACTTGCATTCAAAGTCATATTAGTTCCATTTTCAGAAGGTTTGAAAGTTTTAGTTCAGCTTGCATTTAGTGTCAGATTACAACCAATTATGTAGAGTATTTTAATATGTTGTATTATTTATTTAAATGAGTTTAGGTGAAAGGTTTTTTAATACATTTTTTTCTAAAATTTCCATTTTTATTGTGCTAATTGCTAAACTTTATTCACAGATAATGTACAGCTCTCATTATACCAAAAACAAAGTCTAATAAGGTCAGAAGTTGTATTTTATTGATAAACATATCAGAACCCTCATCTACTGAAATTCCACATGTATGGAAATTTTTTGACACTCTCCTGAAAAACTGTATATACAGAGTCAACTGTATTGTTATTTATATCATGATGCAACTGAATAATAACAGCTGCAAACAGTAGCTCCATGTACTAACATGATGAAAATATAAACTGTGTTTTAGAGCTGTCAGCTATTACTTTATATGGACTGGAAAGTATGTTTTTGCCAGGTGGACATGTGTTTGGTCACCTTTGATATTACATATTTTTGTTTCAGTTGCAGTTGCTAGCCACAGAAAAAGCTGAGAATGCCAGCAAAGTGTCAAAACTGACTGCAGACAAAAGTCTTCTGCAATCTAGATTATCTGATGCTGAAAACCTTTTTGCCAAAGAAGCTGAACACAAAGCTCTTCTGGTAAAAGAACTAGCAGCTGCAAATGCCAATGAACAGAAACTTGAAGAACGCATAAACCAACTTCAATTGGATGTAGAAAGTAAATGCTGTTTGATTGAGAATGAGTGGAAAGGAAAGATGTCTTCAGAAACACAGCGGATTGTAAAGGAAATGAAGGAAGCTGAAGAAAAGCTAAGAGCACAGTTGGATCAGAGTTTGAAACTTGAAGTAGAGAAATATGCAAAATGGCAAGCTGAGTTTTCTTCAGACATGCAAAAGAGAATTGATGAATTCAAGAAAGAAAGTAATGAATTTGCTGAGATGAAGGCAAGATTGGAAAAAGAAGTTGCAGAAAAAGATGACACATATAAAGTGGTGATTGAAGAAAAAAATGTTCTTGTGATTGAAATCAATGAGAAAGAAGAACAGGTCAGTAAACTGCAAGAAGCATTGAACGCTTTAGAAAAAAACAAAGAAGAAGTTGTTGTTACTCTGACAAAAGAGCGTGAAGAAGTAGAAGCTAAGCGTCTAAATGATTTGAAGGTATTTATGAAATTATTATTTAAATTTTAACTGTAAGGATATTAATAGTCCAGTTGCTAGTATTTTGAGATATTGTTGCTGGTGGATGACTTTGATTTTAGATATAGTATACTCTTCTTTTATCTATGATTTGAATATTCTTTTGGATTATATGTGATGTTTTTAAGTTTTATTTAATAGGTAATATTCTTCATATACTTTTTAGAAATTTTTATAAAGTATGAAGAACTGCTAGTGTCATCAATACTGTGTTTTATTTAGGTAGTAGCACTAATTAATTTATTATGAGAGACAAAATGTGAAGAAAAAGAAAATTTTGTATTTTAGGTTAGCCATCAAACAAGTTTTTATTTTGTTTGTTTCGACTACTACTGTTGCAGGCTAACACCATCTTTCTTGTTGTTGTTCTTCAGTTTATAGTTTTGCTGCCATGTCATGGTGTACACATGTGTGATTGCTCCACAAATATATGCACTGCTAATAATAATCAGTTGTCTTATTTACTGACGCACCACATTTGCAGTGATGTGGGTGATGTTTGTATGATTGAGATCATTGAATTAAATTAGTGATGGGTCGAGTTAAGTTTCTTTAGATTCCGATACCGATACCTATTCTTTGGTCGATTCTCGATTCCGATTCTTGTTTTTATGTACACAAAAAAACTTCACATTCGGGCTTCAAACATTTATTTCGCACTCGGCATAAGAGTGCATAAAACTCAACATATAAACAGAATAAAATTCTCTCTACGTTAAGGATTGTAAAACAACTCGAGATGTGCATGAATATGCATGTTTCCAGTCGTACCAACCAATTTTTGATAAAACCAAATCTGATCACCGATCTCAAAGTTCATCTTCTTACGTGAATACAAGTGCTACCAAAGACACTAATGACAGCAGTAATGTCCATTTTCCCTTCATGAACTGGAAAAGTCTTCCAACATATTATATCGCGAGTATCAATGTCACTAATTTACTTAGGAGCAGGATCCTTTTCATGCTGCGGCTTTCTTAAGAAACACATTTCCAACAAATCACTACCTGCCGTAGCAGTAATTCCTTGAAGACCAAGACGGTACAAAAATTACAACAAAATATAACTTTATTCTGCATCTACAATGTTAACAGTACAAAACCTCTCATCTTTATCAACATCCTTTGAAAACGACAAAATATCACGGTATACCTTTCTAGGGTAATAACCCATCCATGAACGCCTCTGAAACATTGTGATGTGTCTTCTCTAATGACACGGAGCTAAGTGAATAAAACTATACCTGAAAGCTACTTGTATACTAACCGTAACCCTTACTCGAAGTACATTAGCACAAATAAAAAAATGACCAGGATCCACACGCTTCTACTACTTACAATCTACAGTCGCAAAAGACTAAAACCCAATGTAAACTGCACAGCAACGCTAACTTTAAGCATTGCTGAGCTACATGGAAGCCCTTATCACCAAACCACATCCCGCCAAGCCGAGCGCTGAGATCCAGCGCGGCACATATCAACTTCCACTGATAACAGCATCCTGCCAAGATATTTTCAATGTTTATATGTTGAGTTTTATGCATTCTTATGCCGGGTGCGAAATAAATGTTTTGCGTCCAAATGTGGTGTTTTAATTTTTTTGTGTACGTTTTTGCAAAATGTGGGGGGTCATTGAGGGGGCAATACAGTAATTAACATTACATAGTGTCATCAACATGTGGGACTTTTGCATACAGATATTACATTACACTACACCCTTGAAAATGGCCTTATAAAACATATAACGCTCATCAGAGATCTTCCTCTTAGGGAATCGTCCAACATTGAATAGTGATAATATTTGTATTGAACATATAAGTTTATATTAATTACAACTTATATTGAGTTAAAGACATGCAAAAGTTAGGGACAAAGACTGTATTCCCCCCTCCCCCTGTGATCCCTTTTACATGCCCAAATGGATATTTTATGTTGACTATGTTGGTGGCTCACGGTTTATGTAGGCCAACATGTCTACAGTTGTGTATTAAAGCACTTTGTTGATTGTATGTGTTACAAATATCTTGGCCGGATGTTGTTATCAGCGGAAGTTGATAGAAGGCGTATGGGGTCTCGGTGCTGGCTGTGGCCGGATGTGACTTGGTGATGAGTCCCATGTATCTCGGCAACGCTTAAAGTTTCAGAGCGTTGTCGCGGAGTTTGCATTGGGTTTTAGTGTGTTGTGATTGTGGGTTGTAAGTAGTAGAAGTGTTTGGATCCTGGTAATTTGTTTTTGTTGTATTTGTGCCAATTCCTATTCCATTTCACTTACAGAAAATAATTTATTTCAATCCTGGTACTAAGAATCTCTGATTCTTAAGGATCAAAGAATCGACTCGACCTATCACTTAATCAAATGAAATCAAAATAATTCCAGCAGCTCATTTATCCCAATTGTTACTAACTCGGCTTATTGTGTGTCGGTGGGTTCTCCACATTGTGGTGTGGGAGGAGGGATATTCCCCTCGTTATTGTCATGGATGAATGAGAGCTTGGGGAGTGTAACCCTAATAACCAGTCTGACTTTCACTGACTGGCAAAGTTGGGCTTGTGCCATTCGGCTGGTATCGAAGATGAGCGTCAATAACAAAGGTGAAGCCAGCATCACGATACACTTCCTCTAGCAGGGCCTTAATATCTAAGTAGAAGCACTCTGGTGTAAAGTGTGGGACATGACGCCATCTGGACTGGAATTAAGTCTGGCCCACTAGGACTTCCACACGTCAACTCTTTACCTTAGATACATGGGACGCAGGTATCCTCCTCTTCTCAGGTTGGCTTGACAGACTCTGGTTGTGGCAGGCTGGTGCTGCCACAGGTTGTTGAAGCTTGTGTGTTATGGGGAGGTTTGGCGGTGTAGGATTCAGTAATGTCTTCCAGAGAAATTCCTATTACTTGGATATCAAAATAAAAATTCACCAAATGCTCAAATGGGATCCTGTTTGATATCAATGTGGGAGGCTCAAATAGGGAGTTTTCCTCTGTGGACCTTGGTTGAGGTGTATTGATTATCTGTTGTTCAATTGTTTTCAGTGCTTGTAATAA
This sequence comes from Dryococelus australis, assembly GCA_029891345.1. Taxonomy (NCBI): domain Eukaryota; kingdom Metazoa; phylum Arthropoda; class Insecta; order Phasmatodea; family Phasmatidae; genus Dryococelus; species Dryococelus australis. Next base: position 47,947,054 of record CM057003.1, read on the forward strand.
ATGGTATCTCTTTCCACTGCGGTAAGTGCACGGCATAAGGCTGACTAAAAGTAAAATAACTTGAGTAAATTTAAAGAAATAATTTAGAAGAATTATATTTCTCTGAACAAAGCCAGTTTGCATAAACGAGCATAGGATGTGCGTAAATCTAAAGTCTGACTTGACCAGTATTCCCTCTGTACAATTACAATCTAGCTTTCTCCAGCCAAGATCGAATGGTAAGGTTCGGGTTCACTCAGACAGTCAGGGTCCTTAGATGGTGTGTAATCCTGCCTTATTGGCTAATCCTGAGAACCAGTGTTATTCATGGTTACTTTCTTTAACTCTGAACTCACTCTGCTGCACTGATTAAGGATCTAACAGGGATTCAAAGACAAGGAAAGAGTAAATTCTGGCAAAAAGGTTTTTAATAATAATTCACGTATTATTGGATAAGGTACTACAATTCAGAATTTAACAACGTGAATACTTTAGGCAAAATAAAATATATTATACTCAAATAAATAAGGATCCAATACAAAAAAATAATAATAATAATTTATTTTTACGGAAGCTTGTCTTGCAAATCCAGGTGGTGGCGACCTGGTGTAACATAAATTATTTACACGGATTTCTTGAGTTTTGAAATAAATAATGTTCGCTAACTAGCCTGAATATCATCCTAACCTTAATTGGTGGTGGTGTCCATAAGGGAACTATGATGGTTTTTTACAAAAAAGGGGGGACTTCACTCAAGTGGTGAATTGCAGCCTGTTAAGGGCTTTAAGGGTGGTCTAGAGGGATGTCGCTGCCACAAACTTGTGTTAACTGAGGTTACATGGAAAGGGGGGTAAAGGAGGGACTTACGACAGCTGAAACCTCAGTGGTTGTCGCTGCCTTGGATGATGCTGGGGAGTCTGGAGACAGCGGAGACCTTGGCGGGCATCGTACCTCCGCTGCAGACGGTAGGTGGCCGATGGAGTCGAGGGTCTTCCGGGTATTACTTCCTCCGGAACTGGACAGTATTGTCGACGGTTGCACCACTACTGCCACCGAGGTTGAGGGACTTTGCCCTAAGCGGGTTTTCTTCGGCTTGTCAAAGCCGGAAGAATGTCGCAGTATACGCTGTCTGCGATCGACTGCCAAGCTCTGCTCTGTCCCGTCTTTTATAGTAATTTTGGCAGTTCTCTGCTCCTCAGAGAAGTGCGGGGGTTTCTAACCCCACCTCCCTCAGTGGAGCTTATGTCATCATCACAGGGCCTCCTGGATCCTTATCGCTGGTGGCGCTCGCCCGAGGCGACAATATCTTCGAGCATCCTGCCCTTAGGGAGGCCATGACTTTCTCTTGATTGGCAGCTTCCTTAGCGGCGCCAAGTTTGAACTGAGCGAGCTTCTCAAGCAGGAGCAACAGCATGAAAACTCATGGTTTCTTTGGGGTGGGATGCTGATGTGACTGTGGATTCGTTTGGTGTGCGGTAGGAGTGAAGGGCACATGAGGCTTAGGAGTGTTGAGACTCTGTCAATGTAGTTTTGCTGTCATGCTAGCTTCTGGGATTTGGCCTGTCCTGGCATTTCTAGCCTATCAGATGGGGTGCAGTCGGCTTTTAATTGGTGCGGTGCCCTGGTGCGAGACACGTCTTGCGTCATTAGATAACTAATTGACAGGTTATGTGCCCAGCATACTTCCACTGCGTGATGAGAATGCAAATTAGCAAGTAAAGTGCCGAGATTGTGATTGTGAACAAGGTCAGTTTTCTCAAAGGACTGAGATAGTAGTAAGCAATTGTTTTGAAAACCAAGAGTGAAGGGGAAGAGCTGCGTGTGTATGTAGCTCACATATTAACTCAATACCGAATGTGAAGTAGGCAGGCTGAAATTACACATAAGCAAATTGCTGGCCTAATCCTCCTTGGACTATTATGGGACAAGTATGGGGCACTAGTAGAAGAATTGGGGAAGGAACCTGACCTCTTGATCAAGTTAGTGAAAACATGGCTCTTAGAAGAGGGTACTGGAGACCGAGATGAGAATGAGGTTATGACACCTGCGGCAATAGAAGGCAGTTAGCAAAGGAGTGCTCAACAATCCTGGGGGCGTGGAAGAGGAGGAAAGTAACAAGGCTGTGAAGAAGCAGAACGTCTGAAGAACAGAAATGCAGAGAAAAATTCTTTAAGGAATGATAATCCATCTGACTCCCATGCAGATAAGAAGTGTTATAGGTGCAATGAGTGAGGGCACATTGCAAAATTTTGTGACAAAGTCTTTAGATGTGGAAGAAGTGGACATGCAGCAAGTGACTGTAAAGAGGAAGGGCAGATAAAGGTTTCAGAAGGTTTAAGTTGCAAAGATAAGGAGGGGAAGCCCAAGCATGAGGCATTAGTGAGTGCTTGTGGGTTGATTGCATCTAAGAAAGACACTGTGGGCTGAGTTGTGGACTTGGCTGCCATAGATCATATTTCAAATAGACATCAGAAGTTGTCAGAGTGAAATAACATTAGGGAAAAGTATGGCAGAAGGGAGAGGATGTGGTACAGTTCAGATAAAAATTACTGATGAATGTGGTTTGCAGGACTTTGACTGTATTGGATGTATTTTGTGTACCTGGTTTCAATTTCATGTTGCTGTTTGTGAGCTGAATGGCAAAAAAAGAAAAAGTGTATGGAAACGAATGCGAATAAGACCTTAGTTTATGACGGTGATGAAATCCTTTGCAAGACTCCCCTTTCAGATGGTCTATAAATTTTGCATTCTTAGGGAAAATAAAATGGTGTCGTAAATGTGAACGCTTCAGGTGAAATTGATGAGGTTGGAGATGGCACCGCCTTGAGAAGTGTGACAGTGTTGTATCAGAGGCTTGGCCACTTAAATGAAGAGTCTATTAGAAGGATGCCTGGATTGAGTATTGAAGTCAAGATGCAGGATAACTGGGATGTTTGTATCAAAGGAAAAATGCCTAAGTTGGGTTTTCCTCTGGCTACTTTCTCATCAGCATAGATTGTCCTTGTAATTTAAGTCTGGGACAGTCTTCTTCCATTTCACTTCGTCACATGGCATAATGTAGTGGAGGCTTGCAGAAGTGCCTCGCTAGGGATTCAGAGGACAGTCCAGGCTGGAATCAGTTGACGGTGTGGGCTGGGGTTTAAGTCTTGACATCCTCAGGGTTGTCAGTGTCCTCTTAAACATCTGTCATGGCAATAGGCAGAAAGGGGTGGGTACTTCATCGCTAGCAAAATTGACATGTTGGAATTATACCTAGTTGCAGATTGTCTCAGGGCTGATTTTGTCCCACACTGCTCTGATTGCTTGCATTGTCTTAAAGACATCCCACTTCCTGTATGCCAATCTATGATGATCTAAATCAAAAACAGTACTAGCAGTGTGCTTACTTGAAAAGCTCACTTACAGTGGTTTGACAATGCTCTGGCAGAGGGACTGTGAAGGGTGCAGGTTGTATTTACTGGTAAGGATACCAACCATAAGTTTGTTAGGTTCTGGATCTGTAGATGGGTGAGACTGTTGTCAATAAAGAGCATGATAGCTGCAGTTTCAGCAACGCGTGTAAGAGTCCACCACACAAACCCAACTCATAAACATTTGTGGTGTGACCCATGCCTTCTTGTGTAAATAATATTTGTTGGCTCAACAAAGTTGCATGTCCCTAGAAGGCATGCTGGTTTTCGAACCTCCCGATCATGAGTTACTGGGTTCAGCTTGTCACTACCATCCATATTGCAGCAGAGGCAGCTGGTTAGGTATTTATTGCTCGGCTTCCTTCCCTTGCATGTGTCCCACTTTAATGCAAGGGTACAATATCCCAGTAGGTAAGGTAAAAAAATATTGCTGTCTCCTCTGCATTGTAAACATCTTGGGGCTGGTAGTTCCTCAGAATGTCTTGGAGCGCAGGCAGCTAAGTTTCCATAGAGCACTGAAGGATTGATGAACTTTCACCACAAATTTTGTGGGCGCTGATGTGATGGCAGTTTTTTGAACTTATCCAGCTTATCTTGCTGTGTTCATTTTCAACTTCCCTTTGTATATTTCCTTGATTAATTCAAATGTTTACAGAAGTATTAAGGTATGGCGCTTTATTCCTTTCTTGTCTTAAATGAAAAGCCCAAAGTCATAGCCAAAACATGAAACATCAATAAATCGCAGCATAAAACAGATATCCAAAACTGTATTTTGTATACAGTAAAAAAGCAGCAAATGTAATAATTGGTTATTTTCAAACCAAGTGGGCTAGATGTTTAAAGTTTTTTCCCCATTACATTTTCACAATTACAATTCTTACCTGACTGAAACTGTCAACATTTGAGTTGGAGAATACATGATACCTCAGCCATTGTAACCTCGGCCACAACTGCACCCCTCTTCCACCACACCTCCAAGTAATGACAGTGGTACTGTGACATGCCACTGGGTCCATGTCTTGATGGGTAACTCCCACTGGTATCCAGTATCCAGGCATGCCTGGGCAGCTGCCATGTGCACTTGATTTGGAAGTGTATCATCACTGTCCTTCTTGCCGACATGCCGCAAGAGGTTGCAACAGCGTTTAGCCCCTGCTGCTCAGAGGGGTGGCTTGCTCTCTCCCTTCTCTCCACTTGCTTGTCCATAGTCGGACCATAAATAAGGAGCTCAAAGCTGCTTAAACTCTTAGCCTGTCATCATTGGCAGGACTTCCACCCCACCTCAGCATTCCTGCAGTTAGCTAGTGTAAGCTTTCTACCACTCTACTATGCCATAACAGATGACCTGCTTCTGTACCATGCTATGGCTCACCCATGGCAGCTTATGAGCCTTGCTACAGGTGATACTCTCACCCCATTAAAACTTACATCTACTGCATCATTATCCCTCAGCTATTTATGTTCTGCTCTTCTGGCATCCATTGGGTACAGTCTGTAGTGTGTCTTACACTTGTTGATGGTCAATAAACAAGCACACAAAACCTGGAAAATTCTATTCTTTTTCTCTGTCAGGTATTCTTCTGGATCTTCAACTCGCTATTTCCTGTTTTGTCACTGTCCGTAAATACTCTTTGAGGGAAGGCACAGACATGCACCTCCGTTTACCTTCTGATCTTCACTCTGCTTCAACGCAACCCATTCTAACATAACATCCAGGAAGGGGCTGCAAGCTCATCAGGGCACCAGCGCTGGAGAGATGTCAGCTGTTCAGATGTCCTGCTGAGGTTTATCCCAAGCACCTACCCAGTTTTACTAACAGAGCTATACCCTTCCTCAAGTACACTTGCTATCACCTCCTCTTTGTCTGGAATACTTTATGCCTTATCATCTGGCTGATGGGTAAAAGGCAGCCTGGAAAGCCTATATTGAAACTGTTTGTCAGGAAGCAGGGCCTGGGAAAGCTTTTGTTTATGTAAAACATACAGAAGGTGCTGCAGAAGAGTGAGGTGTGCTCTTCGGAAGAACACCCAACTGTGGCCACCGAGTTGGACCAGGGTTTGCTACAGGGTACCTGCCGAGTTACTTATTCACTCTGAAGGCCGCCTCTCCACTGCCACCAATCCCTCCCAGCAGAGACATCCTTTGCGCCAGTCCACACCACTGCATGGCCATCCCTTAAATCTGCACCACCCAAGGTTATTAGACAAGTTGTCAATCTACCCAGCACATCAGGTCTGTTGACCATTCACAATCAGCCAAGTATCCCTATAAATAGGGCTCACGCTTCCTGGACCTAGAAACGTAAGTACAGGAAGAATGTTAATGCTTATACATAAGAAATAAGGGTGATAACATGCAATTTTAATCCATAGCCATCTTGCATTTATTGCGCGAAAAACACATTAAATTGCACAAGACATTACAAACAAGGTTTACAATCAAGATATAAAACTGCACAAAAGCCCTAAGGTGCAAATGAGATTATTTGTTGCATCATCTGGATCAGGCCAAAATGAATGTGAAATATTTTAGTAGAAAAGGCAGTATGACATGGCAATTAATTAACGGCCCTTTGTTCGATGAAAAGGTTAGGTGAGCAGCAAGGATGAATAAAAGTTGTAACAAATTATGCTAACAAAATTTCCATATCAAAGAAAGCATAAGATGAAGTCTCTGCAGATGTCGCAGAGCACACCCTTCCTGCCCAAGCTCAAAAAAAGAGCTTCCAAATAGTCATCAGAAGCACAGAACGTACTCTCATGCCGGAAGTAGCTGCCCTATAACCAAGCAGATGTATGAAGGATGGTGCATGATTGAAATGTGTGGCAACAGAAAACAACACTAAATATTGCATTCACATGTACAGGAGTGCACAAGGAAAACAAATAAAACTAACATAGACCCCTCTGAATACTTCATACTTGAGTCCTCTGGGCATTACCTTGACACACCATGCACATTGCATTTATACATGAAACACGCACACCAAATGCATTAACTGTACTGCTTGCCATGCATCTCGTGTGTGTGTGCTACCCATGTTGGTCTCTCATCAGCTGAGGGACAGGGTCAGATGTGAATGATTATGCAGTCATTTGTACAGGTTGTAGAAAGTCTCTTTAGACATATTATAAACATGCAATATCACTTGGAGTACAATCATGATTTTGTACTTGTTAACTTTTCAGGTTACAGTAGGTGTTGACGCCGGCCGGCGCTAGAGCCCATGACAGCGCTCACGTGTCACGTGTTCCGCATGTGCGCAAAAAGGCTGATAATTTTGAACTTTCCTATAAATGTTAATTTCAGGGTAAAATGTGTTATATTGTTTTTACAGTGTTTAATATGTCTTTAAATGTTTTAAAGTGTTTGTACTAATTTTAATTGTTTGGTTATGAATTTTCAAAGTGCCCGCAGCACCCAGATTAAGAACACTTAATATTCTGGGATGAACGCCATCACAAAGAGACATTAAAATTCGTAAGAAAATTATAGAAATGTAAAACAATATTTAATTTAATTTGTGCCACTTTATTTTCAATATAAAATATTTCACTCGGCGTGCATAGCACTTCCGCTTATGTGAGCCCCATAGGCGGCCATGGTAGGTCCGTTGCTTGTATCTGGACAGTCTGTCGAGGAGAGCTGGCAAGGTAAGACACTGTCACGTGCCTACTACAACTTTTGTTCACTGATTTAGGTTTCCATAGTCAATGTAGTTTACCGGTTAATCTTTGCTTGCGTACGTTTTTGCCAGATATTTTCCCCAGCATTATGCTTCCGCTTTACTAATTCTTATGCTCTTGTGACATTTTTAACTTAATCAAGGAGAAGGAGGAGAAAATGTCGGAGAGGTCATGCGACCCGCGCATTTCGAATCAGATGCCATCTGCCTATGTGTATGGCATTTCAGTATAACTTCTGCATAGTTGCTACACACAATTTTAAGAGTTTTATTTTGATGTATGTATTTGAGGGTAGTTTTCGTGTCTGAATATTTTACGGCAACATCACGTATAACCACGTGGTTGACTGAAGCCAAGTCTTTGTATATGCCATCATTGCATTTTAAGAGCTTATTTGTATAACATTGTATGTGCAATAATTTATTTCAGGGTTCTATGTCAGTTTTGTTCAGGGTTCAATGTATTTTTCATGTAAATTGATGCTTTTTGTACTTGACCACGTGATTACAGTAATGTTTGATTTCACCGCCATCAGGCATGTTACAAGTCTGTAATGACTCTAATCGTAAAGAGAATCACTTACCCAACACAAATAATATTTTATCTGAATTTAGTTTGCCGTTTCCACGCAGAAATATTGCAATTTCACCTGCACCACGTGGTCCGCTACGAACTTCATCCAGCGGCATCCGTGCCACCTAAGCTTGTTTTCACCCATGTGTGTGTTTATTGTGAATATTCATCTCATGTCCCATCTTATTTCATGTATCATTCAAGGGTGTATGTAATTGTGTGATTAGTGTACGGTGCAATTATTCCTGTCCTAGCCGGCTTTGTGTATAGCCTGTCACTACACTACCCACGTGCTGGAGGGCGAGCCCCGACGAGTTTGCGTTAGTGATGCCGAGTAATCACGCGTGTTAATGTGTATTAAGGGTTTTAATTTGTATTTCACCATGTCCTGTCTTCAGGGAAAAACCGTCAGTCCACCCTAGCGGCTGTTGGCCCTCTTCCCTTGTGAAGGCTGTGCTTTCACGCACCTTGGTGAGATTATCAATTTAGGCGTGCTCTAGATTATTTACAAATGGGGGAGCATCCAAGCTGAATTGGCTATTCATGACCGAGATAATCATTTCATTGGCACATTGATGTGTATGAACAATATCAATAAAAACAAGTCTACAGTGAACTCAATTTTTTATTCAGTAGTGACAGTATCCTAGCCACATATGTTTTATCAATTGTTTATTTCAGTGATTTTTATTAAAAGTTTATTATTGCCTACGTGTTTATAATTATGCACGGGTGAGATGGACACACGGATCCCAGAACATCCCTGAGAACCCTGAATCTGAATAGTGCTGTGATTGGGAAGTACCGCTGGCGCCCAAATTACCAGTAAGTATTTGTGTCATTGTTCGTCTCGTGTCTCACCTGACGGCGCCAGTGTAATTAAACATGGGACATATTGTTTTTTATTCCAGAAACTCTCGAACTGAAGAAAAACTAGCAATATAAGCTATTGTATTAATTTTCTGATTTGTATTGTTTAAATAAAATTGTCTCTCATGTGTGCCTCCATTCAATCCAGTACAGTCTTAACTGAATGTTATGTATTCATATGATCACAACAAAGTTGGGATTTGATCGTGATATATAACTGGCTGGGGTGTGACATGCTTTGCATATAAAATTAGAAAAATTAAGCATGTAGTAAAAATAATTCTTAAATGGTACAGTTTTCTTTATTAAACATATTTCTGAAAATTTCAGTTCCCTGAATTTGGTTATTTTCTACCAGTTAACATTTGTTTTTGTGAATTTATTCTTTGTAGGCTCTGATGACTGAATTCGATGAAAATATTCTGAAACTGAATAGTGATATATCAGAAAATATGAAGACAATCACTCGGATGGAAAATAATTTGAAAACAAAAGACAATTACATAGATGATTTGAAAGCAAAACTTAGGAGTGCTGAAAATGCACTAAAGGAAGTCACATTTAAAAAGGTATGGTTTATGTACATAATAAGTATTTTAATATTAATTGATCAAATTTTTTGTTAAAATAATTATTGATCTTAGTTTTCTAAAAATGTTTTTTTTTTCTCCAGGAAACCATTAAAAACACAAAGGACATTCCACGTTCAACCAGTATACTAAAAAGCAACACCGCTATTCAAGATAAGGTTGAAATTCCTAATTTTGAGGTGTGTGAGTATAGAATCTGCATACTGTAATATATAGCACCCACAACATTATTCATTTGAATACTATTAGGTTTGTTTACATAAAATATTTACTATTCAGTTGTGTTGAATTTTGTCTGACAGATTTATGCATTTTTATTTAGGCACCATGCGAAATGTATCAATAACATCAATTGGATTAGGCTATTTATTCAGTGTGGGGCACATGTGACAAGACATGGGTGGGAGTGTAGGTCCAGCTCTCAGCTGTCTTGAAAGTGACTACTTGTGGGTCACACGTGAGACTTTTACGGCTAGTTAACCTGATTTTGATCCACTAGCTCAGCAATGGTTGCCAATGGAGGTAGTTTATCACTTAAAGTGTGTGTATACCAGGGATGGATTGAGGTAGGTAAGTACGTGGGGCTCAACATCTTGTTGACAGCAAAGTCATTAGAGATGGAGCAAGTTCTTCAGGAGAGCAGGAATGGGGGATGAATCGGCCATGGCTAGAGACCCGAGAAATTCGCAAGTTCAGTGACCTGTAGGCTAGACTTAACAGTCTTACATACTCTCATACAGATATCAACGGTTTATTGGTGGATTGTTGTGATAGCAAAAGGCAGTTGTTGGGCGCACAATTTCTTGCATGTTTGTTATTGGCTTATTTATCTCCAGGAAGTGCCAGAAAACATGTCAACCAATTACAAAGGTAACATGAATGTACATGTGTGTGAATTCCAACTTGTCTAGAAATGAACCCGCGAAATTGTCGGGTCTGTAGCCATGGCAGACAGTAAGGAACTGTCCCAGCATTTGTCAAAAGTGATTACAGGAGATCAGAAAAAACTGAAGGCAAAATACAGTGGATCCCTGTTATAACATTCCCTCTTATAACATTTTCCTGCTTAATAATGCCTTCTCTTGATTCACAAACATGTTTACCAATACAAAATTACCCTCATATAAAGTTTTCCATTATACTGTATAAGGCCAACATTTATTGGGGCCCTTGAGAAATGTTATAACAGGATTCCACTGTACTAAGACCTAATTCTCAACTCAGAGCCTCGTGAATGGGTTGACTGAGGTCTGTTGGGAGTTATGATTGTGTCCAGGACTTAATTCTCAGATGTGTTGTTTTTATGTTTTTGTTAAGTATCTCAATTGATGGGCAAGTGTTGTAAAACGTGTTTTGACTAAGGTAGTAAGGTAAACAAATACGACGATGCGAGGCTTTGTTCATGAGCAGTAAAAACTGAGTTTAATAATGTTAAACTGTGGCCAGAACTGTGTTTGTAATTTTTTTTGTAGGCGCAAATATTCTAATAAAAGCAACAGGTTATGGTCCCAGTTGTGGATATAAAAGTGCTGCAGCAAAATGAGTGGGAAAAAAATTGAAAAAATGGGCAGTCACATCTTGAACAAAGCGATCGTAGGGCAGATAAAATGGATCACTCCGAGGTAAGCGAACTTTCGCTGGTGGAAAAGTTGAAGGAACCTAGTGACTTTCAACTGTGGAAGTTTAAAGTGAACATCCTGTTCAAGTCACAAGGACTGTACGGCATTGTGTGTGGGGAAGTGAAAGCACCGGAGCAAGGTAGCAGTGACTATGCAGATTAGTGAAAAAGGATGCCAAAGTTCAAAAAATAATAATCACCATTGTAGATAGAATTCCACTAACACACCTTACCTGTGAAAATGCTTTTAGCATGTATCGCATACTGTCTGATATGTATGAGCATGACGTCTCACAGAAAAAGTTTGATCTCATGCAAGAATTTTTTGGCTATAAATATACAGCTGGAGTAGACTTGGCGACGTATATGAGTAAGCTTGAAAATCTGGTCTTCAGGCTGAAAGTACTGGGAAAAGTCATTCCAGAAAACATGTTAATTTCCAGGATCTTGATGACCGTACCTGAAAAGTATAGTTACTTTATCAGTGCTTGGGAATCTACCCCAGTGGATAGTGAAACAATGACAAATTTGACAACAGGACTAATAGCCAAAGAAAAAAGGAGTGCTGATTCAAGAACTGAAACTGACGTAGTAGCATTTAAAGCAGCTGTGAAAAATGTTACAAGTGTGGCTCTGACAAACATTTGGCGGGTTTCCACAAAACAGATGCTCTAAGAAGCAAGGTGTTTCTGCTGTTAAGTGTTTTTCATACCAAAAAACCAGACATATAGCTCGTAACTGCTCAATTAAAGTGAAGAACTTCAGTATTTGCAAAAAAAAAAAAAAAAAAAAAAAAAAAACCGCGAGGGCACGAATAAAGGATTGCCGATTTCCTTCCTGGTGGCGGGTTGTAATGCTGTTTACACCGAATGGATCTTGGACTCAGGATCAACTTGCCACATGACATACGACAACAGTTTGCTGGAAAACACAAGAGCTGTCAAGACGGACATAGGTCTTGCAAAAAAATCTGCGAGCATGAATGCAGAGAGTGTAGGTAGAGTAGTGACAGACTACTGTGAGCTCAAGAAAGTACTGTACGTCCCTCAACTGAGTAAGAACATTCTGTTGGTGGGATCAATCACGCAGAATAGAGAAGTGAACTTCACAAAGAATGAAGTTGCTGTAATCAAAGAAAGTGTAGTGCCGATTAGAGGCAGAAAAGGTGCAAATGAACTCTATGTTGTTACAATGACCAGGAACTCAATATCTAAAGCTCTAGTGGCAGAATGTAAAAATCTGGGAATGACTTGGCACAGAAGACTCGGTCACATCAGTCAAGATCTTCTGAAAGTTGCGTCAAGGATAATAAAAGGCATGAATCTGAAGGTTCACAAACTACGGACTGACAATGGTAAAGAATACCTGAATGAAAGACTCAGGGCCTAGAAAAATGTGGAAGGCATTGTAATAGACACATCAGCACCATATACACCTCAACACCAATGAATGGCGGAATGCTTTAACAGGACTCTGTTGGACAAAGTCAGAGTACTGATGCTCGACTCATCCACACTGGAAGACCTCTGGAGTGAGGCTGCATATATACGGCAACCTACCTCGTCAACAGAAGCCTGACAAAATGGCAGAGTGAAACCCCAGCGGAACTGTGGTACGGAAGGAAACCTAATGTTTCCAACCTGATAATATTTGGGTGTGAAGCATACGCGAAGATTAACTGACATCAGTTGAAATTGAAGTCAGCAATTGCTACTGCCCACCAAACAGCATACAAAAAAAGTGCTTCCAGTAACATGAACTGCAACTAGCAGAAATAGCAATAAACTAACAGAGTAGCAAACCATGCGAACACACCTAAATGTGTTGCGGCAAATGCTAAACAAGTGACTGTCGACAACATCTGAATTGATACCAACCAAACCTGCCCCCTTTCTACTAGCTTTTTCATCTCTGTTAACACGAGCATGTTCCACACACACGCTCTGTCTCCTGTAGCATTTCTATTTAATGTGTGAATGATTTTGAATTCTATTCTGTCAACTGGGTTTTTACGGCATCTATGCCGGTTTTTCCCAGTCTCTTCTAGTGATAGCATAGCTATAAGTACACTTAAGGAGGTAGTCATGGCCCCAATTGCAGACCATGGCTGCCCAATCCCTATCTGCCGTGATGCATGTCTCCTTGCATGATTTACTATCCTTGTAGGCGTAAGGGGTTAGCCCTGCAATGCTATAAAATCCCGCCCTACCTACTGGATTTTCACTTAACACTTAGCTATACGGTAGTTAAAAAAAAGTTACCTACCAAATCACGAATTTACAAAATAACAAAATTTGTCAATTCGGACACAGCCTTAAGACACCTCTGCCACACTGTCCTCACATAACCACACCCTAACCACAACAACAAACACATGACTTAAAGTAGGGTTTCATCAGCAGCCTTGAAACCACAGTGGCTTTAACCATTTTTAACATTGGGACTTCTCAGGTGGGTATGAGTTCATGTGTACATGTGATTTAGGCCATTTTGTACTCTGAAAAATGTTGAGTATATTTTTTCATGTTTAATTGATGAGTGGTGTTTGAATGTTTTGTTTTTATTTTCAGTCTCCACTACGAACAGTAAACAAAGAAAACTCTCCATGGAAGAAGGTTGCATTTGATGTTTCAGATGAATCAGATGTTTCATCTATTGATTTTCCCCTTGTAAGTGCATTTCATAATAATAATAATACTCCCAATTAGACTACCGCGTGGTGGCGAGCTCACTCACCTCTCCCTCGCCCAACTAAATTCTTCCTCCACTGCCTTCCTGAATCCTGAATTTTCCCACAGATACCAATTCTGCCCCTGCAACACATCCCACTTCCTCACAGACCTCACAAGCATGAACTGCCTACCCCACTCCACTCTCCTCCACACCCTCTGAAGCTTCTCACTGTTGTTTCCGATCCCTCTTAATACCCCTTATGTAGCTTGCAGTGTAGCCCTCCCTATCCTCCCTTTTCATTCACCATCCTGTACATCCTGACTAGTCGTTCAACTTTCCTCCGGTCATTCAATGAGCTCCACCCCATTTCTTTCATCATCACTGATGGCCTATAGTTTCCTTCATCCTCATCATCCTGCCCCTGCCTTCTCCACCTACCTTTCACCCATCTTGCTACCCTTCTCTGCACCTTCTCCAGCTCTCGCACCTCCACCTCCATGTACAGGTCGCATACTGCCGCAGCATATTCTAACATTGGCCGTACCATTGTGCCATATGCCTTCTCCTTCACCTTACAGCTGACTCCCTTCAGTACCCTTCTTGACATCCCCAGAGCCCTTCCTCTCTTTGCAACCACCCTCTTTACTTGTTTTTTTTCCATCTGAAATCTCCCTGCAATACAATCCCTAGATACTTATATTCTACTGCTTCTTCTGTCTCTTGTACCTCCCATCTGTATATGTCCCTGCTTATCACCTTCCTTGTAAACTTCACTACCTTAGTTCTTCTTACATTTATATTCATTGTGTTTTCTGTTTTCCCTGGTCCACAACCATATCTTGTCGATGTCCACCTGCAAGTTCCCCCCTGTCCCTTCCTTCCTTTTACCACTTCTGTATACACACCACAATTGTCTGCTGCAAACAATCCTATGTTTCCCCATAATCCCCAAACCCATGTCATTTACCATTATGGTAAACGACAAAGGACCCAGCACACTTCCCTGTGGCACCCCTGACATAACAACCTCTTCAACCCCTGAGGAAGTCCACTATCCATTGGTAATTCACTATAAGTATGTTCTGTTGGTGGTAGGTTGTCTCTTCATTCAAGTGAACTTCTATCCTCTTGTCTGGTATCAGCTCCTCCACTTTCTTCATCAATGTCCCATTGGGCACCTTATCAAGTGCTTTCTCAAAATCTATTCAGCAGCCATCCACCTGCTTCCCCTCATCAACTACCTCCACCAGATCTAATACTCCAACTAGCTGAGTCTCACATGGGTATCCCTTCCTGAAACCATGCTGTGACTTCTCCAACCAATTCCTCATGTTCATATCTCTCACCACATACTGGACCACTAGCCTCGCCATTACTTTTCCCCATACTCATTGTGAGACTCACCGGTCTGTAGCTACCAGGCCTCCACCTATCCTCTCCCTGCTTGTGTATAGGTACCACCATCGCGTCCTTCCAACCTTGTGGTAACTCACCCTTCCTAAAGACTTGTTAAACAGCTCCTCCAAATATTTCACCAACTCTCTCCCACCAAACTTTAGTGCTGCGTTTCCTACCCCGTCTGGTCCCCCTGCCTTACTCCTCTTCAAACCCCTAATTACAATTTTTATCTCCCACTCTGTCATCTTAAATTTACTATAAAGCCCCCAATCCTCCTTCGCCTCAAACACTGACAAGTACTGGCTTTACAGCCGCTCTGATTTTTCTTGGTCATTTGTTGCATACCTACCATCCCTTCCTTTTAGCAGAGGGATCCATTCCTCTCCTCTACTTACATTCTGTACATACCTAAACAATTTCTCCCATTCCTTGCCTTTTCCTTCTTCCACCATATTCCCTAAAAATACATTCTTTGCCTGTTTTGATCATCCTTTTGAGCTCCCTACCCATCTGTTTCATCATTTCCTTAGTTCTTATCATCCCTTTGTTTCTCCAGTTGGCATGTAATCTTCTACACTTCCTCTTCATTTTTATAATCTCCTGTCTGTAATATGGTGGATCTCCCCCAGGCATTAATCTCTTCTTTGACACAAACTTCTCCAATATAACCTCTATTATTCTTCTAAACTCATTCCATAATTTTTCCACACTTTCCTCCATAGACAATTTTTCAAATTTATCTCTCAGGAAGAATTCTGTCCCCTTCTTATCTCCTTTCCCATCCTGCCAAGCCCAATTTCCATAACAGGAATATGGTGGTCGCTTATACCATCCAATACTATTGCATCAACTACAGTATTCCCAGGTCTGACCAACACCACATCCAGCATTGACCCAACACCCTCCTCATTCCACCTCGTGGGTGTTTCTACTACCTGGAATAATCCTCTAACTGTGCTGCATCGTGCTACCCATTCCTTCTGCGCCCTTTATCCATTTCACACCTGGCATATTCAAATCCCCTGCTATAACAACCCACTGCCTGTCCTTCAGTCTATTGACCCTCTCCTTGATCATCTCAATTGTCTGCCATCCCTGTCCTGGTGGTCTATACACTGCCAGCAAAGTAATCTTCCTATTACTAACCCCACCTTATTTAATGTCCATCACCTCAACATCCTCACTAACCCATTCTCCTACCCCTTTCATCCCCTTCCTTACTCACACACCATTATTCCTCCTCCTCCCCCATCCCTGTCTCTTCTGAAGATGGTGAACTTATCTTGCCTACATTCAATGTCCAGTACTTCCTCAGTCAGCCAAGTCTCCACAGCTACCACTATATCCCCCCCCCCCCCCCATATCCTTCAACCTTTCCCCAGAAGCCCTCCAGCTTGTTGTATACACTGCTACAGTTCACCACCATTATCATTACGCTAATACTCTGCTTTACCCTCCTACTTTGCTTACCATCTATCTTTACCCCTGCGGCCTCATCAATGCTATCCTCTCCATTTCTCTCCACTTCTGTTTCCTTGCTTCTTACTTATTGCTATTACAATACTTGCTGCTCGGCCCTGGCCGTCTCCACAGAGCCATCTACTTCCCTACCTAACAGATCACCTAGAATCCTTTTCCCTGCTCTGTCAGGTGAAACTGGTCTCTTCCTACACTTTCCCAGCCTACCCATTTTCTACTATCTATAAATGTAGCCCCCAAATCCCTACATACTCTCTCATAAACCTCACTTTTCTGTAGTTTTCTTCTTATTGTTATGTATATTGATTTAATGCCTTTTTTAAGAGTTGCGGGGTACATCATTTCTTAGATTAACCTCAAAGATAATTTCTTTAAAATATTAGTAATGACTATGTTTCCAATCTTTTACTTCAGAATCTGCTCTAAAACTTATTCATAGAAATGCTGTATAAACCACGCTGTTTTTAGTGGATATACATATTTTTCTATAGCTGTAATAGGCCTACGGTCATAGCTCTTGTGTAGGGTGTACACTCATGTTAATCAATTTAATTTGTAATGGAATAACATCACAAAAATTTAATCAGGTGAGGAATGCTTAGTATGTCGTGAAAGGTTCCCTATCGTCTGGGCTTCCAGCTGGCACGTAGGTTACCAGGTGCTGATTGATGAACAGGGTTTCAAAATTTTGCTAGCCACTGATGCTATTTTACTGATGTGTACAGCTGAAGTTTGAAGTATAAGCAGCTGTTTCACCTCTTTTTTCTTGAGTACTCTGTGGCCATGGGGCACAATGCCATGATGTTGAGAAGTACGACAATTAAAATTATTATGGAAGTTAGAAAGATAAATTTGGAATTCCCTCACATGGCTGGGCACCTTCCACCAAATCCCTTGCTTTAAGATATTTGTGTAAGGTATAGGGCAACAGGATCTGCAGTTGCTATGCTCTGCCTTCTGCTTTGTGCAAGGTATCTGATTGTGTTTGCTTTGGATCCTGTGTTTCACGAAACAGTGATTCTGAACATAACAGGTTTTTTTTTTATGACCAGTACACGTAAATAAAGAAAAAAATAGGTTATGCCTTAGTTACATAGTATCCTTTGGAGTGATAAAATGTTGTGTCCCAACTTGCAAGTTTCTCTTTACACTGATGGTGTTTTAAAAAGTTATTGGTGAAGAATTGATTTTTTTTTTTTTTTTTGACAGTTTAAAGAACATGAGCCTCATTGTTTAGCTATAATAGATAGCACTGAAAGAGACCTTTCCAGCCAAGCATCTGTGAATAGAAATACATGTTTTGATATCTCCTGTAGATTATTGACTGTCTTTCTAAACAAAAACTCTTTCTACAAAAACTGCATTTTGGACTTAAAGTCTAGTTTCATTGTGAACTAAAGGGGTTAATAGTAAAGTTAGTTTACAGCGCTGATCACTTTAAGTGTTTGGTAGAGATGTTAAATACAAAAATTACATATTAGCTGTCACATGTTTATTATATACAGTATTACAATTTACTAATCAGACACATCTGTAACGCTCATATAAATGAGCAGTTATAGGCAAAACTAGGACGACACGCACCTTGGGAGTTGGTCAGCATCACAGAACTTGAGCCCAAGACATACTCTTAAGTTTATAAGTTTATTTACATATATTGCACTGTTGACATGACATTCCCATGTACATAACATTAAACACACTCTTTTATGGAGAAGATTCAAGATGCTGAGGGAATAGTGGTGAGTACAGAGAACACCTCCAGAAAAACACCGTACCTGTCACAACAGAACCCTTGTGAATGCAGATAGGCTACTGTCAGTGCCCAGAAGTGAGTCTTTTAACAGACTGGCTAGCATCAGGGAAAACAGGGAAAACCTGGAAAAGTCAAGGAAATGTCAGAGAAATTTGTAAGAGGTCAGGAAATTTAGATAAAATAGTTTAAAATGTATTTAATACTAAAATAAATATTGGATTCTAGCACTTATGCTATATGCAATTTTATGAATTGTAATGTTACTTTAGTTTGTTTATTCTACCTTCACAGGAAGATTTATAAGCCTGGGGACAATTTTGCTGTTGTATGTTTAATTGCAACTATTATTACCCATATTTTCTTGCCTGATTTTTTTTGTAGCTACAGCAAGCATTGGCATTGTGGAAAATATGTATATTGGTATAAGTGTTTGCAAGTAAATATTTCAAAATGTCAAAAATAATTTAAACATTTTCAGTAGTTGGTTCTCATTGAATTGATACATTATATTGTGTTTTGTTTTTGCATTTCGACCTTTTTCCAGTTATGAGAATGCTCCTATTGAACCTCTGTATCACCTTGTTCCATTTGTCATCTTTATACCTAGTTTTTTTTTTTTTGTATAGGGAAGTACCCATAAATGAAGGCTATGTTATTGTTACCCATGAAAAGTTTGTAATTTATTTTAGGAAAAATGTTAACATATCTTTAATATTTGCGGTGTAAATGGTTAAATTAATTAACAGCATACCTGATAGTCAGGGAAATGTCTGAGAATTTCCTATAAGGATACTGCTAGCCACCCTGTTTAATACTTCAGTTACTTTTTCTTGTGTTAGAAATTTTAATTACGTAGCTTTGCTTTGGTTTTTGTTACATTAATTTGAAATTATTTACATTAATTTTTACTCTGAACAAAAACATTCAGAACATTAACAAACACACAGTAAATTTTTTGTGTGGTATGTGACATGTCACACACACACACACACATGCACACATACATGCACGTGTGTACACACACATGTGTGTGTCTATATATATGTGTGTGTGTATGTGTGTGTGTGTGTGTGTGTGTGTGTGTGTGTGTATATATATATATATATATATATATATTCTTTTAGCAAGCACAGTTAATAAGGGATGTTTCTATTTTATTTTTTCAGAAGTTTTTGTGAACAGGTACTGTTTGAGAACTATGAAATTCTAAACTTTGTACTACTTGGCTTTGCCAGGTGTCAAATTACAACAGCATAATGCATGTTGAAATGGTATCTATTAAGAGAGATAGTAACACAATGCTGGTTGTCAAGGCCACCCCTTCCCTTGCTCAACTGCATGCAAGCTGTGAATCCAATGACTCTTCACTCTCAACTCATTTTATGAACTAATCAAACTGGCTGGCTCTTTTTGTCTTCACCGTCTCGTTCTTCTGATTCGTATTCAGTTTTTGAATCACAGACTCAAAGAATAGATTCTTTTCCTAGTGAACAAATTGCAGGAGTTCGTTCACTCAGTGATTAAATCATTTTGAACAAATTGCTCACAAATGATCCAGCACTAGTAAGGATCCAACCAGAGAATGTGAGCTGTATAAACAAGAGCCAGCAGCTGTAAAAGTTGTACAGATATCCTAAAGGTGGTAGATTGTGTAAAAAGGTTTTTGAATGTGAAAATTTGAGATATTAAATGGTTATATAATATATACAAATACAATATACACAAACCTGTGACAACAAATAAATATGAGTGTTCTGCATTTTTTGTATGCAATTTTATGATTATGGGTTGCTGTTGTATGAAGTGTATTTTGTTCTTGGCTCTTTTACACACTCAGTTAATATTGTGGCAGGGTGGAATAATGGAATAAAGTAATGAACTATGTCTTATCATTCATTCACTGCAAAATTGTAATGTTCTCACCCTACTAACCTGGTACACAGCACCTGAGTAGTAGCCATCACCCCTCTGATGCCACGCATTCTGTTCGGCATCTTCTAAAACTCATTCCTGATTCACACCATAGCTTACACTGTTTCAGCAACACGCCATTCTCCATGCACACACGTCGCACACACAGTCATACCAACTCTTCCTACTGTAATTGTCCTTCGCCTATGTACACGTGACTTATATACACAACACACTATTCCTACGGTAATTGTTCGTCGCCTATGTACACATGACCTATATGCATGACACTTTTCCCCTTAAGATTACAGCACATAGTCTGGCACCTTTCTCACCCTGCCCAATCTTCGGGTCTGCGGTGTATGATCCAATTCTATGTGCAGCCCTTCCAGTTGCTCTTGCACCCGGCCCCGTTGCTGTTTGAACCCTTTGAAGAGGTGTCGGCTGTGGTCTGGTGTTGGTACCCGAACTGGTGACTGTCGGTGTTCACCTTGCCGGGCTGCTGGTTGCTCTGCCGGCTGCAACTGTGATGTTCCTTCATCCGGTATGGGCTGGTGTTGAACGGTGCATTCATGACTGGTCCCATTCCCTCCATGGTCTGGAACATGTAGATAACCATTAGCCCTTCCAGAACTCTTTGACGGGCCTGCCTGTCTTGCCTTACGTGCAGGTTCCCTGCTCAGCTGCTGGTCAATATGACGTCTGTATGTGTAGCCCTACCCGTCCTTTATTTTGTATATAATGAGCCCTTGTTTAGCTGCTATGCTTCCCACTATCCATTTCCGTGTCCCTCTGTAGTCCCAGATAAGCACCTGCTGCCCCACGGTAAAGTGTCATACTGTTCTGATGCATGTTACCACTTCACGAAACTGTTCCAACTCCAAATTATTGTGGGCATATCTGATCAAGCGCCGTTCTTAATGGTCGCCCCATGAGGAGTACCGCTGGTGTCTGCGAGTCCACGTTGGGTATTGGGCACAGTGCCAACAACATTCTTGCCACTCGTGTCTGTCAGTCTCCCACACACATCTTTCTAAGCTTACATTTGATGGTCTGCACTATTCATTCTGCTTGTCCATTTGTGGCTGGGCGGAGTGGAGGTCCTCGAATTAGAGACAATCCATTTTTCTGCAGAAATTCCCCTATTTCTCGGGACACGAATGCAGTTCCGCTGTCTAATACTAAGTACTGAGGGATGCCATGGCAACTGAAAATCTCTCGCAATGCCTGGATAATTGCACTCGACGAAATGCTGTGCATTTTTCTCACCTCCTGCCATTTGGAGTGTGCATCAACCACAATGAGGAAAACCTGCCCCTGAAATGGTCCCAGAAAGTCAATATGTAGCCTTATCCGCAGCTCCGTTACTGTTTTCCATTTGACCTTCACCTTGGGTGGGTTGGCTCATTGTTGGTGAACAATTCCAAAATGTCGGTGAGTGCAACCTCGTTCGTGGATTTCAGGGCCACCAATGAAGTCACTAGATTATACAACTTGGCCCCACAGATCATGAAAAATATGGCTAGTTTTTCCTCACTATCTTTGATTTTATTGGCCAATAAATAGTACTGCAGGCGTTCCGAATACATTTTCCAGGCGTCTCGCCCTGGGATGAACGTGCCAAACGCGGGAAACATCGCCATTGCTGTGTTTGTTTACCTTTCGCACTCGCACGCACGTCCAAATCGGAATACTTGTCGCCTCTGTAATGTTCTCACCCTACTATACTAACCTAGTACACAGCACCTTAGTAGCGTCTATCACCCCTCTGATGCCAAACGTTCTATTCAGCATCTTCTCTGACACTCGTTCCTGGTTCACACGATAGCTTGCACTGCTTCAGCAAGCTGCCATTCGTCCATGCACATGCGTCGCACACACAGGCATACCAACTCTTTGTACTATAATTGCCCGTCACATATGTACACATGACCTATATACACGACACACTATTCCTACGGTAATTGCCCGTCGCCTATGTGCACGTGACCTCTATACACGACAGTCATTCATTCACTGAAAACCAAAGAGAAGAAGAAGGGGGGGGGGGGGGAGGATTTGAACACAAACAATACGACTCACGACTAAAACTTGACAACTTGACTAGGGAAGGGAGATGTAGGGAAACACACGGCAAAACTTTCATCTGCGTCAACTAAAGGCATAACATACTCAAATAAACCAACTTCCTAAAAGTTCCTCCTCACTGAAGTTATGATTTGCAAGGAGACTTCTAAACTTTTAACTTCTGAAAACAAACAAGCATAAATACTTTAATTTGATGCCGCCTACTGGAGCCCCTACAAAAAAAAACTAAAACTACGAAACAAAGAGTACTTATATTTTTAAAGGTTTACATGGTGTATGACTACCCCAGGCTCCTCCAGCGTGTTTGCCTGCGATGTTCCTCGTCGATCGACTCTTGACTCAGACTCCTCCACAGCTGGCTTCCATCAACCATGCTCAACATCTGGCCTCGGGCGACGTCATCCAGCCTTCAGCCAATCCGAGCACACCGCGCACACGTGCGGCTGCTCACAAAAATATATGCTTAGCACGAAGTTATCCCTCTTTACCCGTGAGGGTCCTACACTTATATCTGCTGTTCACAGCACTAATTCTCATTTCTTCCCCTGCTACATCCTAGAAACACACAGCTGTTGACTTAAAAACATCTCCATCAGTAACGGCTCCGAGAACTTACAGGCACACGTGCAACACAAAAACGGTTAATAATAAATTATAACAGCACATTACCGACACAGTGGCGGAAACAAGAAGTGGAACACAGCTGTAGACAATACAGAGAGTGCTGAGGCCGATTTCAGCTCAACACAATCAGCAAACAATTCCTGCAGCAGCTGTCTGGGACTATCTACTGTGAGTCTAAGGAAGATTCCTTGGAAAACAAAGGGAACGACCTTATAATCTTATATCCAACATTTTTTTTAAAATAATTTAAACCCATCCTGAACAAGACAAAATTATAAGACTTGAAGCCCTCCCAAAAACTAAAAAACAATTATAAATGACTTCCAATCAATAACAGTTAAGGCCTTGGTATAGAAAATTAATAATTAATAAAAAGAATTTATAAAGATATTGGAAATTAAAATCCAAACAAACCGTGACTACTATGTCAAGGTCAAAAGACCCTAAGTACCCTATCATTAGAACAAAAGCGAAACGACTTTCCAAAATTATAACCGAAAATCATAATTAAAATTAATTAATCATTACCAAAACACCATAGAGGGGGACTCGCATCCGAACAAGAAATAAATGACAAACCTAACCTCAAATTGACAACAACCAACAGAATTATGCCTAAGATCGATCTAAACAAAAAAATAGAAAATAATGTAACTCATCCTTAAAAAAAAATCAAAGGGCTTCCAAGAAAATTAAAGGTATCTTAATAAAAAAAATTAAGTTGCAAAATTCACTTCGTAACAATATGTGTTGTTGTGTTACAATAGAATATCGATGTGTTTATTTGCTAACCTATTTTTGAAAGCCAGCTCTGTTATTGAGATCTTTATTATTTAAATTTTAATGCTACTTTCAAGTCATGGTAATTTACCATTTCTATTCAATTAATATTCTATGTACTTAAGCCTGTTACTGACCATAAATTTGCAGTTAAAAATATAAAAGTATTTTGAAAATTTCAGCCTTTGGAAAATAAAAAAAACAAGAATGTTCCATCCAGGATTTTCAGCACAGAAACAAACAAAGCAACGTTAATTTTTGGCAAACCTAAGGTATCGTATTCTATCTTAAAATGCAAAAAAAAATTCTTTGTGCAGAACTACTGTAATTTAATTGCAAAGGACTGCTTTGATTATTATTCTCCTAAGTTTCAACATACTGTGTTGGACACAAAATTTGTTTCAGTCCTACTTAGCACTTAAGCAGTGTATTTATTAGTCTTCTTTAGTATTTAATGTTGCTATATTAAGTATGTTTTCCCACCTACTTTACACTAGTTTAACCATATAATATCAAGTGAATATTGCACCCTATATATAAATCCTGTACTAATAACTCCTGACCCACTATCCAAATCTCGTCAGTCACTCACCTCTCTGTCACTATTACCCCTTGATGCTCCTGCATTGTGTTATGCTGCAAAAGTCAAACGAGAGCAATGGCCCATGCTAGGTATGCTGTAAATAGATTCGTAACACCGCAAGGGTGTACACAGAGTTGAGTGAAGAGGTTGCTAGACTAATTCTTGGCCGTGAAGCTTTGTAACTCTGACTTCAGAGCGGCATCTACCTGACTGGTTTTTTGTGTCCCTCTTGCTGTCTCCCCGCTCTCACAGACTCTTATCTGAGCCTCATTATCCTGCATTCCACTAGTCTTTTCCAGCCACTACTGCCTGCCAGCTCAACTTCCCCTTGAAACCCTCAATCCCTATGATGGTCCGCTGCTCCCCAGTGCAGGCCAATATTAAGATTAAGTGGGCACTGTGAAGCCGGTCCTAGCATGAGCCACCACTAGGCCAACGCTGAAGCCAGCACTTCCTAGGGCAGACGAGAGAATTTTTGAGATCCTAGTCCTAACAAACCTCTTGGGCCAGAACTAACTAGCTCATTTAGAACCCTGTTAAGCAAGCCCAGAAACCTTTATCAACTATCCCCAACTAGGTGAGGCATCAATTTGACATAGAAGCATAAAAGATCTATCAGCATTTTCTTAACTTTATGGATGTATGTGAAATATTTCAAAAGGATTCGACAGTCATTCTATACATTGTTTTGTGACCTTAAGCTGAAAGCGCATGTTAATCAGATTCTTTTCTTGCTACAAACCTTATGCTGTGTTGTGTAATATTTGTTCAGTTTTGTTTATTAAGATTTCTTACTCATTGCTGCTTACTTTACATAGTTAAGGATAGCACATATATATACTACTTTGTTTTTGTATTTAATTGAAAGTAATTTTGTGTCATATATATCAGAATTCAAAAACTGATATTATCCAGTACAATTTATTATTTTGGTAATTTAAAAGTCTAATATTTGATTTCTCTGATACTTTTTCATTCACATACTAATTACAAAGTAAACCAATCTGTTACTGTCTTTCAGCAACGTAATAACCACTGCAGGATTCGAGTTAGTATTATTTTTTAAGGGACAGGTAGCAGTACTTCATGATAAGTTTTTGTACAAAGACAAATCCAAAGAGAGTAATTTTTACTAAATATTGTATGTGTGACATCTTTTCAACCTATTTAAATTGACTACACCTCATCAGTGTAAACCTTTCTGCCGCACTCCAATGGACTTTGATTGACAGTACAATCTACCAAATGCCAATAAATTGTACTGTTTACCCAACAGTAAAAGATGCACGCTCATATCCCTAAGAGTAAATGAGCTACTGGCTGAGCTGCCGAGATGACAACTTAAGGCCACCTAATACTATAGCATACAGAGGGATGGCACTAGTAGTATGAATTGCCAACTTATAATGCAGCTGGAATTTTGGCTGGCCGGTGAAGTCACACACCCTGAGGATGGTACAGCCCTTGCAAGAGAAGTTCACGCTCCTCCATCGCACTGCAAAGTGCCAGAGGAAGCCATCAGGTCATCAAGACCTCTACAAGCGTCTATTCTGTTCCATCACCACACTCCTGGTGCTGAAGAAACCTTCAGCAATAAGCTTGCTCCATCAACTTGTGTGCTGGGCCTCTCTTCTGCCACCTAGATCTTCCAGATCTTCATCCTAGCCTTTGTAGACATCTCTTCACCTCGCAGACTACCTTCAGAAGCTCCATTCATTTAAGTTGTCAAACACTTAACACTTTTTTTCCCTTCAGGACAACACATAGCATTGGTTAAATCAAGTTATTTTACTAGCTTTCCTACCTTGCCAGATTAGAACCAGGTCACCTGCACCTGTTTACTGTAGCCCGTTTCTTTTCAACTCTTGTTTGATAGGAGGTAGTACAAACCACCACTTTTATATTCTTTCAGGAAAAAGCATGTTTTTATCCACCCTTGAATATTATTCTCCATAGTGTTTGTATCCTTCTTAGTAGACATCAGGTCCACCAAGCGACAATAGGTGACCACGGAATATTTTCTAAATCCCGTTTTCTGACCCTAGTGCAAGACTGCGAATCTCCCTTCAGAGATATTTGTACACCAAAACACACACATTAGATGGCCACCCGTTCTATACACCCTGGTGTATAGAAAGGTAGAGCCACGACCACTAGGAATTTGCACCTCTCTATGGCTAGACAATCAGTCCAGATTATACTCTATCCACTACGCTTCTGGTGCCGGATAAGAGTATCTCCCTGAATCTGAGGGCCTGACCTCTTGGGGACCACACCCACATATATTGATTGTCAGTGATTTTGAAACCCGATGTTCAGTGTCCGTTGCGCTTCTGGTGCTGGACTCTGCGATAAGGGGGAACCCATGTTCTGTCAATTGTGGTACGCAGAAGTACACCTAGATGGGGACGAACGTCACCTCCACCTTCACGGGGCTGGTAATAGAATTCTTTTTCCTCGTACCATACTCCTGTCGTAGTGGTATTGAAAAGTCGGATAAAAAGGCTGCTACCGCCTCTTAAGTACAAACAAGGGCTTAGCTCCAACCTGACTGTATTTGACAGTCTGAGTCCCTGGGAGAGAGCTCAGACCGCCCGTCGTCTGGAGAGGCCGGTTCCTCCTGCTCCCCTTCCAGCTTTGTTTGAGCCCCCCACATAGACCGGCGGAGTAAGGGTGAGGGAGTCCCCTACGGCATCACCAACCCCTGGATCAGGGGACACCAGCTCACCGAAACAGCCGGGATGACCCACAGTGCCACCCCCTGCCGACCCGTCAGCACACCAGGTCCTGGTGCCAACGCAGCCCATCACCTCCAGTGCTGCAGCAGTGTCAGCAGCCTCCACAGGCCACCAATCATCCAGGTATAAAAGTGAGAGTAGTTCCAGTTAGGCGTAAGATAATACTAGCCGTCCCTGACTTTATACTCAGCTGGAAACCACACAGCCAGTCTTCTATACTGGTCGGACTCACCCCGGTGTGTCTACCCTCACACCCACAAAAACCACTTGGGCCATGACGTGCCTTCACTGTCAAAAGGACATCATGCACTATGTTGGATTCTCATTAAATGACAGTACGTTGTATTTAATATCTATTCAAAGTAATTTTTAATATTTATTTTTTTTATGTGTTTTTGCCAAGAAGTTAATTAAAAATTACAATGCATGAGCTAGTATACAGGTTTGGTCAACTGCTGTGTTGTTAAATTTCTAGAAACCAGAGCAACTACGTGATCCTCTTGGTGTTTTTGAAGACCCGCCAACAAAGAAGACAAGTTCATGGAAGCTATCAACTACTGGTAGCAAACGAAAGGTAAGGAATAACACTGTAATTGTTTTAGAGATTTTAAATTATTAGAGTGATCCAAAGGCTAAGTTTTTAATAAATTCTGAAATGTTTTTATGTGTGACGCTCTCTGCTTATGATGAGTGACATTATGGTAGAATCAGGTTTTCATAGTGTAGGCTAGTCACACAAAGTAAAAGTGGTGAGTACTAAATTACCATATTTTATCATGGATAGGCCTCACATTTTTACAAAAAAAAATTACTCCAAAAGTGGTGTGAGGCCTATTTGCGAGATATTGGCATTAAAAAAATTCGTCAACATACAGTACATTTTAATGTTTTAACTTATTTCTAGATCTTGACTGTCTGACACTGGTATATATATCACACACGTATTCTCATCATTATCAGCGTCCATGTCTTTCACTTTCTTCTTCACCATCTGTCCATTTCCACTTTCCACCTCTCGGACTGCACTACTTCCTTCCACGCTTGCCATGTCCTTAGAACAAGCCCACATCTGATCAATGTGACAGTGTACAATCCCATGTTTTCCTTTGACTTTATAGATGAGGGGTCCCAACTTTTCCACAATGACTCCCTTTTCCCATTCCTCCTCCTTGTGAGAATAACCCTTATAATATGGTGCCCAACATTTAAATGATACAGCACGACAGTTGGACCGAGAGGACGCCGTCTGGAACTGGCGCGTCTCAACTTGGCTGGACGCAGATGGTGTGGGAAGAGACAGTCTGTTACGAATTGTACGCCCAAACATAAGGCTGCTGGGGGTTTCAACAGTAACTGAATGGGGTCTAATATGGTAACTCAACAGAAACCTGGGTAAAGCAATTGCGAGGGGCATACGGGACTCAAGAAGGGCTTTCAATTTGCACTTAAATGTTTTCACCAAATTCTTGACCAGTCCATTCATAGAAGAGTGGTATGGGGGTGAAAAGGTGTGTTTAATTCAATTCTGTTTACAAAAGAATGCAAACTCATCAGAGGAAAACCGCGTTCCACTGTCAGAAACTAGGTGTTCTGGAAGGCCAAACGTTGCGAACCAAATGCGCAACTTATTCAGAATTGACTCGGATGTGATATTGGGTAATTGGCAAACTTCGAGCCACTTGGAAAAGCTGTCAACAAGGATGAAAAAATACTTCCCTCTGAAGGGTCCCGCAATGTAGGCGTGCACTCGTTACCATGGTCGATGAGGCCACGTCCAGAGAAACAAAACAGACTTTTCTGGCATTGGTCTTCCACTTAAGCATGTCTCACAATTTGAAACAATTTGCTCTAAATCAGCATCAATTTTAGGCCACTATACATAGGAATGTGCTAGAGACTTCATCTTGCAGATACCAAAGTGACTTGAATGGAGTTCCTGCAGTACACGGCCACACAACGTTGTTGGAATTGACGCGTGCCACTTATAAATCTAATCTAATAAGATTATGACTCATTGCCTACAGTACCTCTTCCACCACTACATATGTGAGCACCACGCTGCCTACCCTACAGGCAGCAGGAACTATGAGTGATTCCTTCTCACCTGGAGGATACGCAACCTGCCAGGTTGCGTATCCTACCCCCTACCCCGTGCTGGGAGCCTACAAGCTGCCCAGACCTTGGGCAAGGCCGAGCGCCTTCGACGAGGCATGAAGCAGAATCGCTGACCAGAGTATTACCACGCCAGCCAGGGCAGGAGGATGTCACGCCTCCCCCACACCCCATGCCGGCAGCCTACAAGCTTCCACTATATAAGTCCAGATGCTGCTGGGCACGAGCAGTCATTCTCATTCCATCTCTTGCGTTATCTCATAGTACTGCTACCAGTGCTGGGTCCGCCTGAGATCTTCGAAGCATTGAGTACGCCCCCTGTGGCTACTTCACCATCGACAACCAGTCAACCCGACAACCAGCGAACATTTTTACCAATACGTTAAATTCACTTTGTCTCCGCAAGACATCTTCTGTAGACAGTTTAGTAGTATTATATATTTTCTCGCTAAGCTCTTTCTTTCCCATTCTCCATTAGAACCAGGTCGCCTACACCTGGCCAGCGTAGTAACCATCAGCACTCAATTGCCTGGTAGGAGGTAGTACGCATCGCATATTTATTGAGATTTCAATAAACATACTGTAGTTTCCTATTTCACATATTTTCTTTATTAGAGTATCTGTGTGTTTACCCGCTAGATATAGGTTGCTACGTACACTTTGACAAGGACCGGGGAATTTATAACTACCGAATTAACTTCAGCCACGGGCGCCCTTCAAGGGTCTGTCATATTTTCACACATCCATTAGACGGCCATTTGTTGCTTCCCAAACTACCCCAGCATTGCTTCCAGTGCCGGTGGGGAGGAACAGAGGAGCCACGACCACTAGCAACACCTTCACCCAGAGAGGGGCGACAGTCTCAAGTTATTGCCTTATCCCACAGTACTGCTTCCAGTGCCGGGATATACCATGGCTTAAGATCTGCCACCCATTCCTGTGTGGACGCATATCCAGTGGTGGCATTGGTGACCCAAACAGCTCCACGTCTGATCAGCCCGCATAGCGTGGGCGATCAGTGGAGACTTTACAGAGCCTGGTTAGCAAGCCAAAACCGGACTTACACTATAACTTGTGTTCAGTATTCGAGTCAAGGTGTACCCAGTAACCTGTGAGTGGAGACTTAATGCCTTTCAGCCAAAGGCACGGCCGCAGGTGTAGGGAGCGACATGCAGTGCTTCTTGCCGCCAGACAGTTTAGTGCACTTCCTCAGTCTACACCGGAATAGCAGGCGGAATGGAACCGCGCCGTTCAACTCAGGCATGTGTCATTATTGACTTCTCCGGTTGTGGTATTATTCATTTCTCCTTGCATACTCATTCACCTGTTGTGCCATCCTGTGGTAAGAAGATTGTTGACTGGTACGGAAATAAGGTTCGGTTGGGATAACATCCACTTCTGGACAAAGAAATTTCACCTGTGGAACCGCAGCCATGGTGTGGGCCAGGCTCGTTACAACTGGACCAAGTACACCACCAACATGGCACCCAAGAAGTAGGAGTAAGTGAGTACTAGCTAACACTCGTCGCCTCTCATCGCCTAGTTAACTCAATCACCCCGTTTTTGGTCTAGCGGACAGATCCTTGACTGTCGTGACTATTAACCTAGCCGGCCACGCGTGAGTATGATGACTCTATGTCCCCACAACAAACAGCCCTGCTCAAGAACAAGTTCATTGCTTTTGCACTGAAAGGGTTTGAGAAGATCAGCGACTGTCGTCGGCCAGCCCTCACTAACATACCGCATTACTTTGCTGAGAACCACATCTCTTTCTGTAGCTAACCTAAAATTTTTAGCTGTCACTGGCAAGAGCTCAACAGCACCTACATGCAGATATGAAAACTCTTCTGGCTGCTCGTGCACAGGAAGTGGCAACCTAGAAAGGCCATCAGCATTACCATTATTTGCACCCTTAATACATTGTACAACATAATCAAAACCTTGTATTAGAACAGCCCATCTTTGTAATGTATTTGCGGCCAACTGAGGAATACCAGAGTGTTCACCAAAGATGTGTACTAACGGCTGGTGATCTGTAACTAACAAGAACTTACGACCATACAGATACTAGAAAAACCTCTTGACTCCAAAAACAATAGCCAAAGCCTCCTTATCTAGCTGTGAGTATTTTCTTTCCACAGATGACAATGTGCGGGATGCAAAGGCAATGGGTTTCTCAACCCCACTGGGGAAAACATGGCTAATGACAGCTCTTACTCCATACGGAGAAACATCACGTGCTATTTTAACTGGTAGTGTCATGTCGTAGTGCGTTACTACATTGCATGATGACATTAACCCTTTTAGTTTGACAAATACTGAGTTGCAACCAGAAGACCAATTCCACGCAGAACCCTTTTATAACAAGTCATGTAATAGCACTAACACTGCTGACAGATTTGGAAAAAACTTTGCATAGTAATTTACGAGTCCCAGCCAAGTCCTTAACTGAGTAAGGTTCTGTGGAACTGGAGCACTTACTATGGCTTGTATCTTATCCTCACATGCAAGTAACCCTTCACTGTCCACTTGAGGCCCCAAAAATCATGCACTTTTTTGGAAAAACTTACACTTCTGTTTATTTACCTTGAAGCCGTAGTTGCTTAGTCTTTCAAACAGCTTGCATACATTATTCCAGTGTTGTTCCTTGATTGGTCCCATAACAAGGATGTCGTCCTGGAAGCAAACGACTCCTTCCAGCCCTTACAGAAGTTGCTCCATTGTTCTTTGGAAAATTGCGGGGTAAGAGATTACTCCAAATGAGAGTCGACTGTAACAAAAAAGTCCTCTGTGTGTATTGATGATGCACAGCTCTTGTGAACTGAGATCCAGTTGTAACTGTTGAAAAGCCTGCAACAGATTGACTGTTAAAAACTCCACCCCACCCTTCAACTTGGAAAACAGGTCTTCAACTCGTGGAAGTGGATAATGTTGCACAATCAACTGGGGGTTCACTGTGATTTTAAAATCTGCACAAATTTGAACGCTTCCATCATGTTTTGCTACAGGCACTATGGGAGTCTCCCAGTCACTAACATCAACTGGATACAAAATGCCCAACCTTGACAACCTGTCCAACTCCACGTCAATCTTGCTTTTAAGCGTAAATGTTAAAGGACATACTGCGACAAACTTTGGCACTGCTTTGTCCTCTAAGTGCAGTGAAACTTTGCCACCAGTGAACTTTCCCAGGCCGCCATCAAACATATGAGCAAATTTGTTAAATAGCGTACTAGTTTCTGAAGACATTTGATTTTGAGTATGCGACTGGCCAGAAATTGCAACAGTATGAAGACTTGGCCTCTGCAATTTTAACGCCTCGTACCAATCTCTTCCAAGTAGTTAGGGGCCACCATTTGGCACTACATACAGGGGAAGAAGAACGGTTTCTTTGTTAACTTTGTACTTGACAGGCACTCTGATTATCCCATATGAACTTATGAGGCTACTTGTGTATGACTTCAGAGAAATTGAAGTTTGTTCTTGTAAGTACTTTTTGAACTTATTTTTATATGTTGCCTCAGAAATTGCAGAGATCACAGCACCCGTATCAATCGCCATGTCCAACTTGACATCCCCCACATACACTGGTAAAACCCAAGGTTTCCTGCCTGGACTTATCTACTGGAAAAGGGATGCAAACTCATCCTCCCGTGTGGTTTCCATACCACACTCATCACTTAAGATATAATTATGAAACACTGCCCTGTCATGGTCCCGCTGATAAGTTTGGACACACTTTCTATAAATGCCCTAAACGGTTGCAGTTGTGGCATCTCTAACTTCAGAAACAGCAGTTTTGTTGTATGTGGCCCTCTTGACCGCAACATGTGCACTGGGCGGAACAGTTTCCACCCTGTTTCTTTCCTCGTACTACATACCTTTGCCCGTTGTTACCCTTGAAGCCTTGCCAAGATGATGGTCATCCATAACTATTTCCCTGATGCCCGTACCCCTGTTTCCCATAGCAGTTTCGTACATTACTGCTAAGGTTACCGCCTTTTCGAAATTAAATTATCTGCTTCAAGATATAACCATTGTGTTATGTTTTTGGCCTTCAACCTGACCACGAACTGATCCCGCAAGGCACTGTCGAGAAAACTGCAGAAACTGCAAAAGCGTGTCATCTTTTTCAGTCCTATGACAAAATCAACGACTGTTTCACCCTCATGCTGCACAGATTAGTATCGCACGTCGCTTAATCTGGTTGCTTTCCGTGTTCTTGACATCATTTGCAATAAACAACTGCTCCAGTCCTTTGTGGTATGATTCCCACGTATCTGCTTCTGGCACGAACTTCTGTGTTTTGAAAGCAGACATCTTCAAGGAACACTGATGCTCAAACAATGACTATCCCATCCTCGTTGCCACTGTAGTATATTTTGGGACAACTCATTTAATAACAACATGTACAAGCTTTATTCACATATTTCTCTCATACAGCTACATGACACAGCAACATCCATCTTGAATTTTCTACTGTATGTTGCATGCTCGCAGGCATGCCAACCTACTGCACATAAACATACCACAATATTTAATAATGTACTCAGTTAACAGCCAAAATAATGTGCAACTGTTTCTTGTATTGCCATGTATTGTTTTTGTATTGTCACTGAGAATGAGTCATTTTGAGCTCATGGAGACCTGTAATAATCAAATAAAATAAAAATTAATAATAATTACTGATGTCAAATTCCAAAAAAATCCTTGATTCTAATTCCTGCCTTGATTCTCTGTTCGATTTTGATTTTCGATTCAGCAAGGAAACTGCATATTTCATTTTCAACTGAATGTAAACAATATATTTTATGCTATAAACTGTCACCCACAAATTTATTACAACACAGTTACAAACCATTTATTAGATCATAACTATTATTACAAAAATAAATAACAAATATGCGATAAATAATTTTTATTAAATAATTTCTGCGAGAAATGTTTGCGGAGCAAGTACTGTATATGGTGTAGTTTGACCCATCAATACTAAAATATTTCCAAACTTCACTTGACAATTTAGTGCATGAAAATAAGAACCACTATAATTTTCATAAATATGGTGCTGAAGATACTGACATGTGATGCCTTGGCAGATTGGCGAGCACTACGTTAAGGAGGGTTTGGTTTTGCGGGGCGCTAGGTCAAGCATACCCCTTCAGGCGGGGTTTACTGGTTTGTTCTAGTCTCTACGTGGCATGGGTGCTCGTCCCGTGTATAGGACTGGCTTGGTAGTTTTGCAGCAGGCCACAAAGTCTGGTTCAAGCAATGAGATCTTGCGTTTTAAGCTGGGTGCTTTCGGTGGTATACTTGGGCGACATGTACCCTCTGTATTTGACTTAGTCTTGAAAGCTTCGGTGGGATGTACGTGTGCTACAGGTAATTGAATGTTTAGGTGCCTGACGTGTGTTCGTGCTGGCAGGGGCAGAGCAACTGTCTCGAATCAGAAGTAGGCTGTAGGGATGGTTGGCGGTTGATCTGGCTGGTTGAGGTGTTCTGTGATCCAAAGGTGGATCTCCTGGTCCAGAGGAGTGGGGGACTCAAATCTGTTGGAATCTTCAGCATGACAGGTACAAGAAGGTGACACAGGGCTTGAGCTTGTTCCTTGGGTGCAAGCTGGTTGATAGATGCGACATGGGCAGGGGACTGATCGTGTAAACACCTGGAGGCAGTCAGCCCATGTTTAACCTTTTCACGAGTGCCACTGTGGTGGGAGAAATGTATTAGCAAGAGAGGACACCCCTTGCGTCTGTGAGAGAATCATAGGGAATGTGTGCTGTACTTTGTGTAGAGCCACGTGAAGTATTTGCTGAGGGAGAGGACACCCTCCTTACAGTGTTCGGAGCCTAAACGCGGTGAGCACAGGGATTCAGGCCTCGCTATCAACAGTACCTGCACGTAGGTGTAGGTTCTGAGCCCAAGTCTCCCCAACCCAGGGAACGACCCCTCCGGTGCACAGTGGGGCAAAAACAAATTTCCCTGGCCAAAACCCAAAAATATGGGAGTTAAAAATTATTGTTTAAATTATTAGTCATCATCATGTTGTGCAATGTCTAGTGCTGGTAAAGCTATAAATAACCACACTTTTATTCCTTTACTTTAGCCGTGAGAAGCCCGCAAATTAGCTATACTTTGTGAATACCATTACTGCAAGCTGATGAAGTCGCAGCTATTTCGTGCTCCTGTTTTCGCAGGTGAAAAGTTGGTACAATGATCAGTTGTGGGAATCAAAGAACCAGCTATTATAATATGGGTAGCTAAGGGAACAGTATAAATTGATATAACAATCTGATTATCCTTAAGTTTTCTTGTTAAGGTCCCTTTTCGTATACATCTTTGTATGTTTATAAACATACAAAATGTGCCCCACAAGACCCAGCGCTAAATGTTTTGCTAAATGATCAACAAAACTGTCCTTTATAACATATAAAAAAGTACGTGCTACCTTTTGCGACCGTGGGAAGAAAAAACGTAAATGATTAAGCGCACGTGCTTCTGTTAGACAGCACATCTGGGCAGCTTGGCACTGGAATGGAGGAACAGCACAGGGGCAACAAAAGAAAGAAAAATATAGTTAATTGGCGGGTGGAAGCACACACTTCAGGATATGTGTCTGGCTGCATGTTTAACTGTCAAACAGTGTTGATTGTCATGGAAGTCGAAGTCAGTAAGTAGATTGCAGTGCGTGTAGTGTATACGGAGTGGCAGACATGTCTAGCACATTTACTAACAGTGAGTTGTACAAATTATATTCACGGAGAAGAAAGACAAGGTTTGGACTAATCGTTACACACACGTGTGCAAACATATGGAGAACGTACTTTGATTAAATAAGGAAAACAAATATGTGCGACATATTGTGACTAGAATTTGTTCTTGTATAAGAAAGAAGTGGGACCAGTACAGCAGAAATAAAAAAAAATTTGATACTGCCTGCATCTCTTTACTTGATAAAACTGTGCAGGTTGAAGAACCTACTAAGGGACAAATTTCACGTTTATCATCAGGTATACATTGAAGTTTTTCATAACATTTTGGTTTTTCTTGTACATGTTCAGAATACATATTGATAATTGTTCTTTTAGTTTTGTTTCATATGCCCAAAGAAGAATTTAGAAAGCAGCTCTCAATGCAGCAAAAGAAGGAAGACAGAGGCGCTTAGAGCTTCTACTTCAACTGCAGCCGTCACCTTCTCTGCTGACATGAAACTGCATGTAGATGGAAATAATGAAGAAGCCAGACTCTTACAGGAACACGTGCATCAAAATCACTAAGTCGTGGAGATCACTGCACCAAACACCAAAATTAAACAATACTCTCCTCAGGAAGCCATTTCCCTTAGTATACAGACTGATATATCTCGCAGCTTGAAACAAGGATGCTTCCCAAAGCACATCATAATTACAGAACAGAAAGCCGAAATTACATTACAGGAGCTCATGGATCTTATGTCTACGTGTCTTTTGTCCTCCAACAAGATGTGATCACTGCACTTAATTTGAAAAATATAGTTTTGATATCTAAGTGGAGATTTTATGGGAGCAAACAATCAATGTACAAACAGAAAGTGACCGGGGAAAGTGTCTGTGACGATAGTAATTTACTCATGACAAATGTTGTGCCTCTTCAGAACTACTGTAGAGACATTAACACCGGAAATAAAGTAATCATTTGTTAGAACCAGCGACCATCTTCTACCAGATTTTGTCGCTCACTTAAACTGGAGTTTCAAAAAGAGACCACAGAAATTATTACAAAAGAGTACGAACATATGGATACACAAATAAAATTACTTCTTCCATCTGAAATCTTGTTATAGGGTCATGAAGAATTGTACGTCACACACCAAATGTTATTGACCATGATTGATGGGAAAGTGAGTTCAGCAATAACAGGGACGTTATCAAGTCAATGATGCAATTTGTGTGGAGCGCTCCAGAAGATCATGAATGATATTGACAACATGGAGAAGAGACCAGTAAATGAACAAGCTCTAAAGTATGGACTATCAACACTTCATGCTTACATAAGATTTCTCTAATAGTTTCTTCATGTCAGTTATATATTAGACGTATGGACTTGGCATGTGAAGTAACAACTTAGAAGTGTGGTTGAGGAGTAGAAGAAAGCTGTGACGTTTGGTTGTTGACTAGAAATGGGTCTGCTTATTGATATGGTCAAACAAGGTTAAGGCACTATGATTAATGGAAATACAGCACGTTGTTTCTTCGATGATCTCGCATGTTCGGCATTAATCACGAGGCTATCACACCTTATCCTGTGGATATGCTATGAGTGCCCAATTTTTTCTGCAATACGCCCTTGATACAGCACGGTTGTTTGTTCGTAACTACTTGTGGTAACCGATGCCTCCTCTTGTGCATAATGTTCTAATTCATGGCTCGAATGTCGCTTTGCTCCCAACAGGAATGCTCAGGAAGTCCCGACAAAGATTTCCACAGGTTCCGGGAGAGAAGATGTCGAAAGTCAAGTAGAGAGGCGACCAACAGAGATCTAATGAATATAATGTTAGTATCTTCTGACCCTGTAATTTCTTCTATTAGAACACTGCCACCAAGAAAGGACAGAAAAATTAATCCATATGTTCTTTGCCTTCTAGAAGTTAGTAGTTTAGTGCGTGATGATGATGACATGGCAATGATTAGAGGGATTGTACTAGTAATTGCCT
Source organism: Dryococelus australis (assembly GCA_029891345.1). Lineage (NCBI taxonomy): Eukaryota > Metazoa > Arthropoda > Insecta > Phasmatodea > Phasmatidae > Dryococelus > Dryococelus australis. Next base: position 47,984,611 of record CM057003.1, read on the forward strand.
TGCATGTTATAATTACAGCGTTGTACATACTGCCAATACTTCACACAAGTTTATCTGACATTTCTCTTGCTCTGTTCCCAGGGTTTACAATGTAGTAGTAGTAGTAATAATAATAGTAGTAGTAATAGTAATATTTATGTTTTGACATTGTTTTGTTCAGAAATGTACAGTTTTATGCTGGTTCTTAGCGTCACATAGTCACAGGACATTGTAGAGCAATATCAATATAATAATAAAGGTTTTATGCAATGCCAGAGGTTTTGTCCAGGAAAACTGGTGTTTTGCCCCACTGTGCGGTGCTTAAACGTGGTGGAGAGGGCGAGCACCAAGCTGACAAGCTGCACTCAAGAACAGAGTACCTGCATGCAGGCTCTACCATTCTGCCTACCGTGGTATGCAGAATGGTTGGCTGTAGCTAGCGTGATTGTGGGTTTACAAAACTGTGTTTTGGCTCAAATGAGTATCTTTCCTGGTTCACCTGGGGCTTTCTCAGCAAGGTGAGGTCAACTGGGCAAGGTGCAAATTCAACAGAATAGGGGTACCCTTGAGTAAGTCAAACACTGTTTATTTTTTATTACGGAAATAAACATGTGGCATCGCACCACCTTCTACATTCATCAAGAGCTTAAGAAGCTAATGCCTACAGTAAACAGGTAGAGACGACCTGTGCCTAAGCTAACAATAGGTCGGCGGTAGATAAGTGCTGTGAAAACAACTGTAACTTGTGCTTGCTCCCTACGCAATTGTTGCCCAGAAGGGGCTGCAGTGTCTAGGAGTGTAGACGACTTGACAATTTGCAGTCTTCAAGGAAGACTAAGAAGGTCAAAAGGATGGTTCCTAGACTAAAAGTGTGGTGGAGACCAAGGAGTAGGTTGCCCTTCGGCACTGAAAGTGCAATGAAGGTTGGGAGGTAGAGCTAGGAGCATAGCTGAGCAGGCTGGTCAGTTCCGACAATATGTGCGATGGAAGACTGAAGACTGGTGCTGAGCGAGCATCACTAAACGCTATTTATAACCTGCTGGAGGCTTCCTCTGCTGTCATTGGCTGGCGAGCTTGAGAGCCAGGGGTTGTGAAGCGGAGCGAGTGAGGTGGCGATAGCATGGCTAGCTTCATGGGCTTGTGATGTCACCAGCCAGTTTGGAGATGAGAGAGGCGGCGAAGCATACTGGTAGCCATCTAGTGGCATGCAGTGGAACTCGGTGCCATTGTTGCATAGTCTCAGTGGGCCTTTAAACAATAAAATTTGCAGGCTGGAACATCCATTCTTTTACGGTGAACAGTACAAACTCTTGACCTTTCGTGGTGGCCAAAAATATAAACTCCATTGTAATCAGATGCATGGCTATGCCTACTGATGAGCTGAAGTCTGTAAAATACCACTGTTGTAAAGACGTCATGCGTCAATACTAAACACTCGTTACCGGCCACTCACGTAAAATGCCAACATTACAATTGCCCAAAGATAGCTTGCGTCAATTGTTTCTTCACACTTCATAAATGCAAAACAGCATACGTAATAGACAGCTAATGTTATCGGCGCAGTCATGGAGTAAGGGTTCAGCAGTTGTTTGTGTTCTGTGGACTACATTTATTCTTCTTCTTCCTTGTTTATTGAACTCTTATGTTAGTGTCAGTGAGAAAGCATAAAGTATTCTTACGCATTTACTGCTTTCCTAGGTAGGCGACAATGAGAATGAATCTCATAATCTCTGAGGATCTGTGATTTGGTTATTGTCGTCCTAAACAGAACGTGGAATAAGGTTATAGATATTGCTGAATTTTGACAGGCATGGTTATTGGATACTACCATTGCAGGTTTAGTTAATATTGTATGGGTTTGAAAACAGATTGATAATTTAACATGTGTGATTATTATAGGAAACAATTACGTGCTGATTTGGTTATTATTGTGTGGGTTGGAAAACAGCTAGGCAAGTAATTGAAGGTGAAAATCGTCGCAAATAAATCAGTTTGTTCTATGCATTTATTTAATGAATGTTCAATTTAAGTTAATATTTAACTATAAATTGACTTGAATAAGCGGTTTTATTAACATCTTTATGGTGTTGGTTGAATCAAACATATATGTTGGGGTAGTGTACAACATTTCTGAGGTTTAAAATCCAGGTCTGCATTTATAATTGCCCATATGCCACAATTTTTTTAGTTGGTCCACTGGCAAATGTATTTTTAGAGAATCCACTGTATTCATCCCTATTTATTTATTGTTAATAAAAAATTCCCAGTGAATCGGCATGTATCGGAATCGACATGATTTGATTCACGATACCTTCAATCACTTTCTTCTTTCTGTCTCAGCTACGCACCTTCCTTCCACCCCTCACAAGCCATTGAGGGGGGATGTGGTTGTCGAGCAAAAGGTAAAGCATGCTCTCTCTCTCTCTGTCTCTCTCTCTCTCTCTCTCTCTCTCTCTCTCTCTCTCTCTCTCTCCCCCCTCTTTTTTTTCCATGCCCGCTTCGCTTGCCTTCCACACGCCGTCCATGGGCAGCAGAGAAAATAAAGTGCACCTAGCAAATGTAATTTTAACAAAATTATGCGTTGCTCAAAATAGTTGCACCTATCATCACTTGTATTTCAAAGCAAATGGTTTCACCTGAAAATATTAAGCAAAAAATTTAAACGAGAAATTATTATTTGCAAAGATGTTTTCTTTTGTGATTAAAAGTAGTTTTTTCCCATAAGGTTGGTGTGTCATGATATCTGGCGTAAAATTAACGCAATTTTAAAATGCAATATTTATTTAACTCAAGAGGCGGCATCTTCACGATTAAAATGATGTGCCCAAAAGCAAATACTTGATCTCCTCTTGTCACCAAAAATTGTTTGAACATCGAGCAACTTGTATTACTTAGCGTGAAGTTCATTTTCAGTAACTTCTTGCGGTAAATCAGAGGCTTTATATTAATTTATTTCGATACAAGCGTCTTTTGAATAACCTGATAAAATGTAAGGGTCTATTAGGCACCTTTTGCCATCTAATAATGGGTAGGTAAGCACCGAGCCTAGTGCAGTGTAACTCACGACAGGCAAAATCCAAGGATGTGGTGTTTAATATCTAAACTTTATTCACAGATAATGTACAACTCTTACTATCTTACTACTCTCAACATAAAGTTTTATAAGTTTAGAAGTTGTATTTTATTGATGTAAATGTCAAAAACCTCATGGACGTTTTTGGCAGTCCCTTGAATAAAAATAAATTGAGAGTTGACTTACATTGTTGAAGAAATAAGATGTATAGTCTATGCACAGTTTCTTCACACTTTCAGAATTAAACCTTTAAATAATCACTCGAAGTAAGGCATGTTTAATTGTTTGCTAAATATGCCATGTGTCACAAGTGTTTCATACTTCAGTTTACATAAATCTGCCATATTTTGGGTTGAATTGACCTTTTACATGTATTCTATTTATAAATTATAATGTTTCATTTAGCATTAGCATAAATAAAAACAGAGAGGAAATAGGCATTTTGGTAATGGCTTGTAAGAAATAGTTCTTATTCATAATATTATTGCACTGAGTGCATACAAATGTGGTGCTTTGTCCCTTTGGTGTAATTTTTTAAACATAGTTAGCTGTATGTGTGACACTGATGAATATCCTGAAAGTAGAACTTTAGTAGGGCTTCAGAAAAGTTGGACGTGACCATGAATGAACTATAAGAACTGAATTTATGTGAATAATAATATTATATTATTGTGTACTACACTTACAACATGTTCACATTAAATGATGCTATACCTTTATGGTTCATCCATTAACAATTTTATTTCTGATTAGAAAGCACATTATGTTTATTCCTTTAAAATTTTCTTTATTGGCTTGTACTATATTGAAACACATTTGGTTAAAATGTACCTACCACAATCAACTGAAAATTGAAAAAACAGTTTATAAGTCTTCTAGAATGTTCTGGCACAGTATTGACTCAGCTAGGGGGAAATTAAATGGACAGTTCTCACAGCCAGGCTTGGGGAGAAAAAATTTCTGCTGGGTTCAGGTTACGTTGTCTACAATGTGTGGTGTTAAAATTTCAACACAAAGCACTGATTACCATTGTTTTCATTGTGCAATCTGAAAATAATATATTTACAGTTCAATGGTATCTCCTACCGTTATGCTTTTTAATTATTAATTTGTTCGGTTCACAGTTCTTTACAACACAGAGGGAAATTGGAGTAAAGTGCACACGAGAGCTGCACAGTAGAAGTGTTCCATTAGCACTATCACAAAACAGTACAGGCTAGATTTTATGTTGGAACACTTTATTTGTGTAATAAAGTGCTATGAGATGCTTGTACACTTCCACCAAACTAGTTTTAATACAACTATAATCTACTAAAATTATTTACAGAGTTTTATTTATGTAAAAAATGAGCCTGTTGAAAATTTATACATAAACATATTCAGCACTGTTGAACATATGACTTTGACAGTTTTACTAACCGTGGCCAAGTCAGGGATGCGAACGTCTGCAGACGACAAAATTCTGTTTACCTCATGTTTAGTTTAAGGTTTATGTTGTAGTCATTGAGAGTCTTGGTTATTGATAATTTAATGTTTCAGCAACATTTATATTATTTTCACCTATTTACCTACCTTTCAAAGGAATTGTGCGGGACGATGCTGATCTGGTCTGCAGGTTTTCTCGGGGACCCCCCCGTTTCCCTCCACCCTTGCATTCCGGCACCACTCCATACTTACCTCGCTTCACCCTCATTGGCTCTCAAAACCCTGATGTTAAGAGCCACCCAAATCTCTTTGTTCACTTACTCCTCAAACAAAATTTTCTTGTGTTGTATTTTTTGCATTGTTCTTGACTGTTGTGTGTGATCTTTCAAACTTTGTTCTTTTCTTAGTCCCAAGCAGAAGAAAATGTCCCAACACAGCAATCTAAAAGTAAATCCAGGGGCAATAAATTTTTCAAGGGACGTGAAAAGAAATCTGATGAAGGCACCATTGATTTTGGTTGTCTTAATTTTGATGACTTGTGAAGTTACTAGAATTTTCCCTTCAATAAATACAGTTTGTGTTCATTGTGTATCAAATTGGTTATTAGTTTTTTGATCCCAGTTATTTAAAACTTATTAATGAAAAAATTAAATAGTATGTAAATAACATTAATAGTTTTTGACCATGTTATAAATATTGTCTATTCTGAATTTTCTAAAGATCCTGTTTTTAAATTTTAATATATATGTTGTTGAATTTTCTTACTGTGACATGTTTATGAGCGTAAGGGTAGTAATGAGGTAGGTATCCTTGTAATATACCATTTCAGGGCATCGTAAAGGTAGTAATGAGGTAGGTATCCTTGTAATATACCATTTCAGGGCATCGTAAGGGTAGTAATGAGGTAGGTATCCTTGTAATATACCATTTCAGGGCATCGGAAGTGTTTCGCAACAAGGAATAGGAAGGGCATGAACTGAAGCATGATTGAGGAAGAAACGGTCATTACAATCTATGCATTAGCACAGCATTTAATAAGCAGCTTCAACAGTAGTAAACAAACTGATGTCCATTACAAAATACAGCGCTGTATAAACATTGGCTGCCATTATCTTCAAATGCATACTATACAATTTTTTCATTTATTTTATATTTTTACTTGACGCTAATATAACTATGAAGTGTAAAAAATATACAATTTGTAGTTTAAAGTTTTTAGGAAATTTAATTGTTTCTGAAATATTTAGGAATTGTGCTGACAGCTATAGGTTTTCCTTCTTTCTTGTGTTCATGATAAAAATTCATCTAGGACTTCCTTAATTGGTACTTTCCATGTTTCTTCTGCAAGTACGCGTAGAAAAAAAAATTTCTTATTCTCTGTGACACTGTTGTCCTGAGGTAGGACTTGATGTGCCCGAGAATGCTGAAAGACATTTCACAGGATGCAAATGTGGTTGGGATCATTAAGAGGAAACTTTAAAAAAACCAACATTACCTCATTCAGTAACTTTCAGGATATTTCATGCAGAATGTATAATTCAGCAATGATCAGCCTTACACTTTATAGGTGGATGGATGACTCTTGTAAGAATTATGAGTTGCACTACCAACATACCTACGTCAAAGTCATCCTTGTGTTCACCAAGGATGCTTTCCAGCTGATCTATAGACAAATCTTCCCCTGTCAGTCTAAACAGGGTGGTTTCCAGTGTGACAAGTTTTCATAGCTGGCTGGTTGAAGCGGTGCTGCAGTTAATTCTTCTGCCATTGTAGAACAGAAATGAATTTTTGATGCAGATGAGACTACTTGTCGATGGTCACTCTGAGCTGATGGTGCTTTGCCTCTTTCTCCAAACACCTGAGACTGGTAGGAGCTCTAAGTTTTAGGGTATGAGGCATTTCGCAGTCTCCCTTTTTCTCAGTTTCTTTCCAAATATGTTCAAAATTGGTCTCGCCCATTCCGTTGTATGCTAAATCCGAAAGAGCTTGCACTAATGCTTAACACCACGTGCAGTATATACTTCACTATGTAGGAATTCCACAAGCTGTGTTCAGCCGGTTCACACAGTTAGAGCCATATTGATCACCTAATCACTAAGAGTTTGGTGTGCTCTCATTTTCATCAGGTAACACTTAAAATTAGTAGATTTCCTTCCATCTGAGATTTTGCATGTATAATCTGCTAGGACCTAACTCAATAGTCTCTTATCACACAGGCATAATTTTTGAAAAATCTGTGAATAACTTCAGTGTGAACCCACCAATGTGTCGAGCATAGAGTTATTAGGTGTTTGGCTGGGAGGCTGTAGCTTTGAAAGCAAGGTCCGACAACTATGCCTAATGTACATTTTTCTTCTTACTTTTGGAAGTTGCAAGAATTCTGTTAAAAACTTCTCTTACGAATGTTAAAACATCTGAAATTATAGTGCCTCTCTGCAACCATCTGAATCAAGAAATCCAGTGGGTTGTGTTAGAGCAGCATACAAATATTCAAGATGAGATTCTGCACACCATTTAAATGGCCAGATCTTACATGCAGCTCATCAAAACAGTGTCCTCTAAAAAACTATTTACTTATGTTAAGATGAATTATAACATCCGGTAGAATCATGTGGAAGGTTTATGCCATTCTGTCCAGCGTATTGTACAATCCCATTAATCATACAGTAGAATCCCGCTGTAGCGAGCACGGCAACTGCGAGAACATGGGTATAACGAGATCTTTTTGAAGAACCGTCAAAAAATTGTGAAAATATTCCATGAAATATTGTCATTTTACAAGTTGAAACATATGGCAAGATCGTGTGAAGCAGGCTTGCGGTGGGACTCGTGACCGTGTGAAGCGAGCTTTTGTTATCTGTCCGCAATAACTCCACTCTCTCGCCCCGCCTCCGCGTGCCGCTCTCATGTGTCACATTCTTCCGCCTTGCCTCCTAACCACCCTCTTTAACAAAACCAAGCGCTTTGTTCAGTAAATAGAATCCCGCCCTTTCTACCTTGATCCCGTTTTCATGAACCAGTTCCGCTTTTCCATGATCGTTCACGGTCATTGTGCTGTCAACTGTGTTTGGTTTCAAACAACTTGGTGTATGTGGGTCGAACGTTATTGTTAAATGAAAACAAATTCCATTTAAACATAACAGTCTAAGCGATAGCTGGAGTCGAATACAGCTACATATTAAAGATTTTCGCATGTCTTTTTCCTATACTGTAGCATACCAATTAAAGAGAAAGGGACACAACTACTACTACTACATTTTATCGCTGTGCTATAACAAACGTAATTTTTATCCATTTTGATAAAGTTTTCTTGAATTTTTGCTGGTTTTGAATAAGTCTCGAACCATGCAGGTTTTGTTAGTTGAAAACGTATCATTTTCCATTTACTACCATAATTACTGGCATAATTCACGCAGCCAAATTTTATGGTGCCGAATTAGGGGAAAAAAATTTTCCTTTCATATTTCACGCATCATGTTTCTCTCAACGAGACATGTAATGCTAACGGGCCCGTGTGGCACATTAGTTCGACCGCCCCCACGCTGCAAACATATAAACAAAATCAGTCGAGGAGTTAATTTGTATGTGGGTTGTTTTTTTTAAATGTGAAAGGAATAGTTTACATTAATATTCATTTTTGTATAGTACGAATGCCTAATGGGTAAATATACAAGTCAAACTGCTGCATTAAAACTTCAGGTAATTGTGTGTGTGTTCAGAGGAACACAGTAATGAAGAAGTGGGCCAAAAATACTCTGTTTCTGTGTTTAACGTGCATGTTATGTTTTCCCAATATCGGGCCTCTGTTACGTTGTGAAATGGACCTGTAACAATGGCAGTGATGGGCGGCTGGCAGTGGCAGGCCGCTGCCTGCCAGAATAATTGTGTAGCAACCGACCGACAGCGGCACGATGCCGCGTCCAGCCACGCTGCAAGGATCTATGCGCTCGCCCAGCTACATGCACACAGCAATGTTTTTGCTGCTAGCCCCAGCACACGAGTGATTTAATTTTGAAAATGTATCTTCATATCTATTATGAATAAATAAAATGCTGTGTTTTAAAAAAACGTATCCTCTGCAGTTGGTGAGGGATTACTTGCAGTAGACCCCATTTTAATGTTTACGTGCACGTGTCTTGGCGATTTCTTGCATAATTCACACACCCTAATTTTTGGCACTAAAAATCCTGTAAAAAAAGGTGCAAGAATTACGTGTGCGAAGCTGTAATGAGCGAGTTATCGCATGCAGGGCAGTGCTTCGGCGGCAGAGTATGCGATAGCAGGAAATGCTGTGTAGGTCGGGCAACTGATTGCAGGACAATGCTGCGTAGGCCAAGGAACTAATTGCAGACTGAGCGGCTATACTTACGTGACGCTGCCAGATTTTTCGCTCATTTTCACGCAATCAGTTATCATATAACAGTATATTTTTACATTATGGTGGTTCAAACATAATTTCAAAGCAATTTGGGGATCAAAATCTGTCTAATTTGGCGACAGCGAGGACACTCATATAACGAGGATCGAACCTGGAACCGTGACATCTTACTATAACAGGACTCTACTGTACTTGTACCTCAAGTGTCTCCAGTTAAGTGATCCAAAAACAATTCAGGGAATTGCTCATCACCTGCAACATCTGTTGTGCTATTGCCCGTAATAGCAAACTACAAACTTTTTATATATCTTAAACCTCATTATGCTGCTCTTTGTGGACATTATCGGTTTACGAGCCACACAATGCCTGGCCAGATTGAACAAGTTAACTGACTAATAGAACTAATAACTTTCTGAAAAGTAACTCGTGCTATTTTCTGCCCATTACTTAGGTTATTGTCCAGGAGTATTATAATACAGACTATCATGATATCACCTGACAAACATATTCCAGATTCGTGAATATAATAGCTGCTCCTACATGTAGTAAACATCTTGGTGGCTTTTTCAAAGTGAAAAAAACTAGATTTGACTTAGTTTGTAGCTGCTTTCCCCAGGCATCATGCTGCTTGCAGACAGCCTGCATTTTCATGTTAACTGAACAAACTATCACAAAGTCTTCTTTAAATTGGAACAGTCACAATACGTATAGAACTATGCATGCACAATATCAGTGACAGAGAGCACACAAATAATAAAAGCAGGTATGTACATATGTTGTGCATTACACTGCTGAGATTGAATGAGTAATCGAACGTTTCAATACCGTTTGGTCTAGTATTAGCTCATCAGCAGAAGTTCCACCTCCTCCATTGCTCGAGGTGCTGCCATCTGCCAGATGCTGAAATCACACTTCATTAACACACCAAATTTTTCACTAAAAATACAAAGAGAATAATGTGAAGCTTTGAACTGTGTAATCTAAACTTGCTTAAGTTTTATATTTTCATTCTGATGAAGATATTTTACATGATGAGGAGGAGGGGGCAGCTCAGTCCACCTTGCTTGATTGTTCGATGGTGGGGGCTGGCTTGTGACCCTCCCTGACCCATACTTCCGATGCCCCTGAATTACTTCCTAATTTATATCTGTACCACCACATCCATCCAAAGGCAGATATGTATTTTAATTATTTCACTAAATAATAGCTGAGTGCCTTACTTCTTCTAGAAAAAAGAAATAATGTTTAGTAGGTACTTCTTTAAGATCTTTGTTTTACTGTGTAGTCTTTTACTTGTAGATACAAGTTCCAGGAATGTTCTATCCAAGCCCCACTTGTAATTTTTTTTTTCTTTACAGTTCTGTATCGCACATATTTTAAAAAAATGTTCTCTGACATTCTTGGAGCTGACTTTGTTTACATGTACAAACATCCAGTGCAGTACTAACTACTCATTTTCTCTGTATTTCTACGTTAATCTTTAGTACATTCTACATTCCACTTCAGAAGCTTCAATACATACAAGATAATAATGCCCTAGCTATTCAGTTGAATACCAATGGCATTTTTACTATAGTATAGAATAATAGGCCTACATATGTACATGTTGAATTTCCATAGTTTTATGCAAGGACTGTTCAAAAATTTCCCAGGCTTGCTTCTTTAAAGTTTTTATGGTTCTTGTCCTCAATTGATACATATGTCCCAATAAAGTTTGCACACCTGGATGCAGTCATGAAAATTTGTTATATATATACATTGTTTGCGCCCATGATTGTGAATTCTTTTTGTAACCTGAATCCTTTTAAACCTTAATATGTACTTTAAGCTCTGATTTTAATTTTACGAATTAAAAAGGTCTGCATATATGAGATCAGGTGAGTACAGAGGCTGGAGAAAACCTGTCATCCCGCTTTTTGCCCATAACTAGTGCGTTAGCAATGCTGTATGCTTGGGCATGTTTTAATAAAGTATCCAGGAGCACAAATAAATATTACTGCCTGAACATTTGCAAAGATGCATGACAAATCAAGGAAAACTGTCTTCCTATGTGCACCTATTATCTCATGTGGAGGGAAGTTGCAAATTTTGCATTACAACTCTTGATACAACAATATTTAAGTTACACCAAGACTTGTTGAGCAAGTTCTAATTTCTTCTTCCTGACATTTCGTTATTTTTAAACTATGAGACAGTATGTCTAATGCTGATATACTGCATGCACTTTAGGCAAAAATTAATTCTCATCTTGTAAAAGAAATTAACATGACTTTGCTGAAACTGACATTTTTTTTTAATTGGTGGACTTTTGCAGTTGCACTTTGAAAATTAAACCTTGGTAAATGTTTTGCCAAGTGTAAACAAAAAATGTTACGATAATGCATTTCTCACACAAACCATTCTACAGAAAACCTTGCAAACTGCAAGTGATTGTTTTGGTGAATGATAAGCTGAGTGTTTGCAACAGCATCATCAATTACATAAGTATGAATATTCTCTGCCACAAACTGTGGTTCAAGTAAATCTGAAAATTTGAGTTCACTTCTAACGTCCAACTAAACACACTAAGGCAGTAATTACATGTCACTATCAGTTGGCATATAATTTACACAGCCCAGGAACTTTTTAAAAATACCACATACATAAAGTAAAAAGATTAGTCGTGTATCAACTTTTCCTTGTTAGTATTACATGTATAAGGAACTAAATGTACAAACTGAAGACTGTAAGTTTGAGCATAGGTGTACTGTACTAAATGAAAACAAAAAAATTTTACAAAGAACTGTGTAGCAAGATTCCTAATTGCAAAATGTAAGTTTTATATTGTGGTGGAGGCGAGTTTCTGTTTTTGAGTTTTCAAGATATGTAATACTGTTAAATTTTGAAGAACTCTTCATGATAAGATTTTTATAGTCTAAAAGTTACAAAACTGCTGTATGTAACTGCTTTCAATTGTGAAATAACTGTATGTCTACATGTATAGTATAGTAGCATTTGCAACATGGTTAAATTAGCTCAGTTTGAAGGTATTAAAATATTCAGTAACATGTGTAATTAAATAATTGTTAGAAATGTTCTCTATATTTCTATTGTGTCATCGTATATATCTTTCAGAACTTAGAAGTAACATGTGGATGATATTAAGCCTGTTTTTTTAGTTTAAAAAAACACCTTGTTCAGTACTCCTACTGCACGTGTGTGTGTGTGTGTATGTCTACTTGGTAAATCTACTTTCGTCTTCATCACTATTCTCATGATTATTTTACAGGCAACAGCATGAATTTTGCAGTTATGAAAATGAAAGCTATAGTTTTGCCACAGCTGGTGTGTATCAACATACTCAGCTGATAAGTCACTTGTTAATTTCATTAGACAATTTCAAATATATTTTTGCAGTAAGTAATTATGATCTTACTAAAACATGTTCCTGTAATCTGTCACTGTAAGCTCAGTCTTGTTAAACTGTAGTGTTCACATTAAGTGTGAAAATAAATTATTTAAATTACTGTTGTTACATATTTTTGCAGCTTTTATTTCTGAGCAATAAATTTTACGAATAATTTATTAAAATTAATAAAGAGATCACTTTGGAGGGAAATAATATAACAAAACAGATAACAAACCACTATGAATGTTTTACCCAAGTTATCAGTACTACTGTAATATGGAGCATCTGGAACAAGTTCTGAACCTTGCAGCACTTAAACATGTACATTTCAGATTTCAATTGTAAGCTACATATTTACCTGTGTTTAAAATTTCCTGGGTTTGTTATATGCTAATAGACTAGAATTCTTATTGATTCTATGAAAATAATGTTTGAGTCTCTGTTTCATTAAAATTGAACTGGTTACTGATGTGTGAAACTGGTAATATCTCCAGCTTGTAACCACATAATGTGTCAAATAAAACTACTCACCTTATTCCATTTTTTGAGAGAAACATCATCTCCGCAGATACAAAGGCTGTGCCGTTGTCACTTGTAATACATTGCACAAGCCCATGAAAACTGAAGATGTCTCTAAGCTCCCTAATAACTGCTACAGTTATATACTAAGTACCTTCGTGACTACTGGCCACTTGGAATAGGAATCAACCAATACGATGAATACTTGTCCAAGAATGGGGTTAAAATAAAATTCACATGCTGTGCAGTTCTACTCGAGGCTTTACTTCAGGACGTCAACTACTGAATTTTACTTTTGTAGGATTTGTACAGTGCTACTGGCATTCCACACACTCCAATGAATCATGATGTAAAATATTTTTTATAAAAGGTCAAATGGCTTTGAAAATATTTCAATAGTATGTTACTCTATTTGGAGAATATTTGAGCATATGCAATAAAAATAAAAATCATCAGATATATTTTTTTGGGTAAGGGTGGGGGGGGGGGGGAGGTTTAATCACTATATTTATTACAACTACCATCTCAAAAAAATTTTGCACCTCTTGTATTTTGTTTGCTCTTGAAGGATGTTCACTTTGAGAGTTGTTTCATTACAAAACAACATCTGAATGAAATGTAATAACACCTGTTATGTGTATATGGACTCAATGCACACAGTCTCAGTACAGTCCGGAAGAGTTCGCTGTTTCTGTAACCTTTGGACACAACATGCAAAGACAGTGTGTGTCCTGTTAAGCTGTATAAAACATGCCTCGACGGGTCATTCCTGCATTTGATTGTACGCGCAAAGTGATGTTGCGTCAACAAGGTCTCTCCATGAGGGAAATTGCCCGCCTCATTGGTGTACACCATAGTGACGTGATTCTGACATACAGCCGCTATTGTGTTACACACAACGTTGCAGATCGTCCTCACAGTGGTAGTCCATGGTCAAGTGTTCTTTGGTGAGCACCTGTATGTACACCCCAACACCATGGTGCCAGGTGCAGATGGGCAAGGGAGTACTTGGACTGGACCCTGGCAGAATGCCATCAGGTCCTCTTCACTAATGAGTACTGAATGTGTCTGACGCCTGATAATCGTCGGAGGAGTGTTTGGAGAGAGCGAGGTAACACCAGATGAGGCCTGTACACCATCCCACAGGTCCAGCAGGGAGGCGGGTCCATCATGATTTGGGGCGGCATGATGTATGGATGGATGCCACTCATCGCCATCGAGGGCAATACGACAGGTGTACAATACCGAGACAGAATTCTCTGTCCCATTGTGCGGCAATACCAACAACATATCTGTGACAAATTCGTTCTGCAATATGACAATGGGTGCCCGCACTGCGCCCATCTTGTTAGCAACTTCCTCAGAGAGGCCTAAATCAATAGGATGGAATGACTTGCTGTGTTTGTGGACATTAATCCAAATGAACATGCCAGGGACCAGCTGAAACAGGCTGTGTAACAATACAGGAATCCATCTTTCACCCTGGCCGACCTCCGGAGGGCTGCTGTCGAAGAGTGGGACAGGATAGAGTAGGACAGTAGTATGCCACGAAGGGTCAGATCATGCTTCACCGCACAGGATGGCATAACACCATACTGAGAAGCAGAGTCTGAAACTGTGTCCGAAATGGCTACGAGACCATTATTTAGGTCACTAAATCGACCACGTGACCAAGTTCAGGCCCTAAATATTAGGGGATTTACGGTTGAAATTTACTGAGGTGAAGTAGCACACTAAATCCCCAAATAGGTCCATAAAATCGTCTGCTGTTGTTTATTTACGTTTTATTTCCCCTGTTTTGTTGGAAACATTGGTATTTACTGTTCTTGAAACACTACACAATACATGCATAAGAAATGGAAAATCAGGGATCTGCATTAAGTTATTTTAAAGTAAAATTTGTATGTTGTATTAAAATTTCTGAAACAAAGGCGATCAGTTGTTATTTGAAATTGAATGTTAATTGCAGGGAGCAAAGAAATAACGAGATACTTGATATCTACTAGAAAGAAATATGATCAGCTATTCACAAGACAATGGGGTTATGTGAAAAATGCTTGGGAGAAAGTTACTTATTGATAGGGTGACAAACAAAATAACGTTGAAATTCTACAAGCCTGTAGTTTCCAACTTTGTCACGTGTAGCGCAGTTACAAGTTGTTCGAAACCATCCACCCTAAATTCCTAAACCCTAATTTCCCAAATTTGCCATTTCAGACACGGCACGAGTTCCATGTTTGATCAACGGATGCATGTTGATGAAGAATGTAGTTTTTTTGAAATATATATATACCTTTGTGTTTTCTTCAAAGCAGTCGTGTTATTCTTCCTAGAGATTTTGTATTTTCATCCCATACTGTCACTTGGGTCGTAAGCAACCTAGTATCTCAGCACTCCAGGTGGTGCCAAACTATTTTTGAGGTGTGCATTTCAGACTAAACGTGGAACTCCTGTATAACTTAATGCTGCATTTATATTTTATCAGAAACAACTGTGTGGTACGGGCCAGCTGTGGGAAGAGAGAGGTAAGAATAGTCTTACTACATGCTTATTAGAAATTTAATTAATTTGACTACAGGAAATTTTGTTGTCAGCAGGTACTGAATGAGTTCCCATTTCAACTCCACATGTAAATAAACACGGTATGTGGATGTGTTTCAAAACTGTACTTATTATTTTAGCAGTAATGCAAGAAGTGCCAAATTTTGATGTGGAGTTGCTCTGATCATGAAATCAGGCATCGATAGCATTCTCAAACATATTGCCAGTAAATTAGACACGAGCCACAAGTGCTTAACCACAGAAGTAATCCCTGACAGCAGTCGGAAAGCATGGCTGTTTGTTACTCAAAGCGCACCCAATATTAAGGCAGGAAGGCACAGTTGATGGCGCCTTTGTCTCCAAGACACTGCACCATGAAGATGTCAAGAGATGGAGTATGCAGACCATCATAATATATATACTAAAATCAGTCTTTGGAGCTGTGATTAAGATGATGACTTTCCTTATAAATAGCTTCAACATGTAATATATAATTTACCCTTGCCGTGGTATTTTGCCATTTAATATCTCACTAAGATCCTCCAATTTTATATTTATTGTAACATGTTGTAGCTGTTATTAGTTAATACAATGAATAAGAA
This sequence comes from Dryococelus australis, assembly GCA_029891345.1. NCBI lineage: Eukaryota > Metazoa > Arthropoda > Insecta > Phasmatodea > Phasmatidae > Dryococelus > Dryococelus australis. Next base: position 48,000,516 of record CM057003.1, read on the forward strand.
ACCTACCTAAGTAGAACTTTATTAAAACAACCCCTCAGGTTTTCAAAGAAGTAAGGTGGTTATGATGGATTAGAGGCTATTTCTGGGAATTTTGGATCAATTTTGACCTACTTCCAATCCCTATGTATCAGAGTTTGCACATTTTTGCGTGAAGTCTGTGTTTAATTGTTTCTATCATAAAAGTGACACATTTTTAAAATTAAATATAAATTGATTTTATTAGGGAGACGTTTTCTAAAAAAAATGTATACTTGGGAGGCTTATACTTAGCCTCCCCCTATCTTCCAAAATGTAAAAAAAACATAGAGCGGCGTGAGATCTACCAAGCATTGTAAATCTATGTTTAATCATCTCTGACAAGATCAACATGATATTTGTATGAAATATTAATTTAATTCAATATTCAAACATCTTCAGAATAAAATACACAGGAAGGTATCTGCAACCTTATTTATCGCCAATAAACTACAAGAACTTAACATTGAATGCAGACTACTTTTTTTTTTTTTTAGCTAATGTTCAATGTTTGGTGTGCTTTTGCTGGAAAATCGCAGGATGTTTCAACAAAATAATAGTGTATATTAATGAAAAGACATCTTCTGAGTAAAATGATGCCACTAAAGCATATCTGCAATCTTCCTTGTCACCAAACAATTACAAAACCTGTAACATCGGACTCTGGTACTTTTTTGTGCCATATTTACAAACAAAATTGAAGCTTTGTGTTTTATACAATACACAAACACTACTTTCCGAAACCAGAATATCACTGACTATATAAACATCTTGAAGTCATGTTTGTCTGTTATGTCTGATGAATCCCAAAAGATGAGCCCACTAAAAGAGAGAATAATGGGTAGGGGAAAAGGAGAAGACTGGAAGTGAGGAAGGGAGTATGTATCTTGCTCTCATTAAGTGTGATGGACTGAGGAGAGGTGGAAGCCACAATGTGATGAAGACTTGGTTTCTTGTCCAGAGTTATATTTGTGAGTCAATTTTTAGGCTCACACACTGCAGATGGCAGGTCTAAGAAAAAAAAAACCAAGCATGATAAGTTATTCTCAAAAATTAATCAAAGCCCAAGTAGTAGTAACACAAGGAAAGTGTGAAGGCAAGCAGTGCACGAGCACAATGGCAGGACAAACACTGAGGGTAGTTGCATTGTGCTGGGAATGGAAACATTCAGCTGCCTAAGGGGTGAACGGTGGGTGAAGTCATAGTAATTGGTTAAGCTGCCAGGTTACGTGATTGTATCTATTTTTAGATGTGAGCTGGCAGGTTCCATACAGCACTCACCTAGAGAAATTCTCGGCTTTATCCACCCAAATTTCTCACAGTTTCTTTAAATGGGGTTAATATAGAGGGGGGGGGGTGTTCTACTAATTCATTCTTTCTTCAAGTACGTTTCTCCTAAATCATTTAGTGTGTAATTTAGAAACCAGAATTACAGTGATAGGTACTCACAAGAAAATACACTGCAAGACTTTAGTATTTTATGAGGCACTTTGAGAAGATTAGTGCAATAGAAATTAAGTTATTGAAACATGTGTTTGTAGTTACCACAGAAATAGTATTAGGAATGAAATTGTTTTAGCAAGAAAGGAAATCCATTGTCTGTTTGACATTAACACAGAAAACCAGAATGTGATGGTATAGCTATTCCCTGATATTGAAAAGTGAGAGGATAGCAACAAAAATGAGAGGAGGTGGGAAAACAGATAAATGTGAGAGTTAAAGACATAGAAGGAGAAAGGTGGTGAGACAGATATACATATACATGCATGATGCATTCTGCATCTTTGATGTGCACTCTACCAACGACTTTGCCCCATCTTGAGTGCAATGCTCAACCCTTTTGGCAAGTCATTAACCCACACAGTACTGAAGAGGCGGGACACGTGCCTTCAGGGTACAACAGTGCAATGTCAGAAGTGACCACAGAGACGTGATCCTAACTTGTACTGTTCCGCCAAGAATCTCCAAGAAGCCGTCACGTTAACACCCCCTGATGTAAGATTGTATTGTCAACTGAGCCGCCTCCCTCCAACGTGACCACGCTTCTTCCACAGTGCGGCGAGGGATGGCAGCACGTAGTCTACTCCCAGCAGCGCCCGAAGATAAGGGATGATAGCGCCGCCTCAACAATTTGAAATTTTCAATCCTTGCGGTCGAAGCTATCGCTCCCCCCTCCCCTTTTCACCCCTCATCACCAAGCTCCTATATGAGATAAGTATAAAAGGTCTGGCATGACCAGAAATCTTCAGTCACCTCTCTTATATAGGGCCAGAGGCTGTATCAGGGTGCGTGACCGCTGGTACGTTCACAGATTCCACTGCTCTCTTCGGCCGGAATCTCTACAAGCGGAAGACATCACCAACCAGAAGCCAATACCGCTGCAGCCACCTCCCTGCTTCTGGGAGACTGGACCCCTCCAGAGGCTCTTGAAGACATTGTTCCGCTCCTTACCACCCCCTGGTGTCGAACCCAGAACCCCCTGGTAACAGTCTCATCAGCGTCCTTTTAGGACCTCCCCCTGCCTACCGGACGGTGCTAGTGTTGCCGACGCTACCCCTTTGGTAGTTGTCCTCCTCCTTATTCCTTCAGAACAACCATTAGTTAGTTAGGAAGAGTTGTTAAATAGTACTTAAAGTACCATTTAGATTAATCACCAGGTCACCTTCACCTGGATTGCTTATGTTTAACTTCAGTGTCAAAGTAATCTAGTGTAGGAGGTAGTACAGTGCCACCGTGTTTTATTACTACGTTAATAATAACACGTGAATCTTACCAACTCTCTGTGTGCTGAATTTCTTTGTGTAAAACTTTGTAGTTTTCCTGCGTAGTTCAGACCTCAAATGTGAAGCTGGCAACATAACCAGGTAACAAGCCAAATACATACACCTTAAGTGGCCACCCGAGCTCTGCCACCCGGTAGACTTTGGTAGAGCCTATACCACTAGGAATTCCCCTGCCAGGCGAATCAGTGACTCAGGTTATTCCATACTCCGCCACTGCTCTTTATGGGGCCGGAAAGGAGCTGGAATTAACTCTGACCATCTGACCTCCTGCAGATGCCACACCGGAGTATTCCGGTCAGGAGGAAGTGACTTGAGCAATCCACGTTCTGTCCACCGCTCTCCATAGGGCCGAGCAAAAGAAATACAGAGTGCCACTATTGTTACAAGACTGGGATTACTCAGAAGTACACAATAGGGAATTGCAAGCACCAGCTCTACTTTTGTGCTGTCTCAGTTGTACCCTTAATCTCCCGTGCCTTGAACCCGAAAGGGAGGTAAACAGAGGAGGATGAGACGGACAACTGCTGCTCCTGAAATTAGACTGCTTTGCAACCCTCAATTAGAAGTTACACCTTGCACTTCCACCAAGCGGAGCAGAGTTCTTACTGTCTGCCTTTCAGAAGGACCTCACCCCTTCTTACTGCCAACAAGTTTGTTCCCCCCCTTTAATTAAACTTGAAGGCCCTCCACATTCCATACTAGAAGCCCTCTTAAGGGGTGGAGAACCTCCACTTGGCATCGCCAACCCCTGGTTGTGTGGTTCCATCCAACCATCTACAGCTGTCAGCAGTTCATCACAGTCAGAATACTTCACTGTCTGTGAGTTGCCCAGGCGACCACCAGTCCTCTCCACGGCAGGGTAAGAGTCTCCAGCAGTGGCGTGTGGTAAGTTTTTTTACAGGGTAAGCAATTTTTATAACAAATGCAACTTCCAACTTTGCTTACCCTCCGCATGTATTTACCTTTTTATAATACCTAACATTAGTTATAAAAACGGAAACAAAATGACTGTAATATTAACTAAACTGAATATTATTTAAAGACAATATTACAAATTATAAGAAAACTCCCGTTTTCCCAAACACTTTCATAGACTTTCCAAGGGAAAATGTAGGACTGGAGGACGCAAACACGACTGCTTACCCTGCCGAAGGAATGCAGTCACGCATTGTTGCGGATCTAGGGGGTGGGAGGGCAATAAAGGGCATGTGCCCCAGGCGGCATATATAAGGGGCGGCAAGCTGGCAGTAACAAACTGCTTTATTACACACTTGTAGAAATGTTGGCCAACATAACTCGTGAGCCATCAACATCACTAACATGAAATTCCCTTTTCTGAATTGCTCTTTACATCAAATAATTTTAAAGTAGAGGTTTTTGCATAGCTAAAATATTCTATTTTTAATTTACTACAGCAAAAATAATATTACATCAGTATTAACTATGGTTTAACCCAATACTTTACTTGCCTTAAAGTAAGATTTAAAAAAAAGAGGGCTACAGAAGAACACTTACTTTGCCCGCTTTACAAAACTGCCTGGATCCAGCACTGTTTGTGAAGATAAATACTAGATAGCAGCACTATGTGTGTACAGTACCGGAGTTACGAAAACTGTTTCTCGATTCGGAAACGGAAACTCAGAATTACATGTGTTTAATGTTAAAGTGAAAACTACAAAGGGTCAAATATTTCCAATGTGTATAGGGTAAGCATTGCTTACCTTGCATCAATGAAATAAACGCCACTGGTCTCCTGCCAGCAGCACCACTACTTCAGAAGGACAACAAGCCTCCAGGTAATTGTGTTAAGAAAGGTCAACCGACTCGTAGGGCCTTGACAGAGGTTTTGGATTTTGTGTCCCTGAGATAGGCCACCCAACCTGTTATTTACACTAGCCGTGTACCAGTCCACCATTAAGGTCCTCAATTTTGTGATTCTAGCATCACATAATAAAACTGTTAAAGTGACTTAGACCTCCATTTGCTAATTTAAACGTGGTGTGATGAAGGTCACCATAACTTTTAACTCCAAAGGTCTTAGATTATTATTTGACGCAACTAGCCTCTCCAAGTAAGTGTTGTTTCAATTATTCTTCCCTCTTGGGCACGCGTCAATACATGCATATACCTTACATTATTGAAATAGCTATAGGCTGTATATTTACCGCATTTCGGCATGTATAGACTGCTCATTTTTATTTTTAAAAATGACTACAAAAAGTGGGGTGCGGCTTATATACAAGATATTGTCATTAAAAAAAATTTCCACAAAACATGTTTAGAAATTTGTCAACACACAGTACATTTTAATGTTCTAACTTAAAGGAAGGAAGGATGGGAAGGGAAGAAGAGGGGGTGAGAAGGGGAAAAAAACTTTTACCACTTGTGCAAGCATTTGATCACTCGCGTATATAAACAAATATCCTTTCATCCCATATTTGTAAAATGTAAACTTGTTGGAGCTCGGCAATAGATGCCGTGCAATGAGAATATAATTTCTCTGCTGTACCAGAGAAAGATATCTTGTGTAGTTCAACACCCCGCAGCACTACAAGTGCACATTGATAAGACGTCATTTTGTGCAACATGTTGCCATGGTTTTGCTTTCTCAAGTCACGTTACCATCTCTGGAATAGTAATTGCGCGATGTATATTTGTAAACATTGCAAAATAATACAAATTTTTTGTCACAAATGTTTCGCAGGAGAGAAATTAAGTCGGTATTAATTATGTTTGTACAGAATTGTGACTTTACAATCAATATTTACAGGAATACAAAAATTCAGTGCGGCCGATACTTAAAATATTAATTATCCTTAATTTTTCATAAAAAAACTTGTATGGTCTATACACACACGCGGGCTACACACACCAAAATACTATAGTTTTATTATGAATTGTTCACATTAATTAGAATAACCTGGAAGTTCAAATATAGGACATGTTTGTAAATTAACTGTGACAAAATAAAAAATTTATAACATTTTTATTTGAACATTCTTTGGCTTGTATTAAAACTACCTTCATTCACATTTTCATTAGCAAGATCTCCAGAGATAACACAAAGTGATTATACATGATATGCTTATGCCACAGTGACGCTGCCAGACTATGTACAAACATTGATCACATATTTTAATTGTCGTTTCCTAGGCTGATTTTTTTTCCTCCAGTGATGTTGGCATATGTTTTCTCAGGATTTTCGTGCCAATTTCTTATGACTAGTTCATTTACCATTTACCATGTTGAGGGAGGAGTCTTAATGAATTATGATCTACTATGATGCAGAGCACTCAAAGTAGACGAGTTCATCTTAAGTACATACAGCCAGTTAATTTGTAATGGTTTTGCATGTAACCAAACAGGATAAAATCCTTTTAAATTTATTCACCTACTAAAACAAAATTTCTAAACATGAAAAACAGAATTTTTGGATTACCCTAAGGAATTTTCTTTAATAACAAGTAGTGAGAATATTATTTAGAGTGTGACAGATGATTTGTAATTCTAGAAGTGTTTCGAAAAACTATAAGCTAGGGACAAAAGCTGACTTAGGTTTATATAAATTTCTCATCCAACATTGCAAAAGTGTAAATTTGTAAAGAAAAATGAATACCCTAAAAGTACTAGTAAACATGTTAAGATATATCAGCCTCTAACATGACGGGACCAAGATATATGGTATATCTGAAGTGTGGTATAAGCCACTATCGTGCATAATTAATTACCCACCACGTTCATACGCAGACTTCCAGATGTCGACAAGGCAAACAGACGAGTGGAACCTATAGAACATGGTAAGCGGTACAGTGAGGTGTTTGAGCAGTGCCCACAGTATGGTGCCGTAAATCTCATAGCGGTGGTCCCGTCTGTCCTGGGACTTTATTTCGAATGTCTCTGTGATCCACATGGCAATGTTGCACACGATAAGGAACGTGACCAGTTCACGGCCGGGCTTCATCAGTCGCAGAGCCCTTGTGTTGCTACACCTGCGCAGGCCATCGATTATGAACGGCGTCTGCAGTAGCACTTGAACCACCTGCCACATTAACAAACAGTTTATATGCAACTTCACTCGTGGCGTATAAAGAGAAGAGATCCTACAACACAGGTGTACAGACACACAAATATGTGAGTATTTGCATAGTAATATTTTATTTTGTCAAACATAGCTCTCCAATAATCTATAAAAATTAATTAGTGTAGCGAAAGTTTACAAATAATTTCACACCTCCCTATCTCTTATATGTCTCCTTACATCATCTCAATTGTGTATTTTTGAATCAGAAGATAAGTTTTCATTGTGTACGTAAGTAATGTTGCAAGAAAATAAAATCATAAAACATAGGTTTTAAGCATATAATTACTGTATGCCATTACACTCAAGAACATGGTTACCAGAATATTGTTTGCTGCACAAAATTGTAAACTATATATATAATTACCCGAATACAAGTTTAAAAAATGTATACCCAATTAGATGTACTATAAACTGCTTTTAGTTATCCCCATAAATTTCTCAGTAATATAGTAAAAACTACTTTTTCTCACGTCTCAAGTGACCAGACAAAATTGGAATGCAGGAAAGTGTAAAATGGGAAATTTTGCTGCATTCGAGAAAATAAAGCATAAAATGCAGGGAAGTGTAAAATCAGCAAATATAATAATAGGAGCGTACTGCATTCGCTAATTCAGGATGTCTAGGGATCTGGAAACTTGGAATTGTCAAGGAATATTGGAAAATAGCCTAAAACATTTTAGGTTGTATTTTATTTTACTTTCCATGCCATTGAAACATTCCTATTTCCATAATTTCAGAACTTTCCATGCAGCTACTATAATTTCTTTGGGAAAAATACTTGACTTCGCCCTCGCTCTGTGCTCCACTCGGGGGGCAGCCTGATAGTGCTCGCTGCTACATGAACCGCACGTTGTTCATCAATGTGTGTAGTCTGGTATGTCGTTCGTGCGTGAACGAACTAGGGATCCGTTCACTGCATCTAAAGACCCGCTTGCCAAGAGTAACCGGCACCTAGCTAGTTTATTTCCATGTAAAAGTGTGACCCTCTTAAAGCAGAGTCTAATGTATACCCGAGGAAGTGTTATCTCCTTGCGTCCCTGCCTTAATTTGTATTTTAATGTTGAGTGCTCACCCACGTGGTGCACGTGTGTTCACGCACACACAAACTGAGACACTCTAAATTATTCTGTTATTTTTCCAGCTATGTTGTGTGTTGTTTTGTTTTGAGATGCTGGTAAGTGGGTTCACATTTTAAGGAAAATAAACATTCAAAGACGTTTGCACTTCCGGCAGCCATATTGCCAAGTTCTCAGAACAAATTTTCAACAGTTCTCACGTTACATTTCACTTTAATTAATTTTGCTGTTTGAGAAGGGTTTAAATGTATGTTTTGCTTTTGTTAAATTTTATTATTGTGTTTTATGTCTTCTGCTTGCCTGTTCTGGCATTGGTACTTTTGCAAATTTCAGAGACGCTTAGCAACAATAACGAGAGACTGTCCTAAAGAACTCAGAACATTCTAATCCATTTAAATAATCTACTAATTATTTTTCTCCACTCAGTTGTCTTTCGTGTGAAGTGTTTTGCATTTTGTCTTGTGTAAACATATCCCTCAAGATGCTGGTGGGAAGGTGTCCATTGCTAACGGTACTTACACGCTACCATCTTTAGTCTGGTTCAGTGAGTCTTCGAGGGCAGACATACGTTGCACCACGTGCAACAGAAGCATCATCAAGTTGTCCTGATCTTTTAGGGTGTCAATACCTTAAACATTTCATTATTCCGGAACCTTTTTCTTAGCTTTGCTCTCCAATGTGCCGATCCTCCACACCACCGACTCGCGACCCCGGAGAAGTTTCTTCAAATAATTTTTCACCGGCTAGTTAAGCCATTTTCGCTGCATAGGCCCCTGGCAGGCCTCGTGTGCCAGGCCCACTTCAGATATGGGAATTGTTTATATTGCCACGTGTACTCTCTCTATGGTAATATATTTCTGTGTTGAAACCCACGTGTCTTTATTTCAATTTAAAGAACTTCACCTCGGGAACTGGCTCTAACCAGTGGTGTAACCACGTGGTCGCCGACCATGTGCTCAGAGGGTTAAAGTATTGCCATGACTTTCTTACACATTTTGTAACATGTGTGCTGCGAGGGGATGCCACCACAGGCTGTCGACCTGTAACAACCCTAAGAGAGAGAGAGATCCTCGTTCTTTTTCGAGTAATAGAAAAGCTGGCGCCCTGAAAAACTACAATCTGAATCTACCTCCATCGACGATCTGGAGCATCATTAACATAATCGAGCATCGTACGCCTCTCACAAGCCCCAAGCCACATCATACTTAATTGTTAGTATAATCAACCGTAAGTATACCGTAAATGTAACTGTATCTCAAAATACAATACAGTTAGCTGGTCACAATGTTTTCAGTGATGCAGCGTTCTTTCTGTAGGTCCTGTCATACCTCCTCCCCATAATTTCTACTCCATTCCTGATGGCTACCCAGCAGCACCTGAAGAACACCCCAGTGCTCATGTCAGTGTCTAAAGTGCACAATAGAATTGTGATGTTCAAGCTTGTACCATAGCACGCGAGCACCACGTGACGTCATGTACTCTCTGACCTCTCTAAATGGTGATGCCATATAAGCTTGGCTCCCTGGGACAAGGCAACTCAAAGTACTTTTAATTTTGGAAACAATTTTTTAACACACTGAAAGAGTTTGTTTTTAAAATATTTAATGATAGAGAATTAATGTTCCATTGTTTCAGGTTGTTTTTGGTTCAAGTGTTTTGTGTGATGGTCAGAGGGATATCTGGACAGGTCACCTTCCGGTTGTCATGTTGCAGTCTTGGAATAGCAGTGGTGAAGGAAGGATGTGTGTTCCGTGGTGGTCTGCACTTTGAGTTTGCTGAACTGAGCTGTTAGTTTCTGTCTGTATCATAATTTCATTGTGGAACCTTTTTTGTTTCCCCTATGAGTGCTCTCACCACTCATATACTCATTCATTTACTTTCATGCCTGAGCCATGGTGCCCCCAGCCAGCCAGCCGGCCACCCCCAGTTCTCAAATCCATCAGTGCCCAGGCCAACGGAGATTGCACATGACTCAACTTTTGTGTAATTTCTAGGGACATAACCATAGACTGGCAGCATAATGTTATTTTCAAGTGTTCAAAGGGTCTTGTACTTTTTCATCAGATTTATGTAGTGTTGTGTTATGTACCACATGGTGGCTACAGCCAATGAAACCATCAGTGCATGCAAGTCCGTTCTTTCTGGCTGTGCAGTATGGCTTCAACTGCACTGCAGGTTTGAGTGTAAATCAGGCTCTATCTTTTGTCACAGATGCCCGTCGGCCACAATGGCCAAACATTTCCATGTCATCGTGAGGACTCTTGCTTTAAATGTATTTGTCCTCCATGGCTAACTGCTACCCCATACGTTTAATCCATTTTGCACTCTTAAAGACATGCATGTGTTCAGGCCACCTAGACCATTTCAGATGGCAACAGTTCAATGTGTGTCATTGTTGATTCAAGATAGTTTACTTGACTCATGTTGAAGTTCCACCCAGCACCATTGCAGTATATGGACATGCCACATTTTTTTTTGTGGTTAACAAATAACTGTGGTTGTTAGAATTTATCAGCGAAGGTGTTTCGAAATTGCGATGTAAGGTAAGTAATATTATTTTTGTTGCAACATGGTAATTTTGCTTTATATGCAATTAATGAACAACATGATTAGCACATTTAGTTACCATACATGAAATAATATGTGTGACGCATTCTCAGTAAAAACGTAAGTTTTCAGGAGAGCCAATAAAAAAAGTTAAATGTGAAAAGTATTGTTTTCGAAATATGAACGGAACACACTGAGTGTATAAACACTACAAGAGTGTGACTTGTCAGCCCAAAACCCGAAAATGGTTTTGCACCCTAAGGTATCTTTTCTAAGAGCGTGTCACATATGTATGTAATTGAAAGAAGACCAAATATTATGCTGTAAAAAATGTCACAGCTAATTTTTCTTTATTGGTATCTGAAATTGAACCACTTCTACCAAAATTCCAAAACAATGCTCCAGCTCCTTATCGTTATTCAATTATTTCTGCTGTTGTGAAGAAGCTTATGACAAGGTTTGTCAAGCCTAATGTGATAGAATCCACACTCTTGTCTGTTATTGATTTATCTACAACAAATATTGTATCTCACAAAAGAAATGGACTGGGATTTTGGAACAAAGGTAACATTATGGAATGGAAAAAACTGTGCCGGAAAGATATTGAGGTATTTAAGTATGTGTGTTCAAATTGTCTTTAGGAGCTTGGTAAGAAGATTTTGAACCATTCGCAATTTACCGTCAGTTTGACTAAGAGCATTTCATTCATAAAACCTTCAGCAGGTTGAGTTCCTAATTTGGAGAATAAGAGACAGACTGCTATTCTGACATTTTTTGTAAGCAATAATTGACACTCTGGAATGCAGGCTGATGAAATTTTTAGAGAATTCAAGCAGTTCTATGCTGTAAGTTTACTTCAAGATGATCTGAAAATGTACATACAGAGTAATCTTGGTTTAGATCAGTTTTTTGCTTGAGCAGTTTAAACTTTGTTCATGTGAGGAAACAAAATATTTGACTTCTTTCATAATGATTTTCACCTTATCACATGACATAGGGGAGTGTCTGTAAATAAGAAATTTTTAGTTGAAAATCAGCTATAAATCTCACTCATAGACCAGAGGAGAATTTTTGACAGTGTCTGTGCAGTTGGAGACATTGAAAATTTTCTATATTGAAACAGCTTAAATATACATTCTGCATGCAATACACATTCCTACAAAGAATGCTTGGAACAACAGAGTACTGTACTGCAGGAATAGCTGTCTCGTCATGAAACTTAAGTTAAGTAGTTATTGAACTCACAGAGCATCAGACAAAAAATAATTTTTGGAAAATTCACTTAAGGGAAGTGCTCTTCTTAACTCTCGAATACAAGTCCTCAATAATGCGGTAGTTAAGTGATAACTTGTGGTTTTTTTTTGCGTAATCTGTTTTTAATATATAGGTGAGGCAAAATTTTCTAATCAAGTATGTACATTGTATTTATTTTCAAGGTGCTTTGGTTTTGAGTTCTTCTGCATTATAAATATAACAGTTTATTAGAGTGTGCTGAAGAAATCTTCACATAATCTTTTTAGTTTTGTGCATAACCTCATAACAGTGTAGTTGTTAACTTCAAGATAAATAAAGCCATAAAGTGGTTGAATGTGCTATGAACACCTGAGCTTAATTGTATTTTTAAGAAGTGAAGAATATTATTTTTAACTATTAAAGTAATATATATTATAATATTAAATATATTACAATGTACGCATATTGTATGTGTTGTATGAAATACTTACTTGGAAACGAATAAGTACCTCTTACATTATTAAATAATATGTATTTAGCGAATTCAATTTTTTCTTGTGTAGGAGATACTTTAATATATGTCTGGAAAAATGTATTTCTTGTATGGAAAACCTGAAAATGTCATAGAATTTCAAAAGATCTTGTTACAAGCACTGGTTGAATACAGTGCTTACAGACATACCTGTAGTAAGATGATTGTAATATATATGTAGTTGTGAAACTGTATTGCAGGTATGACACTGAAGATGGCATACAGGAAGAAGGCTGGGATGCACATGAAGAGCAGCAAATCATCAAGCAATGATATTGGATGGTGATTGATGTCTAGTTGTGTCACTTTGTTGTAAGCAAAGATGACTGCTATTGTCATTGCAATCAGCAGAATCAGCTCAGTGACAGCATTGATTTTAAGGCCAATACCAACAACTTCTCTGAAACATAATAACCCAAGTTTTACTTTACCCTGTTATACATTTAAAACATCCATTATAACTTAAATGTGTACACACCTGAATATTACTGACAAAATAATTATTCTAAATAAAGTAATGTTTAAGAGCACTGTACATGGAATAAAATTAAAATAAAGAGCAGCCTCTACACTAGGCTTAAGAGTTGTGTCACATAAAACACAGATAATAAAGTACAAGTAAATATTTAATGTAATTATGACTCTTTACTAACTTCTACATTATTCACTACTTGACAATTCATCCTCACATGATGGTGCTTATGTACAGTAGTTTGTGAGATGCAATTTGGCAAAATCCATTGTTTGTGTATATTTCTCATATTGTTGATGTGCACATGGCTTGTGCAAATTTCTTCTAAACTACATGTCCCTTATCTCTCTCTTTGTGTCCTTGGCTGTGAATGGCGTCGTAAGAGACTGTTGCGTTAATTTAACTTGAGACTTTCTCTGTGTATGGTCTAGTGGTCATGAACAACCCTGGTTAAGATCTGCTTAAAAGTCTTTGCAGACTGCGAGGTCAGGAGGACAACCACTTCCCTTGCTGATGTCCTCAGCCTTGTACAAGCTGGAGGGCTGACGAACTGTCCTGAGCTGCAGTTTGGCATCTCCTTGTATACGGAAAGTGTTAGCTTGTTGGCTGTCAGAGCGGTGCAGGGATGGCTAGCCTCACCTCACAAGGGTGGTTTTAAGTATGGTTGTGGACAGTGCCACCATATATTATCTCCTCAGCGGGAGGCTGTTGACATATCTATCGCCTCTCCACGAGGTTCTGGTGGCAGTTACAACCTTGTATGTTGGGTGCTACCTGTTGGGTGCTACCCTCTTGCAGCATCCCTTCAAACTGGCTTCTTTGGGTCCAGCATGTTGGTGACTCATCGAACAGTACAAATTCTCAGGTGGGAACTGGGCGACCGCATCACGGCTTTTGGAGGGACAGTACAATTTCAAATAATCATCACGTTTATGTAATTGCTCACTAGGCTGGGAGCAATCCTGTTAGCACGGAATTGATTGTCTACCGTCGTTCGACTTGCCCATATGAGTTTATTTTCTTGATGATGGGATGAAGTCGACAAGTAGTGTGCGCATGCCCAATGGCGCAGGAAGGTGCCATGCATCAGACTACACCAGCAAAGTTCCAGACCCTCGCTATGTTCCCTGGGCAAGGAATCAAAGACTACTAAGAGTTCCTAACAGTCTGCCAGAACCGCCCCCAGTGATATGGCCTGGGTGAAGAGGAGTGAGCCAGTGTAGTGGGTAACCAGCTGACTGGGGAATATAACATAACGTGGCCACAGTTCATCCAGAAATTCAGCTCACGCTATGCCAGCATTTATACCATCCTCAAGCAGCAGTTGGCCGTTTTCACCGAAGAAACATATAATCAAGAGGACCTGGATGGAGACGTTTGTGAGACGAAAAATCAGTGTAGCGGACAGATACTACAAGCACCTGCCACCAGAAGATGTGTTGGAAGCTATTGTCAAAACAGTCCGACCGGAGTATAAGCCAGCTCTGAGGTGGATAGGTGTTTGCTTACTTTCAGCTTTTCATGCGCATTTCCATCAGCGAGGGTAGGAACATCGACCATCAATAGCATTCCCACACACAGAACGTCCGGGGAAGAGTCTGCTACAGTGAAACACACTAAAATAACCCAAGTGCAGTGCTAACCAGGGATATGGGAGCAGCTAACGAGAATAAACAAACTCAGAACTCACAGCCGACCGTGGCATGCAGAGCGCATGTCGCCAGTTAAGACAAACTTTGTGCCGGGTAAAAACAGTACAAGTGACACAACATCCACTCCGGGTAGTGGTAACGGGACTTCGATCACGTGTAGTTTTCTACGTTGCCGAATTTGTACTGACGAGCAGTACGGATTGCCCAAACCGCCCACCACCGGCAACGGGAAATGCCACAGCAGAGTAGGGCAAGTTGGGGCTCCCTACTCTACTACACCAGGAACTGCATCACCAGCAACCAGCTACACTGCCTCTTTACCACACTACGTGGGCCAAGTAAGTACCAACTGGGATCGCTTGTGAGGGCTAATGACTGTGTTACCGTTGCTTTTATTGATACAGCCACATCACACAATTTCATATGCACAGAGTTAATAAAAGTGAAAGCCAGACAGCGCTACCAACCTATTCAACTTGCAATAACTGTAAATAGCAATACGCTAGGGGAAACAAACTTTTCGCTCAAAATTCGTTATGTAAACACATCAGTGACTGCTTTAGTTTCAGATTAACTCCGTGATGATATTATCCTTGGCATTCCTTGGTTAATTGAACAAGATATAATAATTGAACTGGCTAGGGATCGTGTCCATTTTGGCAATACTGAGCATCTAACTGTGTACCACCTGGCCAGGTGCAAAGATGTTACCAAGCTTAGTGTAAACTTCTACAGTTTTGAAAATGTGATGCCAGAACAATACCATGAAGCAATCCAACATGTTCTAAACTTATGTTCTGATGTGCTCGCAGCTGCTGATCCGCATACTTTTCCAGTATGATGATGATAGTGAATGCAGCGTTATTGATTAGAACACGCAGTGAGTGTATCCACGCAAACTTCTTTTCGTTAATGAGGTGAACAGGCCCCATGAATCATCTGCACAACTATCTATGGAAGAACTACCGCAATCAAAACATTAGTATTAATGCCACAAGAGATCATTTAATAGTGTCACAGTTTTTTAAATAAATAATTAGTGCATAGTGTTCCCTGAAAAGTACTACACAAAGGGAAATGTTATCTCAATATAGTTTGCAGAGACACATGAGACTTAGCTGCACCAAAATACCATATCTTTTTTCAAAATTGGCTTAAATATTAAATTAGCACATTGTAGAATCAGCAGAATAATTTATAATGTCTAGTTTCAATGTTTACATGTTTGTATCTTGATGTAAGAATATTTTTCAACTGCCACTACAGTTCAGCCATTTTCACCCCCAAACCTGGGAAAATATTATTTACGAAATGAATTTATCATATGCCAAAATGTTTTATTAAAGGGTATATTGTAGTGTAAAATATATGTAATGTAATTTAAACATCTTTGCTGTGATTCTGTGCATTCACTATGTTTATTTACATTTTTACTCGTAAACCAAAATTTGCTGAAAAGACTCAGAAAAACAGTTTAACAAGCAAAACAAGTCGGCAAGTATTGTGCCAGGATTTATATTTAGGTCAGTTAATAATTCTACCTTTCTGTCTACGCGGAAGACAGCGGCCTCGCAGTGCCAATTTAGTCTGGTGTTAGCAAGCGTAGGTGTTGGATGTGTGCAGTATTTTCAGGGGACTGTAACTTTCGTTAATCAACCATATAGTTTGAAATAGCTTAAATTTTACCGGAACCGTTTTCTTATCCATTTCCCTGAGTTTCCATACCATCTTCGCAAACTCGTCGTGCCCCAGAGACTTACGTACAAAACTAATACTTCTCGCCTTCATGGCTCTTGTTCCGCAAATGTTACTGGTGGGTCGTAAGCACTAGGTCCGTTTATCTTGCTTCATGTTCACTCTGTACTGTCAAATTAAGTGTAATTGAACGTTTTCATATAAAATGTGAACTGTGCGATCGTGTTTTATTTATTGAAACTTGCACTTCTCGTAAGTGTTTCGGGACGTGACACACTACAGGTAAACATGCAGTTATTCTTGAAAAATGTCAGAAGTGTGGATCTCTTGCCGGAACGTAGAAGGGGTGGCTCTGACAGCCCCGGACAACCGGGATGTGGACTTGTAATTCTTGTCGCCGGGTAGAGGGGTATCGTCACGTGGTTGTCTGCCACATGCCCTGTTTGAGAGAGCTCATACTCGTCCGAGCTAGCCTGGTAGACGAGTTGGCACCCATCAGCTCTGTTTATTAATGTTTTGAATGTCTGGAGTGTCACACTTGGGTAGGAAATCATGCTTCCATCATCAACAGTGATTCTGTCTCCGCTACCATACCCCTTTGCACGCTACGAGCCACATTAAATTATCAAACTATAAAATTTTAAAAATGAAAAAGAGGTCGCCACTGAGAATCTTAAAGAGACAAGTTGAAAACTGCACATCAGTTCAGTATCTTACACATAAAGGTGATGAGGCATGTGATAATGTACTTGGGTTGCCTGTAGCCGTCTTGCAATTTTAGTCTCCAGATATATAAAATACCTCCAGCCAGGCAGAACCCTAATTAATGGCACAAACTGTGTAACGCTTACCATTTTCCTTTTCTAATGGAAGAAATTAAAATTGCCTGATATTTCGCTGCCTCGCATTCTGTATCTCCAACACCATTTGTGACAGACAACTTTTCCAGCCTTTCCAAATAGGTCTCCTATTAATCTACACTGGGAACAAACTTTTATGCCTTGAAATCGTACCTATTCACATTTTATATGTACGAATAAACCAATTTCTTCCTTGTGACCTCTGCGCAATATTTATCTGACATTTTTTAATCTCTTTTACAGCAATTACGACATTACAAATTCCAAATTCCAATCGCTATATTTTACACACTGTTATCACTCCACTCTGTGCCTACAGGTATGCCAACTGAACAAGCTTAAATATACTACATGTGCGATTCATGAATTAGTTCTTCAAGGCTATCTATACGACTGCTTGTTCATTACAGACCAATATTACTATCAATGATGCCTGATACAGAGAACCAACATGTCCACTACAGATTTTTTCAAAAACCTTAAGTAGTGTGTGTGTGGGGAATTTGGTCAGTTACAAAGTTTTACTATTTTACTAAATTTCACTGGTAGGTATTAAAATTTGTAAACTGAGTTTATGTTTAGTGAGGAAACATTGGGCGATCACCCAAGATATTGTAGTAACATGTTAGCTTATGGTCTTTTATTTATTACAACTCCTCTGTGAGTTAACAGGTTGTTTTGAGATTCTTAATCAAATTCGCAGGATTTTCATAGAAGTGGAACATTTAGTAGCCCTTTAAGCACTTAGTTGCCTTCTGGTTCATGCCAGCTTTATCACAGGAGTGGAACAGCAACTCTGACTGATGTTTCTCACTGATAGAATCTCCATGATAATAGAGGAATACAACTGCAGCCCATGGCCGTAAGGCTCCATGACATGGCTTCTCCGAGCCATGTTAAACTGTGATTACGTTGAAGATATCGTGCCCCAGTCCACACACAGCCTGTTGAGACATGTCTTCCCTAGGAGAATTTTTGATTTGTAATCAATTCAAAGGAACTCCTCACCATGCATTGGATTTGTGGAGTGGTTTTGTCCAGCTGCCTGTTCATTGTTCAGACACACTCTCTAGTACAGAGGATGTGTACGGTGCTGTTTCAGCACTGGTCGCACCTGGCAAAGTAAAATTGCCTTGACCATCTGCAGTCCTCCAGCTAACCCTGCTCCTGATTCTTGTTCTAGTACTAGGATGCACCACAATCACAGGAGGGACTGACAATTTGTAATGTGGTTTAGGGTGCAATATGGTTCGGTCACTAGTCAAATTTGTGATTCTATAGAGAATGCAAGATCCAGAGGTAGAACCGAATCACCCACAGAACCATGTTGACTTACAATTATTTCACATACAGTTTTACCAAAAACATTATTTATTGGTTTCTTTAAACACAATAAGGTACATAAATTATGTTAGGAAGTATAAATTTACACCAATATTGTGTATTTTGGTGTTACTTTTCTGGGAGTTGATTATAGGCCTGCTCTATTTTTGTTGACTTGAATACATAATTATATATGCAAAAGTGTCTAAAATATTGATACGAAAACTCAGCTGTGAGATAGAAGAAATTTTTTTAGGTTAGTGTTACTCATATTCTGGTCATGGCATCTGTAAAAACCTTTTGTTAATATTAGTCCATTTATGTCTGTTAACATCACTTCATTATTGGCAATCTTTAACACATTCACAGGCAAAAAAATAATGAGAGCTTCGGATATTAAAAAGAAGCAAATGTGGCAATCTTACATGTTTAGTTATAATGAAATTAATAATATACTTAGAATTATTGAATAAAGTTCATAAAGATTCGTCTTTGCGAAAAGACTATATTTCCAAAACAATAAATACCTAATTTTAAGTATGCTGCAATACAAAATAATTTTAAATAAGTTTTTAGTGATTATCTTACTTGTCTGCCATTGTCAGGAAGAAGAGAATGATGCTTACTACAGACCCCACAAGTACTATTATTCCAGCAAAAAGGCCCTTATTTGAGGAGTGGCAATCAACATGAATCACTAGGTTGCTCGAAAATTCCTCTCTCTTCATCCTTGGTTTCAATTTAGAATTCACTACCGGAGTCTCCACTTTCTTGTATTCTCCGATGTTTCGCCATATGACGTACAGAATTCCAACTGCACAGAAAGAGTTTGTAAAAATGTAAATTAACTTTGTTCTGATACTTTCCTACATTTGATACATATATTACTTTTTAATTTGCAGTTACATTGTGAAATAATTATCAGTAAGAGACCTTGGAACAACTGAGAAAGCTACTAGAACTAGCAGGCTCCCAGCAAGGAAGATTCTGCATTGACAAAGTTTTTACTTTAAAAACAGGCATGTAATGAAGAAATGGAGAGAGTACATTATGTTAGCTCGTTTGGAATTTGTAGACTCTGGAAAGGTTTCGAACAGGGTAAACAAGGAAAAACTGAGGAGAACAATGGAAATCAAAAGCAACAACACAATGTACAGACTGTATAGAGGCAAGAAGAAAATAATTTATATATGAGGGAAGAACTAACATTGGCGAGACTTGTTATCAATTCCACATCTGAATAGACAACATTTTGTGTGAGTGGAAAAGTAAGTATATGTAAATACTATGTAAACATAATGGTATATGTAAATCATCAGATAATCTTGCAAATTACCTACAAAAATCCATAGCATTTTTTTCAGTAGACACCCGTTAATAACTGAGATAGTGATAGGAAATATTTGTTTATAACAAGTCACCTTCTTCGACTACTTAGGATGTAATTTATCTTATGAGGCAGATAAACACACAGTAAATAAATAATATTAACCACTTCCATCATTGTATTTGTGGTGTAATTAGATAAACTGCGAGAGGGAACGTGATGTGAGAAACTTTACTCAAGTTTAACAGAGTGGTGGTGATCCCCACATAAATGTAAGTTGAGAACATTGGGTAGCAAGTAATTTTTCATAATTTTGAAACAACAGAAACAAAATTCCCCAGAGCAGTAATGGAATGTAAAAGAGAGGATAGGGTACAAAGTGAAAATGTTGGGAAAGATTTGCAAGTGCAGCTATTAACAGGAAAGGTTTTAAGATGCAAGGAAGATTGAAATGAACATCTTGTTAGCGTGCCCCAAGACAGACTTACAAGAGAAGTAATAGAGGGAAAAGAAGTGTTTGGAAGATCACAGAAGTCATAGTGAAGCTACAACAGGAAGACTGGCTAATGCTGGAAAGTTGGAAGAATTAGTAGACAAACATCTGGTGCCAATTATTTTAAAATACACAGATAGGTATTGCACGTCGCAGGTTAAAAAAGGACATTGGTTTATTAATTTGTATTACAGAATCAGTGACAAGGGATAAAGGGACCCAAAAATTGTTCGCTATTGTTTCTTCAAGGCTACAGAAAACATTTGAAAGTTCTGATTTTTCACTGGCTACAAATGTACATGATAACTGAAAGTACTGCATCTCATTAAAGTTTAAAAAAATAATTGTGTTTCTTGCCTACTAAGATATTGTACTCAATGGTGAATGGATATAGATATGGTGAGAAGTTGTCATATATTTCTGCCATCTGTGGTGGCCCAAGACAGAAGTTGTTCAGCACCACACTCCTGTTGATGTAGTGAATCAGCTCTTCAGCACCCCTGAAACAAGAAATTGCTACATTTGTAGTCTATTCATGGTTTCTACACACTTTTTAAATCAAACCCTTGAAAAATCACCCCGTGTATGATGTGTTTGGTTCTTTCCCTAAATATGCCATGTATCAGAAGCATTCTACCCTTGTGTTAGCAAAAAGGTACTTTATTATTTATTAAATTGAACTTTTATTAATATTTTATTTATAAATTGTAATATTTCATGTATTATTAATATGAATAAAAGCATAGGGAAAATATGTGTGTTGGTAATACCTAGTAAGAAATAGTTTGTATGCAAAATATTATTACTCTTGAGTGCACACATTATTGCGGTGCGTTGTAACTTCTGACATTTGAAAAGCTATTTCTAAAAATCCCCAGTCGCTACGTATCCTTCCCAGCGGGTTCGCGTTGCTTAGTCCACGTGAGCAAGCTGCGTTACTAAGACCCCTCACCGTACCAGCACCATGGACTTGTTCGAGTCACTCACCAATGTCACGGAAGGATACCACCATATAGTGCAGGAGGCACTGTTTGGCATACAACCCACCAGCACGCCAGAACCGCAGCTGGCTACCGTACCAGAGCCTATCACCCTCCAGTCGAGTGCAACTTCGGTAGAAGGAACAGAAAGTGTGCCGGCATGCACCCAACCACTTCGCCGCCCTATTGCATCACCACCTAAGCCTGCACCACGCTGTATAAAGGTTGTTGAGCCAGACTTTGTACCGAGTCATCGACCCACTAGGCCCGTATTGTACACTGGGCGGGCTCCCTTGCCCAGATCAGAATAAACCACCTTGAGATGCGACTCGCCTACTGTCGAGTATATCACCCAGGGCAGGGACAGTCAGACAGCCGGGAGTGTCACATGTCAACTTTAATTGTGGCAGAGCAGTTCAAGTTGAACAAAAGAAATTTCGTTTGGGGAGAGTCAGCATGGTTGTAGATAGAGTGGAGCATGAGGGGCGCAGAAGTGGAGGACAGTTGTCTCTGCAAACGGAGAATAACTAGTAAAACTACAGAAATTATTTTTAAAAAAGAGAGAAATTTGCCAGGTATGTTATAAATTTCATTACAAAAATCTTAATCAATATTTCCTGTGTGAAAATGAACCCTGTTCATAAAACAAAAAAAAAATTTTCTTAAATTTTAATGCTTGGCCCTTGAATGAAATTCTTGGTACACCCATGGATGCCACCTTCAATTTATACAAAGTAATATTCGGTATACTACCTCTCTGGCCATTGCTAAGGTGTATTAGTTACACACATCACAGCGTTATGCTATAATATAAAATTATAAAACAAAAGCTAAATTTTAAAAATCATGAATTACAATAGAGGCATAGATTAGCCAGAAGATCAAAAGCTAACTTATTACGTGCTCTAAGGGTGACCACCTCATCTGCCAATTCATGAGTAGTTCAACTGTTGTTCTCTCAACATTTTTCATATCACAACTTTTATTTCTGATTGCGGCTGCAAATATGGACTTTTCCAAATCGGGATAATGCATTTCATTGTCTTATGTATTGTTTTCCAGGGTAAAATTTGTTTAGAAGTGTAACATGTTTCATTTTCAGAGTCTTGTGTAATGTTGATATTTAAAATTTGAAGTGCACGCAGCGCTGAAGAGAAAGACAATAATATTCAGGCGAAGATGCCTTCAAAAGACAATTGAATAATTACCATAAAATATAACTTTGAAATCTGTCTATAAAATTGTTTGATAATTCTTTTGGTACCATTTTAATTTGCAATACAACATTTTTACTCCGTGCATAGCACTTCCGCTTGTGTGAACCCCGTAGGCAGTTATGGTAGGTTCACACGACCTCTGCCTCTGGGCAGTCATCCGAGGAGAGCTTGTGAGGTAAGGCGCTGTCACATACGCTCTTCATACTTTTGTACTGATGTAGGTTTCAATAGCACTTAGTTTACCGGTTAACATTTGCCTTGCATACGTTTTGCCAGACATCCCTAGCGTAATAGCGTAATACTATCCGCTTAACTTAATTAGTCGCAGCCTTTCAGGCTTTTTGGAATTGAAACCAGATGAGAGGAGGAGATGTCGGAGAGGCCATGTGCCCGCGCAACTTGTGTATCAGGCACCATCCACCCAAGCTTAGGGTTTTTCATTGTAATTTCTGCTTAATTGCACCATGCAATAGTAAGGGTAATGTATTTGTATAATTATTTTGCGGCCACATCGCCCACTGCCACGTGGTTAGCTACCACCAAGTCCGTATCTGTGCTATCACCACATTATGAGGGCTAATTCTTGTTCCATCGTGTGCACCTTAATTTTATCTCAGGGTTTATGTAATATTTTCAATAAGGGTTCGTGTATTTTTCATGTTTGATGCATTTTGTTCATGACTACGTGGTTAATTCATGTACTTGTGTTTTCCCGCCATCCGGCGCCTTGAGAGCTTTTGTATGCTCGTTTATTGATGGGAATATTTGGCTAATGCCCACATCACTTTGGCAGATGATTCGTTAACGAATTTACCATGAAATACTGCATTTTCATGCCCGCCCACGTGGTCCGCTACGAACTTCATCCAGCTGCATCAGCGCCATCTAAAGATAGTTTCACATATCTGTGTGTTTATTTTGCGTGCTCATAACGTGTCCCATGTTCAACCAATGTTATTTTGTGTAATTTTGTACGGCAAGACTATTTTTGCACTATCCCACTATGTGTATGACCATCGCCACACACCACGTGGTTCGGGGACAAGTCCCGACGAATAGGCACTAGTTCCGTAAATATCAGCACGTGTTCATTTCATACTCTGTGTCCTGTCTCTGGGCAAACCTGCAGTCCATCCTAGAGGCTGTAGGCCTTGTGGAGGCTGTGTTCTCAAACACTGCGGAGAATCATCCAGTCGGAGTGCGCAGGTTAAGTAACATGCGTGGGGAATCACCCACCAGAACTGGCTAGTCATGCCCAAGGAGTAACTTCATAATTAATTGTTTTGGCACGTTGTAATCTGATCAGAATAAACGTACCTCTCAGTGTAAAATTTGAATGGCCCTTTTTGTAGCGTCAGTACCCAGCCCAGCCAAAGTGTGTGATTTTTGCAGTGTTATGTATAAAAATTGTTTTGTAAGTACGCACAGGTGAGACAAACATGTAGCACCCACAGCATCGCTGAGATCCCTAGTGCGGTGTGTAGGAACCACCGCTGGTACCCATCAACCACAGGTAAAAGTGTCGTGGTCATCTCCGTGTCTCACCTGACGGCATCAGTGTAAAGTAAACATTTGTGAGTACTGAAGTTATTTCTTGTGCTTTCCATTTCCTTTTAATACGTTTAAACGTAAGATTTAACAAATATGTAAATATTTTTATTTTGTAATAATTTCACGATTTCACTTGGCAGTTGCATGAATAAAGTGATAAGTCTCATGGCAATGTTAATTTTACATTTGTGGAGGAATATGCAATGTGCATACTAAGTAGATGTTATGTAGGGCATTTACAAGTGCTCAGTTTACCATGAACAGCCTACAAGAGACTTACGCTGTTGGTACGACTGCAGCGGCAAGGCAACAGGAACATCAAACGACTCCTGCAGCTTGGCTGCTACGTGTTGGTTCGCCTCCCTGTCGTGGTGTATGGCGTGGGAGTTAATGGAGTCCATGGTCTCCCGGATGATAGTCCACACCCAGAAACACAGGTTGGACGATATGCAGTGCATCAGAGCAAACCTCGCCAGCTCCTTACACCTGTTTATTATCACCTGAGCCACAAATAATCACATTATAAAACCAGTTGATAATTTGAAAATAATTCACACTATTACTTTAATGTTTTCTGTGATATTTGTAGTTTGCGGCAGGCTAAAGGCTGGAGGGACGCTGCCCTCAAAGGTTTAAAATAGACAAAGCCAACAAAAAATATATTTTTTAAAAGGGGAAATTTTAAACTAAAAATGTAAACTGACACAGTACAAATATTTTTCTTTAAAGTAATGCAGAACATTAATTTTTGTACACTGTTTTATAGCCATAAAAATTATGTGTGAACTACTTAAATTGTCAACTTAAAAATTGTTGGACTTATTGAGTAACTTTTCTGGTTTTCTGTAGAAATGAAGAATAAAGTGTATAATTTTGAAACTAATTGTACTGTACTACACATAATTGTGTGTTCTGTTCAGTTTCTTTCCCTTACCCCTTGCTTGTCCATTTTTTTTACCACCTTTAGATGGTACAAAGTGTGGTCTGAATAAGATATTTTATGTAAAAAATTTAATCAGTATCCATAAATATAAGACTATTTCGGAGGCATTACTAGTATATTTTCAGTTTACTACTTTTCTGGACATGGAAATTGCTACACCCACTTTCCCTATGTGAAATTTATCAAACCATCACAGGCTGACAGATGATAGTACAAATGGGTTGTGATTGGTCATTCACTCATAGAGGACATGTTCAGCATTCACAAAGCATGAAGGTAATATAGGGTAGAGCCTCCTCTTGGGGCTATACACGCAGCGATGTGATGAGGCATTCCATTATACAGGTGGTGGATAGTGTCCTGAGGAACATACCACCATATTTCCTGTAACAGTGGTGCAAACATCATATCCCTTGTGCGTTCAGAAGGGGACGAATCCAGGGACCTGGCAGGCTGAGGAGTGATGTCCACATCTTGCACAACCTGTTGGGTGATGCAAACTGTATGGTAATAAGCATTATCATGCTGCATGGTAGTGTTGGGTTTCCTGTCTCTGTGCCTTCAACAGCCATTAGCTGTCAGTTATGATGTTCCCAAATCAGTGCAGGATTGCTTGGGGCACCAAACCATGCTGCAACCATCATATGCATTAAAACTGATGCGGGACTCACCACAGAACACAATGCGTTACCTTTCCTCTGTCCAGTTATGACGTTCCTGGCAACATTTATGGAGTGCCACAATAAGCTGAAGCGTTAAAGGCAAGTGACGCAGTAGATGCAGTGCATGTAGACCAGTCTCATTCAAATGGTGATGAGTGGTTCTTGTTGAGACCAGCAAATGTGGTGCAGGCCCCACAGATTACAGGATCTCTCAGGATGTGGTGCCACGTTCTGCTACTGCATATCGGCAGATACAACAGTCTTTTCTAACTGTAGTGCGGCTGACAGGATAAGTACCTACTCTACAGGATGTACGGACCTGTGCATATCTGCACCTGCACACATTGTGTCAAAGTGGGGATTGTATGGCCAAGATGAATGGCTATGCGATGAGCAGACCACCTGGTTTCATGCAATACGACCATACAACCCGATTCAAATGGGTTTGGGCTGTGATATTCTTTGTGAGCATGATGGCATGGCATATTGATCTGCCTCTTAATACACAGACTTCTGCCTTTCCAGCCAGTTGTATGACCATTTTAAACACTGAGTACTCACCACACAAGCTCCTCCCCTATATCATGTGTCAGTGACACTTCTGCGACGTCACTTTAACTATCTGCAAAATGGAGGACAGCTTTGTTTGTGTAGCAATTTCCCTGTCCAGCAGTGCATAGTGTTAATTTAGTCAATTTAAATTGAAAGTTTGGTTTTTGTCCAGCTTTTACCTTGCTGCACCATACTAGAATTTTCAAATGTGGCTAGATGCATTTTCATTGACATAATTGAAGGTCTCCCATTTTAATACATGGGAATATATTTACCATGTTTAAAGTAAATCTTTTTATGTTTAAAAGTATACATTAAAAAAAAAATGAAAACAGCTTGGGGTTACATAATTAGTATACCTGGCATTCAAAGTATGCTGGAGCCAGGGGCAGATCCAAGACATGGGAGGCTAAGGGGATTTCAGGCTTCCCCCCCCCCCCCCCCCAACCTATTCTCCTCGTTATAGCTTTATTTGATACTGAATAAGTTGAGCTAATTCTTGAAACCAAGTACTTTGTTAATAAAGCAGTATTATTACATACATTAAAACAACATATTTTGACACTCTATACACCAAGTACTGACTTTTGTTTGTAACATTAAAACTTAATGCCTACTGGCAAGCAGGAGATTTAAACATAAATGTAATGCACATTGCCCCATCCCTCAATTAGTCTCCTCCTTAATGTGCTTCTGTATCAGTCACTTGATGAAAAGGGCAAAAAAGAGATGAATTTTTTCTGCCTCAGCTAAACTTACATGCGAGTATTTAAAAATGAAGAAGAGCAGGAAGAAAGAGTACACAGGATAAATTGCATCCAGGAACAGTGAAACCACACTGGCACACTTGAGGAACTCTTCCTGCTCTGACGTTAGGAACACAATCTGGTAGCTAAGTAGCAGGCCGCTGTGAATCAGGTGGCCGAAACAAAACACTGTGGGAAAGAGAACATGTTTAGTTGATCATTTAACTTTCTCACCATTACAAAAGAATGTTACATATTGGTGGTGAGGTTTCCATGTATTGTAAATTCAATATTGAGCCACAAATATACAAATATATCTTAAAAGCAGAACAAAAATTTAACTAGATTTTCTTTGTATTTTTATAGACTAAATGGGTAGGTATCAACATCTTATTGATAGTGAGGTCATTAGAAACAGAACAATTGGCTCAGATATGCAGGAATGGAGAAGAAATCAAGCATGGTCTGCAATAAGTAACCATCCCAGAATCCACATGGAGTGATTTCAGGAATCCATGAACAAACCGAAGTCATGATTGGCTGATAGTGAATCGAACCTGCGTTCTTATGAATGCGAGTGCAGTGGTTTATCACTGTGCCATGTTACTCAGTTTGTATTCAACTAGATTACATAACAAATACCACAGTGGCTGAACAGTAAGCTTGCTGTTCTCCCATGATGGCAATACGGATTCATTTCTTATTGGGGTCACTCTCAGATTTTCGTATGAAGAAACACGTTGGACATTACCTGTGGTCAATGGGATTTCTTAGGGTTCTACCATCCGTCTCCCCCGAATTAAACTCAGTCTATGAAGCCAGTGTGACTGCTAACTGTGGAATGTTCCTACCTTGAAAACTGTTTTTTCTAATGATTTTAATTCAGAATATTGGGAACCATTTCAGGCAAAACATTAAATTCCTGAATAATTTGTTGCATTTGTGGAACTTTGGTAAGAAATATAATTCCGTGTTACTGTTCTACAAAATTTCGAAACCATTAACCAAAATATTTGAAGGGTACAGCAGAAAAAGGATGAGTGTCCATTTTCACAGAAAATGAGGTTGTGGCATCATCTGATAGAGAAGTGTCAGTATTATTGGCATGCCAAAGCATAACCGTTAAAGGAGATGAGAGCCCGAAATAACAGGCCATGGAAGCAACACTTCCAGGGTAGGAGTTTATACTTTTCGTGGCACTTTACTGAAAACTAGCAAATATGGACATTCATTGTTTTTCCCCTGTACCCTTCATTCTTTTATTGTGATGAATATGAAGTATTATGTTTGAATGAGCTGAAAAACGTGCCTTAACATACTCCTGCGAACTTTTCTCGAGAAAACAGCTACAAATTTGAAATGATGCTGCTGTTTGCCTGTAAGTTATGCAACGTGTCTGTCAGGTTGAGTGGAGCATGTTTGGACAGCTCTCAACATCAGAATCTTGAGAGCTGATTAGGGTGAAGTGAGGTGAGTATCGAGCAGTGCTGGGATGCAAGATAGATGCAGTGGAGGGGAGATCCCCAAGAAGAAGACCTGCTGACCAGTAGCATAATTTCCCACAATTCCCACTTTCGAAAATCCAGGGAGCGAACCCGCTGGGAATCAAACCAGCGGGCAGGTTGTGGCAGTAATTCATTTTTTTAAGGAAATGGGATGGTAACACCCATTAAATTTTTACAATTCCAGTTTAAGAACTTTCTCTATTTGGGAATTTGTGGTTTCATAACAAGTATTTTCTTATTACATTGGAAAAAAAATTGAAGAGTATTATTAAGGTGGCTTGACTTAATTAATAAACTTCATTGGTCATAATCATTAATTAGTCTTATTGCAATTTTTATGTCATTTTACATAATGAATCTCTCTGCATTTTTATATTGAATTGTAGAATAATCTTGCATATTAAAAACCTATAGGCCTATACAACAACTACTGTAAACCCTACACACATCCCTTCTCTAAAAGGGAAGATAGAATTAAATAATGGTGTTTATGTGGAATGGGGGTTTTTCCAAGAAGTTAAGGAAAAAACCTACTATGTCATTAATAGTATTGACAGTACTCATCATGCTGAATAATAATCACTTTGATGCCTTGTTATATTTGCAGTACATGCTATGAATAGCGATAATGGAGACTACGAGGATCAAGGAAACTGTGCTCAATGTAAAAGTTGTAAAAAATGTACCCTATCAAAAATTTTCTACAGAAACTAACAGAAATTTCGGTGGTTTCGGTTGTGTGAAATTATTATTCTAATGTATTTTTGGTGGTGTCTATTGCTTTCCATTTGTGACTCAATAGCTTTTATTTGTTGTCAGTGGTTCCTGTTGTCAGAAAACACTGGAACCATTGGTTTTAATTGTTTTCTATTGGGGTACAACTTCTAGTGGATTAGGTTGGTTGTTGTTGTTAATCAATCTGTTCATTTATGTTGTATTGTAGTGTTTTCCATTGATTTCTGTCTGTTGGTTTCTGTTGTGTTCTGTACGGTTCAGTTCTGTTGGTTTAAGGTGTTAACAGTGATTGCCGCCAGAACCCTAATACAGGTAAAAGACGTCCCTAGAAAGTGACCCTTTTGAGTATTATTGTTTATTTAAATGTTTATTTTGCAAGTGTTCAGTGTTCACATCCCACATGTTTCATCCTCACATCATTTCACCTTTAGTGCAAGTGTTATTTTGTTAAAATTAAAGCAAGGTAATTTTTATTTATTTGGTAACTGCAAGTTAGAGTGGTTTTTATATATTTCATATGATTTACTGGCAAAGTGGGTGAGGAAGTAGTTCCACGTGACGTACTTGCCCACCAAGCCGGCCAGTGTGCCATGTCGGAGCAGACAATAGGTGTAAGGTAACGAGAGGGGTCGGTCGTGTGTGTTGTGTCCGCGTCGCACTGCTCCGGGCGGTGGCTAGCATCTTTTGCATTCATCATTTAGTTTACAATAGTCATTTAATTCTTTTGGAACCTCGTTTGTTTTTGCCACCCGGAAACACCACCCCCCACTTCCCCAGTGTTTGCATTGCCTGGAGAAGCTTAATTTTCACATAGTCAGTTTTCACAGTTTCATACCACTTTTCTGTTTTGCCTTGCCGGTGGGCCAAGCCGGCACCCGTGTAAGCTGCCTCCCCAGAGGAGCAGATTAAATTTACGATGAGTAAAATCACGTTGAACAGAACCTTGCATGTTTTTATTTTCGTTATGCCTTCGAGCACTTAAGGGTGCTGGCACTCATATTCCCGCTAAAAATGAGTTTGTGTCTTCAAATGCTTTTGTGTATTGAATCAGGTTAATAAGCCACTGCATAATTACTACGTTAATTTTGAGGTGTGTGTGCCAGCCCGAAATAGGTCATAGTGTAATACACAATGTAATTAATTTATAATGCTCCCTAACCTAACATTTTATCGCTCCTCAATATCTCCTCTCACCCTGCTATCACCCCACCACCACAGTCGTCTAGTTTAAATAGAATTCTACTGTGTTTTCTTAGCTTCTATTGTGCTATAGAGAAAGCTACTACTTTTCGTCAATAAGACATAGACCAAAAATAAGGTAGAGAGATTTTCATGTTGTGAGAGTTATAAAGAAATTCATTTTTATTTTGGGACTCGGGGATTGGTTACTGCATATATAGCATACGCACTGTACTCCATATCTATTCGGTGGGTCAGGGTATCGCGTAGGCAAGAACATAATCACAGTGCCTCAGATCTCTACAATTTGCACGTACTTACCGGCTGCGCCGACTTTCAGGTAAAAACTACCTGTGTGCTGACCCTTATGGAAGGCGTAGTAAATAGGCCTTGGCTCGTTTAACGATCCGAGTTTTGTCGAAAAAGGAACCGAGAGGTGAAGGTTGCCTTCGAAAGACCTTCGGAGCTCCATGTCTGGAACACAGTGTGAAACTTGTACATGTCACTAACACATATGTTAATAGTTAGTCAATGAGCATAGACGTACCAAAACTATGTGTAATAAGAGCTTACAACTATCTGCACAGACTTGCAAGTGGTTCTCTAAGTTCCATTCTTTGAGTGATCTGCTACAAGTTTTAAATTCTAGTGAATGCCGTAAACTTGTTAGTCGGATGAAATAAGATGAGGTTTCTATCAAAGGCAGTTCATTGAGTTAATCTTAAAGTTCACACTTTCAGTAAATATGAAGAAGCATGACTCTAACAAGACTGCTGGCTTTTTTGCATGAACTACATATAAGTACACTTTACAACACATTTAAATGTCTCTTTTCAATATGCAGTCTTCAAATGCAGTACATATAAATAAGTATATTGTAATTAAAACTAATAAAAATACATATTAGCTTTATCTAGCAAGAGTCTAACTAAAACTATTTTGCTATTAGCCCATGAAACCGCAGTCTAGTCAGCCATTGTACCATACACTTAGTCAGTGAGAGCTTACATACTGGAGATTAGACGAGCGATGTTACATGTAGTGTGCTTGATGAAAACTTTTATTAAGAATTTTAATCATTAGTATTAAGAAGGAATAGAACACATAATTCTCGTTTAAAGAGGTAGTGGTTTTATTGATGTGGTATGGAGGGGGTGGTTTTAAAGTACTATCAGATGCATAGTTTTTAAGTAAAAATGTTATAACACTGTTTTGAAAATCTATAACTGATATTTTTACCAAATAAGTAACTAGTATTTTGCTGTGCATGACATATTACTTACTGGGAGTCAAGTAGCATTGTTTGAAATTTTCAAAACAAAAAAAAAATATATATATATATCTTGCTGGTTGACAATACTGCTAAGTACTTCAATGCAGCCTCATCTAAAACTTCAATATATTCTGCTTTATTTAAATAAATTGTATTATACTTGCCTTGAATTTCTTCGTTAAATCGATTGTGTGCGTTGACTTTGTTGTGGTACCTCCTGATGTCTGTGTAAAGCAGTATCAGGTAGAGGAACCCAAACGTAACCAAATACATGTTGAAACCCTAAAAATAATGCAAAAAATTTGAACAAATGTGGGCCTTTTATTAGATGTGATTGACACTTGTTTATGCATACAAATTTTCTGATCCAAAAATCTAAAGAAAATATTTGCATATTAAATTAAATGCTGATCTTTTTCTGTGCGGCATTCTAACTCTGATATCCAAACTAAAAGATTTTGCTTACGTATGCAAGGTATATATTATTATTTTGTTACTATCTTGCTACAACTTTTTTTTAATTTACGCTGTTGTGTACCATTTGTTTTAATGTGCACCTTAAAGATTTCCGCTTGATTGGCCACGCAGAAACATAAATAAATAATTTGTAGATTTGTATTATGTTTTACTTTAAGATTAATATAGTGGAATTAGACAACTAGAATAGTCAGTTTTGGAAAAATTAAATATTTAATATCTTTATATAAATAATGCAATAATCAAAAATATATTAATCTATCATCTCATTAAAATCATACCTTCTCTTTTATTTAATTTTTACAATGAAATTTAATATTACCACTGAAAAACTTAAAAAAGATTCATTTTATAAAATGTATAAGATGTACTGTTTTGAAATATTGCTGTATTTAGCGCGACGTTTGACCCCTGTATGTTGGATAGCCTATGTTATAAACTTGTCAGGTGCAGTCTGTAAGAAATCATTTTCAGCAAAATGCGTCAAGCTCTGCTTTAATTAGCAAACCAATAAAAATGATAAAAGAGTTTGTAGTTTAGCCATTGCCAAAATAATTCACCAACATTTTGAAGCCTTTCTCATTTCCCTGAATTAGAATTCATACGTAATCTCTCTGAAGTTCAGTTACTGAAAGTCAAGATGTTTTTGACATTTATTTAACTTAACCTTACACTGATAACATAATTTCCTCATTAAATTTGTAAAAACAAACTCCCATGTTTGTTCAAATATTGCAAATAGCTGTTATTGTAATGTAATTCTAGTGTGTCATATTTAATTAGAAATTTTTATATTAAATATTTTCTATTTTGTTATCTACGCTTGCTCAGAACAAATGAAACTTACCGCTGCCAGTGGAACGTTTCCAAGAATCACATCACTAATGTAGATGACGATTCCTAGTGTCATGATGAACACTGCATAAACACAGCTCAGGATTATCGTAAGATAACCTCTGAAGCAAAACATTCAAATTATTGCACATTCTTAACAAAGAGAAACAAATCTGTTCAGCCAGGAAATAGCATTCATCATTGACATTTACGCGTACAGTGGGACAGCATCTTGCAGTAATTTTGACAGTTTCAAGATTCCAATCATCACTAAACAAGCAAGTGAAGCAATAATATTTTATTACTTCAAAACTTCAGTAAACTTGTTATTGGGTGTTCGCAATAAAGTGAGCACTTTTGAGGACTTAGTTATTTTTTTCTTTCAGCCAATTTTTTATCCTTCGACCACATTTAAAAAATAAATATTGCGATGTAAGTAACAAACACAGTGTGTATATTCAACCACACTCAGGAGTTAACGTCTAATGCTAAAATTTATTAATTATTATTCCATATGAGAGAGTTATTCCATATGACATCAACAAATATTTAATTTTAAATGCATTCATATTTCAGAATGAAATAAAAATTGGGTGAAATATTCAATTGATGAATGGAAGAAACGCAGTAAAATTTTAACATTCATTACATATTAATTAGTTTCTCAAATAATATACTCTAAAATGTGACTTTTGAGAACAACTTTTTAATTGCATGACTTAGATAATAGGCATCAACTCAGATTATACTGCAAGGAAAATGATAAAAATTTTGTATACATGGGCTTTTGTTTTATGTTCTAATCATTGTTGCTGGGGAAAAAAATATATATATAGGTAACAGTTTATAAAACTTCTACAGCTAAAATAGCTATGGTAGTACGGTAAAATAGTTATTTATAGTCGAAATTGAGGAGTTAATATTAACGCAGGAAAATAATCACATATTCCAAGTGTTTTAGAATATGCAGTTAATCTCCCATTCATTAGAAATTCCGTCCTTTTCAGATATAAATGATACCTGCTGCATGCCACTATTATTTCTTCAGTACTAGTCTAACCAATCTTAACTAGTTTGTAATGTGATTTGCTCACTAACATTCACTTGGTTCATATAATAGTGATTATCATCATACTCTTAGTCGCCTTCCACAGTTTCCAGTCATTGGCTGGTTCAGCATAGAACAAATACCACTTCATTTTAATTAGTTCTTCCATCACTCTTTATTCTGCACTTACTAGTCAACACAATTATCACAAACATCCATATATGTGGAAACAAAATACTAGGATGAACTTGGATAATTTGGAATGGATAACACTATTTTACACTACTGAAAATTTATATTTTGCAACACAATTCTAATAAATGATAATAATTTTTATGCATCATGTACCCATTTCAAATAACAATACATTATGCTTTGTGTGTCACTAAATTTTGATGTTACTAAATGAACAAATGTGACAATTTTAGTACAAAAGTTAAGTTTACTTTTTCATTTACGGTATCTTCACACTTTTTAATCAAAACTTTGAACAATCACCCCATGTATTGCATGTTAGGTGGTTTTCCCAAATATGGTATCTATCATAAGTGATTTATAATTATCTAAGCATAAAAATATCTCATTTCTGGTTAAATTTAAATTTTATTTATATTTTATCTATGTTATAATATTTTGTTTACAATTAAAGTGGATAAAAGCAGAGAAAATGGTGTGTTGATAATGCCTTGTAAGGAATAGTTCTAAATGCAAAATATTATTAATCAAAGTTCACACAAATGTGGTGCGTTGTCACTTTGGCGGATATTTCTAGGCTTAATAAAGATTTGTTTTCATGAAGCGGGGGAATAGCCTGAAAGTATAACGTCAGTACGGCTTTACAAAAGTTGGAAGTAACCACAAATGGACTGCAGCTGTTAACTAAGTAAGGTTGCAGGACCATGAACTGTTTTGAGGTAACATAGGCACCGTCTCCGTCAGTTTATATAAATAATTTATGCGTTCTACTTGAAGTGATAAACACGAACTTCAAGAAAATTGTGGACACACATTTGTGGTCAGAGATGGATTTTTTTAGCATGTTAAAAAAAACAAGACTATATTAATCAAATTCAGTATATTCTACAGCAGGTTGGATGTTAAAACTGCAGATATAATGATACAGTTTTTTGTTTACGTAAGTAATTCGTTAAGTTTGATCTCGTATAAGACAAACATGGTATTTGCTATGTAACATTATAACAACAGTCATTTGATACAAATACCAAAAAATTTGAAAAAATAGTATTTTTGAGGTTTTTTTATTGTAAATATGAGCATTTTATTTTGAAATATTGAATCATACAAATTAAAAATATTACTTAAACATAAAGTTGAGTTTCAGCTAAAGTGTATATAAAGCAGTCACAGGAGAGGTATGATGCAATTTTTTTTTTAATTCGACAAAAGAAGTGGGGAAGATCGGAAACAATGTCATTGCTTGTCTATGGTCTATTAGTGTTTTTTATTTTCCACATTTTTTTAATCAAACCTTTTTTTCTGAAATATCACCCCATCTATAACTTGTTTTATTGTTTCCAAAATATGATATGTATCACGAGTGTTTTTTACTTGTGTTAACATAGTGGTATCTTATTTATGGATAAATTGAACTTCTACTTATATTTTATCTATAAAATATAATATTTAATTTAAAAATAACGTGAATAAAACAGTGAGAAAATAGGCATGTTGGTAAAACCCAGTAAGAAATAGTTCTTATGCAAAATATTATTTTAGTGAGTGCAGGAATGTGATGCTCTGTCCTTTTGGTGTAATTTTACGAGACTCGGTTAAGCTTTGTTTGCATGAGGCGGAGGAATACACTGCAAATATAACTTGAGCAGGGCTTCAGAAAAGCTGTAAGTGGTCGTACCATACCTGAACATGTCTGTCTTCTCCTCGAGCGTGGAGGGAGGTGGGTCGTCCTCGGAGGAGACGTTGGGCCGCGTGCTCACCACGTCGCCGTCGACGAGGCTGGGCGCGCTGTACGCCGGGTTGAAGTAGACGAAGCGGCTGTCAGCGGACACGTGTAGCAGGCCGTCATCCTTCCACCACGAGTCCTCGGCGTCGTCCTTCGAGCCTGGCGGCGCTCCGGCGATCAGGGGCAGCACTGCAACCAGCCGAGCGTGCACGTCTACCTTGTACACTACATACACACATGAGTGAATAGATCCCTGATATCGGCCGGGTTTTTTACGTTGTCTATGACGGTTTCTCCCAGTCTCTTCTAGTGTTGGCTTAGCTATAAGTACACTTAGGCCCCAATTGCAGGCCATGGTTGCCCAATCCCTCTCTGCCGTGATGCATGTCTCCTTGCACGATTTCCTATCCTTGTAGGTGTAAGGGGTCTAGCCCTGAGATGCAATAAAATCCCGCCCTACCCACCGGGCTTTCACTTAACACTTATTTGTAAGGTAGTTAGAAAAATTGAGATCCCTTAAATGTTTTCTGTGAAATCGTCGTTTGCACACAAACGCGTATCTCGGCAAATAAAAGTTCTGAAAATACTACTGTTTGCCGGAAAGGATAACAAAAGTATTGTCTATATCCCTATATGCTTACTTCATCATATTTAATGTATTGATGGAGAAAAAAAGTTCGTGAAAGTGGTAAAATATCGCATTTTTAAAGTTTGCCAATGCAGTTTTCTTAAGCGGTAAGAGAAAAGTACTACTATACCCACGTAGTTTGATCTGTGTACTTTCATCGTGTGTAATAAAACCCCTATGTTATAGATCTAATTTGCACAGTACAGTGTTACGACGAAAAGACTGCACGCCTTGCGCGTAGGAGCGATGAAGCACTAGGCGTGCGTGTTAGTGTCGCCCGTATCGCTCCCTCGCTTCTTGACCTTGGACGAGCAGCTACATAGTCCCCAGCGAGGTGTTGAGAACCGAGTATGGAGCAGCGCCGGAATGTAAGGATGGAGGAAACGGGAGATCCCAGAGAAAACGTGCGGCACGATTCCCACTTGCGAAGATCCTGAGTGAACCGGCCGTGATTGAACCCGGATCGCGTTGTTGGGAGGCAGGTAGGCTAACCACTCAGCCACCGTGGTCCCCTACGTACATACATACTTACGCGCTTATGTAAATATACATTCACACTGAGAGAAGATGGCAGGAGCTACTTCAAGACGTCAGTAAAATTGTACGAGGATATTATGTTTTTGCAATTTAAAAAAAATTGCTGAAAATAAGGAAATTCTTGCATTTTTTTTATTTGTGGTTGCCTCCAAATTTTTGGAAAATATAATAACTTTTGTTAAAACTACCTTAAAATTAACTAAGACAAGAGCTTGAAGTTGCCCTTTCATTTTCTGCTAATTGTTTGGTTGATTTGATTCGTACATTACAATAGCAGTAAAATTTGGACTTTGACATGTGACATTTTGCAGAAACTTTAAGATCTAAAAGTATTTCATCTGAGGAAAAGGTAGTCACACTTAATGTCTACAATTTAAACAATGTACGGCACAAATATAAATTTAAAAAAAAAAATGCCGTGACCTGCGCCTCTGAGAGGCGGTGCAGACTGTAATGAAACGAGGTGCTAGGAGATCAAGACACGATTTTAAAGGACATAGCTGGGATATTTGTGGGCGAAACTATATCCCGCGCGTGGAAATAATTTCGCAGTGACCGACACGAGTGCTTTAGTATGGCATGGCTAAAATGACACGAGTATAAATACTTCAATTTATTATGTCCACAGATTTGCGACATAGAGCGTGTGTGGTAAAGGAAATGAGACAGTTATTGTCAGATTTTGGAAATAAGCCTAAAGGAGTGAATGGGTGGAAATATTAGGGCAACTCTTAACAGCCTAAAGAAAAAAGGTGAAGTTTCAAGTATAGGGTCCATACGCAGACAAGAGGAGAAAGCAACGAATGATGCATTATCACTGCAGAAAACGAAAAACACCCGTTCTTAAGAATGAACTCCTTAAGTAGCTCTGTGTGTTTTGTGTGCCGTCGAAACCATTCGGTTACCGGGTCAAAGCAGCGCAGGGTGAAACTCGTTTTCTCTTAGCACGGGAAGATGTGGCCTTGTGGTTTCTCGTGCAATAGTAGGATTGTTCTCGCCTCCGTCAACATGAAGTTCTGCAAAGCTGAGACGTATTACGTACCTACTAGTTTCCTGCACGCTGAAGGTTCGCCATAGTGAAGGAATCACTTTATCATAATGCTCTAGATTGTAGGACTGTGGTACTTATTTTCATCTAAGAAACGCGCGTTAAATGAAGGCCATCCGTAATTTAATTATTTTAACCAAAGTTTCCACTTAAAGTTTTATTTGTAAACTATGTCACTTTTAGGAACATCCTAGCTTCGCAGATAATCTGAAGTTTTCCATGTTATTTCGAGTGTGAGTTGCCAATATCCACTACAGCATCAACACCAGTTAATTTTCTTTTTGGTCTCTGTAGTCCCTTTTACCACTACCCTATTGGTGCAAAATGCGCTCGATACGCTAATTGTATTTTAAAACGTTCATTACTAACAGGCTGGCAGCCAATATATTGCTGAGTTGACAGTGCCGCTGTCAAATGTTCTTTCTTACGTGTTGTGCTGTACAATCAATCCTCTTCTTCTCAGAAATGTATACTTCGCGTGTGTGTGTGCCAACGTGTTATTAAATTGCAGTGAATTTCACAGAAATCGTCGGAGAAGTAATATTACATCACCATTGTTTAAAAATAATATGCGGACGCCGCGATATTACGGTAAACACCATGTAATTCTGTTAAGTTCAGGTATTGCCACACGTCAGCAGCACTAAGAGTTTTAACGTCCCGACATAGAACACTTTCGAATATATAGCACAGTCTATTCGCGGTTTATTCATATTTTTAAATGAAACCCTTGAAAACTCACCCCATATATGACGTGCTTAGTTATTTCCTAAATACGCCATTATCACAGCCGTTTTATACCTGTGTTAACGTCGAATTTCTTAATTTTAGTTAATTATAAGTTTTACCTGTATTTTATTTATAAATTATAATATTTCATTTTTAATAAATATAAATAAAAACAGTGAGGAAACATGTGTGTTGGTAGCGCCTAGTAAGAAATAGTTCTCATACAAAATATCATTACAACTGAGTGCTCGCGAAATCGGTGCGATGTCCTTTGGTGTAATTTTCTAGACTTAAGCCGTGTCCGAAAAGGCTACGGGGCCCTTATTTATATTACTAAATCGACCACGTGACCAAGTTTAGGCCCCAAATATTTGGGGATTTAGGGTTGAAATTTACTGAGGTGAAGTAGCATACTAAATCTCCAGGTCCGTAAAATCGTCTGCTGTTGTTTATTTACGTTGTATTTCTCGCGTTGTGGGGTAAACGCCGGTATTTACTGTTCTTGAAACTCTGCACAATACATGCACGTGAAAAAGAAAATCAGGGATCTACATGAAGTTATTTTAAAATAAAGTTCGTATGTTGTATTTAAAAAAAAATAAAAAAAAAATA
Source organism: Dryococelus australis (assembly GCA_029891345.1). Classification (NCBI taxonomy): domain Eukaryota; kingdom Metazoa; phylum Arthropoda; class Insecta; order Phasmatodea; family Phasmatidae; genus Dryococelus; species Dryococelus australis. The sequence goes on from CM057003.1 coordinate 48,039,782, forward strand.
AAAAAATAAAAAGCGGGCGGTTATTTGATATGAAATGTATTGCTGGGAGCGAAGAAACAGAGAGAAGATCGATATCGGCTGGAAAGAAATATGATCAGTTTTTCACAAGACAGTGGGGGTTACGTGAAAAATAACATCGAAATTCCACAAGCCTGTAGTTTCCAACTTTGTCGCATGTAGCGCGGTTACAAGCCGTTCGAGACCATCCACCCAAAAAATTCCTAAACCCTGATTCTCCGAATTGGCCGTTTCGGACAAGGTCTTAGGAAAGCTTTGTTTGTGTGAGGCGGAGGGATATCCTGGAAGCAGAACTTGAGCAAAGCTTCAGGAAAGTGTGAGGTAACCGCGAATGGATTATAGTGAAATAGACGTCTTGCGCCGAGAACTCAAGCCTCGCGCGACAGCAAAAATAGGCATCGCCGACCAGCAAACATGCCTGGACGCCGTTAACCAGAGAGCGCCTGGTGACGTAGGGCAAGCCAGCTAACAGGAAGTCTCTCACTGTGCGCAGTAACCAATCAAACACAAAGCTCGTCTTGAGAGCCTCGCGCAGTCACGCAGAGGGCGCGCCCGCCTCGTTTATCTTCTGTATACATAAATTGGGAACCACTCGGGTAAAAATACACACTCCTATAGGCCGTTCACGGTAAAGTGAGCACTTTTGACGCCCTAGTTACTTTCTCCTTTCAGCCATATTCTATCCTTTAACCACATCTCTAAATACATATTGTAATGTAAGTAATAAGCACAGTGTGTATATTCCACCGCACTCGGAAGTTAACGTCAAAAGCTGAAATAAAATATATTTATTGACTATCATCCCAAACGAGGGGGCTTTAAAAAGTGCTGACTTTATCGTGAACAGCCTGTAGTGCTGTCGACTTGGATCGAACCTGCGGACCCGCGAATGCAAGGCAGCCACACTACCTACGTCAGTGCTGGAAAAAAAAATACACGTACCAAGTGATAAGCGCAGTAGTTAAAACTTGCAAAACTAGGCCGCGATTACACGGGATGCAGAACTGCTTCACTTAAAAAAGTTCAGCTATTGAAGACATCACCTTCGAACGAGTTCCGATCGCAGTTGTTTCTCGTTCAAAGTGAAAAGTTTTCATAAGTCTTTGCTAACGACTTCTCTTCTCTGCTGTGCTGCTATTGGCTGGTTCGAAGTAAAGAAGCAGTGTAATAAATATTGCTGGATTTGGCAGGAATTTCTGCACTTGTTGAATTAACTTAAGTTTAAGGTTGAATGTACTAATACCCACCCATTATGCCATCACAGTAAAAGTGTAGGTTTCATAAGAATTAAAAAGATAGTGATAAATGTTGGAGGCTACTATAATTCAATATTATACTTTTTAAGTTCCATGTTTGTTGAGGATAGAATTTCCATTGGTTTCATTCTGCTTTGGGTATGTAACCGCGAAAATATGTCCTGTTTTTCAACTTGTTCAGGCATGGCTACCGAATGTATTTAGCTGAATGTGTTTAACGGCACTCGTGTAACCACGGCCCCAGACAGCAGCTACTATGTCAGCAGAGGCAGCTGAACACTTGGTTTGGCTTACAGAACAAATGCAATTTGATAATGTTTGCAGGATTTTCCAGCCGTTGTCTCAATATTCTTGCGTTTCTGCGGTGTACCCGCGTCACTCCACCTTCAGGATAATATGCGCGCTGTTCGAGGTCGATCGAGCTCTTTCGAAAAGCAAGGCTTTGGATATACTTTTAATTCTCATTTTTAAGGGGCGGTGATATTTCGCGAAAATATTTCCAGACAAGATGCAGTTCAAAGCTCTGTGGGATCGTCCAGCTGTTTTGATTGGCTGAAGCGTATTCTGGTTCGCGTCAACTGTTTGAGCACGAATCGCAAAGGTACAGTGGCTTGGCCAAATGTGGAACCGACACCAACAGCCAATGGAGGTATGACAACAGTTTAAGTGTAATATGTGTGTGTGTGTGTGTGTGTGTGTGTGTATATATATATATATATATATATATATATATATATATATATATATATATATATATATATATATATATATATATATATATATATATATATATAAAGCCTACTGTGTGTTCCGATTTAATCGCGAAAAATCAGTGGCTCTACTCATTTTGCGTTACGTATATAGTCTGTTCAATGTGTCACGTCCAACTTTTATGAAAACTTGATAAAGTTCTAATTCCAGGGAATTCCTCCGCCTCGTGCAAACAAAGCTTAACCTAGTCAAGCAAATTACACCAGAGGGACAACGCACCACATTCCTGCGCACTTGGTCTAATAATATTTTGCATTAGAACTATTTCTTACTGGGTCTTACCAACGCACCAATTTGCTGCGTGTTTTCACGTACGATAATTATAAATGAATTATTATAACTTATTAATACGATATTAGTAAAAGTTTAATTAAACAAAAAAGAAGGTGATTTTAGATTAACGCGAGTATAAAACGCTTGTGATAAATTTCATATATATTATGAAATAACCACATGTTATATATGGGGTGATTTTTCAAACGTTTGATTCAAAAAGTGTGAAAAAAACTGCGAATAGACTAACTTTGCCGTGGGTCTGATCACTTTATTCATGCGCCATTCAAGTAAAACCATTTAAGTGTTAGATATGTAAACGTGTTGCTAATATGAACATTCATACCTTAGTATGCATAAAAGAAGAAATGGTAACTTCAGTGGCCATCAGTTTAAACATTACACAGGCAACACAACGGCTAATGTTAAGAACTTTTTTTATTGATTCGCTGCCAACTTAAATTATGAGCCTGTATGCCAGTGTGTAAAGTAAGCTTTATAAAGGCTGTTCACCATAATGTGAGCACTTTTGAAATCAACCTTAGGAAAATATCACTGCCCCTACCTGCATATATTTTAACGGGCACACTGAGTGACATGCGCCCAGTATAGTCGGTAACGATGGATGAAAAATAGTTCCATATCTTAACGTCAATTTAAAAATGTCACGTAACAATTTATCATAACTAAAATATTTCTTTCGCTTTCTGTTTTTTTTTTAATATGTCTATTTGTAAAAATGAGAAAGTTTGTAAAATGTTCTTTTTTCTAATAATTTCACAGTATCGCTTGAGCGACGCATGAATAAAGTGATGAGGCCCACTGGCAATGTTAGTTTTACATACGGCGGAAGAACACACAACGTGCATACAGGTAAATCTTAAGCAGGGTTTTCAAAAGTGCTCATTTTACCGTGAACAGCCTTTAAGCAGTATACATAGGGCAAAGGGAGAGGAGTCTATCGCACAAGTCGTTTAAAACGAGAAATCGTCCTGTCAATAGTTGCCGGTTTCGCGGCGGCATTAGGAGGAAGCGGGAGTCATGATACATAGTCACTCAGAATATGGAATACTGTAGGTACATTCGATATTCGTGTCTTTAGTTGGCCACAAGCTAGACCTGTGTGTTTGCACTGATTTTGTCGTTGGATCACAGTTTGCACAACACGTCCCGGGAGGCTTTGAGCCAATGATTAACATCTAACGAAGAGACGGTCGAATGAAATCACGTTATTAACTGAGTCCTAACTGTGGCGGGAGTCAGTAAACTAACGAAACCCGTTCGAGTACACAGAAGACCCGCGGAAAAGCATGTGTATACTCTTACCAAAGTTGCCTGGTCCCGGCCCCGGAGTGGGGTAACCGACCGGCGTGAATCTCCTGTTGACGCAAACTTTCGCATTGTAGTTCTCCAGTTCTCCGCGTGGCAGCGTCAGCTGTAGCACCATCCTCCTGACATCGCACCACACCTGTCGACATTAAAAGAAAAAAACAAAGCAACACTACGGTGAGATACGAATGATAAACATCACGATTTAGACACGGTAGACTCTCGCTTATCGCAAGTGCAGATCGTTTCTAAAATAGATCGACGTGCTTCGGCTGCAGGTTAATCGCGAAAAAAAATGAGGTGAAAACTCACGCGCGACTTAAGCGGTATTCACAATAGAGCGACGTTCCGACGCCGGCCGCCGGCGACACAGACCGTGATGCCATCTGTTATCGTGCAAGGAATCTTGCAATGCAATGCTGAAAACAGGCGAAATGTAGTGAAGTTTCTTGTCATTTAGTTAGTAAAATTGTTATTTTTTAGTGACATACACTTTTATTTAGTAAAATTATTATATTAAAATTGAAAATGACGTTATAGAACATTAAAGGCTCTTCAGGCATCGGAAAACCTACTTTTGTTTTCCTAAATGTAAGTAAAATTGATATAAACTTGGATTCCAATTAATATTTCTGCAAACCGTTTATGTATGTTTTCAGTTCCTTATCTCAGCTTCTCGCCAGTTTGTTATGAAGTGCAGAAATGTCATTCTTCTTATTCCCCGACGCTGGCGACGAGCGTCAAACCCAATGTTCGTCGCTCGTGCAATGTTCTCGACACTAGCGTCAAGGCTGTGATTGGCTGACGCCCGACGCGTCGCGTCGCAACGCTCTATTGTGAATACCGCTTTAGGGTCTAAAGTGAATCGTAAGAACAGCACGTATCTTTGTAGTTTGACTTGTAACACTAATTTTTAACAAATACTGGAGATGGAACACTCACTGTGTGGATAATGTGTAAAGTTAATGGCGATATGCGAGTTAGTAATCCATATTTTAAATCCCAAGTATGCTACAGCGTTATGGAAATTAAGTCGAAATAAGCGCATCAACGGTTACAGTGGCCAATAGGTGTTGTGATGTTTAGAGGTCTTTGTTCCTTCTCGTACTATCCACACACTCAGTCTTAAAAATGGTCTCCAATATCCTTATACATATTATAAAACAAACTCACCCGGTCGCGTATTGTGTATTCGGCTAAGGCTTCTGAACTGCTGATGGATTTTGATGAGGTTTTCACAGACATTTAGAGAATTTCTCGATGAAGGTTGAGGTACATAATACATTAATATTTAATATATGTACAGCAGAGAAATATCGACATTTTCTAATTTACATTTCCTATTATTTACATGATAGGGGCGTGTACGACGGACCATACCTTCCTTTTATCCAATATATTGGTTTAATTAACCCGTATACCAATTTGTGTTTCTCTAACGAAAGTACTCTGCTTAGTACCCACGTAATATGCTTTTCGCCCTCCGGCTTTAGGGACTTCTACATCCCTTATTATTTGAGATGGACCACGGGTGTCCTTTATCAATCTTGTACACGTTTCCTAAACACGCTGTATGTTTACTTTTTTTACGGATGACCCACAGTAACCATTTTAGTGTAATTAAAAATAGGGGTTCACTTACAACGACTTTGTGAACAACACAGTAATAATCCTATGTTAGTTACTTTAAGCATTTAGTATATATACTTGCTGTAAATCTAAGCGACGCCATATTTGTAAATTGCAACCCGAGCGAGGTCGGGGCGGATCCCTAGTTTGTAATAAACAAGTGTTTCAGGCCGAGCTTCAGAGATGTGTACCACCCTTGGAATTCGCTTTATAATGTAAACCCTATACGTTTTCTCCTTTTTTTTTTGTGATTAACCCGCAGCGGAAGTTTGTCGGTCTTATTTACATGCACAATATATAACCAGTGAATAAATACACAGCGAAATTGTAATCACGAAATCCTGTGGCGAAACCACCACTACTTGCATACACAGTCACTGTGTATCTGCAGTTTTCAGTGCAGAAACGAGAGAAATGCATTTATGGTGTTGGTTGTAACGCAGTATAATATACAACGAATTTATCCGGAGCTTTTCAACATTTAAAAAAACAATGGACGAATCACTGGTTGAAGAACTATTTCAACTTATTCCACTTATGTATTATTCCACTTTTTTTGTGCTGTGGCGTCAGCCATAGTTGTTTTATAGCAGTAAAAGATTACAAATAAGCAATTTTTTTCCACTCGAAGTATTTGCAGCACGTGAAATGCACAGGCCGTAGTGAAAGTAGAGTAACTGCTATAGAAATAGGACAGGTTGTATCTATGGAGTTCGCCAATAACTTGAGTTCCGTTCGCGCGGTCGTACAAATACTTGTACATACTAGTTAAATTGCGGATTTCAGCAGATAATTATCGTGTGCGTACCAGGCTTTGGTAGGATAGTAAAACTAATTCTCTGGGCCTCTTAGAAGACCTTAAACAGTTTCGCCTGAAAAGTCGATGTCTGTATTTAGGATAAATCCGAGTGCTGCAGCTGACGTGACGGCGCCCATCAAATACTTTCAGCTGTGTAAAATTGAATACGAGAAAATTTCAAGTGCGAAAATGGCTGAAACCCTTTCCGATTCGATTAAAAATATCTCTGGCGTCGTACAGAACCAAACATGAAGCAGAAATATGTTGGGTAAAACAGTTATCACACTAGATTACCGTGTGACATTGCAGCGTGCTCTAATGCATATACAGCATAGTTCTGAACAACGCCAGCAAACTCCACCTGCATTATCCCTTACGAAAAGGTCATTCGAAAACACGCATTCTTTCAAAGGATTGTATGCAACCTTGAATGTGGAGCTAAGATAAGTTTTTCATTTTTATTTTTTTCGTAAATCAGAAATAATTTAAAACGGATCAATGGCCTTCAGGGTATTTGCGACCAATTATGACCTTGGCGTACACAAAACTGAACATCGGCCGTTTGAAATCCCGGTTGCCCTCTTGACATGTGTGACGTAGTAACTATTTAGAAATTTATGCATGAATCCTTCGAAAACAGTGGGGTTTAGGGTCATTGTACAAAATGACATTTCCCGTTAATTTTAACGCTATGATTAATTATCGGTCATTGGAAAAACAAGTAAGATTCGGCATCGCGTAATTGTAAGCAACGTCAGAGCTGTAACCAATGTTTTTCTGTGGCAGCATTTGATTGCAGCGAAAGGTTTCGCAGTGATTGCAAATGTTCGTGTGACTGCACGCTATCCTGATGACCATTGTACAAATTTGAGACATATTTGGACGCTAAACAGTAAGGTCTTTCGCTGCCATGTGGATGAAGTGAATGAAGTCGCAAGGAACTGCGGAACGCAAAGATGGGAGAAATGGGAGTAGTCCGGGGAAACCCGTTGTCTATCAGCATCGTCCGCCATGTTTCTGCTTGCGCGATAATCTGGCGTGATCTCGCTTGGAATCGAACCTGGATCGTATATGGTGTGGGAGGGGAGGGGAGGGGAGGTTGCCAGTGAGCTAGCTTACCTAACCCCGCGGTCCCCTAATCTGACGCAGCCTTGCTAGATATTTTTGTATTTGAACCTAGATGACGACATGATATTATAACTTTCTACAGTCACCAAAGAATGGAAGACTGTCATCATTATTTCACTAAAAAAATTAGGTCCCTAATGACCATAACGTCCATAACGTGTCTACAGTTCGCGCATGAGCTCTTTGTCCCTGCACGATATAAAAATACGTGGCGAGCTGGGATAAAGAGATGGTGAGCGGAGTGTATATAAAACCCATCGCTTACTATTTGATTTTAGAGAAATTCCGTGAAATTAAATATATATACACCGGTCATATATATACACTACGAATACACTACGAGCAGTCTTGTGCACAATGTCAACACTCACCACTCACAGTTGGTACAAATAATTTTATCACTTTGTAGACTTAACTCGAGCAAAGCTAATTTGAACATTCCTTTATTGTTCAAAACAAATCTAGCATGGATGTGCAATATTTGTTTGCCTAGTGTTTAACACGACTTCACAAGAACACGACAGCGCAGTAACAATGATATTGCTAACGATAGAATTAATTTTTATAGCCACTCAAAGGGACATGATTGACTGCAAATCGTTTAAATCCGTCTATACGATAAATGATATTTGATTAGGTCAACATCAGCTCGGCTCTCCATAGGTTGATAACCGGCCATTAATGAACGCTGTAAAGGACAGGACAGTGTCCGATGTGATATGGACCAATGGGACAATGGCGAGTTCTAACACACGACACCAACAGAACAGGTGTTCTTGCAGTAGTGGGCATAGGTGACTCGCTTCTAATTTTCTTAAATGCCAGTAAATGTGTGCAGACCTCAATGTGTTAACATTGATATTTTTCACAATAGAAATAGTTGTGAGTTGGTCAGTCGCTATTCTAACTTACTGTAGCTTGTAACGATTTCACACACTGTGTTGCAGGCATTTTTTTTTTTGTTTTCGCAATTTAAATGCAGACATCGAGATCCATTTCGTTGCTCTACAACTTCCCCTTGCCAAGGTTCTTGCTTTTTTTTTTTTTTTTTTTTTTTTTTTATTTCTGCAAAGTACGTGGCCATCTAAATACTCTAAGGCATCACATATGTTCTCTAAAGGTTCAGTTGTTGTTGCGATGAATAGCAGGGCTTGTTAGAATGTATAGCAATATGGTATCACGCTAATTGTGAAAATGCATGGTTATAGCAATCTTAGTAGACAGCGAACTCTCACGCGTCCATTTAGAAAAGAGATTCCTTCGCTCTGTGGTGGTATGCTTATTCAGAACCAAAACTCTGTGATATAAATTGCTATTTTGCAGTTTTATAAAATTAAAACTTAGTGCCATGCACGCACCGTGGTAAGCGAATTTCGTTCAACATGAGTTTCACACTGATAAAGAGGAATTTTTCATATTCTCTCTAAAGTGGTTAGCTTTATTGATATGTATTATCGTTTTATAAATATTGTCGCGTTAGTAAATTAAGTTTCACTAGAAAGTAAATAAGATTTTTTTGTGAATATCAAGCACTAAATGATTATAAGAAAATAATTTTACTTTCGCACACATAAAAATAAGTCGGCTCCATATTGAAATTTACGCTGTATCTTACAGCTATACGTCTCTCTAAGGAACGAGGATTTTTTTTTTCACTTAATTATTCGTTTTTTTTAATTCGTTGCAATTATGGTACACCCAAAATATCTCGTTTTGCAACAATCAGCGGCGTGTGGTGAACTGTTGCAAGGTAAGCCGTGTTTTTCTCTGTGCTGTACCTAATCGTTTGCTCTTTTACACACGGCGGCCTCTTAAACCAGTAGTGCATTTGACGTCACGGCACGTGTTGTTATGAATGGACTCTAATATAACTGAGAATCCACACATGAACCCGCAAGCACAACTTTATAGAGTAAATCCAGAACGCCAGGGATTGCGTCAAAGCAGTGCGACAAGGGCAAGGAGTTATAACCCCGCTCCACCAAGCAGGGAAAGAGGCCAGCTACGTCTAAACGTTCATCAAAGCACCGATATAGGCCGACGCGAGGCGCCCCGCCGCACCTTTCCACGACCGGCCAGACTCCAGGGAAGATCACAGCGATGGGTATGTCCGTCAGACGTCATCCGTACAACTAGATACAGCCTCCGGCATCATGTTCCAGGCGAGGACCATCGAACGTAGATTAACAGAATTAAGGCGTGAGGTGTTCACAACATTTATAATGTAATAATTATATAATTTTAATTAGAGTAGCTCCCCGTTACAGCAACTCTTACAGTATTGTATTGTCTGTGTCACATCATGACTAAAACCCCTCATTTACAGATAAGCTCTACCATCTATAGCTACGACCCCTAAACCCCCTTAGTTTATAAGTAAATGGCCGTAAGCCAATTTATTTATGACAGTGTGTGATGGATGCCTCGTAGCTCTCTCGTGAGTGGCCGCAATACATTCTGTTTCTCCCGGCTCCACTCTGGTTACTGGTTCTTGCTGCGTGCGCCGAGTGTGTACAGCACTGAGTAAGCGCCAGTTTACCGTCCAACACTTCACCACACGCCACTGGCGAGAACCACGCCCAAAATTTAGGCGCACTTCCGCGAGTGGGACGTTACGTGATGTTACATAACCCGAGCAATTCCGTGACACCGCGCGAGAGAGAATGGCGCAAAGAAAATTACATGCAACAATCGCTGGCGTCACCTTTTTTATCTTCGGTCCGTGACCAGCGGCAAACAGAGCGTTAACAAAACAACAACTGGCTTTCTAAAACACGAGCACTGTGTTTACCCCGCCGTTCTTTCCTGCACCCGTTTTGGTGGGTACAGCAATTAGAACAGGCCTCTAGCACGAGGCGGGGCCGCAATGGCTGAGCGGTTAGCCTGCTCGCCACCCACCATGGTAATCCGGGCTCAATCCCCGGCCGGGTCACCGGATTTTCGCATGTGGGAATCGTGCCGGGCGATGCGGGTTTTCTCGGGGATCTCCCGTTTGCCCCGTCCCTTCATTCCGGCGCCACTCCATACTCACCTCAATCACCCTCATCGGCTCTCAAGACCACGCTGTTAAGAGCCGCCCAAATCTCTTCACTCACTCTAGCACGAGCCGGTCCTTGTGAACGCCAGTACGGAGAATTTCTATATTAACTAGAATAACAGCAGCAGTATCAATCAGGAAAACATTCGCAATTTAACATTACGTAACTTTTCACATCCTGGCCGGAAAACAGTGAAGTTCACGGTTCCGTTTGTGGAGAATACTTCACAGGTAGCTGGTAACAATAACAGGGAAATTACATAGACTTCATTCACTGGGCTAATCGATATCTGGAGAAGGCTCAAATATTTAACTTAAGAGGCGGTATTAGTGTGTGATATTACTGTTTACAAGTCATCATGCTCATTTTTTTAAATTTTACATTAAATTTTTTTTTCTTCTGATTTTTACATACGATGTTAAGGAAATGAAAAATAATTCGTACACATAAATCTTTTGACAATCACATTTTCACAGGACTATGAAACAGACTCTACTAGTTTTGTCACGCAGGTGTTAAAAAGTTTAGAACATTGGCTGCATCCGAAAAATAATTTTAAATTACATTGTTAATATTTTTCTGGGATTTTTGGACTTTTATTAAAATTGTTTAAATTAATAAAAAAAATGAATTCAAATCATACACAAATCTACGTCATATGCTACTATTTGGTTCTGTGAATTATTAAAGTATTCGTGAAGACTTTTGCAATCTTAAAATACGTGTAAATTTACACAACCTGCTTAAAGACTTCAGCGTTCATATCTCAGTACTTTGCACGCAGACAGAATAACGACATATCACGTACACTTGGGTATAAAATGAGAGTCTTTGATGTGTGTCGTGACTATACATAATTTCCGAAACATTAGACGATTGGCAATATTAATACTTTTTACTATTAGAAATGCGAAAGAGTTCGATGGAATATTTTCCCTTCTTCCTTGGCATTGCTAAGCGTTTTTGAAAGGTGCATCAAAATTGACTTTAGTTAGATATAATGGGATGTAAGTTGTTTGAGAATTTTTTAAACTGTAATTTTGTATTTTATACGATTTCAAGTAATTCGATGTTTTGAATACAGTGTTTTGGTACGGAAACTGACGCCCAAGTAGGAAGAGATGGCAATGCATTTCAATCATAGTCTTGAAAGATTAAATCGAGGACTATCGATTACGTGGCAAATTCTTCTGAAAAGACTAAAACACCGCCAAATTCTTTGGGCTTAAACTTTTATTATTCTTTTTACTCACTGTATTCATCTTTATTAAATATTTGAAATTGAAATTTTATACATAATTTCCATCGAGAGTGTAACATTTTGAATACCACCTCTCCGCTCTCTGTAAATTTCGCAATCCCATAAGAGTTGATGGCGCAATAACAGGCATCCACTAAGTACATATAACTGCATATTTTTTTGCTTAAAATACGTCGGCGGCCCCAATAACAAATTTTCTCGATAAATTATAAATTATTTCCAGAGCAAGAATCACCAATGCGATACTATCGAGAAAAAAATAGGCAGACTAATCTACCATGTACGGTAAACTTCTTTAAATTTCGAGTATGGAAATGATTCAGTTATGTCTCAATTGGTGTCAGGAAAAAAAATGTTTCATAAAATGAAAATAGAAAAATATTGAGAAATATTGAGTTCGCTTCTTTACCTGACACTGCTACGTGGGTGTCGTGCTTATGATCTGAGTTTAGTAACAGTTGAATTCTTTCTTCAGATACAATTGACTCTCTCACGAATGTACAGTAATGAAATGTTGGCAGAGCAAATTCCACACAAATAACAAGTTCTAAATTGATTTACTTTTCTGGTCCAAAGTGATTCTTTGGGGGTAGTATACGCCTTTGAAGGTGAAACTAAATAATGAGCTTACTGAAATTTTTTTTGAAAATATTTGACGAAACACTGAGTTTCTAATGGGAGGTTGCCCCATTGAGGTTCATCTCTCGATCCCAGATCATGCCCGAACTTGATCTAAGATCGACACAGAAAACTGTTGCACCATTCGAATTCTGAGCATGACTGCGAAATCGAGATGAACTTAATTTCGAATCGCCGAATATAGTGGTTTGAAATATCGATCTGAGATCAGAAAGTGTCTAAAAGCACTGTTAAATAAATTTATTTACTAGAAATAAACTTAGTAATATTTAAATCGTTTAAAAATTGATTCGCTTTTTTTTACTGTTGTAAAATGTAAATTCAGGCATTTTACAAAGGCTTACGATCCAATGCATTTATTTAACTAAAGATGTATTAATGTTGTATAAGGAGGGAACGAAATTCATGCTTATCTCTCCGAGAAAAAACAACGGAAAATTGGAAAGGTCATTCAGAATATCAGAAACTGTCTTAATTTTCCGCACGAGCTAAATCACACTTCGAGTTTTTTTTTTTTTTTTTTTGCTCACGAAAGAGTAGCCGTCGCTGACAAGTGTAGTTTGAAAATAAGCCAAAAGACAGCGCTAAATAAAATTGTATTTGGGGAGGGGGGGATTTAAGCAACATTATACGCACTTTAATATTATTCAGTAAAATTCCTATAAAAATTATTATACTTATAACAGATAAAACATCGCACCATCGAGTTCTATGTACACTACGTTAGTCAATAATATTGGTATTAAAATAACGTATAATGTGTGTGCAAAGTGTTTCCAATCCAACAAAAGAACTGAAATCGAAAATTTGCAGGGTATTCAATTAAATTATAAAATAAGAAAGCTTAATCCTAAGAGATAATGTCCACAAAATCGTATTAGATGTCTCCGAACTTCAAAATAAAGAGTTGCATTATGACGTCACGAAGTGAGAGCCAATCACCAACATTGTTTCAGCTCAATTCCAGTTCCAAACCGAGATCTTGAGATCTAGGATCGGAATTCGACCGTTCGCGTGTTGTACCAGTTCCAAACCAGGATTTTAGGATCTCATTTCAGGGCTGTTAATGGTGCAACCGCACATAATGTTTGTGCTTAGCGCTAAATCTATAATTGGAACCAAGCTAGCTCATAAAACGTATTGGATGAATTTGTATTAAAAGTTCTAGAAGTGGCGGTTCCTACGTAAAATCCAAACATTTTATAGAAAACCAAAAAGATTAAAACAAGATAGGCAGGAAACATTCATCACGTGTTTTAAGATATGGTCGTTTAAAATCAATGATAGTTTTGCAAGTACGTAACAAAAACTATGCACCATAAGTAGGACCTAAGAAAGTATACTGGTTAATGAACTAGTGAGCTGTAGGAATGCATCTATGCAGGTTTATTTTATAAATTAAAAATGCATTTACACATTTAAGTCTTAGTCACTATTCAGAGAAACTTCTAGAAATTTATGCATCTGTCCTCAGAAAAAGTAGTGCATTGTCACTTGCCTAATGCATTTGGACGTACAAAATTTGCGTTATTATCGTTAGACTTCACCGTCCTATACATTTTTCGAGTCGGCGCCCTTTATTTACTGGCTTCTGCAACTGTGAATATTCCGTATTTCACTTTGATCGGTTTAGAAGTATGCATTTTATGCATTCTTGTTAACTGTTTCCAAAATAAATTTAAAGATACTTTTAGGATAGTTAGCAATAAGCAATTATGAAGGCTACTACTTTATACCACACGCTTTATTGTCTGATCTGAATTGTTGTTCCTACACATTATTTTGCCAAAATATCTTGTGCCGCAGTGAATTTTACAGTTTTAAGACGTTAAACATAGCGCAACAGAAATGCTTCACTATTGCAAAGTGACTGCTGCTAAGTTAGCAAAAAAAATTATCTAGCATTGCCATTTCTTGTTTCTTCTATATTCGTTTCGTAAAGATTTACATTGCATGCGCTTTGAAGTTTTTCAACAAACATCTCTATCGAGATCCCCAACTCGAAAACGCTGAATATTTGCAAGCGTCTTTTGGTGTTTTGCCTTTTTCCGGATGATTACGGGAAGGCAATTAAGGGCAATGAGGACCTCAAGAAATGCAGTTACGTTTGCGGCGTATCAAGCGATGGCAGGCAAGGCTATATTGCAACCAACGGTGGTTTTATAAACTATAATCGCAGACAACGGGGACAGAGGCGCAACGGCAGGAAGTGAAGCGTTCGACAGATGTTAGCAGAAAATCTGGGTCTGGCTGACACGGTGAGGTTGCAGCAACTCCATCAATCACGTCACTAACTCCGCCCAGGCCGCTAGGGAGAGCCAATGGGAGTCGATCATTTTGGTGAAGGTGGGCGTGGACGAGAAGTGTGGTGGTCAGGACAGCATTGCGACAGAGTGTCAGTCGGCGGTGGTCCACCGAGGTCAGCGGTCACCAAGCGGTGATTGAGGGTCAGTTTCGACCAGTTAGGGTGAGAGAGCTTGTCCGAACCCCTAACCTTATCCCTCTTACACATGTCCACAACCCTCCTTAAGCCAACCCCCTTCTAACCACAACACTATTGTTTATACGGTTACTTTAACTTCTGTAAAGGATATTTATATTTGTTAATTGGAGATTATTTCATAGCTCTTTAATTCCACAACCTGATCAATCCTAATTGTGCTTATAAAAGTATATACCACTTAGGAGGTATATAATAATGCTAAGGCATTTCAAGCAAATTCGGTAATAATAAGTTCCAATAAATTGTCAAGGATTTATTCCAGTCCGAATTTGCTATTATCTTTATACTGACGTGCCAATAGTCGTGGCGTGCGGATATAGTGTCGTCTCTAGTCCGGCGATGAGCAGCAACTCGCCGCGTCATCAAATCGAGTGGACGAAACATCCGCGGAGAGATGTTGACTCATGACAGCTGTATAGCTACCTACGGCTACCTGCTATTTGTATGTTCAGGAACTTTGGTGATAAAACAACTCCCGACCACGTGCCATAAATGCTTGGTGAGGTTCATGCCGGGCGAACGAGGTAGACACAGCAATCGCTGGAACTCTCTAGAAAGCTCCTGGAAAACACTTCTGGGTAACTTGGGCCCGATGACACGGTGCACTATCCTGCTGGAAAATCCCTTTAGTGTGGGTTACGTGAAGTCCATGGAAGGCTACAATGCAATGCCATGACCAGCACACGCTCACTCACGCGATGTCAGAGCATTACTTATAATTAGAGACTTGAAGAATTCGCGGATTCATTTTGGGACAAGCTAGAATTCAAAACACGTGTGTTTATGTAACTTTACCCATTGGTGCACACGGTGTTCGACACCTCCTGGAGAACGGTGGCCCAATCGCCGCCTTCCACTGTGGCAGTAGACAACCAATGCACAGTTGACATCGGCATATTTGTACATAAGACTGTAAAGTCTAGCCTGCAGGTCATTGAACTCGCGAATTTTTCAGGTCTCTACTTATAATGGTCTGGGCACTTCCAATACGTTACCGACTATTACCTGCATACTGCTATCCCACGACTTTTGGCATTTCAGTGCATTTTGCATAGTTTATAAACACCGCTGTTTTCATATCAGGTCGATGTTTTTGGGGTTAGATTAAGAATTAATATAATTAAAACCTGTATCTATAAACGGAACACGTACCTGGTGTACAGTGTCAGTGGGCCTAATCTCGAGATCGTTCGAGTGCAGTTAGTATACGAGACGTCTCGCACAGTCCGCAACGTATACGAGACAATTGTTGTAAGCTCCAACCCCTGAAACTCGCATACGTTTTCAGTATGCGAGGGGAGTGCCAGGTAAGCGTATACGAGTGACATTTGGTCATGTTGGTGAACCTGCGGCGAAACGGGAACAAATATTTGCGAACTCAGCCAATCAGAAGCGTCACTTGAATCGCGTGCGTTTGTTTATTTACATTGTACGCCGTTGAATAAGTAAATGGCTAAAATTACCAAAATAATCAACGAGCAGAAGTTTATTCTTCTCGAATTCGTAGAAGGAAAGAGTAACTTACGTAATTGAATATATGGTGTTGCGCCGTTCATCTATGATGCTTACAGAGAATTAATTGTGTAAATAAAATCTAGTGTTGTCCTTATTTAATCTCTACGTACGTTGGAAATACCAACGAAATTAAGTTATTTTCTTTGTTAGTGGCATGACTTTATGCAATTGTTATATTATTTACAGCTAATAATGTGGAGCATAAAATGTCACACGAAACACCAGATTTGTTTTCTGCCTTTCAAATAGTTTACGTGGCAGGGATTGGTCAGTAAAATTCTTCTCTGTGGAAATTACATACAATTTAATTAAGAGCACACAGTTGTTTATCATACATTGCCATAATGTTTACATTGCATTATAAATAATGAAATGTGAATGTATATTATAAGTTGCTCATCGTTTGGAGAGTATTAGCAGCTACATGGCACTTTGCTAGACGTCGTGTTTGAGTAAGAGCAACTGTGAAGTCCATAGATACTTTTAGTGTAATAATACTGCAGGCGTAGAATAAAGGTATCAGTGATTTTGGGTAGTGGACTGTAGTATTTGGCTAGTAGTCTGAAGTGCTATTGAATTTGATTAATTTACAGTGTTTAAAAAAATGGTAGGAAACAAGAAACTTGCCCAAGGCAAACTGACAGCTGACTGGACAGCCAAGGATGCCGGCCGGTTGTGGGAAGAAGTTTCTGGGAAATTGAAAGTTTGTGCAATAATAATAACATATGTTATTTACAGAGTTTTATATGCAAGACTATCTAAATAATAACTTATGACGTCTAACCACCCAACTACGAATCACTGAACAATAATGAACGTCATTAGTAGGCTTATGTAAATTACACTTTTACTCATTACCTCATTTGCACTCTCAACACACATTTTAATTCTTGTCCATTCAACAAGTTCTTAATTTGCATACGATTATACATTCGCCACAGAATAAATGATGTGTAAATTGAATTCACACAGCGTCAACAATCTTATGTCTAATATTTTGTTTGTTTTGATGCTCTACTCGTCTACGACTCCACATCTTGCACGGCGATGATCGAGAGAGTGGCCACTCGCACGGTCGAGACGTATACGATGGCTCTCGTATGGTTCGATCTCACCGTTTTCTAAAATCGTGCGAGTTACGGCCGCAATTCGAAGATTTCGTATACGAGTGCAGTTCGAGCTTAGGCCCCCAGGAACTCTAACGCGGAATCTCGTAGTCTGTATAGCGTCTTAATACCACGAAGGTCGCGTCAAATGGCGTCAAGCGCTGCGGTAGAGTATTGGTCATGCCGGAAATCACATAGACCCGAGAAGCATGACACGATATCCCCGACACGACATTTAAAACTAAACAACCAATTAAATGCAAGATATATCTGACGTAAGTCCCACAATTCTGTCGTCTGACCAACAATTTTGGATTAGAAATTATTTATTTTTTCGTCGTGTCGTGTGGCACGAGAGACAGAATGCATTACAACCTTGCAAAATGATATTGTATCTCAAGCTTTCCCTACAATGGTAACTACGCGGCAAAAAAAAATTGAGAATTACTGTATTTAAATCTTAAAAAGAATAATTTAACTTTCGTATGCATTACCGATAACACTTTATCACCATAATGCATTCCAAATTTCCCGTCTACCCACCGCCTTTGAGACTAACGTAGGTAATCAGCGCCTTCTAAATGGTTCCGAAAAATTCTAATGGCCGTGTCGCGTCAGTAAACTGTCGGGCTGTAAATTCGAGCAATCACATTGAAAATATAAATGTTATGTCATGGTTGCGGTTTTTGTCGTGTCGTGCTGTGTTTGTCGGGTCTATGTGACTCCCGATTTAGACTACTAGACTCCCACTTAAGAGAACCGGGTTCAATTCCCGTCGAAGTCTCCCCCCCCCCCCCAATCGCCCTCGGATTTTCGCATGTGGGAATCGTGCCGGACAATGCCACTGGTAGGCAGGTTTTCTCGGGGAGCTCCCGTTTCCACCCACCCTTTCATTCCGGCGCAGGTCCATACTCACTTCGCTTCACCCCACCTGTTTCTCGATACCTCGATGTTAAGAGCCGCCCAAATCTCTTCACTCGCTCAGATGGCGTCTATTGCAATTTGCGAGCAAGCAGTTGACGTGCAAAAGGACAAGTCGGAATTGTGTCACTCCGTATTTAGCAGAAGCGATCTCAGAGTCTTCCTGAAACGTCTCCGTGCTTAAGGGGCCTGCCTAGTTGAACATTTTAAACTACTCCATGTCACGCCCTGCTGTAAAGCAGCATCGCGACGGCGATGGAGAGTAACATAAATAAACATCGTGTGTGTTCTGCTTCCTTGGAATTTTAAACGGTTTAAAACAGAAATATGTTCAGAAAAGATGCAGCATTATCGCTGTAGTTTAAAACATTGTTTTACAGAATAACAAACATCGTAAACAGAGGGGCTATTTACAGCAATTCTTGTTGATTTCGACATTTTCCAAAAACTATAATTGTGTTTCAATAACGAAATTTATAAATTCGCAACTATATATATATATATATTTATTTATTTATTTATATATTAATTTCTGTCCTGAAAAACAAATAAGTTGAAATATTACATAGTTTTTTAAATTATAATATATACCGTAGGCCTAATTTACTCTGATTTTACATCTTAGGTGGCGTTAGGCACACGTTCCTCTGAAAAGAAAAACATATTACAAATGCTTAATCATTGCATTACAACACGCCCGTCCTAATTTTGCTGATTCCCGTGTCATGAACTCAAGAACTCAAGAAATTCCAGTTACGTTGTGTGTGTGACAATTTCGCCAGAGATCGGGATGCCTCACTGGTAGACATGGACCAAGCAGAGCGCCTTAATAAATACCATTTTACAGGCGGGAATGCAGTCGTAAAACGGGCACCGCGAGCTCGATAAAAGAATACACTTGCATTTCAAGGACACTCGGGACGGGAAAGTAGGTTTGTTCGGTTTACCGGTCTTCGTGCTGCCGAATTAATGCCAGAGCGCAAGCACCGTTAAGTCAGGAGGAAGCGAGTACTCGAGCACGTCGCCAATTCTGCGGGATTTGCTCCTCTCGGGTGGTGAACGGGTTTCAGGCCAAGTCGGCGAACTACGGGTCCGTTGGATGAGAACGTTCCGGGTTTGAATCCCGAGCAAAGCTTGGTTCGCATTTAACCTCTGTCACGCCGAACCACACGGCAACGACGTATTAAGGAGCACTATCTTCCGTTATGACGCCGCGTGCATACTGAACTCTAGCGGATGGGCACTTGACTATTTCAAGCTAATCACCATAGGCCAAAATTTAAATAGAATTTTTTCTGGGGCGGAGTAAAAACTAACATTACCGATTGAAGCATTAAATATATTGACATTGAAGCGACCGAAATGCAATAAAAACATTAGTTGCTAAGATTTTTTTTTTTTTTTTTTACTTGTAGGGAAAATATAAACAGAATCCTATGCTTCCAAAATAGGCTATTTGTAATGAATGGTTGTGTTTTGGCACACTTCCGTCAAAGTGCCACTCTACGTGTGCAACGGAAAATTATAACAAATCGCAAGCCCAGAATTAAAAAGCATGAAATATGACGCCACGTTTTCGATCACACCGCTAGCCTAAATCACAAAGCAAGACAACTGACACTCGTCAAAATTTTATCAAACCATTAAATATCGCACGGTAGATAGGAATTCGTAAATAAACACAAGCACCACATTAGAATAACTATGGGATATCTGCGGCAAAGGGCTGGGGGTCAGGAGCGAGGCCCCGACCGTCGCCATTTCGAATTTCCTTTTCTCTTAAAAATTTACCTTATTCCTAAAAATCTACTTAATTTCCCTAAACATTCTCCTTCTTCTCTCAAAATTTCCCTTTCCCCTAAAAATGTTCCTTTTTGCCTAAGAAAATTCCAATTTTTTCCCTAAAAAAAAAGAAGCACCGAGACCCTCAGCTGCAATTTTCAGGCATTCCAAGTTATTTGAGGAGCTCACTGAGGATCAGCGGACAGAGAAGCGGCGGCCATATTGGTTTTATAGGCATAGGATATGCCAAATCGATACATGGGATACAGGATCGGTGTCAGACCTAACCATCAGCCATCTTGGTTCTGTTAGCCATATTAACCGCCATGTTAGATGTCGGTGACCTTGTCTTTAACCCCGTGACCTTGAAAACCCAAAAATTAAAAATATCCATTTATAATTTATAAAAAATTCCAAAAAAAATATATTTAAAAATTATTTTAAAAATCATTAGAAATTATTAAAAAAATTTTTTTTTAAATTTTAATTTCCTGAGTTCCCCCTTACCCCTCACCTATGCTCATTTCGCCATCTTAATTTTTTCCTCTGTCATGTGTTTATACATTTCTGGAGGTTGCCATCTTGGTTTTTAGTTTGTCATTTGTTTATACATTGATGGAGGACGCCATCTTGTTTTTATCGTTTGTCATTTGTTTATATATTGCTGAAGGACGCCATATTGTTTTTTTTATTTTGCCATTTGTTCATACATTGCTGGATGGCGCCATCTTGGATTTAATATGTTTTCATCACCTAGGTGGCGCTAGTGTATTGATAATCGATTTAGTCACCAGGTAGCAGCCATATTTGTTTATGTTTTTAAGTATAGGTTGCGCTGTCGGCCCCCTCCATATCGGATTCTATTTCCATTATTTAAGTGGTGAGCTAATTTATCGATTTAGCTACCAGTGGAACTGACAGCACTTATATTTATAGACATTTAAAAAAAAGCCGTAATTTTCCATTCTATTTAATGAAACAGTATAACTACATGTATCATTTATGGAATTGGTAATTGTTTTTAAATTTAAGACTTTAAGAACGTTAGACGATTACGACACATAAAAATAAAAATAAACTGATATTTAATAACAATAATTTATTATTATTTTGTAATTACAATTTCAGAAAAAAAACAGTTCATCACATCCGATCCCCGTTCCTTTAGTTTACTAATGATTGAAGATACCTAAACAATGTGTAAGAAATACCCATGTGTTTGAAGGTGAATCAAATGTCTGAGTCTATCAACAAGTTCACTCGGGTCTTCTGAAAACATGTAGTCAGTATTCCCAATGTCTTCTGCCTTCTCCGAATCGCTCGTTGCAGCAAATGTGTTGGAGGAGCGTGTCAGTATATCGAGAAAATCTAGTTTCATCCTCAATGTTATATTTTCTTTTCTTTATAGCAGGAGGTGTATGTTCAGCAGTATTTAGAGTCGACGACAGTTTATTTTGAAGAGTTCTTCGGCTTCACGAGAACGTGTTGCAAGTGTGCATTCCACACAAACTGACTCTACTGCATTCATTCCGTCTTTAGCATTAACTGTCTCATCATAATCACCTGTCGAATCAATACCCATATATGCAGCAAGAGGTATTGCCGGCAACACTTGCTGACTCCCAGTAGACGAATCCTTGCATATTTCGGTATGTTCTTTCAATGTCTCGCCTTGTACAAACTGCATGGACCCAATGTCGTAACGCTTCATCATGCGAGTTCCTTCGCCATCTGCAAACGTTTTATGTAGTGTATTAACAGGAGGTAACGAAGTCACCACATGCTGTTTCTCAGTGGGCGAAAAACACTACATTTATCAGCCTTGATGTGTTTATTTAAGGTACCACGTCGGCCGAACTGCCTGACACATTTATAGCAGCTAAGAAAAGCATAAAATGGGTTCTTAAAGCTGTCACTCCTCTAGTGTCGCCGTGCATTGCAACTTTTACTGAAAGACTTGGCACAGTAACAGCATTGTTTTCTATGTAATTTTTGGGGACTCGTTGAAAGTATGCATGTAGTCGTGTATTACATACTCAATTTCACATCGTCAGTCGCTTGCATCGTCTTCAAGCATACATAAATTTATACACTTTACTCATGCAGACGACTCCTGAAGACTAATTCCTCCTCTTCAGGACTACTGACTCCTGCCGACTAACTCCTGCAGACAACTCCTGCAGACTAACTCCTTCAGACTGACTCCTCCTTCCCTCCTTACCCTCAGGACTCCTGCATACTGACTCCTGTAGACTGACTCCTGCAAGAGTGACTCCTGCAGACTAACTCTTGCAGACTAACTCCTGAAGACTGACATCTCCTCACCTTCTTGCCCTCGGGATTCCTGCATACTGACTCCTGCAGACTGACTCCTCCTCCTCAGAACTCCTGCAGAATGACTCCTGCCTAGATGTTACTGATTTGCTGGTTCAAAAATAACTGACATATAACACATGATGCATATATTAATATATTCATGTTCATACGTAAGTTATTTTTAAACCAGAAAATCAGTAACATATTTACAGGAGTCAGCCTGCATGAGTCCTGTGTGTGTGTGTCTATATATATATATATATATATATATATATATATATATATATATATATATATATATATATATATATATATACACACACACACACACACACACACATGATACAGATAATTCATCATTCATCGCGTTCATTAAAAATGTCGGTAATCAGCAATTTTTTTTCATATGACGTATGGCCGATGCTATTTTACAAGCTATTGCCCGACGAATCCTCGAGATAAACGAACAGACGTTGGATAACTCACCATCTATACCACTCACTCGCGAGCATGCCCATGATAGTCAATGTAGCACCATCCGATCGGAACTCGAACCCGCGACACACACTCGCCACCATCTTCAATGTCCAGAAGCAAGTCGCCCCTTCGCGATGCATTTCGAAAAATTTCTCACGAACCTTTCATCAATAGTACGAACTTACGACCTCGAATTACTTCACGAAACGCATTGTGACTTATCCATTTGATTGGAGGGACATTTGAGGTACTGCTCTTGTAAGGAGCCTGTCTTATTCTCCCACAAGGTCTTCTGCTATACATTTCAAATAAAAAATATGAAAGCACTCTGGGAAAATCCAAATAGTCATTCATCCCAGAAGAACCAAGATGGTTGATGGTTAGGTCTAACTCTGATCCTGGATCTCATGTATCGATTTGGCATGCCCTATGCCTATAAAACCAATATGGCCGCCACTGCTCTGTCCGCTCTCAAATTACTTGAATTGCCTGAGAATTGCATTTTACGGGCTAATTTTTGTAGCTGAGGGGCTGAAGGAAAAACGGGAAGTTTTTAAGGGAAAAGGGACATTTTAAGGAATAGCGGAAACTTTAAGAGAAAAAGGGAAATTTTTTAGAGAAATTAGGTTGTATTTTATGGAAAAAAGTTAAGCTCAAGACGACGATGGTCGGACCCGGATCCCGACCCCCAACTCCTTGTCTCAGACTTCCCATAATTATTCTACTCACCACCATTCGACAGTAATATGCAGATGCAGAAATATTTTCATGGCTAATATTCTAGTTAAAAGTAGTATTCGCGAGAAAACATTCACATTACGTTCGCTCTAAGATAGTAACTAAATAGCATAACGTGTAAGCGTTATGATTTGATCTGTCGAAAGTAGAGATTAGGTTGAAAGTTACGGTTACCCTGCACCAAAGCATAAGAGCCGCCCACTATGCACTTTGCTTCACACGTCACATAATAACAATCCCCTTTGAACCAAACAGATAGCGCCACAAAAATTAAACACTACTCACGCGGAAACATTTTCTACCGTTTTGACATTTGATTGGAAGCCCAGTGTACGACCACATTGGTTCATTTTTTTATCTTATCGCCAATGTTCTGAAGTAAAAGTTGGACAATAAACTAGATTCTGCCGATAACTCTATTCCACTTTTTAATAATATAGTGTATAGCTCAAAGACAGTGTGTGTTAACACATTGAGGTCTGCACACATATACTGGCACTTATGACAAATTAGAAGCGAATCACCTATATCCACTACTGCAAGAACACCAGTTCTGTTGGTGTCTGCGTTAGAACTCGCCATCGTCCTATTGGCCTAGACCACACCGGACTCTACCCTGTAGTTTACAGCGTTAATTATTGGTCGGTCATCAACTAATCGACAGCCGAGGAGCTGATATTGATCAAATCAAATGTCCTTTATCGTATAAAAGAATTTACAATCATTCATATACCTTTCAGTGGCTGAAAGAAAAAGAAATTCTATCGTTAGCAATATCATTGTTACTGCGCCGTCGTGTTCTTGTGAGGTCGCGTCAAACACAAGCTGAACAAGAACTGCACATTCATGCGAGTTTTGTTCTGGCCAATAAATAAATGTTCAAATAAGCTTTTCTCGAGCTACACTCGAGCGTAGTCTACAAAGTGTTAAGGTTGGACTAAAGCAACTGCCCACGTAGCACTGCACCCGTCTATACAATGCGAAGAACTCATTAAAAAAGGTAGTACATACACCATAAAAATGATCAGAAATGCGCGATTTATGCTGCATATGAAAGAAGAACGTATATATTTTGCAACATTATAAAATATTTTACCAAAATATACTTTTTAAATGTAAAAAATAATCGATTAAAATATCCTGTATTTTTAACAAAATGTAAGCGTATTTCCATTTTGGATACTTCGGAAAGCAGAATTCGCAAGAAAATATTCGTCATGGAGTATCGTCATAATGTTTATAATTGTAATAATAATGTAGGAAATAATTTTTATAACTGATTTTATATGCGTCCATTTCTCACAAACATTTATGGCTGAAACTTTCGGAAATAAAGTTAATCATAAAATTGATGTGATACATTATTACCATGATTTTATTACACACGATCACAGTAAATATTATGACGTTATTTCTTGAAGAAGATTTTCAGGTAAATTCTGCTTTCCGAAGCATCCAAGACGGAAATGCGCTTAAATTTGGTTAAAAATGCTTACTCTGTCGATCGATTATAATTTTTTTTTACATTCAAAAATATATAATTGTAAAGTATTTTGTAATGTTGAAAAATATTCACATTATTCTTTCATGTACAGCATAAACCACACTTTTATCACTGTTGTTATGGCGTCTCTACTAATTTTTTTTATGAGTTCATCGCGTTATAGAGACAGGTGCAGTGCTCCATGGGGAGTTAGTTGCTTTACTTCAAACTTATATCAAGCCGGTAACTGTGCAAGTGAGCGAATCGTGGAGACGGGACGCCGCGGTTTCAAAGGCGTCGGCCAGCAATGCTGACGGGAAAGGGGGGGGGGGGGGGTCCTTTTGCGTCGACGCAACACGTCGGAGTTACACAAACCGCCGAGTGGGGTAACCCGAAAACCGACCATTCCCTGCTTGAGCGCGTAGTTTCGTGGTCGACAACGGAACAAACATTTGCGCCTGATGGCCGTTACGACAGCCCGGGAGAAATAAAAAAAAATAGGAAGGCTTGATTTTTTTTTTGTAGTGTCTCGTAAGTGCAAGGCTCCCGAGGCCGGCGACAGTGGCCTGAAGTCATGAAAGTAAAACTGCAGCCGTGAAAACCGAGTGTAATTCCGTACTTAACTCTGTTTGTAATTAAGTACCTAAGCTGCGGCGTTAATTTTTTTACCGGGTATCGTTTCGTACAGTATTACGATTCCTCACAACGATTCGTTTAGTTGTATAAATGAGAAATATACAGTATGAGTATAAAAGACTACCCCAGCTTTGAAGGTCTATAATACCATAACCAAATAACCTACAACCTTGGTTGACCAATCAAATGAACCGTGGAACCGTGAAGTTTGTTTATCATATCTTCATAAATGTTCAATGTGACCACCACGAGCGACTGGAAGATGAAGTCCCCCCCCCCTCTTCTAACTGAGGAAACAAGCACTCTGCAAGCATGTCCAGGTAAGGAATTCCAGTAACAGTGGGCTCGTGAACAAAGAAAGGGCCGGAAACCGTGTCTTTGGGTACAGTACAAAACATATTCACTTTGGGAGAAGCGCGCTCGTGTTCGGTGGTTTCATGTGGCTGTTCCTGATCCCGTACCCGCACGTTGTGCCAATTCACCTTACCATTTGTAGGAACGTCGCTTCCCCCAAAGTGAACATGTTTTGCGTTGTATCCAAAGACATGGCTTTCAGCCCTTTCTTTGTTTACGAGCCCACTGTTACTGGAATTCCTTATTTGTACATGCTTGCACAGTGGTTGTTTCCTCAGTTAGAAGAAGCGGCGGGGGACTTGATTACCCAGCAGGATGGTGCGCCATCCCATTGGCACCTAGCTGTTCGCGGATACCTGGACGAAATGTTGCCGCAACGCTGGATTGGTCGTGGAGCACCTGGTGACCAGGCTCTTCATCACTGGCCTCCAAGAAGCCTGGATCGTACCTCGTGCGTCCTTCTTCTATGGGGATACCTAAAGAAACAAGTGTTTCGTCCACCATTGCCGGCTAATATTGAAGACGTCAAAACGAGAATTACGGACGCCATCCAAATCGTAACACCGGACATGCTGACAAGAGCGTGGAACGAGTTTGATTACTGCGTAGATGTCGTTCGGGCCGCTGATGGTTGTCACATTGAACATTTATGAAGATATGATAAACAAACTTCATTCTTCCACGGTTCATTTGATTGGTCAACGAAGGTTGTGGGTTGTTTGGTTTCAATATTATAGACCTTCAAAGTTGGGGTAGTCTTTTATACTCATCCTGTATGATCCAACATTCACACCCAACCATCATTTAAATGTTATGTTTCCTCCAAAAATAGAAAAGAATTTGTATTTGTGACATTTTGTGATTTATTGTAAGGAGATAAACGGCGAAATAATGTGACAGGTATCTTTAAAATTGCAAATAATCGTACGGCGGGGAAAAGTTGTATTTTTCCCCGTATAGCTGGGGTTTTATTATATACGGCCATCATGTATGTTACTGGCTATTCACGTTAAAGTGAGCTCTTTTGAAATCCTTTTCATTTGAATAATAGTCAATAAATATATCATATTTCTCCTTAGAAACTATCTTCCGAGTGCGATGGAATATACACATTGGGTTTATTACATACATGGAAATTTTTATTTTGAGGGGTTGCTAAAGGATAAAAACATATGAAAGTAAAAAGTAACTAGGGCCTCAAAAGTTCTCACTTTATCGTGAACAGCGGATCGCTGTTTATGAAGGCGATGCGATAAACAAATATTCCATTTCTTTTTGGATAGGTAGGTTCAGCGCTGTCAGCCTTGCTGCAGATGCGCAAGTGCAAGATGATGCGATAAAATAAAATGATGACTTGTATTTGTCAAATAAAATATATAATTATTGTGGCTGCCGTCGAAATTCTTATCGTAGCGATACTTGTGCAAGTTTAAATATGGAATTTGGCAGAGTCTTGTGTATAGTGACTACTATGACCAAATTTCACACATGCTGTTCACGATAAAGGGAGCACTTTTGAAATCAACCTTAGAAAATTGTCACTGCCCCTATCCGCGTATATTTTAACGGGCTCACTGAGTGACATGCGCCCAGTAAAGTTGCTAACGATGGAGGGAAAGTAGTTCAATATCATAACCTCGAATAAAACGTATTAGTCCATTTGTGATAACTCAAATTATTCCTTTCGATTTATATTTTTTAATGCATCGAAGTGTAAACATGACCAGATATGTAAAATATTTACTTTTCTAATAATTTCACAGTTTCACTTGACCGACGCATGAATAAAGATATGAGGTCCATGGCAATGTTAATTTTACATAATGCGGAAGACTGCACAAAGTGCATACAAGTAAATCTTAAGCAGGGCTTTCAAAATTTGTCATTTCACCGTGAACAGCCTATATCCAGTTTTACAGCGCATACCGCGACACCATCTGCGGCGTTCTGAGACTGGACTGAGCAGCGTAATGAATGACGTTGCAGGTCTCAAGGCCGGATGAAATAGTAGGAGAGTTGGTGAAACTGACAAGCAAGCCTCAGTAGTAATTAAGCAATGTACTTCAAGTTGCACTGCTAACTCTCGCAAAAGGACGAATAGCAAGTCTGTATCGCCTATTGTCACGTACCTAGGTTTTGCAGGTAGAAGTAGATCCCTTACACAGCCTGTTAAATACTTCTTTTTGAGTACACTCATACGGCCACGACAAAACGGCAATAATAAATGTGTTAGTACCAATCCGAAATTCACACAAATAAACAAGTTTAATAGTTTATTTTCCTTTTATGTGCAATGAACAACGGGAATTGTATGTATCAACATTGGTAAATAAAAAAAAACTCTTAACTCCTTACTGTCAGTCGTCAAATAGCTGTAAAATCCTTTGTTGACTTGATTATTGCAGTTTGGTAAAGTAGTTAACCGAAAATCCAGCTTCTTTCTAAATAATTTTAACATCGTAAAACGCTAGTTTACATAAGTAGTTGGATCAGTATGCAAATGTTATTTTTTTTTTAATCTTAATGGTTGGCTTTATTAAGTAGCCATGAATTGGACATTTCTTGGCATTTCTTACATCTCACGGAAGGCCGCGGTGATGTAGTGGTTAGACTACTTGTCTCCCACCTAGGCAAGCCGAGTTCGATTTTCGGCGGGGTTGCCCCCGGATTTCGACACGCGGGAATCGTGCCGGACGATGCCGCTGGTCAGCGGGTTTTCTCAGGGATCTCCCGTTTCCCCCACCCCTTCATTCCGGCGCTGCTCCATACCTCGCTTCATCCACGTAGGCTCTCAAGACTTCGATGTTAAGAGCCGCCCAAATCTCTTCACTCAGGTCGTGACCGAAATGGCAGTTTGTTGACCCGATTTTGTATACAAAAATGGTGACGTATTTGGTGCTTTGGTATTTCGTATTTTGTATCTAGCAGATGTTGGTTTTTACTTTCAAAACACATGTGCTAATGCGTAAATAAAATGTTTTTTAAAATAAATAAATGTCCATAAAATGCACTAGGAAAGTTTTAAAAAGCAATTAAGTGCTGTGCTATGTATATATATTTCGCGACACAATTTTTTTTAAAATCATTATTTGCAAAATTTATTATTATTTTTATTTATAAACGTATTCGCAGTATTCCAGTAATGCCAGTAGATATTACGCTGTTTTAAGCAATAAATTTATATAAAAATACATTTTTATTATTAACGTACAAATGCGCAGCAGCGAGTGGTAAATAAGTGACTGTCGACAATGTCCGAATTGAAACTTACGAAATGAAAAATCACAAAATAACGAATTTGTCATTTCGGGCGCGGCCTCACTTATACATTAGGCCTGATTTAAACCTTGGCAAATATCCACAGGTATATGGCATGTCATTTCTAGCGTTTGAGTGTTTAAATATATATTGATAATCAATTTCGCAACCACTTCTCGAGTACCCAGTTTCCTATAGATCGGTTTGAATGTCAAACAATACTTACGTGAAGGAGTTTATTAAACAACCCGTATTACCGCAGACACCAGAGGGAAGCTCACAATCTACTTGTGTACATCTTGGAGACATTTCACGATCGCCCTCGCTTGTTATTGTTGCGAGAATGCATTTATTACATCATTGCTGTAGTCCGTTTACGGTTACTTCCAAATTTTCTGAAACCCTGCTGAAGTTCTACTTCCAGGATATCACTCCGCCCCATTCAAACAAAGTTTAACTAATACTACAAAAGTACACAAACGGGACAACGCATCGCATTTGTAGGCACTCAGTTTAGTAATGTTCTGTATAAGATCTATTTATTACTGTACTTTACCACCACACATATTTTTTTCTTTCATTCACATTATTAAAAAATGAAACATTTTATTTAAAAAATAGCTGATCCCAGTGAACGTTGTTCCGCCTTTTTTTTAATATTTACAATCCATAATTACTATGTATATAATGCCATCTATTGTATTTAAATTTTAAATGCCAAATTTAAATTGACGTGTGTCTTGTGTGGTTTGAACTGTGTTGCTTCTGCGCATAACTGTCTACTATAATCTGTTTGGCGTGCACGTGCTTTGTGCTTCTCGATCTTGTGTTCGTGCTTCTTCAGTTTGTGCAGCACGTGTTCACGTTCTATTTTGGCCTTCTCGATGCGTCCTCTCTATTACGTCGGGTACGTCAACGTATGTTTGACCATGGTATCGCCGGAATTTTTCCCTTTTAGATCAACAAACATTTCCTACAAGTATGAGCAAAATCGGCCCATAAATAGAGAAGTTAGACTCCAGCACCACCTGTCGGAATTAAACATAACTAAAAACCTTACTCGCCACCTCAATAACATATGGTGTGAATATATTCTCAATTGGTCGAGTGGTTTGTAAGTGATAATGGGGTTTAGCCAAGCACAAAGGATTTTATATATGAAGATAGAACATATGCCGTAAGTAAAAGATCAATTTAACTAAAGCTATGACACTTTTGTATCAACAGAAGTATAAAACGCTTGTGATACATTACATATTTAGGAAACGACCAAACACGTAATCCATGAAGTGATATTTGAATGTTTTAATTCAAAACGTGTGAAGAAACTGGAAATAGACTATAAACAACTCGTCTAAAACAACGGACGTTTCTGGGTTCATACTGGTTCCAGCATCAGGCCGAAGGTTTTTCTCGTGTGTTTCAATAGCAATCGCGCTTAACTGATTGCTTAGAAGTGATGGAAACCTGGCGAAACAAATGAGTCTTTTTTTCGTATAGACAAGAGACCTAAAGAATTCGCGGTGACACGGTGTTTGATGTCACCTGGTGAACGGTGGTCCAATCGCCGCCTTCCACTGTGACAGTAGACAACGAATGCACAGTTGACATCGGCATATTTGTACATAGGACTGAAAAGTCTAGCCTGCAGGTCATTGAACTCACGAATTTTTCAGGTCTCTACGGTATAGTATATCCGTTACCAATACAAGCGTCCACAAAAATAGTCCACCAGCACATGGGGAAGAAACACTGTGTACTGTACTGGGAAGGGCTTTTTAACGTCCCCTGGTTTCATGCTTGAAAGCTTAGCAAGGGACGGCTTACAGACTAACTTATAATCCAACTTCAATTAACACACATGGCTTACCCGCCATTCGAACCCAGAGCATCCCGCACCCCAGATCGGTGGCGCACCAACCGACAGTTTCATCCCGAGTGTTTTGCTAGGGAGGAGTCTGAGACGTAACAGACTTACCACGGAAATGAACGTAGTGCAATGTTCTCGGGTCTTTCTCTCCAATTTGCTGAAGAAAGGAACGAAAGAGAAGAGCAACAACGACGATATAAAAAAAAAAAAAAGCGAGCGGGCACGCTGGCTGTCACAGACGCTGGTCATATTGTCCGTGTTCTTGCGGCAGGCACGTGGGTTGAAGTAACTTGAGAAGGGCGAGGAGAACAGAAGGAGTGAAAGTGGAGAAATGCGTCCCGGAAGTCGACGAGACTGTTTGTTATTTTCACGGCCACGATATGGCACGCGACCCCCCCCCCCCCCCCCTTCTCTTTACCACTCTCCGTTACGTTCTTCGGCACCCTCGTGTCCTGGACAATGTTTCCGCGCGCGACGTCTTCATGAAAGTTGGTGCCTTCTCTCGCCTTTCCTTGTTTTTGTTTCTGTCGCTCGTGCTGAACGCGATGCTTGTTTATTTAAATTAACACTTTGTAGACTTCGAGTGTAGCTTGAGCAAAGCTAGTTTGGTAAAAAAAAATTTCTATTTCGTTCAGAACAAAACCCGCGTGTATGTTCGGCTGGTGTTTGACACTGCCTCGCAAGAACACAACAACGCAGTAACAATGATATTGCTAACGATATAATATCTTTATTTATAGCCTTTCAAAGGGACGTGATTTATCATAAATAATATCTACACGGTAAAGGACATTTCATTGGGTCACAATCAGCTCGGCTGGCTATTGATTGATCACCGGTCAATAATGAACACTGTAAGGTACAAGGTAGTGCCCGATGTAATATGGACCAATAGGACGATGGTGAGTTCTAACACAGACACCAACATAATCGGTGTTCTTGCACTAGTAGGTGTCTCGCTTCTAAATTTAAGAGTTCGTGGGACATAAATTAACGCCAAATACGTAAATTGATGTTTACTGGTTTTCGAAAGCCAAAAAAGTAAAAATGGCAATCCTAAATAATAGGTTTTGCCAACTTAACGACCAAGTATTTTGCAGTATTACTGTATCAACTTCGCATAATGTCTTGTGCCACGAAAACACACAAAAAGTAACGGCGTCAGAAATAGCACGGCAGAGTAACGTCACTCAGGTAAAATATTTGCTTTTGTAGTTAGTAAAAACTATTCTGTATGGTTGCCCTTTCTTTGTCTTTTCTATCGGCTTCCATAAAATTTGAAACATACGATAAACCTCAATAGCATTAATTGATGTCCCTTGCCCTCTTAAGTGGCAGTAAATGTGTGCGGATCTCGATGTGTTAATTTAAAGTCTTTCCGCTGGACGTACTCGGCTACTGCAAGTATCGCCTGCGAGCAGTTTTACTATTTTCCGGTAACTGGAATGGTGCTGTTTTCTCTACGTGTTTCGTTGCTAGCTTTCGGTCTCAGCCAATGTGTCACGTGGCTTTATTTACATGCCAACATGATCGTTTTGGAGATATTTTTGTAAGCTATGGACATGGGAAAGTGGGCAAAAGAACAGAAAACATAGCATACAGTTTTGAGGTTGTCTGTGTACTCACCCCAATTCTTCGAAAAACGTTACTAGTACGCTTCTGATTTCGTTCCCTCAGGCTAACCATTCCCTTATCAACAGTCGTTTAATTCGTCCACATTTTTTTTAAATTTTCTTGATCAAAAACTGAAATGAGTGTAATTACAGCGATATTTATTCACCGTACAGAGTTCATTGTTTATTATTTTCGCCAGCTGTTAAAAATTTTTATGGTTGCCTGCGTTACTATTTGACAAAATACAGGATGTATCTAAATTCGACCGACAAACTTCGGCTGTAGGTTAGTCACGAAAAAATAAGTTGAAAACATATGTACAGCCTATCGTCTAAAGTGAATACCAAGGGTGGTACACGTCTTTGAAGTTGGACCTGGAACACTTGTTGCAACAATTGGAGATAATATTTCAGATGGAACACCTATTGTCTGCATAGGCCTAATGGTTTACTGAACAAAGACATTCAAACACAGCAACACGTGTCGCTGTCTTCAAATTATTTCATGTAAGTAATCACTGTTACTGCTCCTATTTCGAACTAACATCCATGTCGCGGTAGCATATTCGGTATTTAAAGGATGGTTTATTAATCCTCATGTCACGATTAACAAAAATGTCACCTTGTGTAAATACCTGAAACGCCACCGTTTTAGAGTAATTCATGTTTGGCTTTCAAAATAATATTTACCAATACCTGGCAGGTTGGGCACGCACAATACACAATAACACACTTTTGCAGCTATTAAAGGGAGGGGAAGATTCCAGAGAGAAGTACAATACAGTGGTACTGTAATAAACCTTTTCGTCTACTGCAACTTCAAAAATGTGTACCTACCTTAGAATTAATTTCAGAACATGTTTTTATATAGTCCATTCACGGTTACGTCAGCCTTTTATGAAGCCCTGCTCAAGTTCTAATTCCAGGATATTCCTCCGTCTCATGCAGACTAAGCTTAACTAATCCTGGAGAACTACACCAGGGGGACAATGCACCACATTAGTGCGCACTCAGTGTAACAGTATTTCGTATAAGAACTATTTCTCACTAGGCACTACCAACACACCTATTTTCTCCCTGATTTTTATTCAGATGATTTATAAATGAAGCATTATAATGTATAGATAAAATATGAATAGCATTTCAGTTGAACAGAAAAAAAGTAACTTTTATGAACACAACTGTGTTACAGGGCGTATTTAGGAAATAACCAAACACGTCATACATGGGGAGATTTTTCAAAGATTTGATTCGAAAAGGCTGAAGAAACCGCGAATGGACTGTATATGTTTTCAACTTTTTTTTTTTTTTTTCATGATTAACCTACACCCAAGGTTCGTCTGTCGAATGTAGATACATTCTGCATAACATGCAAGGAAAGCCATACCGTGTGCAGCAAAATCAGTGACGGACCCCACGAGTGACCAAGTTACACAGCTCTTTCCCTAGCTCTCAAATAATATCCTAATGAAACTCCAGGAAAAATCGTCATGTGTACGCCGGGTTTCAGACAAACAGATATAGGCTGGTGTGGCACACAAATGTGAAGGCCCTAATTGTTCAATAAATTGTCATTTTATAAGATGGTGTTTTGGGCATTAGTAATTAATTGATTAAAGTCATTCCTCAGAGAAGACTATGTACTATTCATTTAGAAAAATTAATTGGTGGCCAAAGGAATTGTCTCTGAAGCTGTAGGTGAGGCTTGGAGGATTCGCCTCTCGGGTTAGTCCGGTGGAGACACACTTCGGGAACTTTCGGGTCAGTTATTATTAGTACAGGGATTTTAATGGTCTTGTCGGGAGTGACGAACACTCACAGGTGCTCTGAGCAATTAATCAGCGGCTTAAGGGCCGGCTCGGATCTTCTACCACGAAGGAAAAGGCGTATCGAAACGGGCAGTGACCAACTCATCGTGTGTTCGTGCGGGTACATAATAGAAGCAGTGGCGAATTTTTTAAATATTTTTATTGGTTAACTGTAATGATTGAATAATCTCTAGTAACTCTCCCTGAGATAACCGGGCCCTATGTGACCGAGGGAGTTTGGGGGATACTGCAAGCATTGTGTAGTCAAGCGGATCGCTGTTTGTTGAGATCACTCTTACTGGACCAGGCAGTTGCGTTTGCCTCTTCTGGCGAGACTGTAGGGTAGGGATTTTTTTTTTTGGCATCATGGTATGGGTGGTAGCTGTCGAAATGTAAGTACTGGAGATTGTTGACTGTTTTCAAAACAAGTGCTTCGCTATACCATGGTGCGCCGGATGTATACGTTTTGTTTGTATCCCATTCAGACCCAGTGTACACAGTCGTGCACATTACGAACGCGTAGGCCATTTATGGTGTGAATTGCAGGCTGCATTTAGCTCAGTGACCAATGATCTTAGCTGTGAGTAAATGATGATTCGCAAACCGCCATACTAGTGTAAGTCAAGGTCATAATTGATACATATAACTGTAGCCGAACATATATCCTACGGTTTATTGTGTCAACCGAAAAATAGTTCTGACGACTTAAGTACAGTGCGCATCATAAGATTGTTTGTTTTCAACACCCGAAACGGTAAATTAAAGTGGATCTGAAAAGTATATGCATGTTCCAAATACTTCGTGTATTATTTTTTTTCTTATACGTTTGTCTAATTTTTTATAGTTTACACATTTGCATTTCAAATGCATTAAGAATCACGTTTGAAAGAAATCGGTTTTAAAGTTCTTATTCAGTAAAATAGTTAGGTTAAATTTCAAAACATAACGAGTTTTCATTATACATCCAGTAGATGAGCCACGAAAAAGATTTAGTTTGTCAGAGAAGTTATGAATTTAAAAAGTTTAAAAACCACTGGAGTAAACTACGAAAAAAAAAAAAAATTAAAACAATGTTTACTTCTGTTCTCTGTTAACATTTCAAAAGAATACAAAAAAAAACATTCATATGTTTTGCATTATCACATGTTGGAATCACAACCCTACAGTTTTCGGAAGACTCAAATATTAAATAAATAAACTCATATAATAAATCAGATAATTCGTAATACAGAGAGCTATGAGCTGCCTTAAGGTCCCCGCATGTAAGCAACTCCTTAGTAAGGCTCGTCTGAGGTTTAAAGCCGTGATGGCTTAGAATGCTTACTAAACTTGGACCCGTAACACCGACAAGACCATTAATTGCTTCATCGATGCTCCTACGTATATAGTGCCCGAGATGACATAAACATAATCATTAAAGGCTATTCACGACAAAGTGAGCACTTTTGAAATCAACCTTAGAAAAATGTCACTGTCTCTGGCTGCATATATCTTAATGGGCGCACTGAGTGACATGCGCCCAGTAAAGTTGGTAATGATGGAGGGGAAATAGTTCCATATCTTTACGTCAAATAAATAGTGTTAGGTAACCATCTGTGCAAACTGAAATTATTTCTTTACTTCTCTATTTTTTTAATGCACCTAAGTATAAGAATGAGCAGATTTGTGAGATATTTACTTCTCTAATAATTCCACAGTTTCACTTGACTGACGCATGAATAAAGTGATGAGGCCCACGGAAATATTAATTTTACATAGGGCAAAGGAATACACAACGTGCGTGCAAGTAGATCTTAAGCAGGGATTTCAAAAGTGTTGGTTTTATCGTGAACACTCTATAATTAGAACCCCGAGTATTTCGTGAATTCGTTCGGTACCGAGGTAGACTTCAAACGCTAGTTCTTCTCTTCTAATACTGTGATTGGACCGCAGTTCTTTAGCCTCGCCCCGCTTAACTGTGAGCCAGTAATAATCAGGAAGCAGTAGCGTGAGTGAGTGTCGAAGAATGCTATACAAAGGCCTCACTTGATCGCAGCAACCAATAAGCAATCGATAGTGTCGTAGAGGACTGTCGAGTTTAGCCTGCTGCCACATCAATCCGCGAAATAATCGGGGCTGTACCAATAATATTATCTACTCTCATAGCCACAAGGTCCTCGGGGTCTTCCAATGCTCTTTATCTGTTCTCTTAGCATTAGTTAGCATTATATAATGATGTAAGGTTGGGAGGAGGCTATCTCCCAGGCACAGGGTATGTGATATTTGCTTTCAACTGTTTGCATTTAACTTTGTCACAGTTGTTGTTACCCTGGCATATTAGGCTTAGTGGTTTCGTTACCATTCTCTTTTACCAGATTAATTTGCTTATGGTCCATGGTGCCAATATCTAGCGCCTGAGATGTCAAGAAACTTTTGAACCTGATTGACTTCGCGGCCACAGTAGCGCCTTCAAACAGGATGGCTCCCAAGGAAAGCAATATTTACTAACGCCGTGTTCCAGTTGGCACTTACGATAACAAATTGGTCACGTGACCCGGGTTCGTTTACCAAATCGGTGGTGTATTTTTGTAATTAGCTTTTTGCATATTGTCAACTCCGAAGCTGACAAATTGCCAAATACGAAGTGTCGTATCATCGCGGTATTAGTTTTGCTTGTTTGACACGTTTGTCTGTGAGTTTATTGGAATAAATGTGTTTCCTACTCACAGTAATTATTTCACAAGGTAATCCATTGAAATATTCTTGAACTAGTTATTTTCTTTTAACACAATTTCACCTCATAGTTATTTCATGATAATTTTAAATTTGAAACTGCCCTCTAACAACTTTCGGGAATAATTGTTGTTAATTTTTAGACTTCATGAAGTTCTAATTTCGGAATAATAAATCAGTAAATTAATAGGAGCATGGTATGCTAGCTAGTTGAATGACGTTGTTCCAACTGAACCCTTACAAAATCCTAAATACAAATTACAAAAAATAGAACTCAAAACGAACTGAAACACGGCCTCGATCCGCTACTTGAAGATTGAATTACACGATGCTTAGTCTAAAGATTGGTTGACTTCCGCACTCGATTGCAAAAAATTCGGTTAGTTCGTTAAGCGATATTCCACTTGCGAGTCCCGGTTGGATTTGGGGGGTTTAGTGCGTAAGCCATTCTGGTACTTTTATTCTGGCAACATAAAAGCGGAGTTATAGTGACGCTAAACCATGTAAAACTTTCTTCAAAGTAATAAGTGACACACCAACACCTGTACATCGTAACAATGCTTGCCAAAAACGGTTCAGAATTTTCTGACTTTGAGTTTAAGTAATTCATTTATTTATAGCACTACAATTTTAAACAAAGTTGTATAATGTGTAAATAAATATTTTCATATAAAATGTTTGAAATATTAATGCTTAACTTGAATTCATTCTTCATCTGGACCGCATATAACTACGCATATGACCCATTGATAGAGACTAATAAATTCGCGAGTTCAATGACCTTCAGGCTAGACTTTACAGTCTTATGTACAAATATGCCGATGTCAATTGTGCATTGGTTGTCTACTGTCACAGTGGAAGGCGGCGATTGGGCCACCGTTCTCCAGGAGGTGTCAAACACCGTGTGCACCAATGGGCAAAGTTATATAAACACACGTGTTTTGAATTCTAGCTTGTCCCAAAATGAATCCGCGAATTCTTCAGGTCTCTACCCATTGAGGCTATCCCTAGAAAGAAAACAATAATTTTTTAGTAACTCATCTTCAAAAATATATTTTTTCTTGTCGCGGATACGAAATTATTTGTTAGTGGTAACAATACATTCTTTTGTAGTCATAGACAAACGCAGCAGTTGTGTGTTAACCATAAAACGTTTTTCCCAGGGCTACTTTCAGAAGCAAAAATTGTAGTCTTCGCAGTTTCTTTATTTTTCCACTTAATTGCTCAACGAATTGTCCGATTTTCTGTCGCAAACAATTAATTTCCACTGGTGAACGACTTTCTGGACTATTTACTTCCTCGCGCTCGTCGTCATTGTGCGTTGATTCTTTTCGAGGCATTCGTCACGCTACCGATGGCAGTCACGCTTCGCCCCCCCCCCCCCCCCGCAACGTAACTGTGACGTAACGAGAGTTAACAACGGCTGTTAGAAAACACCTGCACGTCGATCAGACAGCGGCGTCCCTCTTAACTGCTCCGACGTCTTAAAAAGTTTCAAATTTACTGGAGCTCCCTGGTATTAAGTTCGCTGGCCAACAAAATATTGTCTATTCGCGGATTCTTCACACTTTATCGAACCTTTGAAAAATCACCCCATGTACGACGTGATTAGTTATTTCCTAAATATGCCATGTATAGGGACCTGCAAAATTCACGTTATTATTTGTCATCAGGCTAAACTTCACAGTACTGTACATATTCGAACCGGCATCATTTCTCTATTGGTTGCCGCCTAGATGTGAAGTCATTCCCTTTCTGACTGAACTATACGTGATTGGGGCACACAATTGTGAAGTGTTCATTTATTGGCTCAGGGCTAAGTGGGGAGTGTCAAATAATGTACGGTCCAGTCACAAACGTATTGCAAAGGTACGTGTGTTTTAAGTTTGATGTGTCCCGAAATAATGACGCTAATTTTGCAGGTCTCTAGCCACGCATCATAACTAGAGACCCGATAAATTCGCGAGTTCAATGACATGTAGGCTAGACTTGACAGTCTTATATACTCTCCTACAGATATCAACTGTTTATTGGTTAATTGTTGTGGTAGTAAAAGGCGGTGGTTGGGCGCACAATTTATTACATGTTTGTTATTGGCTCATTTATCTCCAGGAGGTATCAAACAAAACGTCGACCAATTACAAACGTAACATGAATGTACATGTGTGTGAATTCTAACTTGTCTTAGAAATGAACCCGCGAAATTCTGGGGTCTCTAATCATAACTAGAGACCTGAAGAATTCGCGTGTTTATTTTGGGACAAGCTAGAATTCAAAACACGTGTGTTTATATAACTTTGCCCATTGGTGCACACGGTATTTGACACCTGGAGAACGCTGGCCCAATCGCCACCTTCCACTGTGACAGTAAACAACCAATGCACAGTTGACATCGGCATATTTGTACATAAGACTGTAAAGTCTAGCCTGCAGGTCATTGAACTCGCGAATTTTTCAGGTCTCTAATCATAACCGTTTTATACCTCTGTCAACATGAAAGTATCTTATTTTTCGTTGAAAAAGGAAGTTCTAACTGTATTTTATTTACAAATTATAATATTTCGTTTACAATAAGTATGAATAAAACAGGGAGAAAAAGTATGTTGGTAGCGCCTAGTAAGAAATAGTTCTCGTGCAAAATATTTTTACAACTTGGTGCGCATTAATTCTGTGTGTTGTCCTTTGGTGTAATATTATCGAATTAGTTGAACTTAGTTTGCACGAGGTGGAGGAATATCCCGGAAGTAGAACTTCAGCAGGGCTTCAGAAAAGTGTGAAGTAAACGTAAATTGATTATATTCATTATTTTTAGAGCCCCGAGTATTTTGCGGATTTATATGGCAGCAGGCTAGACCTGACAGTTCTGTATACACTCAAACACACTCGTTTACTCATTGGTTTCTGCGAACAAGTGAGACCTTTGTACAGCACTGTTCAATGTTTACTCACACTACTACATCCTGCTAATTACTGGATCAAAGTTAAACTGGGCGTGTTTAAAGAACTGCCATCCAATCACAATAGTAGAAGACAATAACAAATGATTGAAGTCTACCTTGCCACCGGATGAATTCGCGAAATATTCATGGCTCTAATTATTTTATATTTCTACAGAACACCATCCAAATTGTACACATTACTGTTTATAATTGTTCTCCACGCCCCTAGAAGTGTTTTTTTTTTTTTAATCTCATATATTTTGCATTATGGCTAGAACCACTTGTTTTTCGCGAAGATATTTACGCTGAGGCTAGGCTTCGACTTCATGTGTGCACACTTGCAGGTCTTCATTCAACTACTGGTCGTTTGTCTTTGTGCGAGGACAGTCTGTTACGTGAAAGAGCCCATCAGAATTAAGTTTCTCCGAAACGGACCGACCGTGATTCGCGGGCAGACAGAGAGGACAACTTGTCCTGAAATATTTTCGCGGAATAAAGGTGCCCCTAATTATGGCATGTCCAAAGTACAATTTAAATGTTTCTGGAACGCAGAAATAAAGTAAACAAAAATATTCACAGAAAATTTTGCAAGGGTTACAGAAAGGTCATTAACTTAATTAACTATATGTTATCCTTAACACTTTGTAGACTTCGCTCAAGTGTTGCTCGAGCAAAGCTAATTTGAAAATTTATTTTCTGTTCAGAACAAAACTCGCATTGATGTGCAGTCTTTGTTCGGCT
The DNA here is from genome assembly GCA_029891345.1 of Dryococelus australis. Classification (NCBI taxonomy): domain Eukaryota; kingdom Metazoa; phylum Arthropoda; class Insecta; order Phasmatodea; family Phasmatidae; genus Dryococelus; species Dryococelus australis. The sequence goes on from CM057003.1 coordinate 48,080,695, forward strand.
AGTGTTTAACATGACCTCACAAGAACACGACAGCTCAGTAACAATGATAATGCTAACGATATAATTTCTTTAATATAGCCACTCAAAGGGACATGAATCGATTGTAAATCCTTTCATACGATAACGGACATTTGATTGGGTCATAATCAGCTTGGATCTCCATTGGTTGATGACCGGCCAATAATGAACGCTGTAAAGTACAGGGCAGTGTCTGGTGTGGTATGGACCAATAGGACGATGGTGAGTTCTAACACTGATACCAACAGAACCTGTGTTCTTGCACTTCTAATTGGTTTTACGTGCCAGTAAATGTGTGGAGACTTCAATGTATTAACAAAATTTATTTTGCGAAATATCGTATACTGCTACGAAGACAAATATGCAAAAGTTTTCATATTTTAAGCAGTTTTAAAAATCTGCGAAAATATTTTATAGCGTGATTGAAATATAATAAGTAATTCACTGTGTCTTATTTCGTTCGGTGTTAGCTTTTATTAATTTTACAACGCAAAAACACTAAAATTATGGTTTTTGTCATGCCATTGTGCAAAAAGACATGTGATCAAAATTTTTAATTCAAGAAAATAATATTTGTCAATAGTGTCTACAAGTTGAAGGTTTTTTTCGTACGAATATAAAATAATGAATTTTTCGCTGGCAAGCAACATTATGGTTTCAGTTTTCGTTTATTCGTGTCAGAATGATTTTACTGTTCTACAAGTTTTATAGGTATTATTAACATGAATTGTCACTGTTGTTTAATATTTTGCTTTCGGTCTAATATACCAATTAATTTACATTGTAATTTTTTTCCCAAATAACTTCATACCAATTTTTTAGGAACGTTTAAACACATACGGCGGTTGAAAAAAATATAAAGCTTACTGGTTCGCCATGCACAGTTTCTTTAAAGAAAAAAGAGCACAGAATTATATAATTTTGCACAATTTAAATTATATTGTAATTAAAATAAAAATTGATTAATTTTTCAGTGTCCGTTAACATATAAAAATTAACACCATTTTCAGTCAAATGCATATGTTATCTTATACACTGGCCATATTCGCAGAGGAAAATTTGTTATCAGTTGTCTTCACCGAGTCAAGGCTTTTGAAAAGTGCTAGGGTTTTGAGAAAAAAAATTATAAACAGGCGGTATTGCAAGTTGAGAATAAACGAACAAATTTCATACAAAGCTATACAGTCTTTTCTGCAGACCAACCTAAAGCATAAATCCGTCAAGTAGTTTGTGTTACGTATCATCATTTTTTTTCTGATTGTTTCCGCTAGATTACTAAATTGATGTTCCGAGTTAGTTTTTATCATATATCAAGGTTATATATTCCTGATATAAACTAACTTGAAATTATATATATATATATATAATCATATATATGTATATATATATGATTTTGTTAATGCATTTACTTTGTAATTATTGACTTAATTTCAGAATTTATATATATATATAATTATTAGAAATCCGTTGGAAACAGATACACTGAATTATGTGTATTTTGTTGAATGAAACATAGCTATCAAATAGCGTAAGGTAATGATAGTAAATATAATAATAATGGCCCATTTACACAATAATAACTATTGCCAAAAATCACTCAAAGACTAGTATCAAGATTTGCCTATTGCAAAGTTTGACTAGCTCTTTTCTAAAATGTCGGACGATAAGCTACTTACTTGAATGGAATTATAACGGAAAGCAAAGTGGAAGTTTGGTGCGCATAGTGTCGTGATTCAGGACCAACGTGTATGAGACACTAGTATTGTGTTAAGTGGAGCGTCCTTTCCTACACGTAGGCCAGTCTGAAGAGTATGTGTTGAGGTAGGAATGAAGCAGCGGCTGAACGAAGGCTGGAAAACACAGGAGTACTTAGGGTAAACCTCCACACCACGGCAGTGTTCGTCAGGCATAGGAATCCTGCCAGCCAAAGTAACTGATGCAGCTATAGAGTCAGTGAAAAAAAAAAAGTATTTTCTAATGCAATTTGAATGTTATACTGTTAAAAAAAGTGGACTCGACCATTGTAAAAGAGTAACTCAGTGCTAGTATAACAAATGAATTCGTTAACATTAGTCACTGCTGTATGAGATTTAATTTATAAAATTGGCATTAAATTCTCTAGTGGAACCATGACTTTACTGTAGCGTACCTAGATATTATTCTGCAGTGTTTGTATGAATGGGGTAGTTGTAATGAGACCCTTACTTTACGTTTAGATTAACCAGGTTTTAGTCTGTACTGTTTGTGTGAATGTGGTTGTTCTAAAAAAACCCTGACTTCACTGCAGGATATCCAAGTTTCAGTCTGAAGTGTTCGTATAGTTGTAGGTGTTCTAACGAGACTCTTACATTACTGTAGGGTACTTTAGTTCAAGTCTGTAGTATTTGTTTGTATGTGGATGTGGTAATCAGACCCTTAGGTTACTGTCAGATATGACCTTAAATAGACCTCCTTCACAGGGTAGACTTCAAAACACGCTCAGTTGGATTGTATTTTACGAGATTCGCCTTGGATAACAAGGATTGAGTACCGTTCTGCCTATAATGGGGTAGACTAGAAACAGCGGTTAGTGGACAAATAACTAGGGATAGGAAAATTTCGCGAGTTCAATGACCTGCTGGCTCCACAGTACTGTGTACACCCGAGACTCACGTGTTTGTTCATTGGTTGCTGTCCCACACAGTACCCAGTGTTACCACACACCTGGCCGTATACTACTCGCTACTTGTTTTCCTTGCAAGTCTGCTATTGACTCAGAGTCGTCCAGGGCGTGTCTAATGAACTGTGATCCAACTGGAAAAGTGACTTCAGTGTACACGGGTTTGACGTCTATCTTGTCCTGAAATGAATTCGCGAGATTTTCCATATGAATTTCTAAATTCCCGGATCTCCACCTGTACGTCAGACATTCCTTGGGCGTGCAGCGTAAAATTGTAGGAATTTTCGGGGCTATCATGTCACTTTGACAGCGAGAATTCTGTATCGACGTTCGATACAGTCATCTGTCCTAGTATCTCATACCTGGCTAGTATGTTTTCAGATACATAAGCCTGGAAGGGGTTTTATGGAATTTTTGGAAACCTAGAAAGTAATCCATCAAATATGCACTAGATCTGCGAATTGTTTTCGAGGATAAACATATTGGGGTTCGCTAAGTCGTTGTGCACAAAAGCGCATATTTCTAAATGGCTGCTACAATGCCGTTCAGGAGGCAGGTAGGCGGGCGCCTTAAGGGAAGTGGCCACGAGAGATTGGTTATTTTATATTCGTACCATCACACACTGTTCGACTTGTATATAGGCTATTCACGGTAAAGTGAGCACTTTTTGAAGCCCTCTCATTTGGAATAGCCGTCAATAAGTACATTTTACTCAAGATTTAGACATTGAACTTCGATTCTGGTGAAATATACACACTGAGTTTATTACTTACGTGGAAATATTCTTTTTAAAAAGTTGCGGAAGGGCAAAAAATGGTTGATGGGAAAAAAATTAGGGCATCAAAAATGCTCACTTTACCGTGAACAGCCTATAGACATCAACTGTGACTGCTTTTTGCCCAAATAACATTTCTTTAGATCTCTTGGTTTTTGTAAAAGAACACGTGAAAGTCAGAATTTTACTGTTTTTTTACTGTAAAAATAAAATAACCCAAACCATTTCCGGGAAATTTTACAAGGACAGCTGAAAGGTGGTTGTCTTTACCGCGTTTTAAGGTATGCTTAGAAAAAAGTTATTTTAAAGAAATTCAGGGGCAGTAACAAATAAGAAAAATTCAAAAATTCCCTACTTTCAGCAATTTTTTTAATTTGCTAAAACATTTCCTTGTTCGATTTTATAGACGCCTTGAAGTAACTTTTGGTATCTTCTTTCAGTGTGAATTATCTAATTTCTGTACGTAAGATAGTTTTCATTATTTGCACATTTCAAAAACAGTAAATCGGCGATTCTGACATGATTTATGACAAAACTATGAGTTCAATTTTTTTTTGCAAGGAGCAAGTAATTATTAATAATTTTTAAAAGTTGAACAGTATATGGAACAGCTATAAAATAACACATTTTTTCGTGATCAACGTCCTTAACTAAGTGATGGACATAAACGCTAAACGTAGGAAATTAACACTTTGTAGACGTTGCTCGAGTGTAGCTCGAGCAAAGAAAATTTGAAAATTTCTTTGTCGTTCAGAACAAAACTCGCATGGATGTGCAGTCTTTGTTCGGCTAGTGCTCAACATGATCTCACAAGGACACAACAGCTCAGTAACAATGATATTGCTAACGATATAATTTATTTTTATAGCCCCTAAAAGGGATATGATTGATTGTAAATCCTGTTTATTCGATAAAGGACATTTCATTGGGCCACAATTAGCTCGGCTGTCCATTAGTTGATAACCGGGCAATAATGAACGTTGTAAACTACAGGGTAGTGTCCGGTGTGGTATGGACCAATAGGACATGGTGAGTTCTAACACAGACGCCAACAGAACCGGTGTTCTTGCAGTAGTGGATATAGGTGAGTCGCTTTTGATTTGTCTTTTGTGCCAGTAAATTTGCGCAGACCTCAATGTGTTTTTAGCAAAACGCTACTAGATAATGGTTTCTGCCAACTGTGTGAACAAGCATTTCACAATTCTAATACATTCTTTTCGTGAATTCTTACATTTCATTAAGGCGCAAGGTATTTAACTGGAAAAAAATTAATGTTCATTAAAAGAGACTGGTTCAAGCAAAATTAAGTAAAGTGATATTTTTCAACGATGTTAGTTCGGGGAATCCCATATTTTTTTTTTACTTTGGCGGCAGTGAACGTGTCAGCTGCGGTAGAGCGCGCCCCGCGGTGTCTTAAGAAACGTATCCGCATGCTTGGTGCGCGGAAAAGCGAGGCGGAAACGTGCGAGTGAAGCAAGTATCGCTTGCGCGTGGCGAGCGTCTTAGGCAGGCGTGACGGCGCCTGTTGCACACAGCTCGACAGCAGTAACATGCGAGATAGCAGCGCACACTGGCGAAGGAAAGCAAAAACTGATTCAAGTTGTTTTCCGGAAGCGCTACTTCGGGATAGTATTTTTCAACTCCCCCTCCCCAACCTCACCCCAAAGAATGAAACATTTGTACGTTTAGTATTTTAAAAACTGTCGTGACGCTTGTGTCATTCCAGACAATTTGCAACTCTTCCATTAATACGCTGGGGGCCTTTTATAACATTTCATTTGAATTACCACGTTAAATTTCTCAGCTTTGCAAATATCTATTTATTTTCAGTTATCCTAAAAAAAAATTCATCAACTTATTTCTAGGGATAGGAAAATTTCGCTAATTCATTTCAGGACAAGATAGACCTCAAACACGTGTACACTGAAGTCACCTTCTCAATTGGATCACAGTTCATTAGACACGCCCTGGACGACTCTGAGCCAATATCAGACTTGCAAGGAAAACAAGTAGCGAGCGCTATTTTGTCAGGTGTGTGGTAACACTGGGTACTGTGTGGGACAGCAGCCAATGAACAAACACGCTAGTCTCGAGAGTACACAGTACTGTGGAGTATAGCCAGCAGGTCATTGAACTCGCAAAATTTTCCTATCCCTACTTCCTTTTATTTTCTCAAACACAATAAAAACCAATCTTCCCTATTATTTTATTATCAATTCTTCATCTTACATAACATCTTGCAGCGATAATATTATATTTTTAAACCATTAAAACTTTCATATTATACGACACATGTCCATCGTTGGAAGCGGTGAGAATTGTTCTATAGAAAATATTAGTTCTAGTTTACTTCTGCCTTACTTATTATCTCTCCTGCCCTCTGATTGGTGGTCGTCTGACCATGTCACCTATCTCCGCCAGTCAGTAATGGCTAGACGAGAGACAAGTAGGATAATTTTCTTTAGTACTTTTTTTTTCTTATAAACATTTAATGCTGACTACCTTCTAGAGAAGAAATGAAAAATGACAAATGAAATATTAATACGGAATACCGTCTAGAAACAAATGAAAAATATTTACCCACGATCTCTATGGCAAAAACTATTATAATAACCAAAAATTATACTGTTAACTCATATAATAACACGTAATTTGGGAATGATATTAAAGAAAGTGACAACATAAGCAAGCAATCTGTAATCATATATAATGAAAACGTATGCTGATATCTTCGTTAATTAACACGATACTACAGTTACGATTGCACAGTTAATTGCGTAAACGTACCATAACGACATGCGCAAATTAATTTATATTTCTGCGGATGTATGCAACATTCCATTCATTGTTTTCGGTCGGATTAATTTCTTTCAACATTTCCGTTTACGTACGGACTAAAAATTGAGAAATTTTTGTCCGCAAAAGATTTTTGAACACAAACCAATGAGACACGAGACATGCGCCTTACTGTTTGAACGACAGTGTACTCCTTGTTGTGTCCATGGGAAATTTCACTTGTAGTATACACACAAGGGGAAATGTATAGTTTTACGTCTTGTTGCTGGTTTGAAATGCGGTTGATTGTTAGAGGCGGCATGGGATAGCTTTATTTACTTTAAGTTATACAAAGTGTTTCTAAAACATGGGGACAAACTACGGCAGGGTATTCCTGGGGGTTAAATAAGATAGATCATGAATACAACATGTTGTTCAGCTCAAAGAGTGACAGACAGTTGAGGGCGTTAGTAGTCAGGGAAAGATGCACATGTTTTATTTCATTTGAAAACGCCTTTGCACTACTACAATGTGATTTTGTACAGTAATGTTAAACATTGTTCATCAAGAAGGTTAGGATACTGAATTTGTCACCCACCCCCATCATACGAATAATAGTAGTTTCCATTCAATAAAATGTGTTGCGGCATGTATTCTCGAAATTTTGTTTACAAACAATGAAACGAGGAGTCACACAATATGTAATAAAATGTCTCTTGGTGTATCTGCCTACCTCGCATAATATTGGAGACATTCACGCTTATTTATACGGGCAGTGTTGAATCGCGAGTCCATTAGTTACATTTCGGTTCATTATACTGCGTGCCATTACAATCCATGCCATTACACGTCGTTTCATCACCGCTCACGTCAGCAAAATGGCGTTGCTGATTAGCAAAAACGTTGGAGCGCCGTTCGCCAATCAGCGCCTGGTAACCTCCTAGCCAGCCAGCAGCCTAGCCAATTGGAAGCCTTTTGCAGCACGCAGTGGCCAATCAGACACCGTGCCCGTTTCCAGAGCTTCGCGCATCCAATCAGAGAGAAGCACCATGTCATTTCGTCTCTGAGTACTGATACACTCTGTGGCTCGGTGATCTTTCCTGTGGTTTTCTATACTATTAATCAAGAACGAAAGGTTGCCGCATTTTACACATCGAGGTCTGCACACATTTACTGCCACTTAAGACATATTAGAAGCGAGTCACCTATATCCACTACTGCAAGAACACCGGTTCTGTTGGTGTCTGTGTTAGAACTCGCCATCGTCATATTGGGCCATACCACACCAGACACTACCCTGTACTTTACAGCGTTCATTATTGGCTGGGCATCAACCAATGGAGAGCCGAGCTGATATTGACTCAATAAAATATCCGTTATCGTATAAAAGAATTTACAATCAATTTGAGTGATTAAAAAAAAAAATTCTATCGTTAGCAATATCATTGTTACTGAGCTGTTGTGTTCTTGTGAGGTCGTGTTAAACACTAGCCGAATAAAGACTGCACATCCATGCGAGATTTGTTCTGAACAGTAAAGAAATTTTCTAATGAGCTTTGCTCGAGTTACACTCGAGCAAAGTCTACAAAGTGTTAACACTTTACGCCCAAATTATGAAGGGGAAGGGGGTGGGGGAGCCTAGGGGAGATCGATAGTACTCTGTGTATAAAGGGGCGAGTTATAGTTGCGACCCCCAACCCCTCCACTTCCGGGGAGGGATGAGTTTTTATGCGCCAGGCTTAAGATTCGCGTATAACATAAATGTTGGGTTCGGATGTACCATAATTATCGTACACAGGTTCATATACCCATTTGTTGCGTACCCTCAAGTCTTCAAGTCGTAATTTCTAGGCCTCAATAGTCCCATTGAAACTGAGGACGGGGGGGGGGGGTGCGAGCGATCGCCGATAGGCTCAAGCGAGCACGCGCCGGAGTTACCAGACGACGTTGTACCATACATATTAATTCTCACTGTTACCTGCTTCACCTACGGTGGCTTAGCCCTCGTTATCGTCATATCTCATCAGTGTTTCCTTTTGTTAATGTAACCGAGCACAATACCTACAGATCACTTGTCGTGGTTGCCAAACAAATATTCTATCGCTTTGAAGTACAGCTCCCTTCAAAGATTAGTCGTATTTGGAACACCTGAAACCACAAATTATAACCGTGTCTGAAAGGGCAAACATTGTGAACAGTCAATTTGGAACTGGAAAGGTCTTATTAACGTCTCCCGGTGTAATGCCTGAGAGCCTGTCAGGGGACGGCTTAACTTACGGCATAACTTAAACAAACACCCATGCCTTGCCTAGAATTCGAACCCAGAACCTCCTGCACCACAGGCCGGCGGCGCATCGACCGACTGCACCACGGGAGGTCCGCTATGAACAGTCCACACTCTAAGACCATATCAGTGACAACAAAGTTCAGTGGATTTGAATTAATAAGCTACTGCCGACCGGGGAATCAAGCAATTAGTGACTTACAGCAGTGAGATACTTGACATTAAGTGGAAATCACAAATAAATAAGTTATATTCTGCCACATTTTAATTACTTATCTGGCACTGATAATCAGTTCCTCAATTTCTACTGTTTACACTGATTTCGCTCATTTCTCACTGTTTCAATTTTAGAGCTGAGACTTAAGAGTCGAGCATGCCTGCTTGACAGCTGACATGTACTGGGTTAGAGTTTCACCTTGGTCATAAAGGTTCGTGTATAACATAAATGTTGGGTTCGGAGGTACCATAATTATCATACACAAGTTCATATACACTTTGTCGCGTACCCTCAAGTCGAGACCTCGTTCTTAAGAGCCACCCAAATCTCTCAACTCAACAACTTCAACGAGTTCTCGATTTTTTTTTTCAAACTTTGTGGTATTTGTAATAACAAACCCAATGCCACTCGGTTGCGCTACGGATCCTAATAATGAAAAAAAAAAAAAAAAAAGTGTAGTGAGTTGTAGTGGTTTATTTCAAAAGTTGCAAAAGATGGTGATCAGCTGCAAGAAAAGTTGATGTTTGCCCACAACTGTACATTCTACTTTGCACGCAGCAGGAACAAGTATAGTTTATTCATGGTTTCTTTACACTTCTAAATCAAACCTTTGAAAAATCATCCCATGTAAGACGTGTTTAATTATTTCTCAAATATGCCATGTATCACAAGCGTTTTATATCTTTGTGGAAATGAAAGTATCTTATTTTCGTTAAATTGACGATTTACCTGTATTTTATTTATAAATTCTAAAATTTCATGTTTAATAAGTATGTGTCAAAACAGCGAGAATACATGTGTGTTGGTAGTGCCTAGTAAGAAATAGTTCTTATGCAAAGCATTATTACAACTGAGAGCGCACGAATTCGGTGCGTTGTCCTTTGGTGTAATGTTCTCAATTTGGCTAAGCTTGGTTTGCGCGAGGCGGAGGAATATCCTGGAAGTAGAACTTTAGCAGGGCTTCAGAAATGTGCGAATTAACCGTGAATGGATTATAATCACCACTGAGCCTCGGTATACGCCATTGAACGTACTGCGGAACTGCATTTTATTGGCTGACGTGTAGAGACCTGAGAGATCAGCGTTTTTATTTCAAGACAGAATAAACTTTAAAACACACGTGCGTTTGTATTTCCTTACTTAATGGACTACAGCATGTTTGCCACGCCCTGTACGATTTTGAACCAATCAGAATCAACTGAACACAGTTAGACCCAATTGCAACCTAACTAAAAAGGGAAACGGGTCCTCACTTTCGCAGAAGTTTATGGCTCTGACACGAATATATACAGAACATCGAAGTCTAAGCGCCAGATAATAACCCGAACTTGATGTATCTACTGATCTGTAAACTGGGGGGCAAGGATGTAAACAGTACTGTCATTATAGTATTTGTACTATAATTTACAGCTTTGTACGATGTACTATAGTAAATTAATTATAATACGCAAAAATAGTATAGTTTAAAATGAGCCACACTATTACCGTATTCATTATACTAAAACTGCTCACTTTTGGTTGAACACAGCTGTAGTCGCAACGGTAGTTCATACCTAAACGTAGCGAGGATATGGTCAAGAAAACACTAACATAAAGGTGTTTGAATAGATTTGAATAGATTTGAATATATATATATATATATATATATATATATATATATATATATATATATATATATATTATATATATATATATATATATAGAAACGTGTACTTTTTTAGTACTACAGCAGTATTTGTAATAACATCGTTAGTGTAATATAGCTAAATTAAAAGTTTTCACAATACCACACATAGGACATGGAAGCCAAAAGAATTTTCATCAACGTCCTATAATTTTGTTCAAAATACTATCATTTTCAAAGACGTGTACTACTTTTTTTTTAGCTTCAGATGTTCATACCTCTGCTGGGGAGCGGCCAGATACAGCACAGAGAGTACATCAGCATATATTTTGCGAATGTAAATCGTCCGCCACTTAACTAATATTGCGTGAATGGCGCTCTCGGTGCATTTAAAGGAATTGATCGACACTTATCAGCAGAGACCAGAGAAATGCGCGAGCTCGTTTGACGGCTAGACTAAACTCATCCTGCACACATCCCAGACGATTCATTCGTTTATTAGCTCCTGCCTTTACTATGAGCACGCCATCCTGTGTAATAGGTTGTATAGTTTGCCCACAACAAGCTGAGCATTTTGGTAAGCCCTGCTTACGATCTATTTGCATGCACGCTGTGTATTCTTCCGCCATATCTAAAATCAGCATTGCCACTTGCCTGATCACTTTATTCACGCGTCGGTCAAGTGGAACTGCGGAATCGTTAGACAAATTAATAACTTACATGTGGGCTAGTTCTTATACTTACATACATGAAAAAAGACTGCAAACAAAATATTTTCAGTATTTACAAATATTTACCAAACACTTTTAACTCAACGTTAAGGCATGTCATTTCTTTCACTCCGTCATTACCAACTTAACTGGGTTCATGCCAGTCAGTGAGCCTGTTGAAATGTATGCCGTTAGGGGTAGTGACATTTTCTAATGTGTGATTTAAAAAAAAAAACTCAATTAAACCGTGACCAGCCTTTAAGTCAATCACTCTGGTTCTTTCTATATGCCATTCATGGTAGAGTGAGCACTTATTAACACCCTGCCAACATGCACGAGTCCCTAATAAATGTATTGCATTGCAGCTTCGGGCGTAAACTTTTGAGAGTGGTGAAATGTATAATGCATGCTCTGTTCATTAGTTACGTGGCAATGTTTATACTAAAAAGTGGCGAAAAGGTAGAAATTGGCTGAAAAGAAAATTTAGCAGGGCCTTAAAAAGTGCTCACTTTACCGTGAATGGCAAATACTTACAATTCTTCAGGGCGTATCAAGGAAAACGTGCTGCCCGATCACAAAAATAACGAGAACGTGAGAGTTACTCAAGTCCATCCTAGCACCGCTTGAACTCGCTAAATTAGTGGGTTTTTGTTTGCTTGTCAATAACTAGCAAAGCTACCCGGCGTTGCTCGGGCGTGAGGAAAATGAGATACACGCGACCCCGTTTTAGAGGTTTGGGGACCATAGGGAGATCGGAGTTCAGTTTTGTCCTACACAGAATTCTAAGTTGTGTACTGAAAGGCACCCTTGCCAAAATTTGCCCAGATCTGTCGAGATCTGCCTAGAAGTGAGTCGCGATGGTATTCGAGCGGAACTTAACAACGAGGTATTGAGAGCCGATGCGGGTGAGGCCACCTGGTGTAGAAGTGAAATACATGAACCCGTTTTAGAAGTTTGGGGGTTTTGGGCCCGGAAGGGGATAGGCAGGGGGAGTGTGGGGGTAGGTGGGGCAATTTTGGTCTACACACTATCTCAACAGTTTAGAATTGTTCAGAGAACAAACAAACATAGAAAATCACTTCGACTTTCATTATAAATAGTGTCACTCTATTGGAGTGATTTGCTTAATGAGATGAAGTGTGCCAAGGAAAGGCTTTATAAGAACAAACTTTATCCAAATAGTTGGGGCCGCGGTGGCTGAGCAGTTAACCTGCTCGCCTCCCACCCAGGCGAACCGGGTTTAATCCCCGACCGGGTCACTCCCAGATCTTCGCAAGTGGGAATCGTGCTGGACGATGCCGCTGGTCGGCGGGTTTTCTCGGCTATCTCCCGTTTCTCCCGCTCTAGCATTCCGACGCTGATCCATTCTCGTCTAATTTCACCCGCATCGGCTCTCAAGAGCTCGTTGTCAAGAGCCGCCCAAATCTCTCAACTCAACAACTTCAAACCTTTCTCGATTTTTTTTTTTTAAACTTTGTGTTATTTGGAATAACAAACTCAATGCCGTTCGGTTTCACTACGAACCCTTATGAGGAAAAAAGTGTAGTGAGTTGCAAAGGGAAGGATCTCAAACTCACTACCCATTAGGTTTAAGATCGCAGCTCCACGCCTCAGTTGATGTAAACTCAGGAAATGTAATTCTCCAGGGTTGGGGGCAGCAGGGGTTTGGTGGTCAGACCACGGCATGCAAGGTTATATTCCGAGCGCGGATCCCACCCTTAATTTCGCATGTGAGGATCGTGGCGGACGTGGACCATAGCATTGGGTTTCTCGGGGTTGTCCCATTTCGACCCGCAATCCCATTCCACCTCCGCTCCATATTCATTTCGCTCCCTTCCAAAGGCACACTAAAGACCTCAGCTGTAAGCTCCTCCCACATTTATCTCATTCTCCCTGGCTGCTGCGTCGGCCATAAGTTTTTTGCGCAATTTATTTGTATGGTCAACAGGCGGCATCGAAGAAATTAAATCACGTTTGGAGCCCTTAAGACTGGTACTATGTCGATATAAAATGATAAACAGCTTTCGAAGGACATTTTAGACACACTATAATGTTGATGAAAAATCGTTGCTTAAAATGTATATTAGAATGTCTGTGTGCGTGATTAAACACAAAAGCTTTAACTTTTGTGCACTATACGAAATTATAACATAGTTGAATGAAGTCTATAATGCCTGAATATGCGCATTTCAATTTCAAACACACTGGAATACAGTATATCCTTGTTCTGATCCATTGCAGAAAAAGACTAATGTATTGCTACCACTAATTCAACCAGAAAAATGCGTAGCAGGGTCTCAATAATGCGATTTTCGTTATTTTTTTGTTGAGTTACTGCACATAATTGGCTATTTTAGAGTGGATTCTAGATACATTATCTTAGATAACGTAATATATAGTGAGTCCCAAATGTAACCAAGTTAAAATGTTTAATTCTGTGGCACAATTTAGGAAAACGCGTCTAACAAAGAAAATGTGAATAGCCGAACAGTTGGATTCCATTACATGCATTTAATTTTTGCGTGAACACAGCTTTTGGGTAAGTTATTAACAGTCTCTTTATTACGTCTAACGTGGGTCTCATCACTTCCCTGTAATCGCCTGACAATACTGCCTGAAACACATTATAATTTGTTAAAAAACCGGATTCATTCCAATCAACTTACTCTGGCTTGTGTCATAAAAATAATTCACATTCGTCGTTGGTCCTAATTTTTGATAAATACTCATGCCGCATGAGGTTGGACTCAAATCATCAACCCACACCGGAGACACTTCGATAATGAGTCAGTTGAATGGTATACGAACAGTAAATTAACTTTTTAATAGACGGGACTAAGCTGAACATTATTTTAAAGAGTCTTTGTAAATGTACGTAGGTACATAAGCTGAACATTATTTTAAAGAGTCTCTGTAAATGTACGTAGGTACATAAGCTGAACATTATTTTAAAGAATCTTTGTAAATGTACGTAGGTACATTTACAAAGATTCTTTAAAATAATGTTCAGCTTAGTCCCGTCTATTTAAAAGTAAATAAAGTCAGGGCTGAGTTTGATAAGGGCTCATTAAAATTATAGTTCATTTTCTTAGTCAATTGTTTTATTAAATATGTTATTTGCTCCGAGTAATTATATATCGATTGCAAAGATGTTTGAAAAATCACTCGCATTTGCGATTGGGGAAAAAATACTTCTCCCGTAAAAGAACGTGTTTTTTTTTTTATTTATGAACACAAACCCTTATCCAACCCAACATTTTAAATATTGACATGTAAAAAATATTCTACTTACCAGATTTCTTCCTTCCGTTCTTGTATGAATCCTAAATCACAACGAAGAACTCATTCAATTTTACTCGCTTAACTTGAATTGCTCGTATTGTTCACTACAAAAACGCCGCGTCGTGGATGTAGGCCTAACGAATTTCATATCGACAGTTCATTGGTATTCGGAGATTCGGATGTAAAAAAAATGCACTAACTTGGCGACGGCCTCGAGACAGTGTGACGTTCCTGGCGTGTCGGGCACGCGGTCGTGGATGGAATGCGAGATTGTCGTCACAAGGAGATGCCGCGGTGTTTCGCCCCAGAACTGCCGGCCCTTCTCTGGAGCTGCACTGTGACTGGACGCCTCTGGCAGAACTGCGCTGGCGACGAGCTGCAGTCGGCCACACTTTCCCCTGCCCGGGGGAGAGTGAATGATAGAGGGGTGGGGGGGGAATGAGACTGTAGACCTTTCATATCCTGTCTCTTGATGCTCCTTCGACCATATCAGACAATTCCCCGTCCTCTCTCATGACTCTGGTGCATCCGCCCTATCGAAAATCCGTAAAGGCCGTTCACGATATAGTGAGCACTTTTGAAATCAACCTTAGAAAAATGTTACTGTTCATACTTGCATATATTTCAACGGGCGAACTGAGAGACATGCGCCCAGTAGAGTTGGTAATGATGAATGGAAAGTAGTTCCATATCTTAACGTCGAATAAAAAAAAATGTCACGTATGTATATGTGATAACTTAAATATTCCTTTCACTATTTTTTATTTTAATGCATCAACTTGTAAAAATGAGAAGATTGGCTAAAAATTTACTTTTATAATAATTTCGAATTTTCACTTGACCAACGCATGAATAAAATGATGAGGCTCATGGCAACGTTAATTTTGCATAAGGAGGAAGAATTCGCAGCATGCATACAAGTAAATTTTAAGCAGGGCTTTCAAAAGTGCTCATTTTACCGTGAACAGCCTATACCGAGGTTTATATAAGTATAGGCTATTCACGGTAAATTGAGCACCATTTACGAACCACCTAACAGCCATTAACAACTTATAAATATATTTTATTGCAGCCTCACACGTTAAATTTTGAGAGTGATGAAATGTATACACTGCGTTTATTAGGCGCATTGCAATGTTTACATTAGAAAGTGGAAGAAAGATAGAAATACGCTGAAAGGAAAAATTTAGCAGGGCCTTAAAAAGTGCTCATTTTACCGTGAACAGCCTATATAGTCTGTTCCCGGAATCTTAACACTTTTCAAATCAAACGTTTGAAAAATCACCCCATGTACAACGTACTCTTTGTTTTCTAAATATGTCATGTGTCGCATGCGCTTGGCCTTTTTTTTTTTGTTAGTTGTACTTTAATTTACATTTTATCTTTATATTATATTTGATATATAATTTAAATGGATAAAAACTGGGGGAAAATATGTTGGGAATGCCTTCTAAGAAATAGTTCTCATATAGGGTATTGCTGAACTGAGTGCGCACAAATACGGCGTGGTGTCCCTTTGGTGTAATTTATCACAATTGGTTAAACATTGTTTGCTCGAGGCGTAGGAATATCTTGACAATAGAACTTTAGCAATGCTTCAGAAAAGTTGGGGATAGCTGTGAATGGACTGCGTATAATCCATTCACGGTTACTTCACACTTTTCTGGAGCCCTGCTGAAGTTCTACTTCCAGAATATTCCTCCGCCTCGTGCAAACAGAGCTTAAACTAAGTCTAAAAAATTACGCCGAAGGACATCGCACCGAATTCGTGCGCACTCAATTATAATAATATTCTGCACAAGAACAATTTCTTTCTAGGCGCTACCAACCCACATATGTTTTCACTGTTTCTATTCATATTTATTATAAATTAAATGTCATAATTTATAAATAAAATATAGATAAAACTTCAATTTAACGAAAAATAAGATACTTTTATGCTAACATGTATAAAACGATTGCGATCCATGGCGTATCAACGTAATAGCTAAACACGACGTACATGGGGTAATTTTTCGAAGGTTTGATTCAAAAAGTGTGACAATGCCGCGAATAGACTATACATGGCGGTTCGTTTGATGGGGGAGTACCTATTAGCTGAATGGCTACGCGAGTCTAGCGGAATGTTCCTGGTGCAGGCAGGGCTGCCGGTTGGCTAGTAATTTACCACGCGCTGATTGGCGAACGACCTGCTGGCATGTAGCTGGCTTGTGCTGCCCTCTGGAGTTCGCGGAAACATGCAGGTGTTTTAATTTCCGTGTTCCTAAATGCCCCAAGGGGCCGCGGCGAACCGGGTTCGATTCCCGTGCGGGGTTGCCCACGGATTTTCACATGTGGGTTTTCTCGGGGATTTCCCGTTTCCCCCACCATTGCACTCCGGCGCTGCCCCATACTCTCCCCGCTTCACCCTCATCGGCTCTCAGTACCTCGATGTTAAGAGCCGCCCAAATCTCTTCACTCACTTCGCCGTATTGAAAAGATGAGCGAAGTCTAACATCAAGTTGTTTGACTTGCCACACGATGGAGTTGTGGGCGAACGGAAGCGATTACAGCCCAAGAAACTACCTCCAAAATATGGAGAAAAACATTCTACTTTTATGTGGTTTTCCTTTCTGTTGCGTTATTTACATTGGGTGATCAGATCGTTTGGTATAGTAACCAAGTAGCCTGCCTGGCAAGCCAAAGTGCGCAGGTTCGACTCCCAGACAGTCGGAGTGTATTTTCCGCTGGGAGAATATCCCTTCCCGGTCTTGGAGTGTCGCCGTATTCTCACATTCGCACCGCAGAACCACGCTGCCGGAATAACCCCTGGCACCTTACGGTCTCCCGCTGCGTGGATGTCACGATGCTCGTTGACGAGCGGTGTAGAGATCGTTTGTCGGCAAGCTTCGCTGGTAGAGTGGTGCCGCGGTGGCTCCGTGGCTAGCGGAACCGCTATCCGTCTTCTCATCCCACCGCGGTGATCTGAGTTATATGCCCGGCGCGGTCAAACCCGTATTTTTGCCTGTGGAGAACGTAGCGGACTTTGGTCCTTTTTCTACACTGCAGTTTATTCTACATTTACAAAAAAAAATCATTGGAAATTCTACAGCCGTAAACTTTCCTGCAGTATTGGAAAATATTTTTCTTTGAAGAAAAAAATGAAATACACATATTTGTAACATTGCACGTGATAGGCTGTCAATTCTACTTGTTTTGTTGAAAAGTGGAAATAAAAAAATTTCTTGTGCTTTCGAACATGCTATCTTAATAATATTATAAATGCACAAGTTTGTATGTTTTTTTTGTTATTCAATCACGTCATAACGACTTGACGGATTTGGATCACATTTGGTACAGGGGTAGATTATATGGTGGATTAGTACTAGGGTATTTTTAATCCTGGGAAAACGGAGTTTCTTAGGTAAAATATATGATATATGCGACCAACCGTTTTAGTAGGCGCTGGTTGGTGGTGGTTTTTTTTTTTTTTTTTTGCACGCGGGTGGAGAAGCGGTAACAGCTAGTAATGAAGAAATAAGAGAGACGTGTGACGATAACTTTCAACTTCTACTTACAAAAGAATGCAATGGTGGCACGGAGACACGAGCCGGTAGCCTTTGTGTTACTACAGTCAGCAGTTTACTAAACGAATACTTTGTCTTGGAGTGTTAGTTTAGACTACTTCTGATTATAATAAATATTGTGTATTAATTTTGGCAAGAAGAAAGTAACATCACGTCTTGATAAGAACTTAAATTAATATTTGAACTTAAATGAATATTTGGAAGAATATTCATTTATGCCATATATATATATATATATATATATATATATATAATATATATATATATATATATATATATATATATGTGGCATTTTTAGTTTTAAATTTAATGATATATTTTTTAATACATTTATGTGTCGGAACGACATGCATAATTGGCACTGAACGCCTACCAAATATTTCTGTCGTCTGTTTGGGTAGGTAAAGAAATTGTCACAGGGAAAATACATGTATAGCCGCATGATTGCATTAGCCTTCTTTCCTAAGAAAGTAGGGTGAAAGGCAATTGAGTTGAACTTGCGAGAACGTCACGAAGAAACATTTTCCTCCAAACTCAGTGATTAGTAGCTATTCAGATGCACTTAATTCGTAAACAAATTCACTTGTTGCAAGTTAAAATTACGTTCACTGGTTCTAATAGTTTGTAACTTCAACTACGTAGGTTATAGCGATTTCTGGTCAGTACAGACACTTTTTCTGTATGTATTACAATTATGGCTTTTGTAAAGTTAAAAAAAAAAGTATTTCACAAGGGAAGTTGAACTATTTCAAAGGTTTGTAAGCGTACAAAAAAAACTTTTCAACTGTAAAACTAACATTGAAAAAGTTCAGAATTCTTACTCTGCTTAGTTCGTATATTCCACTATTTTTGGTTTATCGAACACCAGTTACGCAACCTACCAGGGATATTTATTTATATAATACCCGAAAAAATACAGATATACATCATATTTTCCACACAACACAAAAACTAAAAACCAGTCCGTATATTGCAGCCCTAAAAGTTGCCAACAGTCCCCCGTGACATTAAAGTATATTCTTAAAAGGAAAATATTTTCTATCTTTGAATTACATTTAAAAGGTTATCTTATTGACAAAGATTTTATTGTGTTGATGACTACTTTCAACTACGTTTCTGTATTATGTATCTACTTTAGTATAATATTTGTTGAGCCTTTGTAGCTTATGGAATAATTTTATTAATAATTATTAATATTTGCACTGTGATATTTTAAATGTTTTGTTTTGTATTTTATTTTAAGACCCCCAACACGTATTCTGTGTGATTTTGGAGGCTAATAAATAAGTAAAAAAAAAAAATTATATTTTACGAAACAATTGCAGTAGAATTGTTATCACATATCTCCCACAAAAGCATTCTTAGGGTCTTATTAAATGTTACATTTCAATAATGAAGGGCATATGGGGATCCTACCTTGAATAACATTGTTATACATTATTATTACTTTCATTTATAATGTAATTCAAGTATATAGTTACAGGTGAAACCGAAAGGCGTGACGACCCCAACAAAGCTTAAGTTCCTTAGCATATGTTTTGCCAAACTCTGCACACTAATTTATCAGTTAATTATTTAATGCTTCAAAATAACTGTAAATATGTCAACATAATTAATTTGAAATTAAATTACATTATTACAATTATCTAAACTGCCATTTATTTCATATATAACGACATAAAATATATGTTTCAAAAAGCATCATTCCATGTGAAAAAATTTCTCTTGAAAATTCGGTACTTATCGTTTATAATTTCACCCACTTAATATTTAACTGCAATGCCTACAATATATTTATGTTGATTGTGCTTAATTATTTGCGAATCTTCAAGCGTATGCTTGCTATGGGGAGTACGTAAGGAAACAAAACTTTCTTAATATAAAGCAATAAAATCACATCCAGTATGTGAAAATTGAACGTAGTTATTGTAAACTGAGACATTTAAAATCAGTGGATTACTTCAGACACCAGCAACTTTAAAGTCACAGATTGAAAAGACTGATACACGTTTGAAGTATATAATATATATATGTATATATATATATATGTGTGTGTGTGTGTGTGTGTGTGAATGTTTCTTTGTTTGTCACGTATGCGTTCATATGCCATTCATCCGATTGCGATGAAACTTTGGTAAGTTGTGCGCACGCCCGCGAAGGTTTCTGAGTTGGTAAAACCATTTTACAATAGGTGGCGCGCGAGTCGTTTCAATAAATGAGTGTATCTGTGTATATATACCATCCACCCGATTGCGATTAGTACAGCCATTTTATAATAGGTGGTGCGTAAGTCGTTTCAACCAATGAGTTTATTCTAGCTATTGTCGTACAAAAGGACAGATGATGAATAAAGATGACGTACCTAATCAAATTGTAACAATTTGTTCCGTTTCAAATCTACAATCTACGGAACAGATCAGGGATTTGATTATTGATTGACATTTAATCGAAACAAACATTGTTTAATATTACTTTTATAAACAAGACTAATTACTAATTTGTATCTTCATGTTACATTTAACTGTACTATCGTTTGAATATAGTTGATTTTGAGAAGACAAAATATGTTATATTTGTCCATCATTTCATATTTTACCTAATCTACTAATCGCATTATATATAATTTCTAGGTACATTGCCTTGACGAACCCGGTATTTATAGAATAATAAATGTATTTACTATATTACTATATTTCATATAGTTGACCGGCAGTTCGTGTGTGACATAATAAGTGGTGTTGATTGTGAATTTGTAATTGTCATCACAAAGCATTTCTTTCGCTGACAAATCAAATATTCCACCCAAACGAAAAGCGATTGGCCGATCTACACCTCAAGCAAAAAGTAAAAAGGCATCACGAGGTTCAGAAACCGACGAGCAACGGGAATTAATGTACTGTTGCCACGCATCCCAATGATTCCGACAGATATGCCATTCGAGTTGAAACGTCTGCAGTTTCCGGTGCGGCTCGCACTTGCAATGTCCATCAACAAGGCACAGGGACAATCGCTACAAGTGTGTGGACTACATTTGGAAAATCCATGCTTCTCACATGGACAGCTGTATGGGGCCTGCTCACGCGTCGGAAAAACTTCTGACTTATTCGTGTACGCACCTGACGGAAAAACAAAAAATTATTGTGTATCCAAAAGCACTACAATAAACAGATTTGAAACACAAACACTTTCCTTCTTCGGCATTGCAACGCATGCCGGGTACTCGCTGGTGCATGATAAATAAATTAAAAAACCAAGTGGTATAACGTTTCTTATAGCAATATTCAACGTATGCGAAATCCCGTATTACTAAATTTCTCTCATAAAGGGAGAGAAAGGGCCATCTCTCAAAACTACAAATGGTTTTTTCAGTCTATACAGTTGATTCACGGTTGTATGTAAGCAGACTAAGATGTGCTCTGCTAGCCACCTCGTTATATGATGACTAGGTGACCCATCCCGTGACCTTTTTTGTATTGTCACGGGGCTAGAATAGTTATCATGATAAAAAAATCTTGTTATCGTACAAATACTGAAAAAAATATTGCATAGATATATGTAGGTTATAGTAAAATTATGTGAAATTAACTCAACATTGAAGCGGCTGTGGTTTCATTTAATATTTCTCTATCAACTTGGCCACTGCGGCCCCACTTGATTTAGTTCTATCCACTAAGCCACCGAGGCCCCACTTAAAATAGTCATATCCACTGAGCCACTAAGGCCCCACTTGGTATCGCTCTATCAACTGAGCCACTGCGGCTCCACTTAATTAACTCAACATTTAAGCGAGACACTCAAAGTCAAGAAAAATGATATTCCATTACCTTTATATCTCTACGCATTAATAAAAAAACTTTTCATGGGGAAATGTAATTAAAAAATGAAATTTTAAGGTAAAAGGTAATAATTGCGTAATCTGATCTTGCTGAAATTCGATCTTAACCTGTATTTTTCCCTGAGGATTCGCTCTGCAAAATTTGAAGAACTTGTGTTGAGTTTCAAGGGACTTAGAGGTATTACAGACGGACAGACAGACATTCAGAGATCGTCTACTTATTATGATTCCGACAAAGTTATTCTGTATAAGTGTGGTTTTTCAAATAGAAGAACATGATTACATTACGTATTCGGAATTTAACTGTCTACAATGCCTTAGTATTGGAAGTACTCGGTTTGGAAAACAGATTCATATCATTACAGCTTTTTACAAATGAAATTCTCTTATTTACGATACTTTTGGTTTATCTTTTTCGTTAAACTTAATGACGTATCTGATTTTATTATCCTCAAATAGTAACAGTAAAACTCCATTTGTATCAGACCCATTAACAGCACGTAATATTTGGGCGAGAAATGTAATATTTTATAATTGCGAAAGTAATTTAAATACATAAGTGTAAACAAATTTGAAGGAAAAAAATTATTATGGTGGTTTTATAACATAACGGTAGGAAATATCTATACGTAGTTTTGGTTGGGTTAGGAATAGATAATTTGTGTTTTGGCAACGGTTCGTTATTTAAAAATCGGCGTAGTTGGTTTTCATTATGTAATTTTTAGAGGGCGGGAGAATGAAAATAATTTGACATTTGTTTACATATTCTACTCACGTACTTCTGCTTTAATAACGCGATCGTGAAAGCTTCAGAGAATTCATCAAGTTTTATTCTACACTTTTTAACAATACGTGTCACATGAGGCATGTGCGTTTATAGCCTTATTTTATCACAGTATGTGTGAATGTAGACATATATTTTCACTCCATTTAGTAGCGAAAGTCTTTCAGTAATGTCATCATGGCCTTTTATAACAGTATTTATGAAAGATAAAACAATATAACATTGGTGTATAGCTGATCTTACAAGTTCTGAGAATATTGATGTAGAACAAATTTTTTTTATTCATAAAGTAAATTTATATGATACATGAAATATAGAAATGATTTTCTCTTCCTACTACCGGATTTTTTTCGAAACCGGTAAGGTAATGAAAATGTTTTGTTTATTCTGAACCTTTATTCTTTTTGTTCCAAAAACAATACCTCACAGGGATTCTTACAAATACTTAAGTGTAATAATTTGCCTGAGTTCCCAAAGTTACTCAATGGAACTGGTTTCGTTATTTAAAACATGTTTTATTTCTTCCCGAATATGCTCTCTCCGCCTAGATAGCTATCCATATCTACTAATATAATCATAAAACCACTGAATCTTTGTTATGTGACTGCCACTGTAATCATATTATACATTTCCTGAATTATAAACAACGATATTGCTTGCACAATTATCCATTTTACGATCGCTTCTGACATAGATAATACGTTCAAAAATATCTTTAACTATAAAAGGTAATTTTTTAAAAGTTATGCATGAAACCAATCTCGATCTTCTTTGAAGATATAAATACAAACAGTTTTCGAATAAATATGCTGGATTTGTACAATGTGTATTTGGAAGTTAGTCATCGTAATCAGATTGTATTCAAATTTTCTTCAATGTTTACCATCCCAATTACAAACAAATGTTTGTAAAATGTATTCATTTTTGCCTCCACGATTTCTCACCTATTTAAGTTCCTGATTAACTTTCGTTCTTAACATAGACAAAGCTGGCGACAGTTTCTATCTAAAAGGCAAGAAGAGAGAGCGAGAGAAAGAGAAACGGGGAGAAAGAAATTCAGTGGTTTACCAATGCTATTTCTGCTACGCTGCCAACCAAAATAGCTATAACATAGAGCTGAAATACTGAGGCCGAAGAATGTCTCTTGAAGTTGAATTTAATTGGTGATTCCGTATAGGAGAAAATACAGGACTTAAAAAAAATTCTAACTAATAAAATTGAACATTTTGTGCAAACAATAGAGAGTAATAATATATATTTAAATCCGGTGAGTTATCTTTTCCATCTATTAACCTGTACCACAAGCACAAAATTTCAACTGGTTGTGGATAACTGTGACGCAATTTGCGCTTTACTCTAACATGGGAAAAAAATATGTTTTCAATAATACTATACATAGGCTCATAAGCTCGCATTGCTATACACATTTGTACACATGGATATGTTCACAATAATTACTCCGAAACAAAATTTCGGGCACAAAATTATCAAATACATTAAGATAAAGTTTGTAATACTCTCGGTACAGTATAAGACCAGGAATTGGTTGTAAGCTTGATATTCTCCGTCATGTGGCAGAATGTAAACTCTCTGCATATATATTATGTTAAGTGTCCCATTTTCACGTATAATAGACGTGACTTGTAAAAAGTTATAAATGTTAATGTTCTTTTTATTGCAGAGAAATGTGGGGAAATTTTCCGTACAAATTGTGGGTATCTCAGTAGAGAAATTAACCGGGGATAAATGGTTAAATGGCACCAAGTGCTACTGAAGTGTGAACAGTTATTTTACTTGGCATCCCACGTGCCTGAAGTGACGTACGGAGTGGAAACATAAGACCAAGGATAGAAAAACTGAATCAGTGCAAGAGGAATAAAATAAGTAAAGAGTTTGTTAGAAATAAATATGTTATGACAATAGGGTTGATGCAAATTTCTAAAGAAGATTTAATGAAGGAAAGGGATTGGTGCGATTGCCGAGATGGAGTCTGTACTAAAATATGCTATTATAATATATCAAGGATGACAAAGAAATAAATAAGAGAACTTATAATGGGGTGTGCTGGAGGGGGGGGGGAATGAAAGAGAGAGTGGGTGGAAAACACAGGGCGGGAATAGAAACAATTTACGAAGATGACCTAAGCCATAAGCTGAAAAAGCCTTCTGTGGATGATGAAAATGACGTGTCACCTTTACCTTAATGTGTTTGCACAATTGAACATTTAAGCATTTGACTTAACGTTCGTGTACTTTTTGCTAAATCACAATAAAAACTTCAATTTAATGTTCAGTTAATAGGTATTATAGTTTATAATCTTGGTAAAAATGTTCATTTTGAAATTAAAATCGTTATATATATTATGTGTACTTTATATATATATACATATATATATATATAAATTTATTTAGAAGTTTGAAAAAAAATTGCCTTTTTATTTTCTCTCAACGTTTATTTTACATTTCATTTATTTTATAAATCTTGACTCAGCATACAGAACTTTAACTTGCCACACAGTAAAATTGCCATTCATTTACCTTACCTTTACCCTTGACCGATTCTCGGCAAAAAGGCTGCTTAAATTCGACTTTAATTTTTACACTGTTATAAGTCATTAAGTTAAGAGTGATTGACTTTAAATTTGCTATTTATATTGTCTCGTGCACCATAAAGAAAAAAAGTCGATGAGAAAGGCCACCTGTTTTTCGCGAAAATGTTTATGCCCAAGCTATACTTTAACATCTTACACGCAAGCTTGCAAACATCATAACTGGCAATTGGCTGCGTGTCTGTGTGAGGAGACATTTTTTACTCGGCTGGGCCAGTCAGAGTAAAGTTACCGCGACGCTGAACGTCCATGTTTGGGTTGCATACACTGACACGCTGCTATGAAGTGATCAGGCCTTAGCTGAACGGCCTGCCTGATCACACCTACATACATTGAAACAGGGCACGAGTCTGATTGCAGTAATACCTCATGAAAGGCAGTTGCAGAAACCACATCCACTGGTAAGTAAACGGGGCCGAAAATATTAAACAACGCGCCCGATATAAGCAAACGTAACACTGGGAGCGGCATCATTTGTCATCGGGACAGCAGAGCAAGAAACATGGAGATGGGTATGTCTGACCGTCGTTAACCGCCTCCTAGAATCAGCCTCCGGCAACATGAACAAGTTGGGGACTTTCAATTAAATTGTAATAGTAGTGGTGTGCGGTAATAACACTTAACATAATTAATTAGGATCTTGGTGTTCCATTTAAGCACACCCGATCAACAGTCACATAAATATTTATTGTGTATTCATTATATTCAATAAACCCCATCTTATACTGTTGAGCTCTAGCTTATCGTGATTCATTATTTAGCTACTCCCGTAACTCCTTTCATGTATGAATTAGTAGAAATGCTCATTCATAACAACGCGATATTACTAGTACAAATAGTCGTGGGATGATTTCGTGAAAAATAGGTGGCCCCACACTCTAAACCTGAAACAGCGAGCATTGAGGCAAATCAGTGAAAATAGTGAAAGTTGAGCGACTGAGAATCAATGACTGATAAATATGGTGGCTGAATTCCACTGAATTATGTATGATCCCCACTAAATGTCGAGAATTACTCTCTCATAAGTCACTTGTTTCCACCTAATTTCATGATCTGCCAGTCGGCAGTAGCTTATCAAGAGACTTTCAGTGAATGTTATTCCACTGATTAATAGAGCCCCGAGTATTTCGAGGATTGATATAGCAGCAAGCTATAGTTCACAGTCATCTGTACACTTGAGACACTATCGTTTGCTTACTGGTTGCTGCGATCAAGAAAGGTCATTGTACAGTACAGCACTCTTCAACGCTAACTCACACTACTGCCTCCGGCTTACTACTGGCTCATAGTTGAACGGGGCGTGTCTAAATAACTGCCGTCCAATCACAATGGAAAGAGAATATACCAAGTGTTTGCAGTCTACCTCGCCACCGAATGAATTCGCGAAATAATCGGGGCCCCACTGATTGATATCCAGTGATTCGGGTTTAGAGTGTATCGTCTAGCTAACGTGAAGTATCCAAGTGCGTGACGGGCTCTAAGAGCCCTTAATGTAGGCGGACTCCCATATGTCGACGAAGCAGACGGAAGCGTGGAAGCGGTAGAAAACGATGAGCGGAATGGTGGCGTGCTTGAGGATGGACCAGAAGCCCTTGCCGTAGAAGTCGTAGCGTACATCGGGCATGTTGTACGACTTGAGGTCGAACGTCTCGTCGATCCACATGGCCACGTTGACGACGATCAGGAAGGTGATGAGCTCACGGCCTGGTTTCCTCTTGCGCAGCGCCTGCGAGTTGCTGCAGCGACGCAGCCCGTCGATGATGAAGGGCGTCTGCAGCACCACTTGCACGATCTGCCGGAGAATCAAAGACATTATTTGTTTCACTTCGCTTTATGGCTGTCCATCGATGTACAGCAGAAGAGCCATTTATTTCTGAAGACTGGAAGAGGCCACGTTGGTGTAGTGGTTAAACCGTTCGTCTCCCACCAAAACGAACTGAATTCGATCACCGGATTTTCAAATGTGTGAATCGTGCCGGACGATGCCGCTGTTCGGCAGGTTTTCTCGGGAATCTTTCGTTTCACCCGCACTTGCATTACGGCACTGATCCGTACTCACCTCGCTTCACCCGCAATGGCTCTCAAGACCTCGATGTTACGAGACCCCCCCCCTCCACCAAAACCTAAAACTTATCCTCTTGAATGTGTGGGTCTGATGACTTAATATGCACGCATATATCAATGACACTGCGAAATTGAGAGAAACATAAATATGCTAGTGTTACAGCAATTCTTACTCATTAGTGTAGAAAACAAATATAAATTCCACTGGCAAGTGATTACAAATCTTCTAATTTAGGCAAAAATGTACACAATATAAGTTTCTGCCAACACCACTGTCGATTTCTAGGTTAGTGTATGCATACATTTACGTACAAATGGAAATGAGATTGAATTTTACATAGATTTTTTATTTGTAGTGTTTAGTTAACTTCAAACGAGTTGTGCGTGAATTGTGCGCATGGAAAGCTGCAGTGGTGGACATTGTAGTGCCTACCACAGTAGGAACCTCATGAGCTGATGGGTCGGAGAGTTATTGTTAATCCTTTATGGGATAAATTCAGGATGCACCCACAATACAGAAGCGAATAAGTAAACGCTGATCGCTACATAGAAAAATTTTAAGGCTTTGTGGTAATCTTCACGGGCGTCGGAAATTAATGCCTATTTCCCACACTTTTTAGTCACGTTAATGTTTCGGCATTATGTTGCTCGGTTAGACACAAGCAATCTAAAGAAGAAACCTCCATGTTGCAGCGGCCTCAAAAACCCCTTCTGTACCTACTCTGTGCTCACAAATCGAGTTATGCTGGATGTTGTGGGCCAGCTATAGACAGCTCACTCTCCTCGCCATGTGGGCGCTACCTTAGTATTGACAATCATCAAATACCCTTTCGGGAATGTAACTGTGAATGAATACGGAGTAAATACACGCCTTCACGTGCGAGCATCTCTGCCGGAATAATGGTTGTAAGGAGGGTGCGATAATCATCCGTTCTACATTTCCCTTGGATAACATTGGTCAGCTGCCATGTCGTTCAGCTGCCTGTAGACTAGATGGTGTGTTTAGAAAGCTGACTTTTGGTCAGCTGTCATTTTGAACCTCTGCCTGCTAACCAGAAGCATTATCGGGAAGTTGCCTGTAGTCTAGCTGAAGTGCCGGACAGCTGACATTAGGTTGGCGGTAGTTTAGTGTAATTTTGAAGTCCGTGTAACTGATGCCTTTCAGTCATCTGCTACATACTCCCGCCAAACAACAATGTTATGAATTCAAGGGGGACTCACAATGAAGAAATGACTCTGTAAGGTTATTCACGGTAAAGCGAGCACTTTCTAAGGCCCTGAGAAATTTATCCTTTGAGCTGATTTTTATCTTTTTGCCACTTTTTAATAGAAACGTTGCCAAGTGACTAACAACCACTGTGTATACATTCCTTTAATCCCAAAAGTTAAAATCGAAAGTTGCAATAAAACATATTTGATAATGGTTAATGCCTGATGGGAGTGCCTTAAAAATTGCTCACTTTACCGTGAATATCTTATAGCGTGTTAACAGAAAGAAAAGGAGGGTAGGAAGCATTGGCTCTCGGCAACGTTGGCCACCTTATGACCAAAGTTGTATCAACTAGGGCTCGAATCTGTATCGCAGTAGTCAGAGGTATCGGTCCATATTTTCGCACTTGGGGAACGTGGTTGACGTGCAGTTGGTTGGCGGTGGGTTTTCTCAGCGTGCTCCCGTTACTCCAGCAATTGTATTTCTTCGTAGCGCCAACTTCACCTCATTGAAAGTCTCGTCTCTGAGCGCTACTCAAACCTCATAGCTAGGGACCTGCAAAATTCGCGTAATTATTTCGCATCATGCTAAACGTCACAGTATTTCACATACTCTATTGGTTGCCGCCTAGATGTGAAGTCATTACCTTTCTGACTGAACTAAACGTGATTGGGGCACACAATTGTGAAGTGTTCATTTATTGGCTCAGGGTTAAGTGGGGCGTGTCAAATAAAGTACGGTAAAAAATACGAATTTAGCAGATCTCTACTCATAGCTCAGCTAGAGCTCAGTACACCTACTTACGGTGAAGAACATGGCGGCGATTTTGAGCGGCTCGCCGTAGAGGATGGCGGGGACGAGGCTGGTGATGACGTATAGGATGAAGGCAGGCATGCAGATGAGCAGCAGCAGGTCATCCAGCATGGACACAGGGTGGTGGTTCACGTCCAGCTTGCGGAAGTAGACAAAGTACGTCCACACAGCAGCCACCGTCAGTGTGCCCAGCAGTGTCAGCTCCACCGCGTTGCTCACGATCAGCCCCATTTCGATGATGTTGCTGTGGCAACCACAACATACAAAACATCTAAACCTAAACCTGAACAGCTTATGTATCACATAAATATTAAGAAAAACGCCTGTATTCAATTCAAAGCCCAACGATGAATTATAATAAAAACGTACAAAAGCTTTACAACAATATTGATTTAATCCATGCACTGTAAGTGTAGTAGCGATAGTAACCATTGAAGCAACCATGGTTGTAGTGGTAGTGGTTGTTGTGGTAGTATTGGTCGTACTGGTAGGATTAATCTTAGTGGAAGTATTGATCATAGTGGTAGTATTGGTCGTAGTTGAAACATTCGTAGTATTGGTAGTAGTGATCGTAAGGCAGTAGTGGTCATTGTAGTGTTAGTAGTGGTCATAGTTGTAATAGGGGTCGTAATGGTACAAGTGGTAATGGTGGTGATGGTGGTCGTAGTGTTGTCGGTGGTGGTAGTGAATGGCAGTAGGGTAATAGTAAAATGGTGGTAGTAATTGTAGTATTGGTACTAATTATATTAGTGGCAGAGTAATAGTAGTGGTGTTGATAGTAGTAGTATTGGAAGTAGTGGTGATATTGAAAATAACAATGTTAGTGGAATTAATAGTGATAACGTAGATAGTAATAGTGGTTTTAGTGGGAGTAGTTTTTATAATGGTAGTACAAGCCTATATGATAGTATATTGGCAGTGTGAATAATTGGCCCTGATTAGTATTAAAATTTTTACATTTCGATAAAACTCACTGCAACGAAATTACTGAATGCTGCTCGCGATCACAGACAAATATATACTAACAGCTTACCAGTGTCGCACACATGCTATGTCGCAAGACTCATTAAAGACTGTTCATGACAAAGTGAGCACTTTTGAAATCCAATTTAGAAAAAAAAATCACTGCCCCTGCCTAGATACATTTTAACGGACGCAATGAGTGACATGTGCCCAGTAAAATGGGTAACGTTGGAGGGGAAAGTAATCCCATATACTAACGTCGAACAAAAATTGTTAGGTAACAATTTGTGATAACGTAAATACTTTCTCGCTTTCTGTTTTTTTTTATGCACGGAAATGTAAAAATAAGCATAACTGTAGAATACTTACTTTTCTCATAATTTGACAGTTTCACTTAACTGACCCAAGAATAAAGTGATGAGGCCCATAGCAATGTTAATTTTACATAAGGCGGAAGAACACACAATGCGTATACAAGAGTGCTCATTTTACCGTGGACTAATTATACCGCTACTACTGTTCTCTACAGCCACACGCATATCTCAGTGTGTGTGTGTGTGTATATATATAGTGAATGATTATATGTTTATATAGCCATGACATGTTCTGTCCTCGTTTCCGAATGCAGGTATTCATTATCGCCAGAAGGGGAAGGGGGGGAGCGGGTAAATGGAGCTCCTTACCTGTCGTAGGCGATGTGGACGAAGATGATGTTTACGAGGACGACCATGAGCATCAGCATGCCGCCCAGGAGTCCCTTGTACGAGGAACGGCAGTCGGCGGATATGAGCAGGTGGCTGGAGATGACGCCGGAGCTGATGGGCGCCCGGCTCGAGTCCGTCATCATGCTCTCGGCGTCCGAGTCCTTGCCGCCTCCGTGCTCATCCTCAGCGCCGATGTTGTGCCACACCACGTACAGGATGCCCGCTTTAGCACGTCATACACGCACTGCAGTTAGGTAAAGTCTGTTCACGATAAACTGAGCACCTTAGAAATTAACCTTATAAAAAAGTCACTGCCTCTGCATGCATAAATTTTAATTGGCGCACTGAGTAACATCTGCCCAGTAAAGTTGGCAACGATTGATGGAAAGTAGTTCCATATCTTAACGTCGAATAAAAAGGGTTAGACAACTATATGTGATAACTTAAAATTATTCATTTCACTTTCTGTTTTTTTTAATGCATCGAAGTTAAAAATGAACCGATTTGTAGTGATGTAGTCCATGGCAAAATTAATTTTACATATGGCGGAAGAATACACAACGTGTATGCAAGTAAATTTTAAGCGCGGATTTCAATAGTGCTCAGTTTATCGCGGACAGAATATATAAATGTTTAGAAACTGAAATTAAATACCAGAATTTTTTTTTGCCCGTTAATTCACCGTAGCCACTATCGTTGACACATTGCGTATGCGTAATACTTATGACAGGAACTTTACATAGCTAGCTACCATTGCCCAGTATTTTGAATTTCTTCCTTGTGGCCGATCTGATATCAGGAGTTTTTTGCACCCCTTTTGACATGGACTGTCAATGCTTACATAACTAGAATGGATCTCGTTGTTCACTAGTCGTAAGAAAAATACTGAAGGCAAGTACATTACATACAAAAAACAATTATTGTAACACTTGAACTCAGAAATTAATGTGATCGAAATGGTTTTATTGGTTTTCTTTGATTAATTCAACATGCTTTAGTAAAATTATGATCAAACAGTACCCTGCCCACGTGCCACGTGGATCGTAAGTCTAGACCTGCACAGACACAATGAGAAGACGATTCCCTGACCCCCTGCCCTTTGTTCTACGTTTGCTGGAATGCTTTCATGAAACGTTGTAAAAGCACACCTATTTTGTATAGAAGGCTCCGATTTCATCTTTTCGGCACGCTTTTGTGAGTATGAATTCTTTTAAAATGAATGTTTTATATATATATATATATTTTTTCCATCTTTTAGGACGAAGCTTTGGCATATCTGATGGTTTTAATATACAGTATGGTCCGCCTAACGTGGACAATCCCAAAATTTCCAGAATGGTGCAGATCGCGAAATGCGGTTTCCGCCAAATGAAATTATGTACTTGGGCAAGCAATTTGCCGTAAGGTGACCATTCGTAACACCAATATGGACAGAAATAGTTCAATCACGTTTGATTTTTCACCTGGAAACATACATTCATTTCAATGGTATATGAAAGTACGCGAAAAGATGAATTCAGTGATATAGCATATGCAATGGAAATAAACACAGAAACGCCAAGAAATAATGTTCAATTTTGATTAAGTTAAGTAGGCCGGTAGCATGGGGCAGGGGACCTGTACTCACAGCTGTACGCAAATAACATGCGCCGTGACCCATCCTGGCAGGATTGCTTGCTTATAAAGGCAGTTCATGATAAAGTGAGCACTTTTGATATCAACCTTAGAGAAAAATCACTTTCCCTGCCTGCATATATTTTAACGGGCGCCCTGAGTGACATGCGCCCCGTAAAGATGGTAACGGTGGATTAGAAGTAGTTCCGTATCTTAACGTTGAATAAAAAGGGTTAGGTAACCATATGTCATGACTTAAATTATTTCGTTCGCTTTCTGTTTATTTTTTAATACATCATAAGTGTAAAAGTAAGCAAATTTGTTCAATGTCTACTTCTTTAATACTTACACAGTTTCGCTTGACTGACGCATGAGTAAACTGATGAAGCCTATGACAATGCTAATCTTACATAAGACGGTAGAATACATAACGTGTATACAAGTAGATAATAAACAGGGTTTTTGAAAGGGCTCATTTTACCGGGAACAGCCCATAGCGGCATAGTGCTTACCTTAATGGGGAAAATATAAAAGAGAGCACCGTAGCGGAGAGAAGACGGGAAATGTAAGTTCAAGTCTGATATCAGTAGATTACACTGTATTCAGATACCAACGAAATTCTGGAGATTTGTTTCCTAGTCATAACTGCACTGAGTAACTACTGCATACATATGCTTAACAAAAAATAGAACAAACTAACCTAAGGAGAAATCCAATCGCATCAGTATGCATAGTGCTAGAGAGTACTGTTGAGATTAAAACGCTTCACATTAAATATTTTCATATCATGTGCTCGATGTGTTTACCATCGACAGCAATACACGTATGTGAACTCACATGTTGCGAGCGACGAGCGGCCTGAAGTGTTTCTGCGCGTAATGCCTCTGTAAGATACCACAATGCGTTCCTGCATGTCTTCTGGCGTCATAGGAACCGTGTTGTACACATTATCTTTCAGTGTTCCTCACAGGGGAAAAAATCTAGATGTGTGAGGTCGGGTGAGCGAGCTGGCCATCTGGCAACATCACCATGTTCTAACCAACAGTTTGGTAACGTTTCATTTAACACTTGCATCGTCACAAAAGCAAAATGTGAGGAACAACCATCATGCTGAAACCACATGTCATGATGTATGTCGAGTGGTATGTCTTCCAGAAGTGCCGGTAAGGTCTCTCTGAACCAATGGGCGTGCGTATAGTCGGTAATTTTCCCTTGAATTAAGTATGGGCCTGTGAGGTGGTCTCCATTGAGTCTACACCACACGTTCACTTTCCACTGTCACTGGTGTTCCACGCGTCGGACCCAACGCGAATCCTCGGTCGCCCAGTAGTGAAAATTTTGTAAATTTACGCGCCCATGGTTTGTGAAGGACGCTTCATCAGTAAATAGTATGTTCTTCAGAAAATTACTGACATCCTTACAGATATCATAACAAACATACAACTGAACATACTGCTGTAAATCACCTGATCTATAATCACGTGATGCGGATGGAATTTGCTTTGGGGCAGTTATCGTAACACTTTTCGTTTACTTATTTCTACGAACCTGGAAAGTTCTCGCGTACCCATGTGGCGGTTTGCATCGACACGTGCCAACACATCGTGTTGATGCGAGTCTTCTGTAGCAGTCTTTCGTAGCACTGGTGTTGTAGAATCCCAATCAATCCGTGACAAGAGACGTATGCAATTTCTTCGTACCGTTTGCCATGAGATGAGCATTCGGTTAGTAGACCTTACGCCATACATTTTGATGGCTTGCTTGGCATTTCTGCCACACTCACCGTAAATAAGTTTAGGATACAGTTTTTTTCTCATTCGTGAACTTAATTGCGTACGTTCAGCGACACGTCGCAAAACCGCTTACCATAACAGATTACGGGGACTAGTTCTGCGCTGCTATAAGGAATTGATCCCGCCAGGGTGTGTCACGGCGCGCGTTGTGAGTACAGGTCCCCTGCCCCATGCTACCGGCCCACCTTACTTAATCATAATTGCATTTTATTTCTTGGCGTTTATGTGCTACTTTCCACTGCATATGCTATAACACTTAATTCCTCATTTCGCGTACTTTCAGATGCCATTGAAATGAATGTATGTTTCCAGGAGAAAAATCAAATGTGATTGAACTATTTCTACCCATATGGGTACGAATAGTGTTACGAATAGTCTCTTTGCGGCAAATTACTTGCCCTCGTACACAATTACGTAATTTCATTCATCAAAAACAGAATTTCGCGATCTGCAACCATTCCCGAAATTTTGGAGTTGTCCACGTTAGGCGGTACATTCTGTATACTTTCAGCTTTCCAAGTTTGAGCGAAATTTGTCAAATGGTTGCGGGAGATATAGCAAATAAACATAAGATGTTTATACGGCCATCATTTTGAAAAGAAGTACATTATCCATTTAAGTCTCAAATATTATCTCAACCTACCATAACATTACTTACATGCCACATTTTGCAATCATTGGTTACGTAGTTTCCGAGATATAATCTAAAAACTTTTTTTGTTATATTGTGCTATCTTCAAAAATAGCGGCCCAATAACAATAACCTTCACTAAATTCAATACTTACATGATGTACTGTTAATACACACCATTGGTTTAAATCTTCTGACACTTAGTAATTAATTATCGCCCAATATCGCTTGTGCCGGCTGTTTATTAATTATTTGAAAATATTATGAAGAATGGTGTAATAATTTTGAATCATGTAATTTATTATTGTTTGTTCGATTTAGGTAGTGCCTTTATACAATTTACGCTGTAAAAAATTGATGTAGGCTATTCACGGTAAAGTGAGCACTTTTGAAAGCCCTCTCATTTGGAATAATAGCCAATAGATATATTTTATTTTAACTTTATACGTTAACTTCTGTGTGTTGTGGAGTATACACAATGTGTTTATTACTTACATAGCAATATTTATCTAAAAAGGTTGGTAAAGACTTAAATATTGCTGAAAGGAGAAACTAACTAGGGCCTCAAAAGTGCTCACTTTACCGTAAACAACCTATAGTTTTCTAAATATTATCAAAGCTTTTCAGAATAAAAAATAACGAAATGTGTGCTAATATATTCCAGGAAAATTTTTGAATTGGTTCCCCGTAAATTAATATTAACGTGTAAAAAGAAATGAACTATCCTTCCTTGAGTGAAATGTTTCTGACAGGTTACAAATTTTTACTGTTTAACTAGAGATAACGTTTTATAAAATTCACATCTGGAGTGTCCAAGGCCATTCTTGTTCATTGTTCTTATCAGTAACCTTTCCAGCTTTATTCTAGAAAAATGGATCTTCTACGCCGATGATATAACGATAATTAACTTCGAACAAGTTCATAAAGTTAAAAGATGTTATAAAAATTTACATTCATGGAAGTGCCGATCTTTAGTTTAAAGCTAATTTGGTTGTTGTGAATTAAAATAAAACCGAAGAGATTATTTTTAGTTCATGTAATTCAGAATGGAAGAATGTAAAACTGTAGGGTAACAAACTTCACTGTAAATCTAACTGGATAGCCCCACAAAACCCGTATAGCATGTATTTAATCTGCTTTAAAAATACTTAAAACATTTTTTTTTTTTCATAAATACCTTCGCCTTTTGTATAGTGTGATATGGTGACATTTAGCTGGCGTACAGTGGATATTTAAATGGTAATAAAAGGCCATAGGATGTAATAAAAGTGTTGTGTAAAAGCACGTACAGTACATATCTTGCTTTGCAGAGTTAAACGTATTGACATTATCCTGTATTTTTACCTCGCAGTACCTTAATCATATAAAATAACTTTTGATTTATTTTAATTTACGCCATAACTGTAATGATCATAAAACAAGAATGAAATGTTTAATGTACGAGGTGTTTTCAAACTACGTGTCGAAATTCAAACAACGGCATCAATGGGCTAACATAAACAAGAAATCCTCGTAGTTAAACGTTCTGAGAGTTCATGTAGTATTTTTTAAATTGAAATTGAAATCAGCAAAACAACTCCGAGAGTCCACAGCTATACGTTCCTTCGTGCACAATATGTTGCATACAACGTATGCGAGCGAAACTAGCACATAAGGCGGCGATCGCCTGTACATAGACCACAATGAACCCAATTTTGATACTTCATCGCCAACACTGCTGTTCGTGTGTAGCTGGAAATAAATTGCAATCACTTCTGGCAGCCTTTAATACTCAGTTGCTGATCTCCCATTATTTATGTAGTTGAACACACGCGTACTAACAAGCAACCACTATCGGCGCCCACGTACCTTGAGTTTATGGTGTCTTATGTGCACGTACTCTCCGTATGTCGTTCCATTTTCGTCCGCCTTCGTGATATGCAACTGGTAGAGTACGCAGGTACAGGAAGTTGCGGACTCCCAGCGCTGTTTTTCCAACAACATTTTCAATTCATTAAAAGACACTAGATGAATTTCCCGAACATTTTACTACAACGATGTCTTGTTTATATTAGCGTAGATACCATGGTTTGAATTATGACATGTAATTGAAAACATCTTGTATAACCCGTACGTTAGACTTTAGCAAAATGTAATAGAACTGTAAGTACATTGGTAGTAAGTCTTTAAAATAAATTGTAATTGAACTATAGAATTTTTTTAGGCGGGGACTTCAATAGTGTTATGGAAAATTGCTTAAGAGGAAATAGTTTTATATTAATGAAAAGTGGCATTTAGCTTACATGGATGATCTAATTTCTTTGAAGGTTTGTTACGCCATTTGTGTACAAAGTCATTTTTAATTAACAAAACTGGTATTATTAAATATTATTGATATTTTCCCCAACTAACAATTTTAAGTGGCTTTGTTTTCTGTTGCGTGGTTATAATTATAGCAGTAATTGTGTTAATTACTGTTGCTCCCCGACAAATTTAAAACTGGTAAATTTTGAATGAAATTAACGTTTATCTTTTTTGAATTGTTATGGTATGTTTGTAACAGTATTTCATATAAAATTTTGTATTTTGATATTTTCTATAATATTTGTACTGTACCAGTTGTTTATGGAAAATAAACGATGATGAATAAAAACAATGCAGCAAGCTTCGGTAAGATATCTTTTTCCACTATTCCGTGTCAACTGCTTCAAGCAGGAAGTACTAATTAGTTATAGGCTATTCACAGTAAAGTGAGCACTTTTTGAAGTTTTCTCATTTCGAATAACATTCCATAATTGTATGTTATTGTAGCCTTAAACCTTGACTTTCGACTCCGGTGAAATATTAATACCGTATTAAATACTTACATGGAAATATTTATATTAAAAGTGCTGGATGGATTTAAAAAAATATCTCTGATCGGAAAAAAAGTAACTACTGCCTCAAAAGTGCTCATTTTACCGTGAATGACGTATACCAGAGTGTAACTGTCAGCAGTGAGTGGCAACACTGCGGTACCATGTGTATAGGCTGTTCACGGTAAAGTGAGCACTTTTTAAGGTCATTCTAAATTTTTCCTTGTATCTAATTTCCATCTTCCTGCTGCTTTTCAATATAAACATTGCAATTTTTCCAATAAACACAGCGAATGTATTTCACAACCCTCAAAATTTAATGCCTGAGGCTGCAATAAAATATATTTATTACTGGTTAGTGCCTGTTGGGAGAGCCTTAAATAAAAAGTGCTCATTTTACCGTGGACAGCCTACATCAGCAGAGATCAGAGTGAATCTGTTTTACGTACTGAAGCAGAAAGTTACAACACTTCTCCGGAACGAATTTTTTCAATTCCGGAGATTTACACCAGCCCCTGCATTAGAAATACTCCCGACCTTATGTGCAGCTGGCTCACATTTATCGTTCCATGTCTTACACCGTTTGTGGTTTGGCCAGAGTGTACTCATAACTTAAATATTAACTGTATTAGAAATCAGCATGCAAAAATAGTCCTAAGGTTTTAGCAGTTCATAGAGTGCTGTCCAAATGTTGGTATTTTAAGTACGAGCATGCTCCGCCTAAATTATAAACCAACCATGCGTATTGCCCCATGTTAGTAGACGCTATTTACGAACAAATAAGCGGCAGACGAGAACTAAATACACTGTACTGACAAAATACGATTCGCCATGTACTGAACAGCTGGTCGAATGTCTTTTACCTGGTTCCTACAACTACATCACTATGATCGTGTATTCCTGAAATCAAGATAGATAACTCCGTGCCGAATATGATTAAGCGTTTTCGTTGATTTTCTTACTTTTAAAGTGTTGGTAACCGACGTAATCGAAGCTACTGTATTACAAAATTGTAACTAAAATCTGCAACTTCCTATGCTGAGGATGGAAGAAAAAAAATCAGAGTCTGCATTTCGTCAATAAACTTTAATAGAAGA
Organism: Dryococelus australis; assembly: GCA_029891345.1. Taxonomy (NCBI): domain Eukaryota; kingdom Metazoa; phylum Arthropoda; class Insecta; order Phasmatodea; family Phasmatidae; genus Dryococelus; species Dryococelus australis. The sequence continues at coordinate 48,119,555 of CM057003.1, forward strand.
ATAGTCCTCATTTCCTTTCGACGAAAAGGTGTTGGCACCTTTTAGGTCAAGTCGGACATAAATTATTTCACTGAATCCGATATTGGTATTTCATGCGACTTTCAATAATTTCTTGAGTTTATTTTAATCATTGTGACACAATATATATATGTAGTTGACATCAACGACGAGGCAAGAATGGACTCTATTAAATGTGGGCTTGCATAACGACAAAAATTTATATAAATAGACGAGCTAATAAGTGCGGATTATATAATAATTTAAAGTCTCCGGGGACCACAAATTTTCCGTAGGAGCATAACTGGTAGCATGTCCTAGATGTTAATTTTTTTAAGAGAAAATAATATTTATACCAACAATTCGAAGTCGCAACCTCTGCGCCAGTTATATGCTCCTAATAATTAATAACTTCTGTGTGAATGACTGGCTAGAATCGCTCGTCGAGCGATAGCGGCAGAGCAAACTCGACAGTTTCTACCAGGAGAACATCACCAACCAGGAGGTGTTGCCAGCCTACCAGACACCCTGGGAATGAATCACGTGCTCCCGGAGTCGTTCGCCGAGCGATAGCGGCAGAGCAAACTCGACCGTTTCTACCAGGAGAACATCACACAGCAAGCGGTGTGTTTATGTAGCCTCTAATTCTCTCATTACCGATTCGCTAATTTGTTTCTAACTATCAAGCGATCATCATACACAAGGATATTTGCTTCTGGTTACTCTTGACCATGCCTGGTGTTATGATTACACTAGCAAAGAAAATAATATAATATTATGTATATATAATATATATAAATTTATACATAATTAAAATTAAAATTTCATATATTAATTAAAATAAATGACAGCGTGGTGTATTTTCAAGGTAACAATTTAGTTGAACAAAAATTTGATAATTATATTTAAACGTTTGTTAAGAAATTTATGCAGGTAATGAATTGAAATTTTTTTTATTTTTTATTTTTTTGGCAATTAGTAATATAGCAGGAATTACGATGTGATTGTTCACAATACACAAATGTCGGTCTTAATTTCTGATCACTGTCAGGATCGCCTTGGTAAATAATATATCATGTTTTTCCAGATACGATCATACACACATTATCAAGTCCTTTATTCCACATTTTTAATCAGAAGTCAGATAAGTTACGACCGAGTGTGGATTGAAATCCCACGTCTATCCTAGTCAAACATTCAAATGGGATATTACTCAAATAATACTTTATATTGTGGTTATAAACAAACTACAATCAAGATTTATTTTTGGCCTACTTTCAGAAGGAAAGAAAGGCTTATGAGATCTTTTTCCAGTCTGTGTGGAGGCGTGAGTGTTAGTGCGTGTGTTTGCCCCCCCCCCCTTTTTTTTTCTATCGAACGCGTGAACTGAATTTTACCAAACTCGATACACAGGACATCTCACTTTTATAGTTTTTGACCATGCGGAGCACTTACGTTCAAAATGACGGCCGTTTTAAAATTTAGGGGGCTATGTCATATATCGGAAACCATTTAACTTATACTAAACAAATTTTGTATTCTGACAGCGAAAGTTGTAAGCATTAAATTCAGATGTGAATATTGTTGTTGGTCTGGCAATTTTAAAGATAGCGCCACATTCAAAATTAAATTTTTATTTTAAGCTATATCTCAGAAACTACTAAACATATTTTCGGCTAATTTGGCACCTGAGTAAAAACATTCATTGGCCAGGTAAAAAAGAGTAATTAAGATTAATTACTCTTTTTTTCATAATGGCAGCTATATAAATATTTAAAAAAAAATATTATTACCATACAATTTAACCAATTTCAACCTAATTATGTACGCTAACAGTATCGACAACATCCATCACAAAAGTCAAACAACAACCACTTTTGTCAGCCATTTTCAAAGATTGAGCCACATTAAAGATTAAAGCGGTTGGGTTATATATCGAAAACTACTAAACCAATTTTCTTCCAATTTGACAAGCAAGTAAAACTATGATAGCGCAAGTAAATATAAGTAAATTAACTTTATTAGTCACTTATTTTCGAAATGGTGGTCAAACAAATATTTTAGATTTATTTGGTATAACTACCATATAGTTTAACCAATTTCAACCAAATTTAGTACGCTGACAGTATCTATTATATGCACCAAATAAGCTAAGAAAATTTTTTTTTTCGTCTACATTCTGAATGATAGTGCTATATGAATTAATTATGATTTTGTGAAGCTTCTCGGGAAACAACTGACAGATTCCTTCCAAATTCTGCAACCAAGTAGTACTTCCGCAGTTAATATGTACAAATATGTTTCAAGAATATCAGACTCTTATTTTAAAAATGGCGGCATCTAGATATTTTAGCATGGTATGCTATACCATCGAAAACATTTAATCAGCTCCAGTTTTACTTTGTATGCTGGAATTTTATATAGCAAACATCGAATGTGTCTGCATGAAGCCTCTTTTTTTCTGCATTTTTTAAGATAGTGCCACACGGATACATAAAGTTATCATGTTATATCTCGGGAAACAATTTCCCGATTCCTACTAAATATGACAAACAAGAAGTAATGCGATAGATAATGTTAGCTGATATGTTTTAGTTATGTCAGAATTTATTTTTCCAAAATGGCGGCCATTTAACACTTTTAGTTTTGCATGTTATATCGTCTAAACCATTTAATTAAATTAAAAGAAACTTTGTAAGATAGCTTTATAAATTACACCAATCGAATGTGTACTTGACAAATTGAAATTATGTGATCTCTGAAAAGCAACAGATTTCTACCAAAATTGGGAAACAATATCACTATAGCGGGCTAGGTAAACTGAAAAATTTTGAGTGGGTCAGGCAAATATTTTCAAAATGGTGGCTATATAAGCATTTTAGCTGGAGATTTTTTTATCTGCGAAACTGCAAAAACAATTTAAACTTAAATATTTAGCTGATAGTATCATGAAAGTTCTCACGCAAAGCCTCATTTTCCTGCATTTTGTAAGATAGCACCAGGTGAAATAAAATAGTTTTTATGCCGTATCTCGAGAAAAAATCAATCAATTTCTTTCAAATTTGGTGAAGAAATTGTACTGTGGTAGATTTATCACACAATAAAATTATGTGATATTAACTCAACATTGAAGCTGCTGTGGTTCCATTTAATATTTCTCTATCTACTTAGCCACTGCGACCCCATTTGATATAGTTATATCCACTAAGCCACCGAGGCCCCACTTAAAATACTCATATCCACTGAGCCACTAATGCCCCACTTGATATCGCTCTATCAACTGAGCCACTGCGGCTCCACTTAATTAACACAACATTTAAGCGAGACACTCAAAGTCAACAAAAATGATATTCCATTACCTTTATATCTCTACGCATTAATAAAAAAAACTTTTCATGGGGAAATGTAATTAAAAAATGAAATTTTAAAGTAAAAGGTAATAATTGCGTAATCTGATCTTGCTGAAATTCGATCTTAACCTGTATTTTTCCCTGAGGATTCGCTCTGCAAAATTTGAAGAACTTGTGTTGAGTTTCAAGGGACTTAGAGGTATTACAGACGGACAGACAGACATTCAGAGATCGTCTACTTATTATGATTCCGACAAAGTTATTCTGTATAAGGTGGTTTTTCAAATAGAAGAACATGATTACATTACGTATTCGGAATTTAACTGTCTACAATGCCTTAGTATTGGAAGTACTCGGTTTGGAAAACAGATTCATATCATTACAGCTTTTTACAAATGAAATTCTCTTATGTACGATACTTTTGGTTTATCTTTTTCGTTAAACTTAATGACGTATCTGATTTTATTATCCTCAAATAGTAACAGTAAAACTCCATTTGTATCAGCCCCATTAACAGCACGTAATATTTGGGCGAGAAATGTAATATTTTATAATTGCGAAAGTAATTTAAATACATAAGTGTAAACAAATTTGAAGAAAAAAAATTATTATGGTGGTTTTATAACATAACGGTAGGAAATATCTATACGTAGTTTTGGTTGGGTTAGGAATAGATAATTTGTGTTTTGGCAACGGTTCGTTATTTAAAAATCGGCGTAGTTGGTTTTCATTATGTAATTTTTAGAGGGCGGGAGAATGAAAATAATTTGACATTTGTTTACATATTCTACTCACGTACTTCTGCTTTAATAACGCGATCGTGAAAGCTTCAGAGAATTCATCAAGTTTTATTCTACACTTTTTAACAATACGTGTCACATGAGGCATGTGCGTTTATAGCCTTATTTTATCACAGTATGTGTGAATGTAGACATATATTTTCACTCCATTTAGTAGCGAAAGTCTTTCAGTAATGTCATCATGGCCTTTTATAACAGTATTTATGAAAGATAAAACAATATAACATTGGTGTATAGCTGATCTTACAAGTTCTGAGAATATTGATGTAGAACAAATTTTTTTTATTCATAAAGTAAATTTATATGATACATGAAATATAGAAATGATTTTCTCTTCCTACTGCCGGATTTTTTTCGAAACCGGTAAGGTAATGAAAATGTTTTGTTTATTCTGAACCTTTATTCTTTTTGTTCCAAAAACAATACCTCACAGGGATTCTTACAAATACTTAAGTGTAATAATATGCCTGAGTTCCCAAAGTTACTCAATGGAACTGGTTTCGTTATTTAAAACATGTTTTATTTCTTCCCGAATATGCTCTCTCCGCCTAGATAGCTATCCATATCTACTAAATATAATCATAAAACCACTGAATCTTTGTTATGTGACTGCCACTGTAATCATATTATACATTTCCTGAATTATAAACAACGATATTGCTTCCACAATTATCCATTTTACGATCGCTTCTGACATAGATAATACGTTCAAAAATATCTTTAACTATAAAACGTAATTTTTTAAAAGTTATGCATGAAACCAATCTCGATCTTCTTTGAAGATATAAATACAAACAGTTTTCGAATAAATATGCTGGATTTGTACAATGTGTATTTGGAAGTTAGTCATCGTAATCAGATTGTATTCAAATTTTCTTTATTGTTTACCATCCCAATTACAAACAAATGTTTGTAAAATGTATTCATTTTTGCCTCCACGATTTCTCACCTATTTAAGTTCCTGATTAACTTTCGTTCTTAACATAGACAAAGCTGGCGACAGTTTCTATCTAAAAGGCAAGAAGAGAGAGCGAGAGAAAGAGAAACGGGGAGAAAGAAATTCAGTGGTTTACCAATGCTATTTCTGCTACGCTGCCAACCAAAATAGCTATAACATAGAGCTGAAATACTGAGGCCGAAGAATGTCTCTTGAAGTTGAACTTAATTGGTGATTCCGTATAGTAGAAAATACAGGACTTAAAAAAAAAAAAAATTCTAACGAATAAAGTTGAACATTTCGTGCTAACAATAGCGAGTAATAATATATATTTAAATCCGGTGAATTCATTTTATCATCTATTAACCTGTACCACAAGGACAAAATTTCAACCGATTGTGGATAACTGTGACGCAATTTGCGCTTTAACTTTAATTTGAGAAAAAAATATTTTTTCAATAATACTATACATAGGCTCATAAGCTCGTATTGCTATACACATTTGTACACATGGATATGTTCACAATAATTACTCCGAAACTAAATTTCGGGCACAAAAATTATAATATATATTAAGAGAAAGTTTGTAATACTCTATGTACAGTATAAGACCAGGAATTGGTTGTATGCTTAATATTCTCCGTCATGTGGCAGAATGTAAACTCTCTGCATATATATTATGTTAATTGTCCCATTGTCACGTATAATAGACCTGACTTGTAAAAAGTTATAATGTTAATTTTCTTTTTATTGCAGAGAAATGTGGGGAAATTTTCCGTACAAATTGTGGGTATCTCAGTAGAGAAATTAACCGGGGATAAATAGTTAAATGGCACCAAGTGCTACTGAAGTGTGAACAGTTATTTTACTTGGCATCCCACGTGCCTGAAGTGACGTACGGAGTGGAAACATAAGACCAAGGATAGAAAAATTGAATCAGTGCAAGAGGATTAAAATAAGTAAAGAGTTTGTTAGAAGTAAATATGTTATAACAATATTGTTGATGCAAATTTCTAAAGAAGATTTAATGAAGGAAAGGGAAGTGTGCGATCGACGAGATGAAGTTTGTCCTAAAATATGCTATTATAATATATAAAGGCTGACAAAGAAATAAATAAGAGAACTGATAAAGGGGTGTGCTGTAGTTGGGGGTGGGGGGTGAAAGAGAGAGTGGGTGGAAAACACAGGGCGGGAAAAGAGAGACAATTTACGAAGATGACCTAAGCCATAAGCTGAAAAAGCCTTCTGTGGATGATGAAAATGACGTGTCTCATTTACCTTAATATGTTTGCACAATTGAACATTTAAGCATTTGAATTAACATTCGTGTTCTTTTGGCGAAATCACAATAAAAACGTAAATTTAAGGTTCAGTTAATAAGTATTATAATTTATAATCTTGGTAAAAATGTTTATTTTGAAATTAAAATCGTTATATACATTATGTGTACATTATATATATATATATATATATATATATATATATAATATAAATTTATTTAGAAGTGTGAAAAAAATTGCCTTTTTATTTTCTCTCAACGTTTATTTTACATTTCATTTTATTTTAGAAATCTTGACTCAGCTTACAGAACTTTAACTTGCCACACAGTAAAATACCCATTCATTTACCTTTCCTTTACCCTTGACCGATTCTCGGCAAAAAGGCTGCTTAAATTCAACTTTAATTTCTCCACTGTTATAAATCATTAAGTTAAGATCGATTGACTTTAAATTTGCTATTTATATTGTCTCGCGCACCATAAAGAAAAAAAGTCGATGAGAAAGGCCACCTGTTTTTCGCGAAAATGTTTGTGACCAAGCTATACTTTAACATCTTACACGCAAGCTTGCAAACATCATAATTGGCTATTGGCAGAGTGTCTGTGTGAGGAAACCTTTTTTACTCGACTGGGCCAGTCGGTGTATAGTTACCGCGACGCTGAACGTCCATGTTTGGGTGGCATACACTGACACGCTGCTATGAAGTGATCAGGCCTTAGCTGAACGGCCTGCCTGATCACACCTACAAACATTGAACCAGGGCACGAGTCTGATTGCAGTAATACCTCATGAAAGACAGTTGCAGAAACCCCATCCACTGGACAGTAAACGGGGCCGAAAATATTTAACAACGCGCCCGATATAGGCCAACGTAACACTGGGAACGGCATCTTTTGTCATCAGGGCAGCAGATCAAGAAACATGGAGATGGGTATGTCTGACCGTCGTTAACCGCCTCCTAGAATCAGCCTCCGGCAACATGAACAAGGTGGGGACTTTCAATTAAATTGTAATAGTAGTGGTGTGCGGTAATAACACTTAACATAATTAATTAGGATCTTGGTGTTCCATTTAAGCTCACCCGATCAACAGTCACATAAATAGTTATTGTGTATTCATTATATTCAATAAACCCCATCTTATACTGTTGAGCTCTAGCTTATCGTGATTCATTATTTAGCTACTCCCATAACTCCTTTTATGTATGAATTAGTAGAAATGCTCATTCATAACAACGCGATATTACTAGTACAAATAGTCGTGGGATGATTCCGTGAAAAATAGGTGTCCCTACACTCTAAACCTGAAACAGCGAGCATTGAGGCAAATCAGTGAAAATAGTGAAAGTCGAGCGACTGAGAATCAATGCCTGATAAATATGGTGGCTGAATTCCACTGAATTATGTATGATCCCCACTGAATGTGGGGAATTACACTCTCATAAGTCACTTGTTTCCACCTAATTTCCATGATCTGCCAGTCGGCAGTAGCTTATCAAGAGACTTTCAGTGAATGTTATTCCACTGATTGATAGAGCCCCGAGTATTTTGCGGATTGATATAGCAGCAAGCTATAGTTCACATTCCCCTGTACACTTGAGACACTATCGTTGCTTACTGGTTGCTGCGATCAAGAAAGGTCATTGTACAATACAGCACTCTTCAACGCTAACTCACACTACTGCCTCCGGCTTACTACTGGCTCATAGTTTAACGGGGCGTGTCTAAATAACTGCCGTCCAATCACAATGGAAAGAGAAAATACCAAGTGTTTGCAGTCTACCTCGCCACCGAATGAATTCGCGAAATAATCGGGGCCCCACTGATTGATATCCAGTGATTCGGGTTTAGAGTGTATCGTCTAGCTAACGTGAAGTATCCAAGTGCGTGACGGGCTCTAAGAGCCCTTAATGTAGGCGGACTCCCATATGTCGACGAAGCAGACGGAAGCGTGGAAGCGGTAGAAAACGATGAGCGGAATGGTGGCGTGCTTGAGGATGGACCAGAGGCCCTTGCCGTAGAAGTCGTAGCGTACATCGGGCATGTTGTACGACTTGAGGTCGAACGTCTCGTCGATCCACATGGCCACGTTGACGACGATCAGGAAGGTGATGAGCTCACGGCCTGGTTTCCTCTTGCGCAGCGCCTGCGAGTTGCTGCAGCGACGCAGCCCGTCGATGATGAAGGGCGTCTGCAGCACCACTTGCACGATCTGCCGGAGAATCAAAGACATTATTTGTTTCACTTCGCTTTATGGCTGTCCATCGATGTACAGCAGAAGAGCCATTTATTTCTGAAGACTGGAAGAGGCCACGTTGGTGTAGTGGTTAAACCGTTCGTCTCCCACCAAAACGAACTGAATTCGATCCCCGGATTTTCAAATGTGTGAATCGTGCCGGACGATGCCGCTGTTCGGCAGGTTTTCTCGGGAATCTTTCGTTTCACCCGCACTTGCATTACGGCACTGATCCGTACTCACCTCGCTTCACCCTCAATGGCTCTCAAGACCTCGATGTTACGAGACCCCCCCCCCCCCCCAAAACCTGAAACTAATCCTCTTGAATGTGTGGGTCTGATGACTTAATATGCACGCATATATCAATGACACTGCGAAATTGAGAGAAACATAAATATGCTAGTGTTACAGCAATTCTTACTCATTAGTGTAGAAAACAAAAATAAATTCCACTGGCAAGTGATTACAAATCTTCTAATTTAGGCAAAAATGTACACAATATAAGTTTCTGCCAACACCACTGTCGATTTCTAGGTTAGTGTATGCATACATTTTCGTACAAATGGAAAGGAGAATGAATTGTACATAGATTTTTTATTTGTAGTGTTTAGTTAACTTCGAACGAGTTGTGCGTGAATTGTGCGCATGGAAAGCTGCAGTGGTGGACATTGTAGTGCCTACCACAGTAGGAACCTCATGAGCTGATGGGCAGGAGAGTAACCGTTAATCCTTTATGGGATAAATTCAGGTTGCACCCACAATACAGAAGCGAATAAGTAAACGCTGATAGCTGCATAGAAAAAATTTAAGACATTGTGGTAATCTCAACGGCCGTCGGAAATTAATGCCTATTTCCTACACTCTTTAGTCACGTTAAAGTTTCGGCATTATGTTGCTCGGTTAGACACAAGCAGCCTAAGAAGAAACCTCCATGTTGCAGCGGCCTCAAAAACCCATTCTGTACCGACTCGGTGCTCACAAATCGAGTTATGCTGGATGTTGTGGGCCAGCTATAGACAGCTCACTCTCCTCGCCATGTGGGCGCTACCTTAGTATTGACAATCATCAAATACCCTTCCGGGAATGTAACTGTGAATGAATACGGAGTAAATACACGACTTCACGTGCGAGGATCTCTGCCGGAATAATGGTTTTGAGGAGGGTGCGATAATCATCCGCTCTACATTTCCCTTGGATAACATTGGTCAGCTGCCATGTCGTTCAGCTGCAAGTAGACTAGATGGTGTGTTGGAAAGCTGACTTGTGGTCAGCTGTCATTTTGAACTTTGCCAGCTAATCAGAAGCATTGTCGGGAAGTTGCCAGTCGTCTAGCTGAAGTGCCGGACAGCTGACATTAGGTTAGCGGTAGTTTAGTGTAATGTTGAAGTCCGTGAAACTGATGCGTTTCAGTCACCTTCTACATACTCCCGCCAAACAACAATGTTATGAATTCAAGGGGGACTCACAATGAAGAAATGACTCTATAAGGTTATTCACGGTAAAGCGAGCACTTTCTAAGGCCTTGCTAAATTTATCCTTTGAGCTGATTTTTATCTTTTTGCCACTTTTTAATAGAAACGTTGCCAAGTGACTAACAAACACTGTGTATACATTCCATTAATCTCAAAAGTTAAAATCCAAAGTTGCAATAAAACAGATTTGTTAATGTTTAATGCCTGTTGGGAGTGCCTTAAAAAGTGCTCACTCTACCGTGAAAATCTTATAGAGTGTTAACAGAAAGAAAAGGAGGGTGGGAAGCATTGGCTCTCGGCAACGTTGGCCACCTTAAGACCTAAGGTGTATCAACTAGGGCTGGAATCTGTATCGCAGTAGTCAGAGGTATCGGTCCATATTTTCGCACTTGGGGAACGTGGTTGACGTGCAGTTGGTTAGCGGTGGGTTTTCTCAGCGTGCTCCCGTTACTCCAGCAATTGTATTTCTTCGTAGCGCCAACTTCACCTCATTGAAAGTCTCGTCTCTGAGCGCTACTCCAACCTCATAGCTAGGGACCTGCAAAATTCGCGTAATTATTTGGCAACATGTTAAACGTCACAGTATTGCACATACTCTATTGGTCGCCGCCTTGATGTGAAGTCATTACCTTTCTGACTGAACTAAACGTGATTGGGGCACACAATTGTGAAGTGTTCATTTATTGGCTCAGGGTTAAGTGGGGCGTGTCAAATAAAGTACGGTAAAAAATACGAATTTAGCAGATCTCTACTCATAGCTCAGCTAGAGCTCAGTACACCTACTTACGGTGAAGAACATGGCGGCGATTTTGACCGGCTCGCCGAAGAGGATGGCGGGCACGAGGCTGGTGATGACGTATAGGATGAAGGCAGGCATGCAGATGAGCAGCAGCAGGTCATCCAGCATGGACACAGGGTGGTGGTTCACGTCCAGCTTGCGGAAGTAGACAAAGTACGTCCACACAGCAGCCACCGTCAGTGTGCCCAGCAGTGTCAGCTCCACCGCGTTGCTCACGATCAGCCCCATTTGATGATGTTGCTGTGGCAACCACAACATACAACACATCTAAACCTAAAACCTGAACAGCTTATGTATCACATAAAAATGAAGAAAAGCGCCTGTATTCCACTCAAAGCCCAACGATGAATTATAATATAAACGTACGAAAGCTTTACAACAACATTGATTTAATCCATGCACTGTAAGTGTAGTAGCGATAGTAACCATTGAAGCAACAATGGTTGTTGTGGTAGTGGTTGTTGTGGTAGTATTGGTCGTACTGGTAGGATTAATCTTAGTGGAAGTATTGATCATAGTGGTAGTATTGGTCGTAGTTGAAACATTCGTACGTATTGGTAGTAGTGATCGTAGGGTAGTAGTGGTCATTGTAGTGGTAGAAGTGGTCATAGTTGTAATAGGGGTCGTAATGGTACAAGTGGTAATGGTGGTGATGGTGGTCGTAGTGTTGTCGGTGGTGGTAGTGAATGGCAGTAGGGTAATAGTAAATTGGTGGTAGTAATTGTAGTATTGGTACTAATTATATTAGTGGCAGAGTAACAGTAGTGGTGTTGATAGTAGTAGTATTGGAAGTAGTGGTGATATTGAAAATAGCAATGTTAGTGGAATTAATAGTGATAACGTAGATAGTAATAGTGGTTTTAGTGGGAGTATGTTGTTATAATGGTATACAAGCCTATATGATAGTATATGTGGCAGTGTGAATAATTGGCCCTGATTACTATTAACATTTTACACTTGAAAAACTCACTGCAACGAAATTACTGAATGCTGCTCGCGATCACAGACAAATATATTCTAACAGCTTACCAGTGTCGCACACATGCTATGCCGCAAGACTCATTAAAGACTGTTCATGACAAAGTGAACACTTTTGAAATCAACCTTAGAAAAAAAATCACTGCCCCTGCCTAGATACATTTTAACGTACGCAATGAGTGACATGTGCCCAGTAAAATGGGTAACGTTGGAGGGGAAAGTAATCCCATATACTAACGTCGAACAAAAATTGTTAGGTAATCATTTGTGATAACGTAAATACTTTCTCGCTTTCTGTTTTTTTTGTGCACGGAAATGTAAAAATAAGCATAATTGTAGAATACTTACTTTTCTCATAATTTGACAGTTTCACTTAACTGACCCAAGAATAAAGTATGAGGCCCATAGCAATGTTAATTTTACATAAGGCGGAAGAACACACAATGCGTATACAAGAGTGCTCATTTTACCGTGGACAAATAATACCGCAACTACTGTTCTCTAAATCCACACGCATAACTTAGTGTGTGTGTAAATATAGTGAATGGCTTTATGTATAAATAGCCATGACATGTTCTGTCCTCGTTTCCGAATGCAGGTATTCATAAGCGATGGCTGGTAAGAGAAAGGGGGAACGGGTAAATGGAGCTCCTCACCTGTCGTAGGCGATGTGGACGAAGATGATGTTGACGAGGACGACCATGAGCAGCAGCATGCCGGTCAGGAGTCCCTTGTACGAGGAACGGCAGTCGGCGGATATGAGCAGGTGGCTGGAGATGACGCCGGAGCTGATGGGCGCCCGGCTCGAGTCCGTCATCATGCTCTCGGCGTCCGAGTCCTTGCCGCCTCCGTGCTCATCCTCAGCGCAGATGTTCTGCCACACCACGTACAGGATTCCCGCTGTAGCACGTCACACACGCACTGCAGTTAGGTAAAGTCTGTTCACGATAAAGTGAGCACATTAGAAATTAACCTTATAAAAAAGTCACTGCCTCTGCATACATAAATTTTAATTGCCGCACTGAGTAACATCTGCCCAGAAAAGTTGGCAACGATTGATGGAAAGTATCTCCATATCTTAACGTCGAATAAAAAGGATTAGACAACTATATGTGATAACTTAAAATTATTCATTTCACTTTCTGTTTTTTTTAATGCAACCAGTGTAAAAATGAACCGATTTGTAAAGTAATTATTTTCTTAATAATTCCACCAATTTATTTGACCGGCGCATGAATAAAGAGATGTAGTCCATGGCAAAATTAATTTTACATATGGCGGAAGAATACACAACGTGTATGCAAGTAAATCTTAAGCACGGATTTCAATAGTGCTCAGTTTATTGCGGACAGCCTATATAAATGTTTAGAAACTGAAATTAAATACCAGAATTTTTTTTTGCCCGTTAATTCACCGTAGCCATATCTTTGACACATTGCGTATGCGTAATACTTATGACAGGAACTTTACATAGCTAGCTACCATTGCCCAGTATTTTGAATTTCTTCCTTGGGCCGATCTGATATCAGGAGTTTTATGCACCCCTTTTGACGTGAACTGTCAATGCTTACATAACTAGAATGGATCTCGTTGTTCACTAGTCGTAAGAAAAATACTGAAGGCAAGTACATTACATACAAAAAACCATTATTGTAACACTTGAACTCAGAAATTAATGTGTGATCGAAATGGTTTTATTGGTTTTCTTTGATTAATTCAACATGCTTGACCAAAATTATGATCAAACAGTACCCTGCCCACGTGTCACGTGGATCGTAAGTCTAGACCTGCACAGCAACAATGAGAAGATGATTCCCTGACCCCCTGCCCTTTGTTCTACGTTTGCTGGAATGCTTTCATGAAACGTTGTAAAAGCACACCTATTTTGTATAGAAGACTCCGATTTCATCTTTTCGGCACGCTTTTGTGTGTATGAATTTTTTTAAAATAATTTTTTTTTTTTTAAATATATATTCCACCTTTTAGAACGATGCTTTGGCATATCTGATGGTTGTAATATACAGTATGGTCCGCCTAACGTGGACAATCCCAAAATTTCCAGAATGGTTCAGATCGCGAAATGCGGTTTCCGCCAAATGAAATTATGTACGGGGGCAAGCAATTTGCCGTAAGGTGACCATTCGTAACACCAATATGGACAGAAATAGTTCAATCACATTTGATTTTTCACCTGGAAACATACATTCATTTCAATGGTATCTGAAAGTACGCGAAAAGATGAATTAAGTGATATAGCATATGCAATGGAAAAAAACACAGAAACGCCAAGAAATAATGTGCAAATATTATTAAGTTAAGTTGGCCGGTAGAATGGGGCAGGGGACCAGTACTCACAGCTGTACGCAAATAGCATGCGCCGTGACCCATCCTGGCAGGATTGCTTGCTTATAAAGGCAGTTCATGACAAAGTGAGCACTTTTGATATCAACCTTAGAGAAAAATCACTTTCCCTGCCTGCATATATTTTAACGGGCGCCCTGAGTGGCATGCGCCCCGTAAAGTTGGTAACGGTGGATTAGAAGTAGTTCCGTATCTTAACGTTGAATAAAAAGGGTTAGGTAACCATATGTCATGACTTAAATTATTTCGTTCGCTTTCTGTTTATTTTTTAATACATCATAAGTGTAAAAGTAAGCAAATTTGTTCAATGTCTACTTCTTTAATAATTTCACAGTTTCGCTTGACTGACGCATGAGTAAAGTGATGAGGCCCATGACAATGTTAATCTTTCATAAGACGGTAGAATACATAACGTGTATACAAGTAGATACAAAATAGGGTTTTTGAAAGTGCTCATTTTACCGTGAACAGCCCATAGTGGCATAGTGCTTACCTTAATGGGGAAAGGACAAAAGAGAACACCGTAGCGGAGAGAAGACGGGAAATGTAAGTTCAAGTCTGATATCAGTAGATTACACTGTATTCAGATACCAATGAAATTCTGCAGATTTGTTTCATAGTCATAACTGCACTGAGTAACTACTGCATACATATGCTTAACAAACAATAGAACAAACTAACCTAAGGAGAAATCCAATCGCATCAGTATGCATAGTTCAAGAGAGCACAGTTGAGATTAAAACGGCTTCACATTAAATATTTTCATAGCATGTGCTCGATGTGTTTACCATCGACAGCAATACACGTATGTGAACTCACATGTTGCGAGCGACGAGCGGCCTGAAGTGTTTCTCCTCGTAATGCCTCTGCAAGATGCCACAATGCGTTCCTGAATGTCTTCTGGCGTCATAGTAACCGTGTTGTACACATTATCTTTCAGTGTTCCTCACAGGGAAAAAAAATCTAGATGTGTGAGGTCGGGTGAGCGAGCTGGCCATCTTGCAACATCACCACGCTCTAACTTACAGTTTGGTAACGTTTTATTTAACACTTGCATCCTCACAAAAGCCAAATGTGAGGTACAACCATCATGCTGAAACCACATGTCATGACGTATGTCGAGTGGTATGTCTTCCAGAAGTGCCGACAAGGTATCTCTGAACCAATGGGCGTGCGTATAGTCGGAAATTTTTCTTTGAATTAAGTATGGGCCTGTGAGGTGGTCTCCATTGAGTCTACACCACACGTTCACTTTCCACTGTCACTGGTGTTCCACGCGCTGGACCCAAGCGAATCCTCGGTCGCCCAGTAGTGAAAATTTTGTAAATTTACGCGCCCATGGTTTGTGAAGGACGCTTCATCAGTAAATAGTATGTTCTTCAGAAAATTACTGACATCATTACAGATATCATAACAAACCTACAAACTGAACATACTGCTGTAAATCAGATGATGTATAACCACGTGACGCGGATGGAATTTGCTTTGGGGCAGTTATCGTAACACTTTTCGTTTACTTATTTCTACGAACCTGGAAAGTTCTCGCGTACCCATGTGGCGGTTTGCGTCGACACGTGCCAACACATCGTGTTGATGCGAGTCTTCTGTAGCAGTCTTTCGTAGCACTGGTGTTGTAGAATCCCAATCAACCCGTGACAAGAGACGTATGCAATTTCTTCGTACCGTTTGCCATGAGATGAGCATTCGGTTAGTAGACCTTACGCCATACATTTTGATGGCTTGCTTTGAATTTCTGCCACACTCACCGTAAATAAGTAGTTGGTACAGTTATTTTCTCATTCGTGAACTTAATTGCGTACGTTCAGCGACACGTCGCAATACCGCTTACCATAACAGATTACGGGGACTGGTTCTGCACTGCTATAAGGAATTGATCCCGCCAGGGTGTGTCACGGCGCGCGTTGTGAGTACAGGTCCCCTGCCCCATGCTACCGGCCCACCTTACTTAATCATAATTGCAGATTATTTCTGGGGGTTTATGTGCTACTTTCCACTGCATATGCTATATCACTGAATTCCTCATTTCGCGTACTTTCAGATGCCATTGAAATGAATGTATGTTTCCAGGAGAATAATCAAACGTGATAAAACTATTTCTACCCATATGTGTGTTACAAATAGTCACTTTGCGGCAAATTACTTGCCGTCGTACCCCAATTACGTAGTTTCATTAAGCAAAAACAGAATTTCGCGATCTGCAACCATTCCCGAAATTTTGGGGTTGGCCACGTTAGGCGGTCCATTCTGTATACTTTCAGCTTTCCAAGTTTGAGCGAAATTTGTCAAATGGTTGCGGGAGATATAGCAAATAAACATAAGATGTTTATACGGCCATCATTTTGAAAAGAAATACATTATCCATTTAAGTCTCAAATATTATCGTAACCTACGATAACATTATTTACTTGCCACATTTTGCAATCATTGATTACGTAGTTTCCGAGATATAATCTAAAAACTTTTTTTGTTACATTGTGCTATCTTCCAAAATAGCGGTACAATAACAATAACCTTCACTAAATTCAATAGTTACATGATGTACTGTTAATACACACCATTGGTTTAAATCTTCTGACACTTAGTAATTAATTATCGCCCAATATCGCTTGTGCCGGCTGTTTATTAATTATTTGAAAATATTATGAAGAATGGTGTAATAATTTTGAATCATGTAATTTATTATTGTTTGTTCGATTTAGGTAGTGCCTTTATACAATTTACGCTGTAAAAAATTGATGTAGGCTATTCACGGTAAAGTGAGCACTTTTGAAAGCCCTCTCATTTGGAATAATAGCCAATAGATATATTTTATTTTAACTTTATACATTAACTTCTGTGTGTTGTGGAGTATACACAATGTGTTTATTACTTACATAGCAATATTTATCTAAAAAGGTTGGTAAAGACTTAAATATTGCTGAAAGGGGAAACTAACTAGGGCCTCAAAATTGCTCACTTTACCGTAAACAACCTATAGTTTTCTAAATATTATCAAAGCTTTTCAGAATAAAAAATAACGAAATGTGTGCTAATAGATTAAAGGAAAATTTTTGAATTGGTTCCCCGAAAATTAATATTAACGTGTAAAAAGAAAAGAACTATCCTTCCTTGAGTGATATGTTTGTGACAGGTTACAATTTTTTACTGTTTAACTAGAGATAACGTTTTATAAAATTCACATCTGAAGTGTCCAAGGCCATTCTTGTTCATTGTTCCTATCAGTAATCTTTCCAGCTTTATTCCCAAAAAATGAATCTTCTACGCCGATGATATAACGATTGTTAACTTCGAACAAGTTCATAAAGTTAAAAGATGTTATAAAAATTTACATTCATGGAAGTGCTGATCTTTAGTTTAAAGCTAATTTGGTTGTTGTGAATTAAAATAAAACCGAAGAGATTATTTTTAGTTCATGTAATTCAGAATGGAAGAATGTAAAACTGTAGGGTAACAAACTTCACTGTAAATCTAACTGGATAGCCACACAAAACCCGTATAGCATGTATTTAATCTGCTTTAAAATACTTAAAACATTTTTTTTTTTCATAAATAACTTCGCCTTTTGTATGGTGTGATATGGTGACATTTAGCTGGCGTACAGTAGGTATTTAAATGGTAATAAAAGGCTATAGGATGTAATAAAAGTGTTGTGTAAAAGCAGGTACAGAACATATCTCGCTCTGCAGAGTTAAACGTATTGACATTATCCTGTATTTTTACCTCGCAGTACCTTAATCATATAAAATAACTTTTGATTTATTTTAATTTACGCCATAACTGTAATGATCATAAAACAAGAATGAAATGTTCATTGTACGAGGTGTTTTTAAACTACGTGTCGAAATTCAAACAACGTCATCAATGGGCTAACATAAACATGAAATCCTCGTAGCGAAACGTTCGGAGAGTTCATGTTTTATTTTTTAAATTGAAATTGAAATCACCAAAACAACTCCGTGAGTCCACAGCTGTACGTACCTGCGTGCACAACATGTTGCATACAACGTATGCGAGCGAAACTAACACATAAGGTGTCGATCGCCTGTATATAGACCACAATGAACCCAATTTTGATACTTCATCGCCAACACTGCTGTTCGTGTTTAGCTGGAAATAAATTGCAATCACTTCTGGCAGCCTTTAATACTCAGTTGCTGTTCTCCCATTATTAATGTAGTTGAACACACGCGTACTAACAAGCAACCACTATCGGCGCCCACGTACCTTTAGTTTATGGTGTCTTATGTGCAAGTACTCTCCGTATGTCATGCCATATCCGTCCGCCTTCGTGATATGCAACTTCTTTAGCATACAAATTTATGAAGTTGCGGAATTCCGGCGCTGTTTGGCCAACTACAATTTCATTTCATTAAAAGACATTTGATGATTTTCCCGAACATTTTACTACTAGGATGTCTTGTTTATATTAGCATAGGTACAATGGTTTGAATTATGACATGTAATTGAAAACATCTTGTATAATCCGTACGTTAGACTTTAGCAAAATGCAATAGAACTGTAAGTACATTGGTAGTAAGTCTTTTAAATAAATTGCAATTGAACTATAGAATTTTTTATGTGGGGACTTCAATAGTGTTATGGAAAATTGCTTAAGAGGAAATAGTTTTATATTAATGAAAAGTGGGATTTAGCTTACATGGATGATCTAATTTCTTTGAAGGTTTGTTACGCCATTTGTGTACAAAGTCATTTTTAATTAACAAAACTGGTATTATTAAATATTATTGATATTTTCCCCAACTAACAATTTTAAGTGGCTCTGTTTTCTGTTGCGTGGTTATAATTATAGCAGTAATTGTACTAATTACTGTTGCTCCCCGACAAATTTACAGCTGGTAAATTTTGAATGAAATTAACGTTTATCTTTTTTGAATTGTTATGGTATGTTTGTAACAGTATTTCATATAAAAATTTTGTATTTTGATATTTTCTATAAATATTTGTACTGTACCAGTTGTTTATGGAAAATAATCGATGATGAATAAAAACAATGCAGCAAGCTTCGGTAAGATATCTTTTTCCACTATTCCGTGTCAACTGCTTCAAGCAGAAGTACTAATTAGTTATAGGCTATTCACAGTAAAGTGAGCACTTTTTAAAGCTCTCTCATTTGAAATAACATTCCATAAATGTATGTTATTGTAGCCTTAAACTTGACTTTCGACTCCGGTGAAATATAAATACTGTATTAAATACTTACGTGGTAATACTTGTGCTTAAGGATAAAAAAAATCTCTGATGGGAAAAAAAATAACTAGGGCCTCAAAAGTGCTCATTTTACCGTGAACGACGTATACCAGAGTGTAACTGTCAGCAGTGAGTGGCAACACGCGGTACCATGTGTATAGGCTGTTCACGGTAAAGTGAGCACTTTTTAAGGTCATTCTAAATTTTTCCTTTTATCTAAATTCCATCTTCCTTCTGCTTTTCAATATAAACATTGCAATTTGACCAATAAACACAGCGAATGTATTTCACAACCCTAAAAATTTAATGCCTGAGGCTGCAATAAAATATATTTATAACTGGTTAGTGCCTGTTGGGAGAGACTTAAAAAAAGTGCTCATTTTACCGTGGCAGCCTACATCAGCAGATATCAGTGTGAATCTGTTTGACCTACTGAAGCAGAAAGTTACAACACTTGTCCGGAACGAATTTTTTCAATTCCGGAGATTTACACCAGCCCCTGCATTAAAAAATCCCGACCTTACGTGCAGCTGGCTCACATTTATCGTTCCATGTCTTACACCGTTTGTGGTTTGGCCAGAGTGTACTCATAACTTAAATAATAACTGTATTAAAAATTAGTATCAAGAATAGTCCTCAGTTTTTAGCTGTTCATAGAGTGCTGTCCAAATGTTGGTATTTTAAGTACGAGCATGCTCCGCCTAGATTATAAACCAACCATGCGTATTGCCCCATGTTCGTAGATGCTATTTACGAACAAATAAGCGGCAGACGAGAACTAAATACGCTGTACTGACAAAATACGATTCGCCATGTACTGAACAGCTGGTCGAATGTATTATACCTGGTTCCCACAACTACATCACTATGATCGTGTATTCCTGAAATCAAGATAGATAACTCCGTGCCGAATATGATTAAGCGTTTTCGTTGATTTTCTTACTTTTAAAGTGTTGGTAACCGACGTAATCGCGCTACTGTATTACAAAATTGTAACTAAAATCTGCAACTTCCTATGCTGCGGTTGGAAGAAAAAAAATCAGAGTCTGCATTTCTTCAATAAACTTTAATAGAAGAATAGTCCTCATTTCCTTTCGACGAAAAGGTCTTGGTACTTTTTAGGTCAAGTCGGACATAAATTATTTCACTGATTCCGATATCGGTATTTGATGCGACTTTCAATAATTTCTCGAGTTTATTTTATGAATTGTGACACAATATATATGTAGTTGACATCAACGACGAGGCAAGAATGGACTCTATTAAATGTGGGCTTGCGTAACGACAAAGATTTATATAAATAGACGAGCTAAAAAGTGCGGATTATATAATAAATTAAAGTCTCCGGGGACCACAAATTTTCCGTAGGAGCATAACTGGTAGCATGTCCTAGATGTTAATTTTTTTAAGAGAAAATAATATTTTCAGCAGTAAGTCGAAGTCGCAACCTCTGCGCTAGTTATATGCTCCTAATAATAAATACTCCTGTGTGAATGACTAGCTAGAAGAATCGCTCGTCGAGCGATAGCGGCAGAGCAAACTCGATTGTTTCTACCAGGAGAACATCACACAGCGAGCGGTGTGTTTATGTAGCCTCTAATTCTCTCATTCCCGAATCGCTAATTTGTTTCTAACTATCAAGCGATCATCATACACAAGGAGATTTGCTTCTGGTTACTATTGACCATGCCTGGTGTTATGATTACACTAGCAAAGAAATAATATAATATTATGAATATTTAATATATATAAATTTATACATAATAAAAATCAAAATTTCATATATAGTATAAAATAAATGACTGCGTGGTAGATTTTCAAGCTAACAATATAGTTGAACAAAAATTTGATAATTATATTTAAAAGATTGTTAAAAAATTTATGCATGTAATGAATTGATTTTTTTTTTTTTTTTGTTTTTTCGCAATAAGTAATATAGCAGGAATTACGATGTGATTGTTCACAATACACAAATGTCGGTCTTAATTTCTGATCACTGTCAGGATCGCCTTGGTAAATAATATATAATGTTTTTCCAGATACGATCATACACACATTATCAAATCTTTATTCCACATTTTTAATCAGAAGTTAGATAAGTTACGACCGAGTGTGGATTGAAATCCCACGTCTATCCTAGTCAAACATTCAAATGGGATATTACTCAAATAATACTTTATATTGTGGTTATAAACAATCTACAATCAAGATTTATTTTTGGCCTACTTTCAGAAGGAAAGAGAGGCTTATGAGATCTTTTTCCAGTCTGCGTGTGTAGGCGTGAGTGTCAGTGCGTGTGTTTGATCCCCCCCCCCCTTTTTTTTTCTATCGAACGCGTGAACTGAATTTTACCAAACTCGATACACAGGACATCTCACTTTTATAGTTTTTGACCATGCGGAGCACTTACTTTCAAAATGACGGCCGTTTTAAAATTTAGGGGGATATATCATATATCGGAAACCATTTAACCGATTCTAAACAAATTTTGTATTCTGACAGCGAAAGTTGTAAGCATTAAATTCAGATGTGAATATTGTTGTTGGTCTGCCATTTTTAAAGATAGCACCACATTCAAAATTAAATTTTTATTTTAAGCTATATCACAGCAACTGCTAAACATATTTTCGCCTAATTTGGCACCTGAGTAAAAACATTCATTGGCCAGGTAAAAAAGGGTAATTAAGATTAATTTATCTTTTTTCATAATAGCAGCGATATAAACATTTTAAAAAAAATATTATTACCATACAATTTAACCAATTTCAACCTAATTTTGTACGCTAACAGTATTTACAACATCCATCACATAAGCTAAACAACAACCACTTTTGTCAGTCTTTTTCAAAGATTGAGCAACATGAAAAATTAAAGGGGTTAGGGTTTATCGAAAACTACTAAACCAATTTTCTTCAAATTTAATAAGCAAGTAAAACTATGATAGCGCAAGTAAATATAAGTAAATTAACTTTATTAGTCACTTATTTTCGAAATGGTGGTCAAACAAATATTTTAGATTTATTTGGTATAACTACCATATAGTTTAACCAATTTCAACCAAATTTAGTACGCTGACAGTATCTATTATATGCACCAAATAAGCTAAGAAAAAATTTTTTTTCGTCTACATTTTGAAAGATAGTGCTATATGAATTAATTAAGATTTTGTGTAGCTTCTCGGGAAACAACTGACAGATTCCTTCCAAATTCGGCAACCAAGTAGTACTTCCGCAGTTAATATGTACAAATATGTTTCAAGAATATCAGACTCTTATTTTAAAAATGGCGGCATCTAGATATTTTAGCATGGTATGCTATACCATCGAAAACCTTTAAACAGCTCCAGTTTTACTTTGTATGCTGGAAATTTATATAGCAAACATCGAATGTGTCTGCATGAAGCCTCTTTTTTCCTGCATTTTTTAAGATAGTGCCACACGGATACATAAAGTTTTCATGTTATATCTCGGGAAACAATTGCCCGATTCCTACCAAATATGAAAAACAAGAAGTAATGCGATAGATAATGTTAGCTGATATGTTTTAGGTATGTCAGACACTATTTTTCCAAAATGGCGGCAATATAACTCTTTTAGTTTTGTATGTTATATCGTCTAAACAATTTAATTAAATTCAAAGAAACTTTGTAAGATAGCTTTTTAATTACACCAATCGAATGTGTGCTTGACAAATTGAAATTATGTGATCTCTGAAAAGCAACCGATTTCTACCAAATTGATAAATTTTGAGTGGGTCAGACAAATATTTTCAAAATGGTGGCTATATAAGCATTTTAGCTCCGAATTTTTTTTATCTACAAAACTGCAAAACAAATTAAACGAAAATTATTTAGCTGATAGTACCATGAAAGTTCTCATGCAAAACCTCATTTTGCTGCCATTTTGTAAGATAGCACCAGGTGAAATAAAATAGTTTTTATGCCGTATCTCGGGAAAAAATAATCAATTTCTTTCAAATTTGGCGAAGAATTTGTACTGTGGTAGGCTATATTAATTCCTAAATTATAAGTATGTAAGTCTCTTATTTTATGAATATCGCTTATACAATCATTTTGCTTAGTGTGCTGTATCTACCAAAGTATGAAACAGATTTAAATTTAACTTTTTTTATTTTATCTACGACCATAGTCTAATGTACTGTTATAAAACTTTTTACCCTCTATTTTGAAGATCGCCACATTATAAATTGAGGCTTATATATATATATATATATATATATATATATATATATTATATATATATATATATATGTTTGTGTGTGTGTGCACGCGCGCGTTGATGTGTGAATGTTTCTTTGTTTGTCACGTATGCGTTCATATGCCATTCATTCGATTGCGATGTAACTTTGGTAAGTTGTGCGCACGCCCGCGAAGGTTTCTGAGTTGGTAAAACCATTTTACAATAGGTGGCTCGCGAGTCGTTTCAATAAATGAGTGTATCTATGTATATATACCATCCACCCGATTGCGATTAGTACAGCCATTTTATAATAGGTGGTGCGTAAGTCGTTTCAACCAATGAGTTTATTCTAGCTATTGTCTTACAAAAGACAGATGATGAATAAAGATGACGTACTTAATCAAATTGTAACAATTTGTTCCGTTTCAAATCTACAATCTACGGAACAGATCAGGGATTTGATTATTGATTGACATTTAATCGAAACAAACATTGTTTAATATTACTTTTATAAACAAGACTAATTACTAATTTATATCTTCATGTTACATTTAACTGTACTATAGTTTGAATACAGTTGATTTTGAGCAGACAAAATATTTTTTATTTGTCCATTATTTCATACTTTACCTAATCTACTAAGCGCATTATATATAATTTCTAGGTACATTGCCTTGACGAACCCGGTATTTATAGAATAATAAATGTATTTACTATATTACTATATTTCATATAGTTGACCGGCAGTTCGTGTTTGACATAATAAGTGGTGTTGATTGTGAATTTGTAATTGTCATCAGAAACCATTTCTTTCGCTGTCAAATCAAATATTCCACCCAAACGAAAAGCGATTGGTCGATCTACACCTCAAGCAAAAAGTAAAAAGGCATCACGAGTTCAGAAACCGACGAGCAAAGGGAATTAATGTACTGTTGCCACGCATCCCAATGATTCCGACAGATATGCCATTCGAGTTAAAAACGTCTGCAGTTTCCGGTCCGGCTCGCACTTGCAATGACCATCAACAAGGCACAGGGACAATCGCTACAAGTGTGTGGAATACATTTGGAAAATCCACGCTTCTCACATGGACAGCTGTATGTGGCCTGCTCACGCGTCGGAAAACCTTCTGACTTATTCGTGTACGCACCTGACGGAGAAACAAAAAAATATTGTGTATCCAAAAGCACTTAAATAAACAGATTTGAAACACAAACACTTTCCTTCTTTGGCATTGCAGCGCATGCGGGTACTCGCTAGTGCATGATAAATTAAAAAAAAAACGATGTGGTATAACGTTACTTATAGCAATATTCAACGTATGCGAAATCCCGTATTACTAAATTTCTCTCATAAAGGGAGAGAAAGGGCTATCTCTCAAAACTACAAAGGGTTTTTTCAGTCTATACAGTTGATTCACGGTTGTATGTAAGCAGACTAAGATGTGCTCTGCTAGCCACCTCGTTATATGATGACTAGGTGACCAGCCCGTGACCTTTTTTGTATTGTCACGGGGCTAGAATAGTTATCATGTTAAAAAATCTTGTTATCATACAATTACTGAAAAAAATATTGCTTAGATATAAGTAGGTTATAATAAAATTATGTGAAATTAACTCAACATTGAAGCGGCTGTGGTTCCATTTAATATTTCTCTATCCACTTAGCCACTGCGGCCACTTAGTTATCCACTAAGCACGGGGCCCCACTTAAAATAGTCATATCCACTAAGCCACTAAGGCCCCACTTGTAATCGCTCTATCCACTGAGCCACTGCGGCTCCACTTAATTAACACAACATTTAAGCGAGACACTCAAAGTCAACAAAAATGATATTCCATTACCTTTATATCTCTACGCATTAATAAAAAAACTTTCATGGGGAAATGTAATTTAAAAATGAATTTTTAGGATAAAAGGTAATAATTGCGTAATCTGATCTTGCTGAAATTCGATCTTAACCTGTATTTTACCCTGAGGATTTGCTCTGCAAAATTTGAAGAACTTTGTTGATTTCAAGGGACTTAGAGGTATTACAGACGGACAGACAGAGATCGTCTACTTATTATGATTCCGACAAAGTTATTCTGTATAAGTGTTGTTTTTACAAATAGAAGAACATGATTACATTACGTATTCGGAATTTAACTGTCTACAATGCCTTCGAATTTGAAGTACTCGGTTTGGAAAACAGATTCATATCATTACAGAATTTTACAAACGAAATTCTCTTATGGACGATACTTTTGGTTTATCTTTTTCGTTAAACTTAATGACGTATCTGATTTTATTATCCTCAAATAGTAACAGTAAAACTCCATTTGTATCAGACCCATTAACAGCACGTAATATTTGGTCGAGAAATGTAATATTTTATAATTGCGAAAGTAATTTAAATACATAAGTGTATACAAATTTGAAGAAAAAAAATTATTATGGTGGTTTTATAACATTAACGGTAGGAAATATCTATACGTAGTTTTGGTTGGGTTAGGAATAGATAATTTGTGTTTTGGCAAAGGTTTCTATTTAAAAATCAGCGTAGTTGGATTTCATTACGTAATTTTTAGAGGGCGGGAGAATGAAAATAATTTGACATTTGTTTACATATTCTACTCACGTACTTCTCTTAATGACGCGATCGTGAAAGGCTTCCGAGAATTCATCAAGTTTTATTCTAGACTTTGTAACATACGTGTCACATGAGGCATGTGCGTTTATAGCCTTATTTTATCATAGTATGTGTGAATGTAGACATATATTTTCACTCCTTTAGTAGGAAAGTCTTTCAGTAATGTCATCATAGCCTTTTATAACAGTATTTATTGAAAGATAAAACAATATAACATTGTGTATAGCTGATCTTACAAGTTCTGAGAAAATTGTGTAGAAACAAATTTTTTTATTCATATAGTAAGTTTATAGATACATGAAATATAGAAATGATTTTCTCCTCCTACTCCCGGATTTTTTTCGAAACCGGTAAGGTAATGAAAATGTTTTGTTTATTCTGAACCTTTATTCTTTTTGTTCCAAAAACAATTCCTCACAGGGATTCTTAAAATACAAAAAAGTGAAATAATTTGCCTGAGTTCCCAAAGTTACTCAATGGAACTGGTTTCGTTATTTAAAACATGTTTTATATTTCTTCCCGAATATGCTCTCTCCGCCTAGATAGCTATCCATATCTACTAATATAATCATAAAACCACTGAATCTTTGTTATGTGACTGCCACTGTAATCATATTATACATTTCCTGAATTATAAACAACGATATTGCTTGCACAATTATCCATTTTACGATCGTTCTGACATAGATAAAACATTCAAAAATATCTTTAACTATAAAACGTAATTTTTTAAAAGTTATGCATGAAACCAATCTCGATCTTCTTTGAAGATATAAATACAAACAGTTTTCGAATAAATATGCTGGCTTTGTACAATGTGTATTTGGAAGTTAGTCGTCGTAATCAGATTGTATTCAAATTTTCTTCATTGTTTACCATCCCAATTACAAACAAATGTTTGTAAAATGTATTCATTTTTGCCTCCACGATTTCTCACCTATTTAAGTTCCTGATTAACTTTCGTTCTTAACATAGACAAAGCTGGCGACAGTTTCTATGTAAAAGGCAAGAAGAGAGAGCGAGAGAAAGAGAAACGGGGAGAAAGAATTTCAGTGGTTTACCAATGCTATTTCTGCTACGCTGCCAACCAAAGTAGCTATAACATAGAGCTGAAATACTGAGGCCGAAGAATGTCTCTTGAAGTTGAACTTAATTGGTGATTCCGTATAGTAGAAAATACAGGACTTAAAAAAAAAAAAATCTAACGAATAAAATTGAACATTTCGTGCAAACAATAGCGAGTAATGATACATATTTAAATCCGGTGAGTTCTCTTTTCCATCTATTAACCTGTACCACAAGCACAAAATTTCAACTGATTGTGGATAACTGTGACGCAATTTGCGCTTTAACTTTAATTAGGGAAAAAAATATTTATTCAATAATACTATACATAGGCTCATAAACTCGTATTGCTATACACATTTGTACACATGGGTATGTTCACAATAATTACTCCGAAACGAAATTTCGGGAAAAAAATTATCAAATACATTAAGAGAAAGTTTGTAATACT
Source organism: Dryococelus australis (assembly GCA_029891345.1). NCBI lineage: Eukaryota > Metazoa > Arthropoda > Insecta > Phasmatodea > Phasmatidae > Dryococelus > Dryococelus australis. Next base: position 48,147,340 of record CM057003.1, read on the forward strand.
CTATGTACAGTATAAGACCAGGAATTGGTTGTATGCTTAATATTCTCCGTCATGTGGCAGAATGTAAACTCTCTGCATATATATTATGTTAATTGTCCCATTGTCAAGTATAATAGACGTGACATGTAAAAAGTTATAAATGTTAATGTTCTTTTATTGCAGAGAAATGTGGGGAAATTATCCGTACAAATTGTGGGTATCTCAGTAGAGAAATATAACCGGGGATAAATTATTAAATGGCACCAAGTGCTACTGAAGTGTGAACAGTTATTTTACTTGGCATCCCACGTGCCTGAAGTGACGTACGGAGTGGAAACATAAGACCAAGGATAGAAAAACTGAATCAGTGCAAGAGGAATAAAATAAGTAAAGAGCTTGTTAGAAATAAATATGTTATGACAATAGGGTTGGTGCAAATTTCTAAAGAAGATTTAATGAAGGAAAGGGTTGGGTGTGATTGCCGAGATGGAGTCTGTACTAAAATATGCTATTATAATATATAAAGGCTGACAAAGAAATAAATAAGAGAACTGATAAAGGGGTGTGCTGTAGTGGTGGGAGGAGGCGGATGAAAGAGTGAGTGGGTGGAAAACACAGGGCGGGAATAGAAACAATTTACGAAGATGACCTAAGCCATAAGCTGAAAAAGCCTTCTGTGGATGATGAAAATGACGTGTCACCTTTACCTTAATGGGTTTGCACAATTGAACATTTAAGCATTTGACTTAACGTTCGTGTTCTTTTTGCTAAATCACAATAAAAACGTCAATTTAATGTTCAGTTAATAAGTATTATAGTTTATAATCTTGGTAAAAATGTTCATTTTGAAATTAAAATCGTTATATATATTATGTGTACTTTATATATATGTTATTATATATATATAATATATATATATATATAATATATATTATATATATATATATATATATATATATATATACACACTTATATATATAAATTTATTTAGAAGTTTGAAAAAAAATTGCCTTTTATTTTCTCTCAACGTTTATTTTACATTTCATTTATTTTATTAAATCTTGACTCAGCATACAGAACTTTAACTTGCCACACAGTAAAATAGCCATTCATTTACCTTACCTTTACCCTTGACCGATTCTCGGCAAAAAGGCTGCTTAAATTCGACTTTAATTTTTACACTGTTATAAATCATTAAGTTAAGAGTGATTGACTTTAAATTTGCTATTTATATTGTCTCGCGCACCATAAAGAAAAAAAGTCGATGAGAAAGGCCACCTGTTTTTCGCGAAAATGTTTATGCCCAAGCTATACTTTAACATCTTACACGCAAGTCTTGCAAACATCATAATTGGCTATTGGCTGCGTGTCTGTGCGAGGAGACCTTTTTTACTCGACTGGGCCAGTCAGAGTAAAGTTACCGCGACGCTGAACGTCCATGTTTGGGTTGCATACACTGACACGCTGCTATGAAGTGATCAGGCCTTAGCTGAACGGCCTGCCTGAATCACACCTACAAACATTGAAACAGGGCACGAGTGTGATTGCAGTAATACCTCATGAAAGGCAGTTGCAGAAACCCCATCCACTGGCCAGTAAACGGGCCGAAAATATTAAACAACGCGCCCGATATAGGCCAACGTAACACTGGGAGCGGCATCTTTTGTCATCGGGGCAGCAGATCAAGAAACATGGAGATGGGTATGTCTGATCCGTCGTTAACCGCCTCCTAGAATCAGCCTTCGGCAACATGAACAAGGTGGGGACTTTCAATTAAATTGTAATAGTAGTGGTGTGCGGTAATAACACTTAACATAATTAATTAGGATCTTGGTGTTCCATTTAAGCTCACCCGATCAACAATCACATAAATAGTTGTTGTGTATTCCTTATTTTCAATAAACCGCATCTTATTCTGTTGAGCTCTAGCTAATCGTGATTCATTATTTAGCTACTCAAGTAACTCCTTTCATGTATGAATTAGTACGAAATGCTCATTCATCACAACGCGATATTACTAGTACAAATAGTCGTGGGATGATTCCGTGAAAAATAGGTGGCCCTACACTCTAAACCTGAAACAGCGAGCATTGAGGCAAATCAGTGAAAATAGTGAAAGTTAAGCGACTGAGAATCAATGCCTGATAAATATGGTGGCTGAATTCCACTGAATTATGTATGATCCCCAATGAATGTCGAGAATTACTCTCTCATAACTCACTTGTTTCCACCTAATTCCATGATCTGCCAGTCGGCAGTAGCTTATCAAGAGACGTTTAGTGAATGTTATTCCACTGATTGATAGAGCCCCGAGTATTTCTCGGATTGATATAGCAGCAAGCTATAGTTCACAGTCCTCTGAACACTGGAGACACTATCGCTTGCTTACTGGTTGTTGCGATCAAGAAAGGTCATTGTACAATACAGCACTCTTCAACGCTAACTCACACTACTGTATCCGGCTTACTACTGGCTCATAGTTGAACGGGGCGTGTCTAAATAACTGCCGTCCAATCACAATGGAAAGAGAAAATACCAAGTGTTTGAAGTCTACCTCGCCACCGAATGAATTCGCGAAATAATCGGGGCTCCACTGATTGATATCCAGTTATTCGGGTTTAGAGTGTATCGTCTAGCTAACGTGAAGTATCCAAGTGCGTGACGGGCTCTAAGAGCCCTTAATGTAGGCGGACTCCCATATGTCGACGAAGCAGACGGAAGAGTGGAAGCGGTAGAAAACGATGAGCGGAATGGTGGCGTGCTTGAGGATGGACCAGAGGCCCTTGCCGTAGAAATCGTAGCGCACATCGGGCATGTTGTACGACTTGAGGTCGAACGTCTCGTCGATCCACATGGCCACGTTGACGACGATCAGGAAGGTGATGAGCTCACGGCCTGGTTTCCTCTTGCGCAGCGCCTGCGAGTTGCTGCAGCGACGCAGCCCGTCGATGATGAAGGGCGTCTGCATCACCACTTGCACGATCTGCCGGAGAATCAAAGACATTGTTTGTTTCAGTTCGCTTTAGGGCTGTCCATCGATGTACAGCAGAAGAGCCATTTATTTCTGAATACTGGTAGAGGCCACGTTGGTGTAGTGGTTAAACCGTTCGTCTCCCACCAAGACGAACTGAATTCGATCCCCGGATTTTCAAATGTGTGAGTCGTGCTGGACGATGCCGCTGTTCGGCAGGTTTTCTCGGGAATCTTCCGTTTCACCCGCACTTGCATTCCGGCGCTGATCCGTTCTCACCTCGCTTCACCCTCAATTTCTCTCAAGACCTCGATGTTACGAGACCCCCTCCCCTCCTCCTACCCCAACACTAATCCTCCTGAATGTGTGGGTCTGATGATTTAATATGCACGCATATATCAATGACACTGCGAAATCTATAGAAACATAAATATGCTAGTGTTACAGCAATTCTTACTCATTAGTGTAGAAAACAAAAATAAATTCCACTGGCAAGTGATTACAAATCTTCTAATTTAGGCAAAAATGTACACAATATAAGTTTCTGCCAACACCACTGTCGATTTCTAGGTTAGTGTATGCATACATTTACGTACAAATGGAAAGGAGAATGAATTTTACATTGATTTTTTATTTGTAGTGTTTAGTTAACTTCGAACGAGTTGTGCGTGAATTGTGCGCATGGAAAGCTGCAGTCGTGGACATTGTAGTGCCTACCACAGTAGGAACCTCATGAGCTGATGGGCCGGAGAGTTACCGTTAATCCTTTATGGGATAAATTCAGGATGCCGCCACAATACAGAAGCGAATAAGAAAGCTGATCGCTACATAGAAAAAATTTAAGACTTTGTGGTAATCTTCACGGGCGTCGGAAATTAATGCCTATTTCCCACACTCTTTAGTCACGTTAATGTTTCGGCATTATGTTGCTCGGTTAGACACAAGCAGTCTAAAGAAGAAACCTCCATGTTGCAGCGGCCTTAAAACCCCTTCTGTACCGACTCTGTCCTCACAAATCGAGTTATACTGGATTTTGTGGGCCAGCTATAGACAGCTCACTCTCCTCGCCATGTGGGCGCTACCTTAGTATTGACAATCATCAAATACCCTTCCGGGAATGTAAGTGTGAATGAATACGGAGTAAATACACGCCTTCACGTGCGAGCATCTCTGCCGGAATAATGGTTTTAAGGAGGGTGCGATAATCATCCGTTCTACATTTTCCTTGGATAACATTGGTCAGCTGCCATGTCGTTCAGCTGCCTGTAGACTAGATGGTGTGTTAGAAAGCTGACTTTTGGTTAGCTGTCATTTTGAACCTCTGCCTGCTAACCAGAAGCATTATCGGGAAGTTGCCTGTAGTCTAGCTGAAGTGCCGGACAGCTGACATTAGGTTAGCGGTAGTTTAGTGTAATTTTGAAGTCCGTGTAACTGATGCCTTTCAGTCATCTGCTACATACTTCCGCCAAACAACAATGTTATGAATTCAAGGGGGACTCACAATGAAGAAATGACTCTGTAAGGTTATTCACGGTAAAGCGAGCACTTTCTAAGGCCCTGCTAAATTTATCCTTTGAGTTGATTTTTATCTTTTTGCCACTTTTTAATAGAAACGTTGCCAAGTGACTAACAAACACTGTGTATACATTCCATTAATCTCAAAAGTTAAAATCGAAAGTTGCAATAAAACATATTTGTTAATGGTTAATGCCTTTTGGGTGTGCCTTAAAAATTGCTCACTTTACCGTGAATATCTTATAGCGTGTTAACAGAAAGAAAAGGAGGGTAGGAAGCATTGGCTCTCGGCAACGTTGGCCACCTTAAGACCTAAGGTGTATCAACTAGGGCTCGATTCTGTATCGCAATAGTCAGAGGTATCGGTCCATATTTTCGCACTTGGGGAACGTTGTTGACGTGCAGTTGGTTGGCGATGGGTTTTCTCAGCGTGCTCCCGTTACTCCAGCAATTGTATTTCTTCATAGCGCCAACCTCACCTCATTGAAAGCTCGTCTCTGAGCGCTACTCAAACCTCATAGCTAGGGACCTGCAAAATTCGCGTAATTATTTGGCATCATGCTAAACGTCACAGTATTGCACATACACTATTGGTTGCCGCCTTGATGTGAATCATTTCCTTTCTGATGAACTATACGTGATTGGGGCACACAATTGTGAAGTGTTCATTTATTGGCTCAGGGTTAAGTGGGGCGTGTCAAATAAAGTACGGTCCAAAATACGAATTTAGCAGGTCTCTACTCATAGCTCAGCTAGAGCTCAGTGCACCTACTTACGTGAAGAACATGACGGCGATTTTGAGCGGCTCGCCGTAGAGGATGGCGGGCACGAGGCTGGTGATGACGTATAGGATGAAGGCAGGCATGCAGATGAGCAGCAGCAGGTCATCCAGCATGGACACAGGGTGGTGGTTCACGTCCAGCTTGCGGAAGTAGACAAAGTACGTCCACACAGCAGCCACCGTCAGTGTGCCCAGCAGTGTCAGCTCCACCGCGTTGCTCACGATCAGCCCCATTTGGATGATGTTGCTGTGGCAACCACAACATACAACACATCTAACCTAAACCTGAACAGCTTATGTATCACATAAATATGAAGAAAAACGCCTGTATTCCATTCATAGACCAACGATGAATTATAATATAAACGTACATAAGTTTACAACAATATTGATTTAATCCATGCACTGTAAGTGTAGTAGCGATAGTAACCATTGAAGTAACAATGGTTGTAGTGGTAGTGGTCGTTGTGGTAGTATTGGTCTAGTGGTAGGATTAATCTTAGTGGAAGTATTGGTATTTATAGGTGTATTGTAGTAGTGTGAGTCATGTAGTTGTAGTAGTAGTGGTAGTAGTGATCGTATGGCAGTAGTGGTCATTGTAGTGGTAGTAGTGGTCATAGTTGTAATAGGGGTCGTAATGGTACAAGTGGTAATGGTGGTGATGGTGGTCGTAGTGTTGTCGGTGGTGGTAGTGAATGGCAGTAGGGTACTAGTAAAATGGTGGTAGTAATTGTTGTATTGGTACTAATTATATTAGTGGCAGAGTAATAGTAGTGTTGTTGATAGTAGTAGTATTGGAAGTAGCGGTGATATTGAAAATAGCAATGTTAGTGGAATTAATAGTGATAACGCATATAGTAATTGTGGTATTAGTGGAGTAGTGTTTATAATGGTATTACAAGCCTATATGATTGTAGATGCGGCAGTGTGAATAATTGGCCCTGATTATTATTAAAATTTTTACACTTCGATAAAACTCACTGCAACGAAATTACTGAATGCTGCTCGCGATCACAGACAAATATATACTAACAGCTTACCAGTGTCGCACACATGCTATGTCGCAAGACTCACTAAAGACTGTCCATGACAAAGTCAGCAATTTGAAATCAACCTTAGAAAAAAGATCACTGCCCCTGCCTAGATACATTTTAACGAGCGCAATGAATGACATGTGCCCAGTAAAATTGATAATGTTTTAGGGAAAGTAGTCCCATATACTAAAGTCTAACAAAAAAGTGTAAGGTAACCATTTGTGATAACTTAATTATTTTTATCGCTATCGGTTTTTTTTATGCACGGAAATGTAAAAATAAGCATAATTGTAGAATACTTACTTTTCTCATAATTTGACAGTTTTACTTAACTGACCCAAGAATAAAGTGATGAGGCCATAGCAATGTTAATTTTACATAAGGCGGAAGAACACACAATCCGTATACAAGAATGCTCATTTTACCGTGACAAATTATACCGCTACTACTGTTATCTACAGCCACACGCATATCTTAGTGTGTGTGTGTGTTATATATATTATATATATTATTATATATATATATAATATAATATATATATATATAGTGAATGGCTTTATGTATATATAGCCTGACATGTTCTGTCCTCGTTTCCGAATGCAGGTATTCATTAGCGTAGGCTGGAAAGGAGAAGGGGGGAGCGTTTAAATGGAGCTCCACACCTGTCGTAGGCGATGTGGACGAAGATAATGTTGACGAGGACGACCATGAGCAGCAGCATGCCGGTCAGGAGTCCCTTGTACGAGGAACGGCAGTCGGCGGAGATAAGCAGGTGGCTGGAGATGACGCCGGAGCTGATGGGCGCCCGGCTCGAGTCCGTCATCATGGTCTCGGCGTCCGAGTCCTTGCCGCCTCCGTGCTCATCCTCAGCGCCGATGTTGTGCCACACCACGTACAGGATGCCCGCTGTAGCACGTCACACACGCACTGCAGTTAGGTAAAGTTTGTTCACAATAAAGTTAGCACCTTAGAAATTAACCTTAGAAAAAAAGTCACTGCCTCTGCATGAATAAATTTTAATTGGCGCACTGAGTAACATCTGTCCAGTAAGGTTGGCAACGATGGATGGAAAGTAGATCCATATCTTAAGGTCGAATATAAAAAGGGTTAGACAACCATATGTGATAACTTAAAATTATTCTTTTCACTTTCTGTTTTTTTTTTAAATGCATCGAAGTGTAAAAATGAACCGATTTGTAAAGTCATTATTTTCTTAATAATTCCACCAGTTTATTTGGCTGGCGCCTGAATAAAGTGATGTAGTCCATGGGAATGTTAATTTTACATATGGCGGAAGAATACACAACGTGTATGCAAGTAAATCTTAAGCAGGGTTTTCAAAAGCGCTTATTTTATCCTGAACAGCCTTTAGTCACCCCAAACACCATCCCATCAGAATGAAACTGTTCTAAAGGCTGTACACGTTAAGGCGAACACTCTTAAAATCAACTTCTGAAAAATTTTACTGCTCGTACTAACGTTACTTCTACTCACGTTGCGAAGATCAATGTTAAAAGTTAGGCAACTTAAATTTTTCGCCAATAGGTAAGCCATAGTGTCGCATCTGTACTGGATTTTTTAAAAATATTTTCTACATAAAAAAAATTATTGCAATAATCATAAATCAAATACAAAAAATTCGTGACTAAGGAAAATCATTCTTTTTTTTTTTTTTTTTTTTATAATTCACGTAGCTTAGAATTTTAATTTAAAATGACCTCTTTGAAAAACCGCGCACCTACCGTCAGAAATGTCCCCTACGCCAAACTCCCCCATAAGAAAACTCATTTTGTCCTAACCTGAGTGGAATTAACCGTAGCCGGGTTCATAAAAAAAAAGAAAAAAAGCAAGCACACCCAGGGCCAGATCCAGAGAGTTCGTCGCAGGGAATATGACCCTTCCGCACAAATACCTTCACATCGACGACATTAAACTGTTATAAACGTTGTTCACAATGAAGTGAGCACTTTTGAAATCAACCTCTGAAAAATGTCACTGCCCCAACCTGCATGTATTTTAACGGTCGTACCGAGTGGCTTGTACCAGCGAGGTTGGTAGCGAAGTAGTTCCATGTCTTAACGTTGGATTAAAAGTCTCCGGTGAACATGTGTGAATACTAAGATTACTGCTTCAGTTTCCTGTACTTTTTAATGCGGAGAAATGTAATTATCGGCAAGTTTGCGAAATATTTGCTTATGTAATTATTTCACAGTTTTACTCGATCGACGCATGAATAAAGTGATAAGGTGCATGGCAATAATTTTTTACGAAAGGTGGAAGGATACACTACTTGCCTACAAGTAGATCTTAAGCACGGAATTCAAAAGTGCTCAGTTTATCGCGGACAGCATATATGAATGTTTGGAAACTGAAATTAAATACCAGAATTTTTTTTACCCGTTAATTCACCGTAGCCACTATCGTTGACACATTGCGTATGAGTAATACTTATGACAGGAACTTTACATAGCAAGCTACCATTGCCCAGTATTTTGAATTTCTTCCTTGCGGCGATCTGATATCAGGAGTTTTATGCACCCCTTTTGACATGGACTGTCAATACTTACATAACTAGAATGGATCTCGTTGTTCACTAGTCGTAAGAAAAATACTGGAAGGCAAGTACATTACATACAAAAAACAATTATTGTAACACTTGAACTCAGAAATTAATGTGTGATCGAAATGGTTTTATTGGTTTTCTTTGATTAATTCAACATGCTTTAGTAAAATTATGATCAAACAGTACCCTGCCCACGTGCCACGTGGATCGTAAGTCTTAGACCTGCACAGCCACAATGAGAAGACGATTCCCTGACCACCTGCCCTTTGTTATACGTTTGCTGGAATGCTTTCATGAAACGTTGTAAAAGCACACCTATTTTGTATAGAAGGCTCCGATTTCATCTTTTCGGCACGCTTTTGTGTGTATGAATTCTTTTAAAATAAATGTTTATATATATATATTATTATATATATTCCATCTTTTAGAACGATGCTTTGGCATATCTGATGGTTGTAATATACAGTATTATCCGCCTAACGTGGACAATCCCAAAATTTCCAGAATGGTTGCAGATCGCGAAATGCGGTTTCCGCCAAATGAAATTATGTACGGGGGCAAGCAATTTGCCGTAAAGTGACCATTCGTAACACCAATATGGACAGAAATAGTTCAATCACATTCGATTTTTCACCTGAAACATTCATTCAATTCAATGGTATCTGAAAGTACGCGAAAAGAGGAATTCAGTGATATAGCATATGAATAAAAAAAAAAGAAACGCCAAGAAATAATTTGCAAATATGATTAACTTAAGTAGGCCGGTAGCATGGGCAGGGGACCTGTACTCACAGCTGTACGCAAATAGCATGCGCCGTGACCCATCCTGGTGGGATTGCTTCCTTATAAAGGCAGTTCATTATAAAGTGAGCACTTTTGATATCACCTTAGAGAAAAGTCACTTTCCCTGCCTGCATATATTTTAACGGGCGTCCTGAGTGACATGCGCCCCGTAAAGTTGGTAACGGTGTATTAGAATTAGTTCCGTATCTTAACGATGAATAAAAAGGGTTAGGTAACCTTATGTCATGACTTAAATTATTTCGTTCGCTTTCTGTTTATTTTTTAATACATCATAAGTGTAAAAGTAAGGAAATTTGTTCAATGTCTACTTCTTTAATAATTTCACAGTTTCGCTTGACTGACGCATGAGTAAAGTGATGAGGCCCATGACAATGTTAATCTAAGACGGTAGATTACATAACGTGTATACAAGAAGATACTAAACAGGGTTTTTGAAAGTGCTCATTTTACCGTGAACAGCCCATAACGGCATAGTGCTTACCTTAATGGGGAAAGGACAAAGGAGACACCGTAGCGGAGAGAAGACGGGCAATGTAAGTTCAAGTCTGATATCAGTACATTACACTGTATTCAGATACCAACGAAATTCTGGAGATTTGTTTCCTAGTCATAACTGCACTGAGTAACTACTGCATACATATGCTTAACAAAAATAGAACAAACTAACCTAAGGAGAAATCCAATCGCATCAGTATGCATAGTGCAAGATAGCACAGTTGAGATTAAAACACTTCACATTAAATATTTTCATAACATGTGCTCGATGTGTTTACCATCGACAGCAATACACGTATGTGAACTCACATGTTGCGAGCGACGAGCGGCCTGAAGTGTTTCTGGGCGTAATGCCTCTGCATGCTGCCACAAAGCGTTCCTGCATGTCTTCTGGCGTCATAGGAACCGTGTTGTACACATTATCTTTCAGTGTTCCTCACAGGGAAAAAAAATCTAGATGTGTGAGGTCAGGTGAGCGAGCTGGCCATCTTGCAACATCACCACGCTCTAACTAACAGTTTGGTAACGTTTCATTTAACACTTGCATCGTCACAAAAGCCAAATGTGAGGTACAACCATCATGCTGAAACCACATGTCATGACGTATGTCGAGTGGTATGTCTTCCAGAAGTGCCGGTAAGATCTCTCTGAACCAATGGGCGTGCGTATAGTCGGTAATTTTCCCTGAATTAAGTATGGGCCTGTGAGGTGATCTCCATTGAGTCTACACCACACGTTCTCTTTCCACTGTCACTGGTGTTCCACGCGCCGGACCCAACGCGAATCCTCAGTCACCCAGTAGTGCAAATTTTGTAAATTTACGCGCCCATGGTTTGTGAAGGACGCTTCATCAGTAAATAGTATGTTTTTCAGAAAATTACTGACATCCTTACAGATATCATAACAAACATACAACTGAACATACTGCTGTAAATCACCTGATCTATAACCACGTGATGCGGATGGAATTTGCTTTGGGTCAGTTATCGTAACACTTTTCGTTTACTTATTTCTATGAACCTGGAAAGTTCTCGCGTACCCATGTGGCGGTTTGCATCGACACGTGCCAACACATCGTGTTGATGCGAGTCTTCTGTAGCAGTCTTTCGTAGCACTGGTGTTGTAGAATCCCAATCAACCCGTGACAAGAGACGTATGCAATTTCTTCGTACCGTTTGCCATGAGATGAGCATTCGGTTAGTAGACCTTACGCCATACATTTTGATGGCTTGCTTTGAATTTCTGCCACACTCACCGTAAATAAGTAGTTGGTACAGTTATTTTCTCATTCGTGAACTTAATTGCGTACGTTCAGCGACACGTCGCAATACCGCTTACCATAACAGATTACGGGGACTGGGTCTGCGCTGCTATAAGAAATTGATCCCTCCAGGGTGAGTCACGGCGAGCGTTGTGAGTACAGGTCCCCTGCCCCATGCTACCGGTCCACCTTACTTAATCATAATTGCAGATTATTTCTGGGCGTTTATGTGCTACTTTCCACTGCATATGCTATATCACTGAATTCCTCTTTTCGCGTACTTTCAGATGCCATTGAAATGAATGTATGTTTCCAGAGAAAAATCAAATAGGATTGAACTATTTCTACCCATATGGGTGTTACGAATAGTCACTTTGCGGCAAATTACTTGCCTTCATACATAATTTCATTCAGCAAAACACAGAACTTCGCGATATGCAACCATTCCCGAAATTTTGGGGTTGTCCACGTTTGGCGGTCCATTCTGTATACTTTTAGCTTTCCAAGTTTGAGCGAAATTTGTCAAGTGGTTGCTGTAGATATAGCAAATAAACATAAGAAGTTTATTCGGTCATCATTTTGATAAGAAGTACATTATCCATTTAAGTCTCAAATATTATCGTAACCTACCATAACATTACTTACATGCCACATTTTGCAATCATTGGTTACTTAATTTCCGAGATATAATCTAAAAACTTTTTTTGTCATATTGTGCTATCTTCCAAAAGAGCGGCCCAATAACAATAACCTTCACTAAATTCAATACTTACATGATGTACTGTTAACACGCACCATTGGTTTAAATCTTCTGACCCTTATTAATTAATTGTCGCCCAATATCGCATGTGCCGGCTATTTATTAATTATTTGTAAATATTATAAAGAATGGTGTAATAATTTTGAATCATGTAATTTATTATTGTTTGTTCTATTTGGGTAGTGCCTTTATACAATTAACGCTGAAAAAAATTGATGTAGGCTATTCACGGAAAACTGAGCACTTTTGAAAGCCCTCTCATTTGGAATAATAGCCAATAAATATATTTTATTTTAGATTTATACGTTAACTTCTGTGTGTTGTGGAGTATACACAAAGTGTTTATTACTTACATAGCAATATTTATCTAAAAAGGTTGGTAAAGACTAAAATACTGCTGAAAGGAAAAACTAACTAGGGCCTCAAAAGTGCTCACTTTAACCGTAAACAACCTATAGTTTTCTAAATATTATCAAAGCTTTCAGAATTAAAAATAACGAAATGTGTGCTAATAGATTACAGGAAAATTTTTGAATTGTTTCCCCGTAAATTAATATTAACGTGTAAAAAGAAATGAACTATCCTTCCTTGAGTGATATTTTTCTGACAGGTTCCAATTTTTTACTGTTTAACTAGAGATAACGTTTTATAAAATTCACATCTGGAGTGTCCAAGGCCATTCTTGTTCATTGTTCTTATCAGTAACCTTTCCAGCTTTATTCCCGAAAAATGGATCTTCTACGCCGATGATATAACGATTGTTAACTTCGAACAAGTTCATAAAGTTAAAAGATGTTATAAAAATTTACATTCATGGAAGTGCGGATCTTTAGTTTAAAGCTAATTTGGTTGTTGTGAATTAAAATAAAACCGAAGAGATTATTTTTAGTTCATGTAATTCAGAATGGAAGAATGTAAAACTGTAGGGTAACAAACTTCACTGTAAATCTAACTGGATAGCCACACAAAACCCGTGTAGCATGTATTTAATCTGCTTTAAAATACTTAAAACATTTTTTTTTTTTTCATAAATAACTTCGCCTTTTGTATGGTGTGATATGGTGACATTTAGCTGGCGTACAGTAGGTATTTAAATGTAAAAAAACGGCCATAGGATGTAATAAAAGTGTTGGTGTAGAGCACGTACAGTACATATCTCGCTTTGCAGAGTTAAACGTATTGACATTATCCTGTATTTTTACCTCGCAGTACCTTAATCATATAAAATAACTTTTGATATGTTTTAATTTACGCCATAACTGTAATGATCATAAAAAAAGAATGAAATGTTTAATGTACGAGGTGTTTTCAAACTACGTGTCGAAATTCAAACAACGGCATCAATGGGCTAACATAAACAAGAAATCCTCGTAGCTAAACGTTCGGAGAGTTCATGTAGTAATTTTTAATTGAAATTGAAATCAGCAAAACAACTCCGTGAGTCCACAGCTATACGTACCTGCGTGCACAATATGTTGCATACAACGTATGCGAGCGAAACTAGCACTATAAGGCGGCGATCGCCTGTAAATAGACCACAATGAACCCACAGTAGACCCTTCATCGCCAACACTGCTGTTCGTGTGTAGCTCGAAATAAATTGCAATCACTTCTGGCAGCCTTTAATACTCAGTTGCTGATCTCCCATTATTTATGTAGTTGAACACACGCGTACTTACAAGCAACCACTATCGGCGCCCACGTACCTTGAGTTAATGCTGTCTTATGTGCAAGTACTCTCCGTATGACCTAACACTTTCGTCCCCCTTCGTGGTATGCAACTATTTGAGCATGCGGGACAGGAAGTTGCGGACTCCCGGCGCTGTTTGGCCAACTACATTTTCAATTCATTAAAAGACATTAGATGAATTTCCCGAACATTTTACTTCTAGGATGTCTTGTTTATATTAGCCGTAGATACCATTGTTTGAATTATGACATGTAATTGAAAACATCTTGTATAATCCGTACGTTAGACTTAGTAAAATGCAATAGAACTGTAAGTGCATTGATAGTAAGTCTTTAAAATATATTTCAATTGAACTATAGAAGTTTTTTAGGCGGGGACTTCAATAGTGTTATGGATAATTGCTTAAGAGGGAAATAGTTTTATATTAATGAAAAGTGGGATTTAGCTTACATGGATGATCTAATTTCTTTGAAGGTTTGTTACGCCATTTGTGTACAATATCATTTTTAATTAACAAAACTGGTATTATTAAATATTATTGATATTTTCTCTAACTAACAATTTTAAGTGGCTTTGTTTTCTGTTGCCTGGTTATAATTATAGCAGTAATTGTATTAATTACTGTTGCTCACGACAAATTTACAGCTGGTTAATTTTGAATGAAATTAATGTTTATATTTTTTGAATTGTTATGGTATGTTTGTAACAGTATTTCATATAAAATTTTGTATTTTAATATTTTCTATAATAGTTGTACTGTACCAGTTGTTTATGGAAAATAAACGATGATGAATAAAAACAATGCAGCAAGCTTCGGTAAGATAATTTTTTTTCCTATTCCGTGTCAACTGCTTCAAGCAGGAAGTACTAATTAGTTATAGGCTATTCACTGTAAAGTGAGCACTTTTTAAACCTCTCTCATTTGGAATAACATTCCATAAATGTATGTTATTGTAGCCTTAAACCTTGACTTTCGACTCCGGTGAAATATAAATACTGAATTAAATACTTACGTGGAAATATTTATATTAAAAGTGCTTGAAGGATAAAAAAAAAAATCTCTGTTGGGAAAAAAAATAACTAGGGCCTCAAAAGTGCTCATTTTACCGTGAACGACGTAAACCAGAGTGTAGCTGTCAGCAGTGAGTGGCAACACTGCGGTACCATGTGCATAGGCTGTTCACGGTAAAGTGAGCACTTTTTTAGGCCCTTCTAAATTTTTCCTTTTATCTAATTTCCATCTTCCTGCTGCTTTTCAATATAAACATTGCAATTTGACCAATAAACACAGCGAATGTATTTCACCACCCTCAAAATTTAATGCCTGAGGCTGCAATAAAATATATTCATAACTGGTTATTGCCTGTTGGGAGAGCCTTAAAAAGTGCTCATTTTACCGTGGACAGCCTACATCAGCAGATATCAGAGTGAATCTGTTTTACGTACAGAAGCAGAAAGTTACAACACTTGTCCGGAACGAATTTTTTCCAATTCCGGAGATTTACTCCAGCCCCTGCATTAAAAACTCCCGACCTTATGTGCAGCTAGCTGGCTCACATTTATCGTTCCATGTCTTACACCGTTTGTGGTTTGGCCAGAGTGTACTCATAACTTAAATAATAACTGTATTGAAAATTAACATGCAAGAATAGTCCTGAGTTTTTAGCTGTTCATAGAGTGCTGTCCAAATGTTGGTATTTTAAGTACGAGCATGCTCCGCCTAGATTATAAACCAACCATGCGTATTGCCCCGTGTTAGTAGACGCTATTTACGAACAAATAAGCGGCAGACGAATACTAAATACGCTGTACTGACAAAATACGATTCGCCATGTACTGAACAGCTGGTCGAATGTCTTTTACCTGGTTCCTACAACTACATCACTATGATCGTGTATTCCTGAAATCAAGATAGATAACTCCGTGCCGAATATGATTAAGCGTTTTCGTTGATTTTCTTACTTTTAAAGTGTTGGTAACCGACGTAATCGAAGCTACTGTATTACAAGATTGTAACTAAAATCTGCAACTTCCTATGCTGCGGTTGGAAGAAAAAAAATCAGAGTCTGCGTTTCTTCAATAAACTTTAATAGAAGAATAGTCCTCATTTCCTTTCAACGAAAAGATCTTGGTACTTTTTAGGTCAAGTCGGACATAAATTATTTCACTGATTCCGATCACGGTATTTCATGCGACTTTCAATAATTTCTTGAGTTTATTTTAAGCACGAGCTAAAAAGTGCGGATTATATAATAAATTAAAGTCTCCAGGGACCACAAATTTTCCGTAGGAGCATAACTGGTAGCATGTCCTAGATGTTAATTTTTTTAAGAGAAAATAATATTTACAGCAGCAAGTCGAAGTCGCAACCTCTGCGCTAGTTATATGCTCCTAATAATACTCCTGTGTGAATGACTAGAATCATTCGTCGAGCGACAGCGGCAGAGCAAACCCGACCGTTTCTACCAGGAGAACATCACCAACCAGGAGGTTTTGCCAGCCTATCAGGCACCCAGGTAAAGAATGAATCATGTGCTCCCGGAGTCTTTCGCCGAGCGATAGAGGCAAAGAAAATACGAGTGCTGCTAACAGGAGAACATCACACAGCAAGCGGTGTGTGTATGTAGCCTCTAATTCTCTCATTGCCGAATCTCTAATTTGTTTCTTACTATCAAGCGATCATCATACACAAGGAGATTTGCTTCTGGTTACTGTTGACCATGCCTGGTGTTATGATTACACTAGCAAAGAAAATAATATAATATTATGTATATATAATATATATAAATTTATACATAATAAAAATTAAAATTTCATATATAATATAAAATAAATGACAGCGTGGTAGATTTTTAAGGTAACCATTTATTTGAACAAAAATTTGATAATTATATTTAAAAGATTGTTAAAATATTTATGCAGGTAATGAATTTAATTTTTTTTTTTTTTTTTTTTTTTGGCAATAAGTAATATAGCGGGAATTACGATGTGATTGTTCACAATACATAAATGTCGGTCTTAATTTCTGATCACTGTCAGGATCGCCTTTGTAAATAATATGTAATGTTTTCCCAGATACGATCATACACACATGATCAAGTCCTTTATTCCACATTTTTAATCAGAAGTCAGATAAGTTACGCCCGAGTGTGGATTGAAATCCCACGTCTATCCTAGTCAAACATACAAATGGGATATTACTCAAACAATACTTTATATTGTGGTTATAAACGAAACACAATCAAGATTTATTTTTGGCCTAATTTCAGAAGGAAAGAAAGGCTTATTTGATCTTTTTCCAGTCTGTGTGTGTAGGCGTGAGTGACTGTGCGTGTGTTTGCAACCCTCCTTTTTTTTTTACTTTCGAACGCGAGAACTGAATTTTACCAAACTCGATACACAGGACATCTCACTTTTATAGTTTTTGACCATGCGGAACACTTTCGTTCAAAATGACGGCCGTTTTAAAATTTAGGGGGCTATTTCATATATCGGAAACCATTTAACCGATTCTAAACAAATTTTGTATTCTGACAGCGAAAGTTGTAAGCATTAAATTCAGATGTGAATATTGTTGTTGGTCTGCCATTTTTAAAGATAGCGCCACATTCAAAATTAAATTTTTATTTTAAGCCATATCTCAGAAACTACTAAACATATTTTCGCCTAATTTGGCACCTGAGTAAAAACATTCATTGGCCAGGTAAAAAAGAGTAATTAAGATTAATTACTCTTTTTTTTTCATAATGGCTGCGATATAAATATTGAAAAAAAATATTATTACCATACAATTTAACCAATTTCAACCTAATTTTGTACGCTAACAGTATCTACAACATCCATCACATAAGCTAAACAACAACCGCTTTTGTCAGTCTTTTTCAAAGATTGAGACACATGAAAAATTAAAGCAGTTAGGTTATATATCGAAAACTACTAAACCAATTTTCTTCCAATTTAATAAGCAAGTAAAACTATGATAGCGCAAGTAAATATAAGTAAATTAACTTTATTAGTCACTTATTTTCGAAAGGTGGTCAAACAAATATTTTAGATTTATTTGGTATAACTACCATATAGTTTAACCAATTTCAACCAAATTTAGTACGCTGGCAGTATCTATTATATGCACCAAATAAGCAAAGAAAATTTTTTTTCGTCTACATTTTGGAAGATAGTGCTATATGAATTAATTAAGATTTTGTGTAGCTTCTCGGAAACAACTGACAGATTCCTTCCAAATTCGGCAACCAAGTAGTACTTACGTAGTTAATATGTACAAATATGTTTCAAGAATATCAGACTCGTATTTTAAAAATGGCGGCATCTAGATATTTTAGCATGGTATTCTATACCATCGAAAACATTTAATCAGCTCCAGTTTTACTTTGTATGCTGGAAATTTATATAGCAAACATCGAATGTGTCTGCATGAAGCATCTTTTTTCCTGCATTTTTTAAGATAGTGCCAAACGGATACATAAAGTTTTCATGTTATATCTCGGGAAACAATTGCCCGATTCCTACCAAATATGAAAAACAAGAAGTAATGCGATAGATAATGTTAGCTGATATGTTTTAGTTATGTCAGGCACTATTTTTCCAAAATGGCGGCCATATAACTCTTTTAGTTTTGTATGTTATATCGTCTAAACAATTTAATTAAATTCATAGAAACTTTGTAAGATAGCTTTATAAATTACACCAATCGAATGTGTACTTGACAAATTGAAATTATGTGATCTCTGAAAAGCAACCGATTTCTACCAAATTTGGGAAACAATATCACTATAGCGGGCTAGGTAAACTGATAAATTTTGAGTGGGTCAGACAAATATTTTCAAAATGGTGGCTATATAAGCATTTTAGCTCCGAATTTTTTTATCTACGAAACTGCAAAACAAATTTAAACTTAAATTTTTATTCTGGTAGTATCATGAAAGTTCTCATACAAAGCCTCATTTTCCTGCCATTTTGTAAGATAGCACCAGGTGAAATAAAATAGTTTTTATGCCGTATCTCTGGAAAAAATCAATCAATTTCTTTCAAATTTGGCGAAGAATTTGTACTGTGGTAGGCTATATTAATTTCTAAGTTATAAGTATGTAAGTCTCTTATTTTATGAATGGCGCTTATACAAACATTTTGCTTAGTGTGCTGTATCTACCAAAGTATGAAACAGATTTAAATTTAACTTTTTTTGTTTTATCTACGACTATAGTCTAATGTACTGTTATAAAAACTTTTTACCCTCCATTATGAAGATCGCCACATTATAAATTGAGGCTTTATCACGTATCTCGAGAATCAACCAACCGATATGCATACAGAGCT
The DNA here is from genome assembly GCA_029891345.1 of Dryococelus australis. NCBI lineage: Eukaryota > Metazoa > Arthropoda > Insecta > Phasmatodea > Phasmatidae > Dryococelus > Dryococelus australis. The sequence continues at coordinate 48,166,527 of CM057003.1, forward strand.
GCTCCTTTGCGGGAATTTTCGCAAAGTAGTGTCAGGTGAGTAAACTGACTATTTTGTCATAGTTGCAGAATAATTCGTATAGTTTCCACAAAATGTTTCATATCTGCAGAATGCCGAGTATAGTTACAGGATTCAAATGGGGTCATGCAATGATTTTAAAATGGCGGACATATAAATATTTTCATGTGTTAGGCTTATCTGTTTAATAATTTAACAAACCCTTTATGCTGACATTATGGATTACAAACATCGTGTAAAGAGTCTCCTCTTAAGCATATTTGTAAGATATCCCCATTTAAGAAAATAAGAGTTTATATGCCATATCTCAGAGACCAATCGACCGATTTCCATCAAATTTTTCAACTAAAGTAGCGGTATGGTAGGCCATGTAAACTAGTGTGTTTTAGTAGCTCAGACACTTATTTTCAAAATGATGGCCGAATAAATATTTCAGGTCAGTGAAATATAAGACATTAGACTTATTACATCCGAATTTGATGATCTGAATCCTACTTCCGTGATGCAGTTGATTACTAGTTGGCTTAATTTTACAAGTTTTTCTTAATTCGAATACCAGATAAGGCATTTGTGTATTTTAACTGACTCTGTACTGTTTCACGTGTTTCTGGTTTCATCTCTACTGCTATTCCTGTCAATGAGACGTCAGAGATTAACTACCATCTAAGCCTTCAAGAACTTTACTAATATTTATTTGCACCCATGTAGAGGAAAGTAGGCTCAGTAGTTATCAGTAATATCTTGTTTAGCTGTCGATTGTTACACACACAAAGCTTACCATGCCCGCACATACATGTGCACAAGAAATTCTACATTCTTAAACATGTTCTGGATGAACATGCGTGCGTCATTCCAGACAGTCGCAATTAAAAAAAAAGCTGTAATACAGCTTCTTATTCTGTCTGCTGATAAAGAATCCAGTATCTTCTGTGACCTAGATTTTCTTTTAAATAAATCTATTTTACTTTATACGCCAGCTTGCATGCATAAATTTATGTTCAGTGAGTAGTTTTAAAATATTTAAGTATTCGTTTTTCTTGCAGACATTGTACATTTATTTCGTATCTAAAAGTATTTTATGTAATTATAATGTAATTAACAGAATATGTTATATTGTAAAGGAATACTCCCAGTACATTTTCAAGTTAATCAAATTGCTGTACTACCTGCTATTTACTATTGACGTTTTAAATGTACATGTAAAGCCGCATGTAAATGTTACTTGTTTCAACAGTTTATAAGTTTTTTGATACAGAACTCGGAAATTATTGAAACACTTCATAAGTCTGAAATAGACTCACATGTATACATTTATTTATTTATTGTGTGAGTGTGATGCTGAATGATTTTCGTATGAGTCTGATATCACTTATATTATTTATTTGCTTTTATTTGATTTTTTCCGCGTCATTTTGTAAGTGGGGTTTTATTACGTCAATAATGTCTATCAATTGTATACGAACATAATCTTATGACAAGCAATTTTTGCGTTTATATATATATATATATATATATATATATATATATATATATATATATATATATATATATATATAATTTTTTTTTTTTACCTGATACAACTTTCTATTTTTTTTTAATTTTCACACACGTTCCTATTTCTGAGGAATACTCCAAGGTTCCACACACGTCCTAGCTTACTGTCATGATATTTTTTCCCGTCAATTTTATGACCACGCAAATTTAATTAAAATGTTTTAAATACCGATGAATGTTCGAATATCGGGTATTCTATGCAATTCTTTTTAATAACAGGTCAACATGAGTGTATAAACGTGGGTGTCCTCATGAACATTAACGGCTGCTCAGAATATACTATCATTTCACATATAGGTGAAAGTAATATATGTATTAAAATTACAAACATAAAGAATCAAAAATAATGATTTTTTTTCAAATCTGTTTGCTAATATTTAAGGTTATTTATTAATAAGAGCCGTTAACTAAGAGTGCAGAATTAAAATTTATGTGCAATAAAAAAATATTGCCTCTGATGTAATCAGAAGTGGAATAAAACCGTTAAAATAAATAGATGTTGCTTATGGTTTACATGGACACTCACTTTCATGGTGTAGATTGTTAAGGCGTTACAGTAGGTTAATTACTGGATTCAAACATAAAATGTTGCATGAAAGTGTGAAATGGGTTCATTGCGACCTGCATTTAATTAGTATTCGAGTGCTCCAGAGAGTGAGTTCTTTTGAAATACAAAGGAAATTTAATTGGAAATAAATGAAGCACTTTTAATAATGACTAGATTCATACGAAATTCGCGTTTTCATCAGATAGCATTGTGAACTCCATAGTCTCAGATGTGTTCACGTTGGTGTCATTTGTATTTGGCTTCTACAACAATGTGAACCTACTTCCTATCCGATACGGTTGAGTTTTGTAAGGCCATCCTATTGTTAGTTGTTGCTTATTAGCTTAGACACATCCAGGCTATATTACAATAATTGCAATTCAGATAAGAAAATAATATAAATTAAAAAGTATATTAGGGCCCGTGTCTCCAGATAATAATGCGAATTCAGCTGCTACCTCCTCATTACGTCCTCGGTGTTTACAACACTAAAGAACTCACCGAGAGTGTTACGTAAACCAAATGATACCGTTTAAGATGCTCTCGCATACCTACAATGATGCTGTACTCGATGGTGAATGGATAGAGGTACGGAGATATGTTGTCTCTGATCACTGCCACTTGAGGTGGGCCTGGACAGTAGTTTGCGACCAAGTCTTTCTCGTTCAGAACCATTAGTGCGACGCTAACAGACTCTGAAACACAGAACATTCAACATGCAAGCAGCGTGTGCTAAATTATTGGATTATTTTAACTGTCGCTTGTCGCTTTTCTTTGGCTGATATTGCAGTACAGCTACCTGGTATAATATGAAAAATAGCGAAAAACCTATAGCTAAATAACAATTGTTAGAGCCCCGAGTATTTCGCGAATTCATTCTGTGTTAAGATAGACGTCAACCACTTGTTCTTTCCTCCTTCCATTGTAATTGGACGGAAGTTAGACACGCCCCGTATAACTGCGAGCCAGTAGTAAGCAGGAAGCAGCAGGGTGGTTGGCATTGAACAATGTTTTACAAATGCCTCACTTGATCGCAACAACCAATAAGCAAACGATAGTGTCTCGGACGTATAGACGACTGTGAAGTCTAGCCTGGTGCGAAATAAATCCGCGAAATATTCGCAACTCTAACAATTGCACGAAGCTAATGCAGTGAAAATTATACGAAAACAAATAACTGCATTTACCACGTAATAAACTAAAATTTCCCATATAATATATGTTTATATTATACAAACATATACAAATAAAATCGATTACGTTTATGATTTAAAAGTTATTTTATATTGCATAAAAATTAACTTCTGAAGAGTTAGTTTACAATAAGTCTTGCGATATCATTTGTGTAAAACAAATTGCTGAACATATCGTTTCCGTCGTTCAAGAACATTGTGGATCGATCCTATGTTTGCTTGTTCGTTCTGATCTAACTAAACATATGGAAGTATGTTTAGAAGATGGCCCACATCCAGAAACACATACTGGATGCCAGGCAGTGGATAATAGCTGAACAGATATGGCACGCGTTTAAATATAACGGTACGTTATTGCGAGAAGTTAAGTTTTTGCGGCGAAGCTTAGCCTTATAAACTCTATTTAACGTCGAGTTATTTATCATTGCTGCTGCGTGGGATAGTGACAGTTGAGTAAGATACTCACTGTCTAAATAGTATATAATCATTTCACGGTTAATTCACACTTTTCTGAAGCCCTGCTAAAATTCTACTTCCAGGATATTCCTCGGCCTCGTGCAAACTAAGCTTGACTAAGTCTATAAAATCGCACCACACAACAACGCGCCGAATTCGTGCGCACCCATTTGTGATGATATTTTCCATGAAAACTATTTCTTACTAGATGCTACCAACATACATGTTTTCTCACTGTTCTATCCATATTTATTATAAATGAAATATAATAATTTATAAATTAAATAAAGTTCGAACTTCAATTTAACGAGAAATAAGATAATTCAATGTTAACGTAGGTAAATAACGCTTGAGATACATGGAATATTATGAAATAATAAACACGTGATACATGAGGTGATTTTTCAAAGGTTTCATTCAAAAATTGCAAGGAAACCGTGAATGGATTATAGAGTCCTTACGGAGTACCTGTGTAACTGTTGTTTTGGGCTTCATATTCGTACTTGGACCTGACGTACGAACTGATGTAGTCCATAGTTTCTCTGATGATGGCCCACATCCAGAAACACATACTGGATGCCAGGCAGTGGATAATAGCGAAAACAGCCAGCGGCTTGAATCGATGAATCATCACCTGAAAGTTCACATCATACGGACCTTGTTTGCAGCAGCTCTGTAGTAATTTATAAGCAGTTTATGGTAAGCAAATATAAGATATGAAAAAAAAAAAAAAAAAAAAAAAAAAAAAAAAAAAAAAAAAACCTTAAGAACAATTTTCATATTATAATCATGATTATCCTATCCTCACAAATACATAATCACAAGAAAAATATGATCACAGTATTTAGAGGTGTAAATGGTAAACTTCCAGTAGTTTCTTTGATTAGAATTCAATACATGTTTATATTTTCTCTTGGAAAATATGGCAAATTGGTCAATATTTGCAGTTTTTGAGTTTTGATTTAAAGTAACTTTTGAAACACGCTGTAACATTTGATTCACTGGCAGAGCTACTGCGTACATACTAAAAAAAAACGGGGTATCAAATGCCATTAACTCTGTAATATTTACACGATGAAAGGTACTCACGCCATTGTTTATTATAATTTTTACCATATAAACATCTGGGACATTATAGTAATAGAATTTCAATAGCAGAAATTATCATTACTCTGATCTGTCGCAGAAAAAAAATGACTTTCGAGCACGTCAATAGATCATTCTGTTAGATAATTTTAAGGTTCGACTGCACGTCTTTTGCAGGAATCCTTCGTTTTTATGTCGTAAGTTCTGTTGCAGTGTAATTATTGACAGTGTTTGACTACAGAAAATTTACATTTAAGATTTTGTTTACTATTTTTGCGCTTAATTTTTACAGTGTGATATTTGCTAGTTCTTACGAAGTCGGGGTATTATGTTTTTGCCTTTTGGTGACTAGCAAATAAGACACAAATAAAATTAAACATATTAGTATTAGAATACTAAACAATTTTTAAAATGTCAATTTTCTATAGTCAAACATTTATAATACTTTTTTTTAATGGAAATTATTATACGAAAACGGATAATTTTGTATAATAGAAGAAGACGAACCTTAAACAGTAATCTGAGTTTGTCTACGAAAAATATTTCAATTCGATGAAGGCATTTAGGATCTAAAGTAATCACATATACGTATATCTGAATTTTCTATATACACTCTAAAAAAATGTTGTTCTTTTACATAGAACGTCCTTGGAAACTCAGTTCCCAAATTTATTCTTTGTAAAACTACAAAGGTCTTTCTTGTAAAAAAAAAATACAAAGTATATATTTGTGACGTTACAAAGAATAGGCTTGCATTTACACTTGCATTGGTAAATAATTCAACTAAAATGATCTATTTTACCGTAATCATAAGAATCAGCTTATTTATACAATAATTGTGTAAAAAAAATTGTTACTCGTAATAATTTTGAAAAAAAAACAATTGATACACCTAGTTTTGAGCTCACATACTCGTGTTTGTAGACTGCACTTAGTGGATCTTTTTATTACAATTTATGTCAAACAGTCCACTTATTTAACGTTCATTTAACTTTAGTTTGTTGTTCGTACACACATTCACTTGATTTCAGGTAAATGCACATCACAGAATGTGATTTCTCTGTAACTTATCATTCCCGAATAAAAGTGCATTTTCAGTTGACTACAAAGCTTTCTTAAGCTTTATTAGAACCACAGCTCTTGTAATTTTACAAATAACTGATTTTACAAGGGATATCGTTGTACTTTTACGAAGGTTTGTGAAAGTACAAAAAATCTTCGTAAAATTTAAAAAAAAAAATTGAAAAGTGTAGAGAGATAAAAATATTTCCCTCGTGCATCATGCGAAACGCTAAAGAATTAACTTGTCTGAACGTTTTAACCAACCGCGACATTAAGTGTGCCGTGGCTTTTCTTCTGACTGGCTAGCTATTATAGCGTGTTTCGCTGATTTATAAGATATCTTTTTATTTAATTGAAGAGGAAGTTACAACCTGCGATGCATCTATGTGTATCGCCGATCCTTTAACTTTTACATAATGTTTGAATTAACAAATATGGCCCCGCATAGTTTTCACCTAGCACATCAAAATAAACATAAAAACTTGCCACAAATATAAATGGTGAAATTGCTAGACGTGCTTGATTAACTAAATTTGGAATACAAATATAACGTTTTTTGTAAATATTCCAGATAGCTTTTGTGAATTTGCTTTACATGCGCTTCTGTGGAATATAGTCTTTTTTTTTTTTTTTTAATCTTTTAATATCGTAATATCTTTGATTGTTAAATATCATAGGTTGCAGGAAATTGGGTATGTTCGCACACACAAGACTCTAATGAAATTACAAAAAAAAAAAAAAGTGGAATATTTTATTGTGAACGGCCTAGAGTTGAATTTGAAATTAACCTGTGTTGCTCACGAAGCAATCAAGTTCTAACGTATTTCGTAGGCAACAATATATAAAATATGCACCTGGAATCTAATACCAACGTACTTACGTGCGAGTACTTGAATATGAAGAAGAGTAAGAAGAAGGAGTATATTGGGTATACTATGTCGAACAGTAGGGTTGTAACGCTGGCGCAGTCGCTCACTATTTCGTCCGTCGAGAAGAAATATGTGATGTGGTACACAAGCAGCAGAATGCAGTGTATCAAGTGGCCTAGACAGAACACTGCGAAAAAAAGGGGGCGTGGAAATACAATTACAAATCATATTCACTTAATTCTGACACTAGATATTACCACACTTGCAATGTTCGAATTATGACTTTCACAGTAATATAATCAATGTTTTGAAAACAATTCCTTTGAAACTGGTTGCCAAAAACTATTTTTTGTAATACTACAAGTAAATTAGTGTAGCTATATTATAGTATTGAGACGCATGAAATATTCTAAATTAATTATGTGTCTCCGCGTTCTTGATGAACATGAAGTATTCGATGTTTACTTGTTAAAATAAACATTATCTGTAAATTTTCACAATATGAACTGCTGTGAACGTTGTTCTAATACACTTGTAGCATTACAAAAATTATCTTGGGAACTAGTCCCCAAAAATAAATTTTTGTGTAATTACAAAAAATATTACTGTTTTTTTTACATTGCCAAATAAGCTAAGACATTAACATGGTAACATAAGGCCAGCAATTCAACTGATCTTTAGTGTAAGAATATGAAACACCTCCTTAAAAAAATCCGTTAAGTTCATCGTGTATAAGCTGTTCACGATAAAGTGAGCACTTTTTAAGACCCTCGCAACTGCAACTGTTAATAAATATGTCTTACTGCCGCCTCAGACATTAAATTTTGATCGTGGTGAAATGTAAAAACTGTGTTTATTGGTCACATTGCAATGTTTATATTAAAAAGTAGCAGGAAGATGGAAACTGGAAGGAAGGCCTTAAAATGTGCTCACTTTACCGTGAACAGCCTATAGTTGCTGTACGTGTACGTGATCTCCCTTTATCTATCTTTGTTTTAAGGCATCTAAAATATTTAAGGTTGTTTAAAGACACTGTTCTCTGTCAGATTGCCAGTAGTGTACTATTTCAAATAAAGCCAATTTTCCCATCTATCTTCGAAGAAGGAACACATGCGCAAACATTAAAAAAATATGAAATATAATTTCTGATACAATTTCAAAGAGCAATAGACATATGTAAACAATCTATATACTCATAGATATTGAAAAATTGAAATAATATTAATCAAAAGCAGTTTGGCTCGCGTACACGTCTACGAGAGGCACTCGCTTGCCTTTATATGTGGAAATGGAACATAAGTATGCGTGTTTCCGTCCGCAGCATTTTTTTTATCTACTCTAGTAATTTTTTACGGGGTTATATAACCCGCATGAATTTGTTTCCCTATAACCGGAGCAAACAATATCAAGTGTAGTGCGTGAAACCAATTTTCCAAGTATGATAGTATTTAGTTGCGAAATTGATGCACCAATTACTCTAGAAAGGTTGGGATTATAGCAGTACCACAATAGATAATTTTCGTTAATTTTGAAGTGTTGGCTAGAAATGTTTCGCATGAAACCAATTATATATTCAGGTAGTCAAATTCAATTTAACCCATTTACTCGTAGTGTCCACGATCGTAGATATGTTGCTCACGAATAAAGATCTGCAAAATTCGCGTTATCGTTTGAAGACGGAATAGGCATAAAAAAAACATGTGCGTTTGTTTTGCTCTTGTCATTGGACTACAGTTGATTAGACACGCTCTGCGTGGCCTTGAACCAATCACAAACAAGTAACGACAAGATAGCTTAATGATGTAACGCTTAGTCAAAAGGGACTATGGGTCCTCATTTTTGCAGAAGCCAATAAACAAATGATACCGGCTCGAATATATATATATATATATATATAGGGAAGCCACGCCTAGTGAGCTACCGAATAATAATAACGCGAATTTTGTAGGTCTCTACACATGAATGATAGAGCCGGTGCTGTACACAGGAAGTCATCAGTGCCCAATACTTAAGAGTCCCTCATGCGGGAATCTGATTTTTGCGATTTTTTATGCCTCTTTAACATGAATGGCTAACGTGAATATCATTGAACACGCAGCATGATATCCGCTGGTTGCAATTAAAATATTAAATACAAGTACAGGTCGTACCAAAAATCTATACAAATGTAACACTTGAACTCAGAAATTAATGTGTGACCGAACGGGTCAAATAAGGACCACAAAGTCAACACTTTCCCATAATTAATAAGATAACAATGACATGGCTTTTATTGGTTGTATATCTTTGACCATTTACACACTATGCAGACACTCGTTACAGCGATGTTCATGATGAAAGTGCAGCCCAAGGTTTTGTGTATAATTTATACGCTCGCTGTGTTAACAATTAGAAACATGAAATGTTTCGTTTTGTAGTCTTACCTCCGGCTCCTATTTTCAGGTACAGACTACCAGCATGTCTTCCTGTAGCGAAGTTGTATTGAAGAGGCAATTCCTTGAGATCCTGTTTCGCATTTTGTGGCAATTGAATGGCAAGCTCCAAATTGCCTCGGGCGCCCTCTACATATTGTATTTCCGCTTCTGAAAAAAAAATTCACATGAAGGGGATATATATTAGAAGAGTATTTGATATGTAGGTACGTGTTGTGATATGAGAGTGTGTGCTACATTCTTGCTTTTTGACAAAACGTACGCTTATATTATTAAGTTAACATGATTTACGTTTAGAAGTATTTGTGTGTAGTTTTAACTAGATACACCCGAATTATGGAAATGATTTAATGGCCAGTTGTTTTTCATAACACTTTAGCTCATATTTCGTGATTGGATGATCTTTGTGTTACGTGTCTTAGATGTATGCCTCCGAATTATAGACGTATAGTATATGAGTTATCTAATTCTGATTGGCCAGTCAGGTAAGAAAACATGTCTTTACAACGACACGTGGCCAATAAGCAAAATCAAACTGCTGATGCGACCGTAGGGTATTGAAATATACCAGATGTGGAAATATTTCCACGAAATTCGGGTGTGCTTAGTTAAAAAAAAAAAAAAAAAAAAAACACACACACAAATGTTTTCTCAGATACGCAAATTGTTCTAAATAGGAAATTAGAAGAGACCTGGGGAATTCGCATTATCTTTCGGCGAGAGGATAAACTCTACTGCCTTATATCGTATATAAGTGAGCACAGTCAGTGGTTCTATTGGCCGCTGGCCTTTAAGTGGAGTCATATACCTACCCGACTTCGTTTAAAGAAGTTTTGGCCAAGAAGTCTGCCGCTGGAGTTACGTTATTGTTTCAAGATTCCTGCGGGGCGTGTCAGACATACTGCCGGCCTATGGCAGCAGAAGTCGGTCAAATTGACTGTAACTTGGGGTTCGGTATGTCGTTAAATAATGACGCGAATTCTGCAGGTCTCTAGAAATTAGTAATGAGTACAGGCTATATAGTCATATGCTAGCGATGGTACAGTAACGGAAATATTTGTTTCTGCCAACAAAACACGTGTACGTAATTGACCAAACAAATGTGTATTGACTATTCAACAAACAATTCTGTTTTCGAGCAGGCGTGGTTGAACCAACGGCGTCACTTTGTCAGCTCATATTTCATCACACAAAGTCGCGTTTGTTTTATTTCACAATTCGTTTCGACAACAGAACGTTTTGTTCCGGCAGCAAAATGGTGCGTAACTAGTCAACGACGAGCCGGAACGCCGTTCGCCAATCAGCGCCGCGTAACCTGCTTGCCAGTCGCCAGCCTAGCCGGTAGGGAACCTTCCGCGGCACGCGGTAGCCAATCAGACACAAGCACCTCGCTCAGCCTATCAGCGAATGGGTATACCCACATCAAAGGAACCACCAAGCGATTTCGTGTGTGTGTGTGTGTGTGGTAGCGCGATATAGTCTACAGTAAAAGATGTTCACGATAAAGTGAGCACTTTTGAAATCAGCTTTAGAAACGAGTCTCTGCTCCAATATGCATATATTTTAACGAGCGCACTGAGTGACATATGCCCAGTAACGTTGGTAACGATGGATGGACAGCAGTTCCATATCTTACCGTCGATTAAAAAGTGTTAGGTTACAATTTGTGATTACTTGTATTATTTCTTTCCCTTTATTTTTTTTTTTTTAACACCTCGAAGTGTAAAAATGAGCAGACTTTCAAAGCACTTATTTTTCAAATAATTGCAGAGTTTCTCTTGACCGAAGCATGGATAAAGTGATGAGGCTGGTGGTAATGTTAATTGTTAGAGACAGGTGTTTTTCGCGAAAAGACTTCGAGACCAGTTGTAATCCAAAACACTTTTGTTCATATGCCCTTTCGTGGTTGGATGATTTTAAATGTCACGTGCCTCAAGTGTCTGTCCGCGAATCATGGACGTTCGGTACTGGGATACTTTATTACGATTGGCCCAGTCAAATGAGAAGATGTCTTCTCACGTAGACACGCGGCCAATAATCAAAATAAGTTGTGTTTGTGGACGCAGGATATTGAAGTCTAGCATGGCCATAAATATTTTCGCGAAATACACCTGTCTCTATTTATTGTACATAAGGCGAATGGATACACAACGTGCATACAAGTAGATCTTAAGCAGAGCTTTCAAAAGTGCTCTTTTTACCGTGTACGGCCTATAAAATTACTCACGTCATCTTTTACGCTTGAGCCCAGTTTGTCATTCATTCGTATGTGGGAAAATATTACTTAAAAAAAAACTGATTGTATCGTCTCCACAGGACAATAATTTGGCAAGACTTCCCTCTTGAAATAAAATGTAGAATAGAATTTGCGATATTACATAAGCAGTTGCCAAAATTACTGTACCAACCTTCCATATTTCTATCGAATTTTTCTTTCCGAATCACTCTGTTGCGGTAAACTGTGATGTCAGTGTACAGGAAGAGCAGGTATACAAAACTGACGCCCACAAGGAACAGGTTGTATCCCTGAAAATAAACAGAAATAAAAAGCGTGAATGTAAACAACTGCTACAGACCCACTCAATATCACTTTTCCTTTTGCAATGTAACTATGGCCCGTTTAAATAATAAAAAAAATACAATCAATTAATGTGTTAAGTATTGAAGTATTCAATTAAAGTATTAAAATTACACGGAAGGAAACCAAGAAGTTAAATTTCTCGATTTCTCCAGATTGATATGTTACAAAAAAAAACATCGTCGGGTGGAATGGTTTCGAATCCCGAGTCACGATTAATAATTATTTCAAAGCCTGGTTTCAATATAAATTATCCTAATGATGTTCACATGGAGTATAATATTGTACAATGAGGAAGAACTATTTAAAGTGAAATGAGGGCGGTGTTGGCGTGTCTGTTACGCTTACGCACAGATCATTCGACTTTTTGTGAACAACGTATTTCGAGAATCGTGAGGTAGTTTTTCAATTTCAGATACGGATAATGTAAATTTCATCTTCCATATTACGTGGTCCAGGACAAAATAACACGCATGACAACTGACAAAGAAATTCACGAGTCCCTCCCGAATAGCTTAAAAGACCTATTGGAGAGCTGACCAATTCGTCCTTTATACAACGAGAAGTCCTTCTGAGTGCAGGAGATCACAGCTCCGAAGAGGGGCATTCTTTAAAGTTTCCCCATAGCACGCAAAAAAAAAAAAAAAAAAAAAAAAATCCTTAAAATTTTAGATCGAGAACGGTTGATTGAATTGCGAGGAAATCCGTGTGGTTGCCGCTATAAATGAAACTGACAAAACAAAACAAAAACACAAAACTTTGCAAGTGCATAATTTTGCCAGATTTCGCTCGGATTGCCAAACATTGAAAACATGCAATTCATTAGGAAACCATGTTAACGCTGCCACGTTATTACACGGAATATTTTACGCTTCAAAATGACGGCGCATTTGTTTCAATGAATGGCGGTATAAAATAATCACTATACTGTAGCATTCATTGTGCGATAAATTGTTCTGCACGAAACGTCCTTAGAAATGTAAGCTCGATTATTCGAATTATGACTATGAATTTAATGAGCAGACTACACTGAGGAGCAGAAAAAAAGTGTGATTATTGGATTTCTTAAACAAACCCGGGGATTTTTTTTTTTTTTTTTACGAACTATCACAAGGTAGTACTATATATGTTCTCAATTTAGTGAGAAAAATTTTTTACTCAAATTTAAACCCTCTCTTACAATTTTGTATAATAACCTTGTTCTCTGCAATGTGCAGTACCAAAGCATTAGAAAATCTCGAAAAAGAAAGGCAAACATAATTATAAAACATGTTACGGAAATGCACATCAAAGCCAAAATCTAACATTGCAAGGTGTTTTCTTACAGGAAGTCTCCACATGGCGCTTTACTATTCCAAAATTTCTACACACTCCATTTATGGTTGTTTAAATTTTGTAAACATATTTTATTAACTTCATTTTAATGATTTAATCTAAATTCTTTTACATGTCACATTAATTAATATGTATTTTCACGTGTTGTAATTTATTTTAACCAACTTATGTTAACTATGTAAAAACATACTGCAACTTTTATCCACGCTCTACTAGATTAACAGTTTAGCTGCATAATTTGAACGATGGAAATTAATAGTTAAATAGTGTGTTATCTGTTTCTCATTGGTAAGAGAATATGAAAGAGTGCCCAGTAGAAAACAAATTCAGTGATCATGGAATTTGCGAAAATGCAGATGTGTTTTGTTTGTTTCGAAGGACTTGATTGAAAATTTTATGTGGTATGAAAATATTCTAAAGAAGGATCAAATGACCTCCATGTAGAAGGTGCATGCATGACTGATGTGTCTTGTGTTAATTGAATTTTATGAGGAGGTCCCAGTATTGCGGCTGAGCAGTGTTATGTATCGCTGCTAGACACACCGGAGAGTATCTACCTGCAGGAGAGTTATTCATCATGCATTTCCCGGTTGGTGTTCTGAGGCAGTCTGGCATACCAGATATTGTGCCTTAAGATCTACAAAATTCTTCAGGTAACACGTTTCGATACTATTTAATCAGTCAATACATTATGAGCCTTGAAGTTATATGTTGAATTTAATAATATGGCAGGTCCAGTGGTCCGAGGATGCGGTATTAAATTACCGAGATCAATTTTAAATGATTCTTAAGCTCTACTGATGAACTAAGGCTGGTTGCCCTCATAAAACTACTCAGAATATTCTTCGTTTAAGTTTAGTAGTCAAATAATATGCTTGTAATAAACAAGAGCTATTGTGTGATTATTTTAGGGAAATCATTTGTTTCTCTTATAACAAGTTAATTTTTAAGTAACTAATTTTCTCTAAGTACTGATAGCAGAATCCTTAAATATTAAATGTCTTCTGTTGAAAAGGGTTTTAAATATATTGCATGTGAGTAGTGAATGAGATTTTCCATTAAGTCTTTAATTATATTTTCATATGTTTCCTTCGAAGTGTTTTCTTGTGTTGTGTTATTTATACGTATATTTCGTTGCTGCAATCTAAGTAGAATTTAACAGAGTCATTTTGAATGCATTTAATAGCATGTTAATATCAATAAACTATCCTGATCATGACATGGGAAATAAATGGTACATATTGTTATGATTTGTGCTGATTTCCACACGCACATTATTTTAATTTGACTACACACATTTATATTCATTGGGTTATACCTGCTCAAAATATATAGATATTATTTTCTGTAAAGTTAATCTGTTCCAACGCACCATCATTTTAGAAATATCGGCCAACCAATCCTGGGGCATGCAAAATAGTTGTGTGTGCACATAAGTGAGCCATTAGATTATAGAAATTATTGGTTATCGCAACGTCGGGGCGCTTTAACGTCTCCTCCACGTTGTGTCTGTTTAACACGTATTTCTTTATAACATAATGGCAGTAACTTAAAATGTAATACTGTGTTGCTCCAGTACGTTTAATATGTGGGCATATTGTTAGGCTACTGATCATCTGTGCCGTAGACATACATATATTGATAGCAGGTTCATGCTACATGAAAATACTAAGTCACTTGAGGATATTCCCGCGTAAGCTGAAGTAATCGATTTCATTCCCCATTCTTATTAATTTTCAAGGGAGCATTATGCAATACGGGTCATTATTTCAAACTAAATTTTATTCATTTTATACGTCTAGTCTGTATAGGACTGCCTTATAATTTCTTGTGACATTTAACTTAACAGTATTGAGGGAGTGACTGCAGAGATTTAGGCGGGTCTTAACATCGCGGTCTTGAGAGCCGATGAAGGCGAAGCGAGGTGAGTGGGGGAGCAGAGCCGGAATGAAAGGGCGGGAGAATCGGGAGATCCCCGAGAAAACCCACCTACCAGCGGCATCGTCCGGGAATTCAACCCGGTTTGCCTAGATGGAAGCCGAGTAGCCTGACCACTACACCACCTTAAGAGTATTGTAATGAAATATTTATATAAATTAAGCTCGTACAGAATAAATTATGCCAACAGAAAACCTTCGCAGGCCCGACAAGAACTTACAGATGCCATTCCTTGTACCTCTGTGGAGACGTCCCCTATGTAGAGTACAAAGCCAAGTACTATTAGCAGAACGGCGTAAATTAAGCTCAGCGTCGTTATCAGGTATTCCCTGCAATAAAAAGAAACACATGTAAAAAACAACTGACGAAACGTCGTTTCCCTTCTGCCAGAAGATTATATTTCTTCCGTGAGGTGGTCGCAATCCAGCAATTAGCTCGCTGGCGATCCGGGTTTCAACCCGTTGCGATTCAAGTCAGCATTTCCCGCATACGAGCATCATGAAGTACGTCGCAGGAAGGCCAACTGGTTACTTGGGTTAGCCCCATTCCCCTCCCCCCCCACCAATACAAAGCATTCCTTTGCTTTTTCATCGTTTGCATCACATAATTTTAGCCAGACGGATGCCCATGGAGGTCAACGAAGGTCATTGTTATCCCTATTAACGAATATGTTTTCTTATTTATGGAAGTAACTACGCACTTATAAATTAAATATTATTTTTTAAAAAATCGTAAGATTTTGGTCAGTTTATTTAGACGTTTCAACATCAAGATAAAACGAATAGAATTATATAGCTTACATACTAGTCTGTCAGAACAACAAAAGTTTAAAACTAAACTTCGCTGTTCATTGATTATATACATAAATTATTTAATGAATCGTTATAAATAATCATCACAATTACACACATACATATGTTTACTCAAAACTATATATACGAGTATTAAAAATATTTCAATTTTAATTTTTCATTCTTAGGAGAGAGAGAGACTTTCAGTAGCACACATTTGTGTGGGGCTGTGTTTGTCTATGAGTGAGTCAGTACACTTATTGTGTTTGTGTGTCCTATCTTACTTTCCCAGTCACACGATTCTCCCTAATTGTTTTTACATAAGCTATGTATAAAATAAAGATTGTCTGTACTGGCTGCCATGACAAGCTAGAGTGAGGTGGGGAGATTAGGCCATCTCTTAACATCTAGGTCTTGAGAGCCGATGGGGGTGAAGTTAGATGAGTATGGAGCGGTGCCGGAACGCAAGAGTAAGGCAATCGGGGGATCCGAAAGAGACTCCATCGATCAGCGGCATCGTCCGGCACGATTTCCACTAGCAAATATCCGGGAGTGACCCGATCGGGGATTGAACCCGGTTCGCCTAGGTGGGAGGCGAACAGTCTAACCACCACAACACCGCGGCCCCACGACAAAATAGAAGTGGGTCACGTATACGCCCCACTACATGGGTACCAGTTCTATTACTCTGTGTATTTTTACGTATGTGGTTTATGTGTATGCGTTTACGTGTAAAGAGAAATCGTGAAGGTTCACTGTTCAGGTGTATTTTCATTTAATGTATGTTACTGTTATGTATTTCATATAAGCTTCTCTCTAAGTTTATAGTAGACATTAAATTTGATTTCATTTTTAATTCTTTTTCTTTTCAAAAATAAGTGTTGAGTTTTACTATGCAAAGTGGAGAAGTGTAAGAGAACATTAACTTCGCCACAAAAAAAACTTTATTATTATTATGTTATTATTATTGGTCCAAATTGCATCGGGCAAGCTTACCGTACTCACGAGTCTTATTACTGGCTAGCCGCCAGCCAATGAGTAGGCGAGCTAACTGAGCCGCAGTTATGGTGACTTGTCATGTGTTACGTGGTACACAGTCCATAATGTTCATTTTGATAACAAAGTGGAATTCTTTTTTTCTTACTGAAGAAAATTATAACGGATGTCTACTACGCTCATATAAGATGATAATAAAAACTACCAAAGTAATGGAAGCACGCCCGTGCGAGTTTTGTCTTCATACACAGATAAGTCTTCACACTACAATTTCCCCAAATGGATCCCCAGTGGTGCGCTGGTATTACTACTCTCCTCCCACCCAGGCGAACCGGGTTCGAGTCCCACCGGCGTCGCTACCAGATTTTCGCACGTGAGGTTCGTGCCGGACGATGCCGCCAGTTGGTGGATTTTCTCGGGGATCTCCCGTTTCCCCCGCCCTTGCATTCCGTACACTGCTCAGTGCTCACCTCATTTCACCCCCATCGGCTCTCGAGACCTTAAATGTTTCGGGCCGCTCATGCAAAATATTATTACATCTGAGTGCGCACAAATTCTGTGCGTTATTCTTTGGTGTAACTTTGTGGGCTTGGTTAAGCTTAGTTTGCACGAGGCGGAGAAATACCCTGGAAGTAGAACTTTAGCAGGGCTTCAGAAAAGTGTCAAGTAACGGTTAATGGACTGTAGCGAAAGTGAAACAGAGTTAAATTGTTTTGTAATACAACTAAGACATGAAATCTTTCCGCAAAAATTGGGCGTCCCTACGTAAACTTAACACTGACGTGAGCATTGTCACTTTATTCATGCTCCGGCCAAATATAACTCCGAAATTGTTTCGAACGTGAATATATTACTGGTGTTATACATTCTTAAACTTACAGAAACCAAACAAAATTTATTCGGCATCCTCAAATTTAAACTTCGCAACGTTAATAAGACAGTTAAGACGCCGCCCAAGTGTCTTCACTTCGCTCCACAACTGCCCGAGCTAGACTCAGGCGTCGTGAAGAAGTGTCAAACGAAACCAGGGAATGAGGAGCGGTGTCAAACGCACCCGAACACCTGGCTCTTCTCGTGGACGCTGGTGGGCGGCGGGTCGACGTCGACGTCGTCCTTGAAGACGCTGTAGACGTCGTTGAAGTTGTTGAAGTCCGGGTCGGACGCGGACATGATGGGGTTCACGTAGGCCAACTGCGCGCCGTAGCTGGCCGCGACTCTGCCTGACGACGAGGCTGTACCATACCCTGCGGCAAGAGAATGATGACGTGGCCATCGTAGCTGCGTCTGGACTGTTTTGACCATGCACTGACTAATGCCTCTTACACACGGTTCACTTTCTTGTCAAGGCTGTTCTCGATAAAGTGAGCACTTTAGAAATGAACCTTGGAAAAAAAAAGTCACTGCCACTGCCTGCATATATTTCAATGGGCGCATTGAGTGACATTCGCCCAGTAAAGTTAGTAAAGATGTCTAGAAAGCAGTTCCATATTTTAACGTCGAATAAAAAGTGTTAGGTAACCATTTGTGATATTTTAAAATTATTCCTTTCGCTTTCTGTTTTTTTTTTTTAATGCGTCGAAGTGTAAAAATAAGCAGATATGTAAAGTATTAACTTTCTCTATAATTTCACAGGTTCACTTGACCGACGCATGAATAAAGTGATGAGGCCCAGGGCAATGTTAATTTTACATAAAGCGGAGGAACACACAACGTGCATTGAAGCAGATCAAATGCAGGGCTTTCAAAAGTGCTCATTTTGCCGTGAACAGCCTATACACCTTCTTGTACAAGTCAACTTGCATCGTGTGACTGGCTTAATGCAAGTGGCATGTATGCAAGGACTTTCATGCTAGCTAGATTTGTTTAGAGACGGTTCTATCTTTAGTTCACTTAATTGTGCAAATTGTTTGTTTACACTTGCGGTTTTTTTTTACGTTTATGTAGTATCCATACATATATTTATGCGGATATTGTTAATTTGAGAGTATAAAACAGATTTCAATTCTGTATTAGCGATTTTTTTGGTTTTTAAAGTCTTTTTGTGATGTGGTAAATATGAGTGACTGGCATGCTGCAACATTCAAGTACTACTAAAGTGTGTGCATTATGTATGTAAATTGGACTTGAATAAAAGAGGGTGTTTACCTTCTTGTTCATCTTTTGGCGATCAAATTATTGTTAGTAAAAATGTCCGTCTGCATCAGACTTAAAGATGCGGTACACAGATTATTCATCTCCTGCTCATTTTACCCCACATTAACCCACCCCAAAGGAACATGACTGTTAAACTCACATGGTTAACAGTGATGAACGTGTTTGTTTACATCTTAATTTTTAAATGACAGGTACTTTTATATGAAGAAAGTAATTTCGTCATTTTGAATTTAATCAAACAGCATTCCAAATTTGCTAGAGGAACTCTACATACATTTCAAACACATGTTTACAAATCAGTGTTCTAACCTCAAATCCAAACCAATGCCGTTTTCGCTAGACGGTTTGAACGAAAAGCTGTTCAATGTTGGGAAACGGATATTTATTGTGGGCACCCTGCGAGATCGGTCTACCTCATCTTTAGTCTATGGTTTTAACCTAAAGCCTGTATGCAACGATAAAAAAAAAACTCGAGTGAGGAGTGAACCCAGGGCGAGGCAACACTCTCCGAGTGACGGGCTGTCCAGCTGGGACCCGTAGGTGCCCATCATCCCCGGACATGATATGAAATTATACCCTGGGTTGGAGCGGCGCTGGAATGCAAGGGCGGAGGGGGGGAACGAGAGTACCCCGAGAAAACCTGCCGGCAAGCGGCATCGTTCAGCACGATTCCCACATGCGAAAAACCCGGGAGTGAACCCGCCGGGTATGCCATGATGAAAATATTCCTGGGGAAATTCCATGCAAACCTGCATGGTCGATTGTATGGATGGTTCCATGGCAAATTTGGCTATCTGCTGGCCATAATCATAGAAGCGTTTTCGTAATTGGTCGCAATTTCCGATGGAAGGTTTCCTACAAGGTTGGAAGTTTAACTGATCAGGGAAAGGCTGGTAGTCATTGTGTTTGCTTTGTTTTGTAACAGAGCAATTAGGAAAATTAAAAACTAGCAAATAGTAAATAAAACACAGACATGTTTACTGATTTCAAAACAGCATTGTATAAAAGTTAAGGTAAATGTCAGTGTTTTTTTAAGTTCCAGTTATAATTACAAAACGATTAGGTTCTGTGAATAATACTTAAGTAGTGAGTAAAAGTAAAATCATAAAAATAAACGTACTTGCATTTCCTTGAACGGCAAAAAAGATCGTCGGACAGGTTATTGCAAAGAACCCTCCATAATTGCTTGCATGCAGGCTCGGGTAGCAAGTCCCGTAGAAGCCTCCGCCCGAGCTTGCACGGAAAATTTTATCGTGCTGTACAGGCTTCAGACTAAAGATGAGGCAGACCAATTTTTCGTCTTCTGCGCATGTACTTAACACCGACCTACCCCACACCAAAATAACTGTCAAAGTCATATAGTCAACAATGATAAACGTGTACGTTTACATCTTGATTTTCAAAAGACAAGCCCTTCTATATAACAAATTCGAATTTAATCTAAACGCATTGAAAATTGATTAGATGAAGTATACAAATATCTCAATTAACATTTTCGCAATAACAGTGTTGTAACGTAAAATAATATCCACCTTGTTTATGATAGTCGTTTTGACAGAAAATCAGTCCAATGTTGGGACTAATCAGTCCAATGTTGCTAGCAAGATTGCTTTACCTCATGTCCACACTATGGCATAATCTATTGTACTGTTGAGTAGCGCTATACCGAGATCTGTGCGGCCACTCACGGCCAAAAGAGGCGCCCGTCACTACAGAAAGAGAAATTCCGCAAGTTGGGAGGCCTGTGGGTCAGACTGCACATTCCGCTGTCAGAAATAACGGGATACAATAAAGAGAAAACACTAGGAGACCATCTGCAATTGAGACAAGTGATCAACTTAACTATTAAATGGAATACACGCCATTACAAATCTTGGTTGTAAGTTTCACAATACCAACAATCTAGCATAAAAACCAACACGAAATATATACATTATTTAATTAAAAGCATTTTTTTTATTGTTGTTATAATCAGACTGTGATGAGCGTGGAGCTGCAAAGTGTGGTTTCTTCTTGGGGCATTCTTTTTTATCCCTCCGTCCACATTGATTTCATCTCACGCGTACTTCATTTCTGCCTGAGATGTTCACCAGCTGGCTCTAATAAGTGCTAGACACCTGCCTACAGACAGAGTAACGTATAATTTATATTTTCCAGTGAACTAAATTCTTCAACGTTTATAGAGCAAACAAGAATCAAATGATCACCAATTTGTTAGGTCGGAAGTTTATTAGACATGTGAATTCTTATAAACACTTGAATGATAAAAAACTTATATGGTACGTATTTTAACGGTAAACAGTGTTCGACAGATTTACAACAAACGTGTTACTAAACATTGCTTCAGTTTCTGTTTAAGTGGAACCTATCTGCTTATGTTAAAAATACAAATACAGGCATATTTCGTACATTGCGGATGGTTGTGTGACATTCAGCGAATTCAGCCATTAGTTCGTGGTTTTCGTGGAGTCGATTCGAAAAGTTTAATTTATACAAGAAATCAATCAAGAGAGCTTGATTAAAACTATCCATTCGAAAACAGGAAATGCTTTTAAATTTCGCTTACCGAAGGCGCCGAAGTCGTTGACGCTAGCAGGCCGACTGAAAACGGCCGTTGTGTCGGCAGAATTCTGCGGCAGAGCGAACTGTAGAAAGGTTTTCTGACCATCCTTAGACACCTGCAAACAACAAACAGGAAGCTGTTACCCCGGCAATGTGGAGGAAACGCATCGATTTTGATATTAAAAAAAAAACAGTTCTTGAGTATTAACAAAACCCGCTTCGTGCATTCCAAAACTTTAAATATTACATCTCATATTCTAAATGCAATCAATGCTAAGTACAAGACTTTCGTAAAGGATCAATATTGATCAAATTCTCCAACCAATCGCCGTTCAAGTGGGCTACCAGACAGGATACTTTGAAAGAAGTAAATGGACTTAAAACTATTTGAAGAAGCTCGTGTCGAATATTCAGTGAAAGGAAAATATCGTGAATTAGTTTTAGGATCAGCGAGACATTAAAAATATGTACCTGTGAGTTACTTTTGCAGTTGTATAACATTTTAAGAACACCCGAAGGGCTCTTGAGTTCGTAAAACCCTGACAGATAAACATTGATGGAATCCCGTAATACCTGATTACGGGTCAAATCGGCCATTCACTGGAGCAGAAGTCGAGCAACAAACAGACGAAACTTGTGCACTGTGGAGTATAGCTTACGGATAATTGAACTTGATAAACTTCCCTTCCCCTGACAATAAAAGTTGTCAGAGTTCCGACAGACAAGACTGTTGCCAGATTTATTAATGATATTCTTGCTTGCCCGTAGTCCTACGATTCCAACATGCTTTAAAATACTTATTTAACAAATCCAAATATGCATAGGATTTCATTAGCTCCTGTAACGGAAGTTATCAAGCTGATGAAACGTTGCATTAGATTGGCAGCAAAACCGCGCTTGGATACAAACGAATGAGGAGGTAGCGAAAATAACACACGAGGTGCTGAAATACTTGTACTTGCGAATAAAGATAAAAATAACACACGAGGTGCTGAAATACTTGTACTTGCAAATAAAGATAAAAATAACACACGAGGTGCTGAAATACTTGTACTTGCAAATAAAGATAAAAATAACACACGAGGTGCTGAAATACTTGTACTTGCAAATAAAGATAAATATAACACACGAGGTGCTGAAATACTTGTACTTGCAAATAAAGATAAAAATAACACACGAGGTGCTGAAATACTTGTACTTGCAAATAAAGATAAAAATAACACACGAGGTGCTGAAATACTTGTACTTGCAAATAAAGATAAATATAACACACGAGGTGCTGAAATACTTGTACTTGCAAATAAAGATAAAAATAACACACGAGGTGCTGAAATACTTGTACTTGCGAATAAAGATAAAAATAACACACGAGGTGCTGAAATACTTGTACTTGCGAATAAAGATAAAAATAACACACGAGGTGCTGAAATACTTGTACTTGCAAATAAAGATAAAAATAACACACGAGGTGCTGAAATACTTGTACTTGCGAATAAAGATAAAAATAACACACGAGGTGCTGAAATACTTGTACTTGAGAATAAAGATAAAAATAACACACGAGGTGCTGAAATACTTGTACTTGCAAATAAAGATAAAAATAACACACGAGGTGCTGAAATACTTGTACTTGCAAATAAAGATAAAAATTGCAAGGAGGTTGTTTCTATCAAAGAGTACGATCCATTTGTGGATTGTCAGCAGAATGCCAGTGAATGTGAAAATGATGCATGTAATCTTTCCCTATATTTACTGCAAAATTTTCAAAAATTTGTAAAGGTGTGAACCGTAGCACTGAACAGGTAAAGGCTGTTCACGATAAAGCAAGTACTTTTGAAATCAACCTTAGAAAAACGTCACTGCTCTACCTACATGTATTTTAACGGGCGCACTGACGGACATTTGCCTAGTAAGGTTGCTAACAATGGAGGGAAAGTAGCTCTATGTCTTAACGCCAAATTAAAAGTGTTAGATGACCATTTGCGATATTTAGCTTTCTGTATATATACGTGTAAAAATTATCAGATGTTTTAAATATTTACTTTTCTAATAATTTCACAGTTTTGCTCGACCAATACATAAAGAAAGCGATGAGGCCCATAGCAATGACAATTTTGCGTAAGGCGGAAGAATACAGAACATGCATACAAGTTGATCTTAAGCAGGGCTTTCAAAAGTACTCATTTTACCGTGAACATCCTATAGAAGCATTTTTTGTCAGTATGAAGCATGTCTGACGCGTACCATTTTTATCCCAGTACATTTGTCTTACATGTAGATTGACATTCAACCTTGGTTTCGAAATTAAATTTGACTCTTTATAAATAATAAAAAATGGCTGGTTTTTATTACAAATTTTCAGAGTATCTTTTAATTCTCAGTTGATTTCGTATTTTTACTTTTATATAGAAGAACCCATTATACTATACCATTCTCAAGAAATAAAACATTTAAAGTAATTGTATAAATAACTGTATATAAATACATGAATGGTCCCACACCCATTCGTACACTTGTATGCTCAATGTTTGTAACTTTGCCATTCAAATAGCCCAAGTGTACCTGATAACTATTATCATAAATTAAATTTGCGTGTATGAATTAGAGTTCATGATATATGTGATTCGCCATACATTCGCAGACTTTTGAGTGTAATATATTTACATAAAAGTTCAGATGTCATCGGAAGATTAATTAAATATATGGAAGAGTCGTTTAAATAGATTGCTGTACTATCACAATGTTAATTTTCCATGGTAATATTTTTTTCTCATTAAACCATAAATTGAATAGGTTCAATACACACAAGAGAGTGCAACCGAGTAGAAAACGTATAACCAATAATGTTAAACCTAATTTACAGCGCATCATGTGAAGATACTATATTAAGGGCTCTAATTAATTAATATAAGGGACCGGAATTTTTATTTTGTTTGGATACGGTAATTTAGAGCTTTTTATGTCCTAAATTAATGATATGTAAAGGGTTTCAGGCAGTGAGTTGATTATTTTTTACCTATTTTTTCTACACAGCGTCTTTGGTTGATTGCATCACACGTAAATTAATTATTTTTGAGACAAAATATTGTTTAACTGAAATTAACGTATCTATGTAGTCGAAATATAAATTGACGAAAATAATAAAAAAAATGATCTCTTTATAATTATCGTGTATAAAACTAAAATATGTTTTTTTTGAGGCTAGAGTAATCTATGTTAAAATTTGTAGTAGTACTATAAAATTATTTTTGATATTCCAAATTGGAAGTACTGGAAAATATACCGTAAGTTAAATAATGCTGGATTTTCTTTTTATTGTTCGCCCAAAGTATAAAATTACATTTGCACAAATAACTCAAGGCCGTGCAGCACAGATTGTTAAGCTTTTCAAATCTAACAACATGCAAAACCTTACGCAAATAAAATAGCGTACGAAATAATGTTCGTCATTTGTGATACCTAGCTAGATGATCTGTGTCAAAAAAAGGTATCTTTAAAAGCATTTCTTTTTTTAATATGTTCATATGATATAATGCACTAGGCAGAGAAAAAAATTCTTACAAACTATAACCATCGCGTCTTTTCTGAAACCCTAAAATTTTAAGAGGCGAAACTGGAAAAACATTTTGTGTGAATTTAAACTCTTTTTCAATCACAGCGCTAAATTTTCTGTCATTTTTCTGCCGCTTTACAAATTTTCATGTGTATTTTAGTGTCTGAATCATGTAATTTTGAAAATGGTGAAAGGGAAACTTTCATTTATCTGCTTCAATAATTTATACGGTCTAACTTTGCTTAAATTTGCGAGAGTACGACATGCATAAGACATGATACAGTATCATTTCGCCTTTTCAGATGCCTTTTCTCACTGGAGGGCATCATGGCACGTATGGTTATCACACTTTTCCTGTAAATATTGTACAGTGAATTCAGTTTCTGATATCCCAAATTTCGTTGTACTTTTTCAGTACGCTGAATTATTTTGGGCTAAAATAAGATTATTATTTTTCTGCTCTTCGAAAGTAATAATTAATTAATTAATTAAAACATAGATGATTAAACTTTGCAGGCCATTTCACTGAAAACTTAACGAAAGCTTGGCAGGTTCTTGTCATGTTTGAGAGTAACATTTTGTTTTAAATTAATTTATTTTCGTTTTTGGTCAAATACGAGTACATTGAATATTAGGCTGTTAAGTTATTATTTATGAATGATGATAGCTACTCATGCTGTGGCTAGCTAAAATTCGAGAGCAATCATCAATAATTACTGAAAACATTATTTAAAATTAATTGCTTTGTTACTATATACCTTATATGTTCGTCCAAACTACGAATACCCAGAGATGTGCCCAAAAGTGATTTGTTTGCATCAGTCTCAAAAATCGTTGGTATACTGAGGACAAAAATTACTAACGAAAAGATATAAAGACGATAAAAATTTTCTCCTTTACGTGTTGCAATTAACTATTTAAAATTCTGCAGTAGATTCATGTGAAATCCCTTCTTGGAACGCACGGGAAATTCCGTGCTTGAATCAACTCCAGAAGTCCAAATTACACAGAGAAGGTGATTTCAGACGTTTATTTATCAGCGCCGACAGATACGGTTTGACAAATGTGATTACAGGCGAGAACACAATATCTAGTGATCTATTCATCGCCGCCATGATCCTACACGAGTTTACTGATATAATTTCTTAGATAAGAAAGAAGCACATTAACATCCACCAAGACAAGTTCGTGATTTATGAGGAGAGTAATTATTGCCATATAGTGATGCATAAAACTAAAACGTAGTTTTTAATATCACTTTTATTTGTTTCGGTTTTCACGTCACATAAGAACGTAAGCAAAAAATAATAATAATTTTCACCATCAACTGCTCATAGGAAAGTGGTAATAGTATAGGTACTCGAAAACTGAATCACTTGCGTTAGAATAAACCTGATACTGAACAATATGTTTTTTTAAAACATAATTTATTGCGAAAAGGTAATCACTTGTAGCTTACAAACTCAAAGTCAAAAGTTTCGCACATGTCCATTCAATGTCTGGGCCATGAACCCATATTTCTACGTATAAATAACTAGAGGTAAAACAGTACGGGCTACTTCCAAATTTACTGAAGTACTGCTAAAGTTTCGCACATGTCCATTCAATGTCTGGGCCATGAACCCATATTTCTACGTATAAATAACTAGAGGTAAAACAGTACGAGCTACTTCCAAATTTACTGAAGTACTGCTAAAGTTTCGCACATGTCCATTCAATGTCTGGGCCATGAACCCATATTTCTACGTATAAATAACTAGAGGTAAAACAGTACGGGCTACTTCCAAATTTACTGAAGTACTGCTAAAGTTTCGCACATGTCCATTCAATGTCTGGGCCATGAACCCATATTTCTACGTATAAATAACTAGAGGTAAAACAGTACGTGCTACTTCCAAATTTACCGAAGTACTGCTAAAGTTTTACTTCCATGGTATTCATCCACCTCGTGCAAACAAATCTTAACCAAGTTTAGAAAATCACACCAGAGGGACAACGTACAGCATTCATAAGCACTCAGTTGAATAATATTTTGCATAAGAACTATTGCTTACTAGGCATTAGCAACACACCTATTCCCCCTCTGTTTTCAATCATATCAACTATTGATGAAATATAATCAAATGTTTATGTTAATAGAAGAATAAAACGCTTATGATACTTGGCATATTTAGGAAACAACCATCCACGTAATTCAAGGGGGAGATTTTTCAAATGCTTGATTCGCGAAATGTAAAAAATACTGCTAAAAGACTATAGGCTACTACATTTTACAATATAGAATGTAACATGATAAACCCCCAAATGACTTCATAATGTGCTTGATAATATTAAATTAAAGAAGTTTAATACATTTTCCGTTGTATTCTGACAAATTATGTTTCTATCTGAAGGTGTGTGAGCTGATAATCAATACTACATAATAATTTCCTGCGTGTAGCCAAGTCATAAAGGAGACTCGAATAGTTCCAACATGCCAAAAGGATCACTTTCGGAAGAAAAAAAAAAAAAAAAAAAAAAAAAAAAAAAAAAAAAAAAAAAAACGCTATTCGAATAACTATAGTATATCCATGATTATTTCCAACTATTCTGAATCCTTGCTAAAGTTCTACTTTCAGGATATTTCTCCGCCTCGTGCAAGAAAAGCTTATACGACTAGGAATTTACACCAAAGGGACAAACTGCCGTATTCCTCCGCACAAAGTTTTGTTATATTTTGCATGAGAACTATTTGTTACTAAGTATTACCAACACACCGGTTTTCTCCCTGTTTTATTCGTATAATTATAAATGAAATATCGTAATTTATAGGTATAAGTAAAAATTCAATTGGACCAAAAAATTAAATATTTTCTTGTCAACAAAAGTATAGAACGCTTATTATATATGACATATTTATGAAACAATCAAAGACGTCATACGTAGGGTTATTTTTCAAAAGTTTGATCTAAGGTTTAATTAAATATTTCTGAAGACGCTGCGAATACACTCTACTCGCACGCGGCTGAAAACTCTAGCATAAAGCTAGCCATGGAGTTTGCCTAGAGTAACTGATTGCCAAATAATTGACACACATTACTTATAGCAAGAGAATTCATTGTAAATTAAAATTAGCAAAAAAAAAAAACACACACATTTATTATTGTGAAACTTAGTCACGAGGGCAATATACAGGTTTCCATTGTCATTATTATCACATAATTTTTACTATCGTGTGTAATTTTGTTAAAATCTTTTTTTATTGATAATATGCATGTTATGCTCTCTGATTTTGTGAAATTTTGTATAATTTGCTGCAGCATTAACGTATTTGGCGTAAGTCTCACTGTTTCGTGTTGAATAGTTTTCTCTGTATGAAGAAAGTTTGGGAGGATCCCGATTTTGAATCCCGTCATGCGTTGTATAGGCTGTTCACGATAAAACGAGCACTTTCGAAAGCCCTGCTTAAGATGTACTTGTATGCACGTTAGTTATTCTTCCATCTTTTGTAAAATTAACGTTGCCATGGGCATCATAGCTTTATTCATGCGTCGGTAAAATTAAATTGTGAAATAATTATAAAAGTAAATATGATACAAATCTAATCATATTTACACTTGGATGAATTAACAAAAAAAAAACAGAAAGCGAAATAAATAGTTTACGTTATCACAAATGGTTACCTAACACATATTATTCGACGTTAAGATATGGAACTACTTTCCATCCATCGCTACCAACTTTACTGAATGTATGTCGCTCGGTGCGCCGTTAAAATATATGCAAGCATGGGCAGTTATTTTTTTTTTCTAAGGTTGATTTCAAAAGTGATCACTTTATCGTGAACAGCCTTTAAGATACTACTCTAGCCAAATTTAGGCTCTTGACTGGAAATTACCTGTTGCCGTACACGCTGATTAAGTGCAATAGGTTATCGAATGTAACCTACGTTTCAAGGTTACTTCTACATTTTATGAATGTCTGCCACAGTGCTACATTCAGAATATTCCTCCGCCTCATTCAGACAAAGCTTAACCACGTCTAGAAAATTACACCAAAACGACAACGCACCGGATAATTTCTACCTTATTTATTAATATTTTGCATGAGAACTATTTCTGAACACACATTACCAACACACCTAGCTTATCTCAATTTATATTCGTACTGTTTAAAAATTAAATTTTACAAGTTAGGCCTATAGTGAAACGCATAAATAGAAATGCACTTTAACCGAGAATAAGCTACTTAATTTTAACAGAAGTATAAAAGGCATATAATACATAATGTTTATTTATTTTTTATTTATTCGTATTTTGTAGGACTTAATCGTAGTTTTCCGCCCAATGGCTTTTAAAATCCTGGGTTATCTAATAAAATTGTATATATCAGGTGTTTGATGATTCATAAACAGTCGTTCTCATTTACCATACCTCCATACCTAAACGCATTAAATTAAGCGGCGACTAAAGTCTGTTCCCGATAAGGCGAGCACTTTTGAAATC
Organism: Dryococelus australis; assembly: GCA_029891345.1. Classification (NCBI taxonomy): domain Eukaryota; kingdom Metazoa; phylum Arthropoda; class Insecta; order Phasmatodea; family Phasmatidae; genus Dryococelus; species Dryococelus australis. The sequence goes on from CM057003.1 coordinate 48,196,135, forward strand.
AACCTTAGAAAAAAGTCACTTTCCCTAACTGCATATATTTTAACGGGCGTCCTGAGTGGCATGCGTCCAGTAGAGTTGGTAACGATGGATGGGAAGTAGTTCCGTATATTAACATCGAATAAAAAGTGTTAGGTAACTACTTCTGACAATTTAGATTATTTCTTTCGCTTTATTTTCTTTTTTAATGCATCGAAGTCTAAAAATGGGCGTATTTGTAAAATATTCGCTTTATAATAATCTCACAGTTTCACTTGACCGACGTATGAATAAAGTGATGCGGCCCATGACAATGTTAATATTATATAAGGTGGAAGAATACACAACGTGCATACAAGTATATCTTAATCAGGGCTTTAGAAAGTGCCAATCTTACCGTGAACAGCCCATACCAACAAATACTTGATAGTCATATTTTAAAACAAAATTAAAATAGGTTATTAAAAAACACGAAAGCCAGTCGTTTTTGTGTGTTTCTAGGTAGAGGCTGTTCACGACAAAACCAAGCACTTTTGAAATCAACCTTAGAAAAATTTCACTGCCCCTGCCTGCACATATTTTAACGGGCGCACTGAGTGACATGCACCCAGCAAAGTTGGTAACGATAGACGGAAAGTAGTTCCATATGTTAACGTCAAATAAAAGTAACCATTTGGGATAATTTAAATTATTTCTCTCCTATACAATTTTTTTAACGCCTCGGTGTGTAAAAATGAGAATATTTATAAATTTTTTACTTTTCTAATAATTTCACAGTTTCATTTGACTGACGCATGAATAGAGTGAAGAGGCCCATGGCAACGTTAATTTTACAAAAGGTGGATCAGTGCCCACCATATTGGATTTTTAGAATTTGACCCAAAAACTTGCATTATACATTTTGCATTGAATTTTACAGAACAACACGACATAGGGCATCCCTTTGTACATTTTCTGAAGTTGGTATTGCTTGATTACTGTGTTAGTTTAACTGCTGTAGCCTCCCACAGGAAAAATAATTTCTTCCCAGCTGTAACTGGTTGAAAATTCATAAAGGGAGTGAAAACCTGACAACTTGATAAAGCTTGATAAGGCATTATTTATGCTGTTTCGTGCGAAAAATTTCGTTAATCCAACTTAAATGTTAGTTCTGGCAAAATATGGATAAATTCAAGATGGCTGGGGCTGACTCCCCATAAGGTGGATGAATACACGACGTGCATACAAGGAGATCTTAAGCAGGGCTTTCAAAAGTGCTAATTCTATCGTGAACAGCCTTTAGGGAGGCGGCGACGTACCCGGTACTGCTTGGGCGACTGCGTGGCGGCGGCGCCCAGGCCCGTGGACACGGAGCCGAGGCGGACGAGCTTGGGGGGGCGGGTGCGGTGCCTGGAGGCGGCGGCGCCGGCGCCCTCCGTCATAGTGCTGTAGTAGGGCTCGGCGTCGGGTCGCATCAGGCTGGCGCTCGTCGCCGAGCGATGCATCTGCTGTCGGCGCCGCGCCAACAGCGCCTCGTCGCGCGCCGCCTGCACAACACGCACACACTCGCACAGACATAACGCACAAGGCATGACCACAAGCATTGCGAACATAAAAAAAAATACGTCAGGAATAATAAAAGAAACATTAAACACTTATAAAAAAATTCAATATTTATCAAATCAATTTTTGCAAGTTAAGTTTAAATTTAATTTGACGTACCTTATATATATATATGCATCTTCGTATAGTATTATTAATTTTGCGTTTTAAACGACCTGTACGCTAGACGCCACTGTCCTGTGGATTTTCGAGCCTAAGCTTTCTGTTGATCGGCTGCTGCCCCAGTGTGTAGCCAGTTTTACCTCACACCAGGTGTCAGGCGATTCGTTGCTTGTTTCCCTGCAGGTTTGTTATTGGCTTAGAGTTCACAACGACGTGTCTAATAAAATGTGATCCAATTGCAAACATAGTAGAAATTTACATGTTTTTGAAGTCTATCTTACCCTAGACTGGCTTCGAGAAATATTCCAGTCCTAACAATACCTCAGGAAATATTTTAAAAAATTGAAAAATTTTGCAAAAATTCAACAATTATTCAAATAAATTTTACAAGTTAATTTTAAATTTTATTTGACGTAACTTACATATAAATTCTAAAATATGGTCTAGGCAGTTCCATATATTATTACTATGTACAAATATTGTAAAATTTGTATGGACAGTTGGAATTGAAATGGGCTTATTAACGTCCCCCAATGGTATACCTGAAGGCTTATCAGTGAATGGCCTGCAAACTAACTTATAATCTAACTTAACCTAGGACCCACGTTTGGCCTGGGATTCGAACCCAGAGCCTCTCGCAGCGAAAAGCGGCGGCGTACCAAACGACTGCGCCACGGGTGTTCGACTTTTACACTGTTGGTAGACAAAGTATACAAATCACATTTATTTTTCTTTTAAGAATCTTTATGATCCTGAAATTTCTACTGTTGAGAAATGTGATGTTTGATTATTTTCGCATATAAATAATCAATGCCCCAATTATCGCCTACATATATTACTGACTAAAGGTACTGTAAGCTAGAAATTTTTCATTTCAGTCGATTCAGGTGTTACATCTGGCTGGCAGAACAAGGGAATACTCGCGTTGAAAGGGAGTGGAGAGATTTGGCCGGTTCTTAACATTGATGTCTTGAGACCCTATGACGGTTGTGGCACCTGATATGATCTGTTATACTGTTACTGTTTATACTGTTAGGTATAAATTTTGTATAGGTAATAGTAATAATAAGTTTATTGTATAATATTATTGGCCTAAAACTACGTGACTGACGCAGGGACTATATATTGGTTAACTGACGTTGGATAGGGGTGGCGTTTTAAGTGCGGAAACAGAAAATACTATAGTGTGCGCGGTCAAGAATAAGAACGTGTCCATAAAAAAAACTTGGAGTGCTGAAGTTGTTTGCGATCGGAGTGAATCGTTGCTACAATAAGAGCAACCCATGGGAGGGTTTTTGCACGACGGGAAATGCTTATGAAAAGACATACATGATATGTACTCGGGTGTAAATAGGTGTTGAATATAAATGTTTAAAAGATAGAAGCAAAAAAAAAGGTAAGTATGACTGGAGTATAGACTGGTCAGCTGTGGTTCATATGGACCTAAAGAAAAGGGGCAAACAAGGTGTTTCTGTGGGAGTCCATCTATACTCGAATCGTGGTGTCCTGAGACAGCCGGGAAATGGGGAACAGTGTTCAATATTTTGTGTGTGCAGTGGAATGTTCGGGCTCGGTGTCAGGTTCGGGAGTTTGTCAGGTTGTTTGCCGACCTATAGACACCAAATTCGGCGAATTTCACAGCAAAAAAAAAAGTGGTTTTTGGATGTCGGAAATGATCGGAAACAGGCAAGCAACGAGCGAGGTTCGGTACCGCCAGCACCAGCGAGTTACCAGAAGAGTTCTTCAAGACTCAACTCCTGGCTTCTATAAGGGCGCGGAAGATCGTCCGCAATGATACTATTGCCACCACAGTACATTCGCGCTATAACCTGCTTGCGAACTGTATGTATTGCGATGCAATGAATTGCTACCGGATTATTCGTGCTTAGGACTTTTCATAGAAGAGTAAAACTCGTACTAATAACAACAGGATTGGGCCAGATTTGCGAACTGTTGCTTGAGAGGGGAGCTTAAGTTGCGAGGTAAACTTTTTTGTTGTTAAGTATTTACTCAGTAAAAGCATTATAGACTCAAGTAAACTTTTCGTAAGGGTCATTAAATAGATTAAATGGAAGATAAACTTAGAACGCTGAAGGGATCGCCAATGATATGAGAACATGTGACTGTGGTTGGCTGGGAATTTTATAGGTGTGAGGTTGGTCGCAGGCGCGGTGCGCTCAACAACCATCGGCTGGTGGCAACAAGGATCACACCCCAGATCCAGATCAATGGCTACAAGAGGCGTATGTTGAACTGGGTACATGGTCCAAATCAACGACGTGACAAGGAGTTTCGTCGACCAAACTAGGGGATATGAAGCACCTATATGATAAGGTTGTATCCGACCAAGTATAGAGCTGTAGTAAACATACCCACGCTATAAGAAATTATTCGGAAATTTACCATTCCAGTGTAAACGCTAAGTGAGAAAGCGGGAGTAGTAATGTTTTCCCCTATACATTCATCGTAGCGTTCGTACATTTGCTCAGGAAATAGTCACATGCATAGAGAAGTTCCCAACTTTGTATAGTAGCACTGATAAACCTACCTATATCTGCAGCTTGTTGTGTTTTATTATTACCATACAGTGTATAGGTTAAAAATTTCCATGAGAGTTTAGGAAGTTTCCCAGAAAAATTTTTACAGTGTAGAATGCTGGTAAGCGGTAAATAACTAATATGAAAATGTGAAAAATAGTCAATATTGTCAGAACATTGTTTGTAATAAATTATAAGCATAGAAAAGTGATTAGTCCCCATGCTTAAACACATTTTACATTATTCCACTGCGCATAAGTTATATGTTAAGTGCTCTTGTGATATCAGAGGGCGTAGGCCGAACCTATCGGTGAACCCCGAAACCAATTCTGGGATTGGTGAATGGCGGCAACAGAAGTGGTGACTCACGGTTAAGTGAGGTGAGTACGGAGCAGCGCCGGAACGCAAGGATGGGGGGAATAGGAGATCGCGGAGAAAACCCTCCGACCAGTGGCATCGTCCGCCACGATTACCACATGCGAAAATCCGGGAGCGACCCCACCGAGAATAGTCTCCTGCAGTGATGACTGCTTATTCTCATAACGACTGCCGTTTAAAATGTTTGTTTATCCTCTAGTATTTTAAGTACCACTTAATATATTTAAAACAAATTTAGTACAGTATTACATCAAAATGAAAGCCCCTAATTCACGGGTGCATATCTTCAGTTGTTTGCCGTTTTGAAAAACTGTGTCACCTGCAATAATAAGGCTCTTACGTATTATTTTGAGAAGTAGTCAACCGATTCCCGTTAAATTAGGCATACGATTAGTTCTGCCGGAGGGAACACGAATTTGTGTGATTTTAGTATGTGGACACGTATATTAAAACTAGCGGTCGTAAAATATTTCGTTCAACCAATATTACAGTTTTTAAACCAACTTCAACGCAATGCCAATAACTATAGCGAACATTCAATAAGCTAGTTCATAATACGTTCACACTATTTCGTAAGATAGCGTCACTTCAAGAAATAGAGCTCTAACCTCTCAACTCGGGAATAACTCATCCAGAGGCCGGAAAACCTGCTACACAAATAGCGCCATAGGAGTCTACGTTAAGCTATTATTTTAGCATGATCACTATTTACTTTCGGAACTGTGACCTTAAAAAAAAAACATATTATGTTGCTATTTCGTATCTACCAAACCTGGTTCAACTAAATTTTGTATGCTGGTATTACTTACAAAGAAAGTGAAATACACCTAGTCGCAGATTCCCAATTCCACCATTTTGTATGATGATGCCACCTGGGCGAATAATGCTTTTACAGCCTATAGCTGGAACTGCTTTGCCAACTCCCACTAAACGTGTTACATGAACAGTACTGTAGCAAGCCACATAGATGTATGTAGCTTTTGTAACCGAGACACTTATTTTCAAATTGGTGACCTTTTTTTTTTAAGTATTCTATGCAACCACAATGGGCATGCTGGCGTTACGTAATGCGATCATTGAGAGTGCTATTTCGTTTTGGAAGATTCTAATACGAGGATTAAGTGCAATAAATCGCAGCTTTACTTTTGCTTGTTATTTTGTAACTAACGCAATTAATACATTCTACAAAACTTCAAATGTCAGGAACTACCGAACAACAATTTTAACATTCAAATAGCACTGCAATAGACAGGCTTGTCTACGGAAATAAAAATAATGTTAATGCTTATTTGTAAAATCGCTTCCTCGTCATGCATCGTGTTTCATGCACGTATTTCTGGAAAAAATCAATACGGATTTGGAGACAAGGTAGTATGATTGCAGTTATAGTGTGTAAAAAAATTAACACATTAATTGATTAACTTTTCAATCCTTAGCTGCACTAAAATATTCATATCGGTAAATATTTTTGCTGCGCCCTGTATGTATTCAGACCGTGTCTCAGCTGGCTCAGAGAACGCTCTCTCGGGCTGTCGCCCTCACGTATTACATTACAGAGAGCGCTCTCTGGTCATCTTTCACTTTGTCAAGAGAGTGCAAAAGGGCGAGAACATGAGATTGCATACTCGCTGCGCTCTCGCATGCTCCCTGAGAACAACAATGTTCTTTCAACGTTGAAATGTGATGTTGTTTCAGACGGTGGGTCGTATTTAACTAGATTACTAAATTAAACTGCACTTTATTTTACTTTGTGATAACGTGTAACAGTTCTACCTATTATAAGAGACAAGTTGGCTCAAGAATATCTTTTAACAGTAATTGAATTTTAGCTGTATGAAGGGGCTTACTATTTGTAACGCGGTACAGGATAGTTTCTATTTCTTTATTGTTCGTGCATACTTTCACACGTCAAAAACTTTCAGGTGTTTTCAAAGTATGCTCTGTTTGTTTGCCAAATGAGAGAGCACTATCCCAAATAGAGAGAACGAGAATGCACTAGATAACCCTCTCACTGGGCCATGCGAAACAGCGTTCTCTGCAGAGAGCGCTCTTTGAATTGAAAAAAGTTTTCGAGAGAAATATATTGTTCTATATATACAGACTTTCATATAGATTATACACGATTAAATTTTTCCGTTCACAGAAAATGAGCAGTAAAAGTATTTAAATAATGATGTTAAAACACTTCTTATATAGATTAACGGTAACTATAAAGGACATCAATTATAACTCTACGTAAAAAATATTTTTTTTTGTTTTCCACAATAAGAAACCATTTATGGTATAAATTAATTTTTGCATAAATTTTTTTAAATATAAAATAATGCTATTATGTAACTCAGCTGATAATGTCATATTGAGCTTTGTAATTTTTAATACGCGTGTTCTTGTGTACAATACTTAATAATTCACTGTTATTTATTTATATTAATTATTATTATTATTCTAAATATGTATACATATTTTATTTACAAGTTCTGTAGCAAGCAACCGCTCAACAGTGCAATAAATTAACGAAATAAAGACGAAACGCAAGAATTACTAATATATCATGAAATGTTGTAAAAAATTAGTGCTTATTGTTTTACAAAATGGGATTACATTTATTACAAATTAGTATTTGGGCAAAGAAAGTTTTGTAAAATGGATAAAGGAACTCCAAATAGTATAAACATTTACTACGCGTACAATTCGGTGTCGAACTAACTGTAGGATTTATGTCCGATAAGAAATATGCGCTTTTCCGGATTCATAAATGATTTTCAGAAAAATTCTTGAATTCGTCTCATTTATATTGCATCGTTACATTGGTAATATTAAATTAGAAATATTGTTCCTTTTTGATTTTTAAAATTTTCGTATCTTTATTTAGAAGCAGTTCTTTATAGGAAAGTAAACTTTTTAAGTAAAACCGAAAAAAAAAAAAAAAAAAAAAAATACAAGGCGTGAAATCGAGACTGGCACAATGCATATTCGAAATTTCAGCTTGTTGCAAAGCGAGGCTTAAAATTTCATCGACTGTTGCAAAGCAGTTACCTTGTCTCCGAGGTTGATTCCATTTACAATAAAAACGTCTTCTCTCTCTTGATCTTCGATGTTTTTTCCCGGGGTGTATTTCCAGTTGTTTTGATGTGGAACCTGCCGACCTGTCCATCTTCAGTCCTCTGGCCATCCACGGACTGTGGTTTACTGTTGTCGTTAGGCACTGGATCGTTTCCGTTAGTTGCTGGATCCTTGCCGACACTCGTGGTTTGATCTGTCGCCATTTTGGGGAGGGAACCCTAATAATCTTTTATTCATTCGCACGAACTTCGCTGGAAATGGAAGAAAAAAGTTGAAAACAATTTATTTTTTCATCGTCTATATTATATCAGCAAATTCAAGGCCTTATAATAGAATTATAAAAATATAACTTTGCCTTTCATTATTAATCACGCATACTACGGCTTCCACGGTATTTTTTTTTTTCATAAATACACTATAAAGTGAAGAAACTATTTGCACTGTTACTTGATTAATATTTCGAGAATTTTGCAATATTTATGTTGCCGTCGTTTACGTTTTGTCATTGCTTAAAGAGAATCTACATTTATAAAAAAAAATAGAAAGTCAGATTTAAAGTTCCCCTAACTATAGCATTAGCCGAATCATTTTCGAATAAGTCACTTATGTGAATATTTGTGCTAAAAGCGACTTGAATCTTATTAACCGATATGTTAAGCATATTTTTAAATAATCTACCAAATAATGAAATATATGGCTATATTTGAAAGTAGCTACATATAATGTAATTTAAATACTTACGTACGTTATGCAGTGTGGCTGAACAGAAGCGAAGAGAACGGACCTCACTGGAACTGTAGATGAAGCTCTGTGGAAACTGATCACCTGTCGAGTTTATCAGTTTCGCTACTACTGGAAGGAAGTGATTACGCAGACATCATTCTGGGGGAAAGAAAATTTTTCTTATCTGCGATAAGATGAAGATGCGCCCATGATTAAGGGGTTTAAAATTAAATCTCATCTTAGATACCTCAACTGATACCACGGAGGTAAACTGAAGAACGGCAGAACATTGCGTTAATCTTCGTTGTCCTTTGCTCCCGACGCTCGTTAAATATAAGCCCATTGTTTTTTTAGTGACTTTCAACGTCGAGGGAAATACCTAACTGGCGTCTGCCTTTCTGCGCAACATCTTTATCTACCCCATGTGTTTCAGAAATTCAAGCAATACATTTTAGGCCCGAAGGTAGGGTGGGATTTTATTGCGTCTCAGAGCGAACCCCTTACGCTTACTAGGGAGGGAATCATGCAAGGAGACATGCATCGCGGCAAAGAGGGATTGGGCAGCCATGGCCTGCACGTTGGAGCCATAACTACCTCCCTAAGTGTACTTAGAGCTGGTCTTAACTATGAAGAGCAAGGGAAAAACTGTCAAGTGAGACGTAAAAATTCTTGCGGCAGAGAAGTAAAAATTTCAAAAATTATTGCACGCATTAAATTAAATTAAATATCATGCTACAGGAGACAGGGTGTTTGGAAAACACGCTCTTAGTTAATATAGTTGGATAGACTAGGAGAGAGGGGGCAGGAGCTTTGTTTATTTTTAACTTGATGCCAGTAGTAACCAGAGAGGTATATGGGCGCCTCTCTGGTGGGAGAAGTGACGCTATTGGGCCTCTTCCCCCCGATCTCTTCTATGAATCTGGAAACTAAAGGAGAGTAAATGAGCTGCCAGTAAGTGTCAGCACAGGGCTGGCTCTTACTGGTTTTTACTAGAACATTGGAAGACGCAAGGACCTGTGGATGAAAAGACATTAAGCTAGCCTAATTGACCTATAATAATATCCTAAATATAGCCTGTAGTAGCATATGTCCACGGGGACATATGTATCTAAAATAATGCTGTGCTACCTCACAGCGGCCAGTCTCTGTAGCCATAGGCTGTGACATAGCATATCTAAGGCCGTATGCTGTAAGTGCACTGAGTTTCGTTATGTATAGTGAGGGGGGGGGGGAGAAAATACATAATTACGGGGAGGTCTCTCACCAATTGAAGCATCGAACGACACGACGCTGTAAACCTCGACAGAGGCGGCCTTGGAATCAGTTTCTGTGCAGGGTTAAGCATACTATCAACTGGCTGGGATGAGAGGTTAAGTCTATGTTAACCTATAATATCTCATGCAATACCGTCGGCGTCGCATGTATGTCACGGAACAAGAAACACCCAGTTGGCACCCCAATTCACGAACACAGGCTTTATAAAACAATTAATGGTTTTGATAATGTTTAAGTCAATATAAACTAAATTTAACTGGCGAAAACTGCATCTGTGTAAACAGTGAGTGACTCCCGCAACTGCAACGGTTCATTTAAGCATTTTTACTGGAAACTTGAGAAAATCGATGACAAATCCCGCCGCTGGAAGCACTGATAGCTGTAACATTATGATTAGCTGGTTAGAGCAATACATTTTAATCTATAAAGTAAGCATAATTAAAATGATTAATCTAATTATAGACTGTTACCGGTAAAGTGAGCACTTCTTAAGGTGCTTCTAACAGCCATTAACCACTAATAAATATATCTTTATTACAGCATCAGGCATTAAATTTTGAGGGTGGTGAAATATATAGACTGTGTTTATTGATCACATTGCAGTTTTCATATTAAAAAGCAGCAGGAAGATGGAAACTGGACGAAAGGAAAATTTAGAAGGGCCTTAAAAAGTGCTCACTTTACCGTGAACAGCCTATATCCAAATTTATAGTATTATGTGTGTATAAAATCACACATCCTCGCACAAATTAGCCTTGAAATAAAAGGCAATAAGAGTAGAGAGAAAAGATGCAAATGCACTATAACTCCTAGGCATCGCATTGTCACACCAAAAATTACATTTTCATTCAAATTGCAGTGGCTGTTTTTTATACAAAATAGACTGCATTGAAATAATTAATCATAATTAATCTCAAAATTATTGTAACTGCTACCCGCAAAAAAAAACTTTTATTGGAAATTTATATACATAGTCTATTTTTCGGTATTTATGACAGCTCTTTACTTATTTAGTGTAGTTATTCGCGCTATAACGAAATTTTTATTATTATAGTTGGCATAAATTAAATTCACCACGAAACGTCACTTGTGTGGTCCCTACTTCAATGGCGCAAGAGATAGTCAAGCGTTTCGCGGGATTGTAAAAGGGGATATTCATATATGTAACATATTCATAATTAAGAAACGTGAATACCATACTGAACTTAAAACTAAAAAGTGAAATTAGTTCTTAAAGTTAATTTATTATAACTGGGGTAGAAACGAATAGTTTACACACATTATAGAATGTAGCATAAATTAAAATGCCAAATTAACATATCACTAATAAAATGAAATTAAAGTATATAGGAAATAAATTAACATCAACTGAGAGACTAATTCTCTTTCATAACATGATTATGTATTTCTTCAGAACCATAACAAGTAGATGAAGGTTTAGCCGGGAAGCAAATGGCCAGGGGCCTGTCATGGTCGGGTTGTACGGAAAAGAATGAAACTTAAATGACACGAAACAAACGCAACAAATAAGGAGGTATAATTTTGGGTCCAACCTAGACATAGAACAAATATTCTTAAAATCATTACTTATCTTTTTCAGCACAGCATATCCCACTCTTCGAGTCTCCAGCTTCTTCTTCTTCTACAAGTATTCACACAAAAAACAATTCTCGCGACTACATGAACGAATCAAGACCCTTTATCCAAATAACATATTTGTTCTGTTCCATCATCATTCAGTCATGAATACTAGTTCATAAATAATGCTAAGCCTACACTTAAACCTCGAATTGCTCTCCTGAATAAGAAGGATCTCTACCGGGAGGTTACGTGTTCGAATCGCAGAGAAGCCATGAATGCACGTGACGTTGTTAATGTACTTTTGGTAGTTCTAGCGTGAACGCTATCCTTATATCATAAACTAAAGATGAGGTAGACCCCTTATTCGTAGGGACCTGAAAAATTCGCGAGTTCAATGACCTGCAGACTAGGCTTTACAGTTGCCATGTTCCGATGTCAACTGTGCATTGGTTGTCTACTGTCACAGTGGAAGGCGGCGATTGGGCCACCGTTCTTCAAGAGGTGTCAAACACCGCGTGCACCAATGGTCAAAGTTATATAAGCACACGTGTTTTTAATTCTAGCTTGTCCCAAAATGGATCCGCAAATTCTTCATGTCTCTACTTATTCGTCTTCTGCGCATGTACCCAACAATTATGATTCACAACTCTCAAAGTCACATGGTCAACAGCGATGAAAGTGTTTGTTTATATCTTAATTTCTAAATGACAAGCACTATTATATGAATAAAATACATTTACCAATTTGAATTTTAATCAAACTGATCACAAATTGGTTAGAGAAAGTATACATACATCTCAAAGCATTTGTTCACACATCAGTTTTCTAACCTAAAATCCAAACCATGTCATTTTCGCTAGATGCGTTGGCAAAAAAAGCAGTTCAGTGTTGGGACACGGAGACTGGTTGTGCGCAGCCACAGCGAGATCGATCTACCTCATCTTTAGTCTATCCTTATATTAGCCTACGGGCATAAATATAGAGGTAGTAATAGAGTCAAATCAAAATAGCATTCGAAGTGACGCAGAGTTCCAAGGTGTTTTAAAAGAACAAGTATGACATAATTTATGACCTGTTAGTACAGGGTTGGCCAGGGTGAGCCACGCTCTTTCTTCAACGCTAATACGTGCATATGATGTTATTGTCAGTCGTCGGTACAGTATATAGAGTTTAGAACTTGGAACATGTTTGAGGTGCCTATTCATTAAGGTGGACGTTTTGGCAGCATTCTTCCCTGCTGGCGTGAACGCTGAATTACCCTTGATGCGCGTACCAGTAGGTCCTAGGTCTCGAACTCTAGAAGCATAGCAGAGGTTCAAAAAAATGACCACACGAGTAGTTTAGTGCAGGCTTAAGATGTACCGCTTTGGAAACATTCGCATTGCGGGCCAAGGAGTAATGCTGGTACCGCAGCAATCCGAAAGACTACATTTGCAGCCAGGCGAGGTGTGTCTCCTGTAGAAGGAAACTATGTCCTGCTGCCTGTTTCATCTCGATAGTTTGTTTCTCATTTTCGGCTAGAACTCTGACCTCTACTTGGGATCACTAGGTAGTGAATCTGACTAAATGAATGTTAAGGGAGATGGAGGGGAAAATGGTAACTAGTTGTTTTCTACAACTGTCCAACAATAGCGCAAATCTCTAGTGACCAATTTCCAACTAATTTTACATATTAAAAGTGTCAGATGTACTCTTTAACGCATGCGTGACCTGCTGTTGCAAGCAAGCCACTGAATGGCTTTATTTACACTATTTGGTCACTTTATACTGTTTTGGAATCAAGCATTCAGTTACTCACACGTGCAAATATCGTTTCTGCAAACACATTTATAACGTGGATTCAAAACTAACTGTAGTTTTACAAAGAGCGAGCTTCATAACGAAAAAAAGAATCTGAAAATCCTTTCGGTATGATTTTTATTACTGGATTTCTATCCCAGTTAATTTTTAAATAAAGAAGGGATGTTTACTCCACTTTGTACAAATTTTGCTGACATTTCACGAATGAGTATAACTAAAAATTTCTCAGATCAGTAATTTTATGGAAATTTTTAAGTTGATGCCGTTTGTTTACATTTCTCGTCCCAAGAAATCGCGCCAAAACGTCGCCAAAACGTCAATGGTTTTAGTTTTTGGTGTATTTTGAAAACGTTTTGAAGAAGAACAAAATTATAAACTTGAAGCAAGTACGAATCAATAGATGCCAGGGTCTGTACGCTGAGAGTATTGAGGTTCTTCCGTTTGTTCCTTTTGCCATAATGTGCCCTTTAAAATATACACATTTTCATTAGTCGCAAATTATGATGTACTTCTATTTATTTAACACTTTTTGGTTTTATGGGGGGGGGGGGAAGTCTGAAGTAGCGTTCGTATTAAAATCTTGGGAATTATTGAAGTGAATATTATTAAAAAAATAATTAACATCAGGCGTCACAATTTAATGCTTCCGCTAGAGGAAATTTGATGTAATTGAGAATTCGTTAAGGAAAACATACTGAAATTTAAAATTGGTTGAATAATGAGCGGAACCAATGAAGTACATTTACATAACATAATTTAGATTTGAAATATCGTGTTCTTAAATTGCATGGTAGCAAACATTTCCGAGCATTGTAAAACTCACAGTATGACTTTAGCACACGTGTGTGTGTGTATGTGTATATATATACATATATAGTGCATTATTTGTAATGTAATTAATTAGACTACAAAATTGTGCCCTGTGTTTCCTGGAGTGAGTATTTTCATCAACCATTCAAATAAATACCCTGGAAATAAATTACGTGTTCAAATTATATTTATAGGCTGTTCACGGTAAAGTGAGCACTTTTGAGACCCTAGTTACACTCTTCATTCCGGCCATTTTTTATCCTTTAACCGCCTTTTTAAATAAATATTTCCATGTAAGTAATATACCCTGTGTGTATATTCCACCGTACTCGGAAGTCAACGTCTAGGACTAAAATAAAATATATTTATTGACTACTATTCCAAATGAGAGGGCTTTCAAAAGTGCTCACTTTACCGAGAATAAAACATAGGTTGTATTATGAATGAGAATATCACAATTCATTTGACCAAACACAACGTGATTTCAGGTATTAATATAAATAAAACAGAGAAATAAGCGTCGTCTTATTTCTTCGAAACCGTGAATTTTATCACTTTAAGTCAGACGATACAAAGTGTTTTAAACATCACAATAAGATTTGACCTGGACTTCGTAATTTAGTAGAGTTTTCATTAGATATTTTATTTGGTTTGCAGCGGTGCTGTCTCTTGGGGTGCTGTGAAACCAGCGTTGTCATTTGCAAATAATGAATATTCGATTTCAATGCTTTCATCCTCGCTGTCAGATATGATATCTGAAAACAAAATAACACAAAACAACTTAATAAACAAGCCTTGCACTCTTCTGTTTGGGGTCATGGGTGATCTTAGAAATGAAAAATAAAAAAATTTAATTTTCGGCACAGCAAGATGGAAAACTGTCAGATGGAGATAGTGCTCGTAACATTTCCTAAGTATGGAGCATTCGCGTTTAAATAATTTGTTACGTAATCCTAATTAACATATTCTACCAAATTCGCTAATATTATGCGTTTCACTATACAATCTCACACTAAAATAATTTATATTAGAGGCTGGCTAATATTTCAAGTAAAGAAAATGAAATGAATGTTACAAAAAGAAGTATAATGCAACAGATTATAACACCAAAACATGTGATTTAAAATAACTGACCATATGTATAGTTTTCCATTAATCTAATACCATGTTACGCTTATTTTAAGAGCATCATCGCTTGAATACGTCATATCTTTTAAGTAATTTTTTGGAATTGGCAATACATGTTTCCTCGGGAATGATGAATTGTAGCACTTGCTAAAGTAAATAGGTAACTTGTTGACTTAACCATTCTCCTCATATGTGCTCAACGATGTTATTCTTAAATAGCATTACTGTTGTATAGGTTCTTCACAGTTTAAATGAGCACTTTTGAAAGCCCTGCTTGGAATTTACTTGTATGTCCATTTTGTATATTTCCGTCACGAGCTCTGTCACCTTATTCATGCGTCATTAAATTTGAGCAGTGAATTGGTTATGGACGTAAATATGTTACTAATGACATTAATTACTCTTATACTCACAAAAATGCCAAATAAAATAAAATAAATTCGTTATTCAGAGCTTTAAATATTACTCTTTGAATGTGAAATTTAAGACATGGAACTACTTTCCATACACCGCTGTTAACTTAACTGGGAGCAGACCAATCAGTGCAACGTCTCCATTAAACTATCTGCAGACAAGGAGAGTGGAGAAATTTTGGCGGCTATTAACATCAAGATCTTGAGAGTCGATGAGGGAGTACGGTGAGTTTGGAGAAGCGCCGGGATGCAAGGTTGTGGGAAACGGGAGATCCCTGAGGATACCCGCCGACCAGCGGCATCGCCCGGCACGAGTCCCACGTGTGAAAGTCCGGGAGCAGACCCGCTGGGAATCGAACCCGGTTCGCCTAGGCTGGAGGAAAGTTGCACATGAAGGCAAATGTTTATTTTTTTAAGGTTCATTTCAAAAGTGCACCTTTGAGATCGCAAAGTCAGATGAAGTTGCTTGTGTATGTGTATTATATATATATATATAGAGAGAGACAGAGAGAGAGAGAGAGAGAGAGAGAGAGAGACAGACAGACACACGCACACATCGTGTTTAAGAAACATGTGCACAAACTGATTATGGATACCATTGGATGAAGCAGAACGTCGTAATTAGCTAAAACGGCCTCCTAGTTGAACCTCTCTAGGAGCCACCGTTTTCCGGTTAAATCGCAGACTATGTTTTCTGTGGTAGTAATTACATGGCCTGGTGAGTAGGCAACCCTCCCTACACCGGGAGGAATACGGCGGGGTTTCCCTGCCGAATGAGTATGGCCAGGAACCAACAAACAGCCCACAAATTAGCATTAGGAAATGTGCTACACCAAAGTGTAGCTGTGTAGGTGGCAGATTGTATACAAGGTAGAAACGAAGCAAACAGTTTGCTGGTTGCAATGGCTAACTGTGGCCGTATCTGAGATAAACACACGTTTGGTGAGTCCCGCGATATGTGATGTACAGTACAATGCAGCCGGTGTTGCGATACATTGAGATTACTGATAATGATTTAATGGGCCCAGTAGCGTAACTCTGTACTAATGTATGTAAACACACGTAAATTTCGTGACGTAGCGATGCGTTATCTGTACTGAAGGCACTGCCTGACAGCACAACATAACAGACACTGCAAACATTAGAGACTATACTGGTGGCAGTATCACAACAAATTTCACGAAAAATGTTCGAAATGTGCTCCTCCAATGGTCATACGGTAGGTCATACGGCGTATTAGAGACTGGCAGACACGTTGAAAAACTCCTGGTGTATATCGCACTTGATCGCAGGCAGCCATGACCCCCTCTAACAGGTCGTCTTCAGATGCCACGGGTGTCTTTTTTCTTTTTGTTTTATTGCGTCCAGCTTTCCCTCAATATGACAATAAACACTGACATTAACTCTGGCACAAGGATAGTGAAACTATCTGTTACAATAATCACAAGCGATGCCTTCTTCAACAACTAACCCCCAATGTTTACATAAATTTATTTCTAAAAATTGCTGCAATATCGTCTGATCTGTTTTAATATCTGCTAGCATGTTTAAATCATGTCTGTTTCTGATTATGTGGAAAATATTCCCAGTTGCCATTGCCAGGTAAAATATTTAGAATTAATAATCGGCCTAAATTAGTATGAAGTTAAAAGTCGTTACATAAACAAGCTATGGAAACGAGTGAAAACAAAATGTAAAACAAAAAAATCTGAAATAATTATTCTCCACTAAATATTATAAAGTCCCATAAAAACTTTAAAGGTTAGTTGTTTATTGTATGTCTTCGTTCTAGGTTAAATCTAACTGTATTTGTTTAGTTGCACAATCCAATAGAAAAAACTGCCAATGGCCTGGGCCTATTTATGCCTACAAGCAAGCTAGCAACAAAGCAACGTTTTGTATTCGATTAAAACAAATAATTGAAGCACAAACAAAATATCCAAAGTTCAAAGGGTAATAAAGAAAATCACAACATGCGAAATAAAATAAAGTGTAATAAATTCTATAAGAATAAACGGACGCGTCTTAAAGAATCCCCACGGCCAAAATTCTAATGGCCCATGGTCCGGGGAGCATGGTGGCCAAGCACGAGGCCCACCCCGTCCTACATCCAGCGAGCAGGATACGCTGTGTTGAGGTGGTCACGCAAAATCCTGGTGAAATGGGTGCTGCACCATCGTGTTGAAGCCACATCCGTTCTCTAATGGCGAGCGGAACATCCTACAGTAACTGTGGCAATCTCGACTGCAGGAAATTATAATATTGAAATCCTGACACACGGTTCGGCAGCAAGAATGGGACAATAACGTTGTCCCCCACCCCCCTCATCTCCCGCTATGCTGGCCCTAATGTTAGTGGCAAAGTGGTGCTGGTAGCCTCTCGCTACAGTTGCATGTTGGTTGGAGTCGTCCCACATGTCGACATTTATACTGTTGCCAAAGTCTTCCTGTGAGAACGTGGCTTCATCTGTAAACATTACAATCAACGGGAAATCAGGGTCAATTCCGCACTGCTGCTGTATAAACCACCAGCAAAATTCTAGCCGAGGGGTGTAACCTGCTGGCCCCATTGCTTGTACCCTACGCACCTGGGATGGTCGCAGCAGCTGTTCATGGACACACCATACTGTGCCATTCGATGTATCTATTCCCGGCGCGATCGCGCGGGTGGTCGTCGAAGCGGATGCTCTCTAAGACACCCTCTTCAAACTGCAGAGTGATGACAGACGGTTGTCGGTCGACCATTCCGACACCGAAACGTGCCTGTTTCCCGTAGTCGCTGTGTAAGGTGTGCGATTGTCTGATGGTTCGGCTGAAGTCGTGCAGGGTATCTTTGACTGTACACACAGGCAGCTACCCTGCCGTTGCCTCTCGCTTTGCCATGCACCAAGACCATGTCCGTCATTCCGGGATTTGCGTACTAGTTCATATACATGTCTGCAGTAACTAGTGAATCGAACGCTGCCGTTTCTCATAATTGCCAAAGTTCAGAGCGGGGGTAGTTCAGGCCCTGTGAGGGGCCCTTGACCTCCCAATGGTTATATCATTTGAATGCAGTGGGTTAGGAAAGGCTAGCCCTTTCCGCCAATGCACTATAACAATAATTGTAGTTGCGGTGATAAAGCCCACTGCTGCAACAGCAGCGAATAACAGGCCGCTCGGGTAGACGACAGGAAACTAGTCTGCTGAGGAAGGGGTAAAGGGGAACTAGCTGTGACGTGTAACTACGTGCATCATACCACCAACATGTGTTTACCACCGGGTGCAGGACGTGTTGCCTACCCACCAGGCCATGGCCTTGCTACTACGGTACCCTTCGTTTGCGTTTTAAACGGAAACTATAAGCTCTCGAGAGTTGCAACTAGGGGGCCTTTTTTTGTTAATTTTGTCGTCCTGCTTCATCTGATGGTATCCACAATCGATTTTAACGGCGCGGTGTAAATGTTGCACTCATTCAAAAGGTGACAACTCCTATTATTTACATAATAGGGGTGTGTACGACATAATATGCATTCCTTTTATCCAAGATCTTGTTTTAATTAATCAGCATACCAATTTGTGTTCCTCTAACGCAAGTACTTCACATAATATCCCACGAAGCCTAATATGCTTGTCGCTCTCCGCCTTTAAGGGCTTCTACAGCCCTTATTATTTGAGATGGACTATAGGGGTCCTATATCAATCTTCCTCTTTTGCGGTCACGAATCACGTGCCAGAGTTTGTAGACATATTTCCTAAACACGTTTTGTGTGTGTGTATATATATATATATATACACACACACACACACACCACGGTGGGTGCTGATTGCGGTCATATGAAAATAAATCACAAACGTAAGTCTGTTTGTTATTACCACTTCCAGTAGAGTCAGTCTTCTCGTCAAAACATCCCGCGTCCACAAGGCACTGCGGCCTGGATTTCTCCGGGTGCTCCTTCAAGAACTTCACGAAGGCCTTGGTCGAGCTGTGAACAGTACAGAATATTTGCCTATTGGTTTATGATCAATGAATTAAAATCCCATTATAAATACAAACATACTGAATACAAACATAAAGAAAATTTAAAAATACATTTTGGAAAAAAAAACCCACAAAATCTAGGCAGAATTTCCATCTCAAATAGGAGAAAATAAAGTACACTATAGACTGTTCACGGTAAAGTGAGCTCTTCTGAAAGCTCTGCTTAAGATCTACTTGTATGCACGCTGTGTAGTCTTACGCCTTATGTAAAATTAACATTATCATGTATATCATCACTCCACTTTATTCTTGCGTCGGTCAAGTGTAATTCTGAAATTATTATGAAAATAATTATCTTACAAATCTGACAATTTTTACATTTCGAAGCAGTATAAAAACAGCAAGCAAAATAAACGATTTAAATTATCACAAATGGTTACCTGGCACTTTTTATTCGGCATTAGATACGGAGCTACTGTTCATCAAATGTTGCTAACTTTACTGGGTGCACGTCACTCAGTGGGCCCATTAAAATATATGCAGGCAGGGGCAGTGACATTTTTCTAAGGTTGGTTTCAAAAGTGCTCACTTTATCGTCAAGAGTCTTTATCTTCTTTTAAAACTGACATTACCTATGAAAACACGGCAGAAGGAACGTTAGGTTTATAAGCGAAAAGTGAAGGTGCTTAATTTTGGGAATAGCTAGAAAAAATGTAGTGTCTTACCTATTAGCTTGCCCAAGGTTAATTTATTTAGAGATAAACTTGGGGCAATTTTGTGATCATCATTGTGCACAGTTTAAAGTAAACTGGATTAGGATACTTACAGGAATGTCGTCAGTGAATTAGGAAAAGTAGATTGATGTCTTAACGACTTTGAATTAGTGGATCCGATATAGATTTCTTTTTATTTAAATACATTGACTTTGCAACTGCAGAATTCCTATTATACTTAAATTAACTTACTTATAGTACTTATATAAACTTATATTAACTACTTATTAATAACCCTTTTCATACTGTTGGTGTCACATTCTATTGTTTTATTTGTTACAGTACGTGTCTCTGAAATATGTCTGCAATTGTTGGGTGGCACCATGAATGCAGTTTATAAAAACTTCATTTTCGATCATGGTTACTGGATTTCTTACACACATCAACTCTTAACAGTTCAATGTCGCTATTTCCC
Organism: Dryococelus australis; assembly: GCA_029891345.1. Classification (NCBI taxonomy): domain Eukaryota; kingdom Metazoa; phylum Arthropoda; class Insecta; order Phasmatodea; family Phasmatidae; genus Dryococelus; species Dryococelus australis. The sequence continues at coordinate 48,216,671 of CM057003.1, forward strand.
ATCGACTAAAGATGAGGTAGACCGATCTCACTGGCTGCGCACAACCAATCTCCGTGTCCCAACATTGAACTGCTATCCTGCCAACACGTCTAGCGAAAATGGCGTGGATTGGGTTTAAGGTCATAACACTGATGAGTAAACAAGTGCTTTTGAGACGTATGTATACTTCATCTAACCAATTTGTAAAGCAGTGTGAATAAATTCAAATTGTAAAGGTAGTTTATTCATATAATAGTGCTCGTAATTTTAAAATTAAGTTATAAATAAACACTTTCATCACTGTTGACCATGTAACTTTGAAAGTTGTGTAGGTTTGGGGTAGGTCAATGTTGGGTATAGGCTGTTCACGGTAAAATGGGCACTTTTGACAGCCCTTTTTAAGATCTCCTTGTATGCAAGTTGTGTATCACTCCGCCTTATGTGAAATTAACATCGTCATGGGTCGCAGCACTTTATTCATACGTCAGCTAAGTGCAACTGTGAAATTATTAGAAAAATAAATATTTTATAAATCTGGTCAATTTTACACTTCGAATCACGGTAGAAAAAAAGCTAAAGAAATAATTTAAGTTATCACAAATGGTTACGTAACATTTTTTATTCAATTTAAAGATATGGAACTACTTTCTACCCATCATTACCAACTTTACTGGCCGCATGTCACTCAGTGCGTCCGTTAAAATATATATGCATGCAGGGACAGTGACTTTTTTCTAAGGTTGATTTCCAAAGTGCTCACTTTATCGTGAGCAGGCTTTTGTGGCGTGGAATCGTGAGAGGACGTTGGTCGACAAGTGGTTAGGTGGGAGAGAAGAGGATGTGCACCTGAGTCTCATGACGGCGCCCGTCCAGACGCCGTCCGCCCCGGCACGACGCTTCACCGGCGTCAGCCAGGCGGTGAGTACGTCGGTGGCGGCGGGCCGAGAGCGCAGCCCCGGGGGCAGCGCCCTGCCGAACGCGACGCTCCTGAGGGGGCGGGCCTCTGCTCTCAGGTCCCTCAGCAGCTCGCGCTGGAGCGCCCACTTCACCTCCGCCTGCACTCACACACACACACACACACACACCACGCGTGCTGTACACTCCGTACATAGTCCATTCACGGTTTCTTCGGCCTTTTCGAATCAAACCTTTGAAAAATCTCCCCATGTATGACTAGAGGCATGCAAAAATTCGCGTTGTTATTCGGCATCAGGCTAAACTTCACATTACTGTCTGTACTGGAACCAGCGTCGCTTCTCTATTGGCTGCTGCATAGATACGAAACCACGCCCTTTCTGACTGAACTGCATGCGATTGGGGCACACAATTGTGAAGTGTTTATTTATTTGTGCAGTTACCCACTGCGTGTCAGGAAAAAGTATGGTCCAATGACAAACGCATTGAAGAAGTACAAGTGTTTAGATATTAACGTGTCCTCAAACAATAACGCGAATTTTGGAGGTCTCTATGTATGACGTGTTTAGTTATTTCCAACATACGCCATGTATCACAAGCGTTTTATACTTCTGATTATAAAATTTGCCTATTTTTTCAGTTAACTTGAAATGTTATTAATATCTTATCTATAAATTTAAATTAGGGATGGGAAAAATTCGCGACTTCATTTCAGGACAAGATAGATTTCAAACGCCTGTACACCAAAGTCACCTTTGTAATTGGATCATAGTTTATTATACACGCCCTGGACGACTCCGCGCTAATAGCCGACTTGCAAGGGAACAAGAAGCGAATCCCGTACTGTCAAATGTGTGGTAACACTGGGGCAACAGCCAATGAACAAACATCTGAGGTTCGACTGTACGAAGGATTGTGGAGTCTAGCATGCAGGTCACTGAACTCGCGAAATTTTCCTATCCCTAATTATAATGCTTCATTGATAAATAATTTGAATAAAAAACGGGAAGAAAGTAGGTACGTTGGTAGCGCCTAGTGAGAAACAGTTCTTATACAAAACACTGTTACTCTCAGTGTGCACGAATGCAGCGCTTTGTCCCTGTGGTGTAATTCTCCAGGCTTAGTTAAACTTAGTTTGCACGAGGCGGAGAAATATCCTGGAAGTATAACTTCAGCAGGGCTTCAGAAAAGGCTGAAGTAACCGTCAATGGACTATACTCAGGTTATTCACACTTTTCGTACCAAAACTTTGAGAAATCACCCCGTGTATGAATTGCTTGGACGTTTCCTAAGCATATTACGTATCACAAACATTCTATACTTCTGTTAGACATGTCTAAAGACTGTTCACGATAAAGTGAGCACTTTGAAATCAACCTCGGAAAAAGTCATTGCTCCTGCCTTCATATATTTCAAAGGGCGCGCCGAGAGGCATGCTCCCAGTAAAGTTGGCAATGATGGATGGAAAGTAGTTTCCATTCTTAACGTCGAATAAAAGATGTTAGGTAACCTTTTGTGATAACTAACATTTTTTAATTTTTCTCTCTGTATTTGAAATTCATCGAAGTATAAAAATGACTAGAATTGTAATATATTTACTTTTCTAATTATTCCATAGTTTCACCTGGCAGACGCATGAATAAAGTGTTGAGGCCCATGGCAATGTTAATTTTACGTATGGCGGGAGAATACACAATGTGCAATACAAGTAGATTTTAAGCTGGGCTTTCAAGAGTGCTCATTTTACCGTGTATTGCATATACCACGAATATGTTCGCTTAACAAGAGTTGGCTCTTTAAGCTTAGCCAATACAACATTCACGTGTTGGTATAGCTCTGTTGTCGAATGGCACAATTATTATATGCAGTCTGGACACACTCGCAAGAGAAAGCAGCTTTACTTGTGGGGCCACCTCTAGTGTGGGAAAGATAAAATGAGAGTGCAAAAATTATTATGTCATATGGTTAGGTTATTTTAATAATTGTGTACAAAGGAGAGTATTTATTTTCAAATGAATGTGTAAAAAAAATATATATATATATATATATATATATATATATATATATATTAGTGCTATGTTGTAACTATTTGTGTTTTCAAATGTATGTTAGTGTTTAGACTTTGAAAAATAATAATGGTATATTGAAACTGATTTGTGTTTGAAATTCATTTCTTGATGCTAAATTACAATCGATTAGAGGTACTTAAATATGCAAATGTTCACCTCCACTGCTGACGGTTATGTTGACATACTAACCCAACCTAACCTAAATGTATTCAAATTATTTTTTTTAATTGAACTTCCACTGGTAATCTATTTACAAATTATAATATTGCATTTACAAGTAATACGAATAGAAATACGGAGAAAATAGGTGTGTTTGTAATTCCCAGTAAGGAATCGTTCTTTTGCAAAATATCATTAAACTGAGCGTGCACGAAAGCGATGCATTGTCCCCTAGGTGTAATTTTCCAGACTCGGATATACTTTGTTCGCGTGAGGCGGAGGAATATTCTGAAAGTAGAACTTCAACAGGACTGGGCAGGTTGGAAGTGACCGTGAACGGACTACAGTTACCATGCCTAAGGCTGTTCGCAACTTATTCGAGCACTTTTGAAATCACCTTCGAAAAATTTCGCTGCCCGTATCTGCATATATTTTAACGGGCACGCTGATTTTACAAGCACCTAGTAAAGTTGGTAACGATGGAGAGGAAGTATTCCCAGGTCTTAACGTTGAATTACAATTGTTGGTTTAACAATTGTGAATACCGAAAGGAATTATTTTGCTTACTTATTTTCTTTAAAGCATGTAAGTGTATTAACGAGCCAATTTTGTGAAATATGTACTTTCCTAATAATTTCAGAATTTTGCTTGACTGACGTATAAATAAAGTGCTGAGGCCCATGTCAATATTAATTTTTCGTAGGGTGAAATAATACTCGACGTGCATAAAGTACATCTTAAGCAGGGCTTTCAAAAGAGCTCGGTTTACCTTGACTAGCCCTTACTTTTCAAATCCCGTATATAGGTACTTTTCAAATTACTGTGTCTGACTCTTAAATTTCATCGTCTACGTGTATAATTACCATGTATACTTTTTAATTTACCACGCCTAATTCTCAAATTATCATGTCTTCTTTTCCAAATAACAGTTTCCACTTTTCAAGTTACCATAACTATTTTTCAAAGTACTGTAACCATTAGCATAATTACCATGTCTACTTTCGTCATTACTAGATTTACATTTCAAATTAATATTTCCACTTTTCGAATTACAGTGTCTACCTGTAAAATAACCAAGTATACTTTTCAAATTACAATATTTACATTTCAAATAACCATGTCTACTTTTAAAATTGGCAATCACCATACATACATTTTCAAATTTTGCCTCTACTTTTATAATTACCGTGTATTTTTTTTTTATTACTATGTCAAAGCTTGTGACAGTTGGTGTGCACACAAAACTTTTAACCCTTTGAGGACGGCACAAATTTACCGCCACTGAATACAAGGTTGAAGTTACCTGCCTATATTCCCCACTACAGCAATATCAGTTGTGTTGGTCACTGTATTTCCACTTACCATCTTCCTACTGGTCCTGGCTACGCCGGGCACGCTTACTATAATCTGCAACGTTTATTATTAGCTGGCCGTCGGCCAATGAAGTCGCGCCTTGTCTGTGTACCAATCAACGTGTCGCGACAGATGAAATACGTGGTACAATCCATCGTGTGTATTGGAGAAATGATTTAGAAGAACAGTTTTAATCTTACGAACTGAAATTTTGACTGCTTGTAATGTATTGGCTAGATTCCAGTGAAGTCTAGCGAAATAGTAAAACTACAGAAGTGTGCGTTCTGTCTTCAAGAGCAAAGGAATTTCTATAAAAACGTGGCCCCGTGTACATACGTGCATGCTCATCAAAGGGTTGAATAACTTGAAAGAATAGTGGTGAATAAGGGGATAAGTCCATCGGATATGCCCAGTAGTGGATATTAATACGGAGCCTTTATTACAGCTCTAACACAGCGTGAACCAGGTGTCGGAGCGTCTCCGGAGGAGCAGCGGCAGACTGTTCTTCCTGCAGCGTTGTAGGAAGTGTAGCAAGCGAACTGGGTCGTTGAGGTCTGGCGCGCAATCGCCGTTACAGTTCATCACAGAGTTGCTTAATGGGTAGAGCCACGAGTATTTCGCGAATTCGTTAGATACCGAGGTAGACTTCAAACACTGGTTTTTTTTTCTACTACTACTGTGATTGGACCACAGTTGATTAGCCACGACCCGCTTAACTGTGAGCCAATAATAATCAGGAAGCAGTAGCGTGAGTGGGTGTTGAAGAGTGCTGTACAAAGGCCTTACTTGGTCGCAGCAACCAATAAGCAGACGATAGTGTCTCGAGTGTGTAGAGGACTATCGAGTCGAGCCTGCTGCCACGTCAATCCGCGAAATAATCGGGGCTCTATCAGTGGGATTCAGATGGGGGCTCTGGGCTGGCCGGAACCCTATTGTCCACAAACAACTCACGAAGAGACCATGCTTTATGGCAGGAAGCACTGTCATGCTGCAAACACGCAGTTATCTTCTCCAGACTGGTCTTCTAGTGTAGACAATACACAGTCGGTCAAAATATCCTTATAGTCTTCCGCCTTTAACTGACCCCTTAGTATTACGAGATGACTAATTCCTTTTCATTAGACCCCCCTCTCCCTACACTATCACGTCACATCCGTTGAATTTCGGGGCTGCGGTGGTGTAGTGGTCAGACTACTCGCGTTCCACCTGGGTGGGTTCGATTCCCGGCAGGGCCGCTCCCGGACTTTCGCATGTGGTAATCGTGCCGGACGATGTCGTTGGCCAGCGGGTTTTCTCGGGGATCTCTCGTTTGTCCACCCCCATTTTTTCATTCCGGCACTGCTCCATACTCACCTCGTTTTACCCTCATCGACTCTCGATACCTCGAGCTTGGGTGACTCTCTTCACTCATTCACTAGCACGTACGTGCCGATACCGGGAAGTAAGTAAACAACCGTATGTGTGCAGCCTTTTAGTCTGCCAGTGTGTTGGTGCTGACCTGGGGCACGTCGAGAGACCGGGCGACGTCGCTGGGCACGACGGGGAGGTGCTGGACGTTGACCTTGACGGCCCGCGCCACTGGGTCGTTGAAGCCCACCTCGAACAACTGTGCCAGCTGCTCCTCCGTCACTCCACCCTGGTCGTCGTCGTCGCCCAGTGAGCGAGCCCACTCGCAGAACTGCCGAGTGATCTGCCGACCATCGCCACTCATATATACAAATATAAGCACATACATACTTACATAAAGGCTATTTACGGTAAAGTGAGCACTTTTGAAATCAACCTTTGAAAAGTGTCACTGCACTTATGTCCATATATTTTAACGGGCATGCTGAGTGGCATTCGCCCGGTAAAGTTGGTAACGACGAAGGGAAAGTAGTTCCATGTTAGTAAGTAAGCACTTGGGGCTACTGAAAGTATTTATTTTGGTTTGCGTGTTTTTTTTTAATTCATGAAAGTGTAAGCATTAGTAAATTTGTAAAATATTTACTTTTCAAATAATTTCACAGTTTCACTCGAGCGACGCACAAATAAAGTGACCAGGTCCATGACAATGTTAATTTTACATGTGGTGGAAGAATACACACTCTACAATACAGACAAGTATATCTTAAACAGGGCCTTCAAAAGTGCTCAGTTTACCGTGAACAGCCTTCACCTACATACCTTCATACATAAAGTCCATTCACGACTGGAACAGACTTATAAAAATCTGCATTTGAAAAAACACCCTAGCCATTAGCTGCTTGCATAGCTAGTAAAAAAAATGGCTGGTGTGGGTATAATACCCGCACCCGCTACTTTTTTTACTATCTATGCATGCAGCTAATGGTTAGGGTGGTTTTCAAAGGTTGATTTTCATTAGTCTGTTCCAGTCGTGAATGGACTATACATACATACATACGTACATACATAGGTACACACGTACATACAAAGGTACACATATACATACGAACTGTTATGATTCAGTCAAGACGGACAAGCCTAGCGTACTGCAGCTCTGCGTCGGTATCCAGGCCAGGCGAGGAATCCAAAATACATTACAAAAATAATTATAGTTTATAAAACATAGCACACAAGCGCCAGTGGAGCTACCCTCCCGGCGGCACGGTATTTGGGACCATTACGCCACCAGACACTATATAGTACTTGACAACACTTTGTACGGGGTCTGTCAGTCCGTCAATCTGAGGACCCTCGCCGAGATGAAGCCATCAAGATGCAGCTTGGCTTGCCGCTCGTCGCCTTCCGCACAACACACAGCCTCTGGCGACTGTATCATTCAGGTTAGTCATATATATTGTAATTGATTAGGACCTCCCTCTCCAACAGCCTATATTTATTGTATCTAAAAATAATTGTATAAAATATGTGTTTGGTCTTCATAATTAAATTCAGTTCTTTCCTCATTATCGAATAAACATTTGATGGTCATTAGACACAAGTATAAAACCAAAACACCTGTTGGAGGCGCCTAATTCTCACCGCCTCTCGCTACTGAGTGAGTTACTCTATCAACCACCCCACATTTTACACCCCACCCACCCATACTTAGCAGAAAGGTCAAATTTAGTTACTAGTCTGACTAACAAATATATATAAACAACCCAGCTGAGCATAACTTCATGATCTTACTATTTTCTTACATAACAAGCCACCTTTGAATAATATTACTAATTTTCATTCTGTGTGATTTATTTGCTACCCATGTTTATATAGTGTTTTAGTGGCATGGATGTGTTTACTGCTTTTTATTCTGTGTGAATTTGCATGTTACCAATGCTTATATAGTGTTTTAGTCAGCATGTATAGGTTTCGCTAGGAGAGACTGGCAGCTATAATTCGTAACAAGTGGTAAACATTCAAATACAGCCCATTATTCACCAGTTAAATTGACAACACGCCTAACAAACACATAGCCCTAAGGCGAATATTTGACCACATATCAGCGAACACTGTGCCATCAAACAGCCATAATAGCTTAGAATATATTACGGTCACAGAACGTGGGAGCAGGTAGTAGTGTTGAACAGCTACAGAGGCCACTCACCAGAGAATATCTACAAACATCACACTTTAGAACTACTACAATACACACACAGGTCGAGTATAATGAAAATATGGATTACGCAATACCAATACAAGCCTTTCCTAGCCTTCTCTATCAGAACGTTAATACCATCGGTCCAAGAGGCGGCCTTCAACCCAGAAAACACAACACAAACCATAGATTCATAACCTTTCATACATACGTGCATGCATACATACATACAGGTCTCGTCCACCACACCTGGAGACTAACTGACAGATAATTTCATTTAAAAAATAAACAGGACATTAAACTGTAAGGCTCTAGCTGATCATTCAATACAATATTCGGAATGAACATGATGGTCAGGCGGAGATGAAGATGTGACAAAATGAAACATCGGGGAAACGGAAGAACCTCCAGATAGCCCAACTGAAACACCCGGCCCTTTTCCACACATACGAAAAGCTGGTAACCAGACCTGGATCGCCCTAGTGAGGGGTCAGTGCATAACCGCTCGGCCTATGAGGCCCTCATTTAACGTGTAAAGTTTTTCATATATAATCATGTCTCGATTAACATACGAAGTGTGGCTATTAAGTAAAGGGAGTTGTGATAAATATGGGATTTCTCGGGATGCTCTCATTTCCCGGATGTTGAATTCCGTTGCATCTTCATCTCCACCTGACCATCCTGTTCATCCCACCTGCTGTACTGAAGAATAAGCGTAAGCTGACGCCCTACAGCGGAATGTCCTATTTATTTTTAAAAGAGAGATCATATCCTCCAATGTTTAAAGAAGTGCTGCAGCTCATCAATAGGTCTGCAGTTTTCATTCCTTATGAACAGATAAAAATAATTTTTAGGCATATTTCCGCACTCTTTTCATTTCGAGAAGAAATATACATATGTCCCACGAGGCAATGTATAACAGGAGCAAGGAAGGGGGGAGGGAGGGGTTATTGAGTACAGTGATCCGATTGTCTGCTAAATACTTTTTTTGCAGGAATGGTTTCGATAGCAGGCGCATTGTCCTGATACGGAATCCACGAGTTCTTTTTTTCAAAATATGCAGCATTTTCTCCCCCACTCACTCTCTCAGATCAACAAAAACCTCAATCCCACGAGGAATTCAAGGTCCATGCGATGCTCGATTTTCCCCGCTGACCATGATCCTGGTAAACTACACCTTGGTCTCTCACCAACGTTCATAGACAGACTAAACTGCTTTGACGGACTGAGGATTGTTTACTCCTGAAACACTGACGACTATCAACTTCACTTTCACCCAGGGGTATCCAGTCCCGTTGCTTAACAGCCACGCCTCGTTGTGTAACATAAAATAATATTAACATATGTTCAAGGTATGTTGATGGCAGCGGCAAGCGGCAGATATTCTTAATGGAAATTCTCACAAGGAGAATGCAGCGGGCATTACCGTGGTGGGAGGGTTTCTTCGGGGTATTTCCCATTCCTGCACTCGCCTCATTACACCGCTACTCCATACATTTTCATGTCACATCAACAATCCTTCAGATCGGCCTGAACAGCTGGCTCCAGTCAGAACCAGTATCATCTCATTCCATTCTTGAAGACAGGGATAAGGTACAGATTTCCGTTTTGCAATATTTTTAACCTTTCTAAAACTACTTAATAGCAGACATCAAACATCATGGGAAGAACTTCTAACACCTCACAAAAACTGAGATTCATGTATTGGGCAATCGTTGTCAGTCATCATTGAATAAATGTTGTGACACGGGGAAGAAGGTACATCTGGGTAAGAAGCGAGATCTACCTTTAAGTTAAAGACTCGTGTTTTAAGTCACACGTCTATGTACCGAAAGGTTAAAAGCTACAGGACCACGCAATTTTTATCGGTCTCCGAGACACTGGATAATAAAGGCTGTTCACGATAAAATGAGCACTTTTGAAATAAACCTTTTAAAAAAATGTCACTGCCCTTACCTGCATATATATTTTAATGGGCTCACTGAGTGACATGTGCCCAGTAAAGTTGGTAACGATGGATGGGGAGAAGTTCCATGTTTTAACGTCGAATAAAAAGTGTTCGGTAACCATTTGTGATAATTAGAGACCTGCTAAATTCGCGTTATTATTTCGGGATACATTAAACTTAAAACACACGTACCTTTGAAATACGTTTGTGATTGGACCGTACTTTATTTGATATGCCCCAGGCAACCCTGAGTCAATAAATGAACACTTCACAATTGTGTGTCCCAATCACGTATAGTTCAGTCAGAAAGGTAATGACTTCACATCTAGTCGGCAACCAATAGAGAAACGACGCCAGTTCAGGTATGCACAGTACTGTGAAGTTTAGCCTGATGAGAAATAATAACGCGAATTTTGCAGGTCCCTAGTGAGAACGTAAATGATTTATTCCGCTGTTTTCTTTAAATGCATCAAAGCGTAAAAATGAACAGATTATTAAAATATTTACTTTCCAAGTAATTTCACAGTTTCACTTGACCGACGCGTTAATAAAGTGATGAGGCCGACGGCAATAGAACATACAACGTGCATACAATTATATCTTGAGCAGGACTTTGAAAAGTGCTCATTTCACCGTGAACAGCGTATAGTGCTCATACACTGAGCGACGGACACTCACTGCCTCAGTGACGGCGTCGGCCTTCTGTGCCAGGGTGCTGTCAGGGTGGTGTACCAGGCCGGCGGCGCCCGGCCCGACGATGGTGGGTAGCAGAGGTCTCCAGACTGCAGCGCGCTGCCTCGGCTTCTTGAGGAACCCCAGGTAGGGGTTGGGCACCGCAGCCGCTTCCCTACGGCACACACACACACACATCTCCGGCATTCGTAACAACACACGACTGCAGTCGTTTTTACATGCTCGCTGATTTCATGTTGCACATTCGCGGTTACTTCCAACTATTCTGAAACCATGTGCTCTAAATATCAATCAGTGAGAATTTCATTGTTTCAATCAGTCACTTCAGTGAATTTAACTGATGAATCAATGAAAAAAAAATCACAGATTTCTTTCGCTTATTCATTCAGTGACATTTCCATGGATTTATCAGTCTTTTTTTTTTTTTTCAGTGGTTTGATTTTTGACTGATGGATCATTTAAACAGCGTGTAAAAATGGCCGTCAAACAACATTTAAAAACGGCCCTTAAACAACGTATATCATGTGAAAAAGAAACCTAAAGTATGTTTCGTCTTTCAGAACACCATTTTACGAGGAAATATGAACATTCAGCCTTTCATTCCATCTTTACGGCTTTCATTTCGTTTTCATGTAATCATCACAGCGCTCTGTTTAAGGTTTAAACTGCATATAATGTGGCGAAGAGAGTGCACTTATATATATACTATTCGTTTTAACAATCCTAACGGTACAAATCAAAAAAAAAAAACCGGAAAGTGAGGGCATACAATTTAAAACTAAACGCTTTCGAAAATGTAATATAAGACATTGCTTTCCTCTTATTGGTCAAGTTGACTTGGTAGCACTAATAGTGAAATAACGGGCCAAAAGTGAATTAGAAATGTTGTGGTAGTTCAGTCCTGGCCAGCTCCGATTTTTTTTTTTACTTTTTTTTTTAATTAGGTAAATTACGAAATATATATAGCAAATTATCGTAATTATTATTCTACATTCAATAAAATCAATATTTAATACGCCACTGCAGTCGGCCGTCGCTTATTCAATCAGTGGAATTGTTTCACATCTCTAATTCAATCAGTGAAATTTTCCCACTGAAACAATCAGTGGTTTTCCAATGATTCTAAATGGAGCCGTTTTCACTGAATCGAGTAGTTGAATTTCACTACGAATCGGTGGTTTTCCACTGATTCAAATCTAGAGTGCGATTAAGTTATGTTTCCAGGATATTCCTCTACCTCACACAAACAAAGTTTGAACACAGTCTAGGAAATTACACCGAAGTGACCACGCACCGCATTTGTGTGATAATATTTTGCATAAGAACTGTTTCTTACTGGGCAGTACCAACATACCTAGCTTCTCTTCGTTTATATTAATATGAATTATTTATTATAATCTCAAAATATAAGTTCGATTTAACAAAAAGTAAGAGACTATTATGTTAACAGAAGTATAACACGCTTGTGATTACGTGAAGTATTTAGGAAACAACCAAACATGTCATGCATGGACTGATTTTTCGAAGGTTTAATTTAAAAAGTGTGAATGGAGATAAGTAGCGGTAAAGTGAGCACTTTTTAAGGGCCCTGCTGAAGTTTTCCTTTTTATCAGATTTGTATCATCCCGTCACTTTTTAGAATATATACACCGCCGTCAGACTAACAAACACAGTGTATACATCTCACCACTCCCAAAAGATGACGTATGGAGCTGCGATAAATTCTATTTATTAGCGGTTAATGCCTGTTGAAAGGGCCTTAAAAAAGTGTTCGCTTACCGTGAACAGCGCATACCGCGAATAAACTACACAGGCCATGGCAACTTGAAAATTCTTGTTAATTTTTGCCGTCAGAATGTTAACGATTAAGTGAGGACTTTCGAAAGCCTTGCTCACGATCTACTTGCACGTCCACTCTGTATTCCTGCGCCACATGTAAAATTAACGTTGCCACGAGCCTGATCACTTCATTCATGCGTTGAGCAGGTAAACTGTGAACGTATCAGTAAAAAGCAAATATTTTAACAATTTTGTAATAGTTACACCTATACTGTATGCGTTGAAAAAAAAAAACCCCAAAGGAAAATAATTGATCTCGGAATTCATAAATGTTTATCTAACACATTTAATCCAGCGTTAAGATAAGGAAGTCTTTTCCCTCAGTCTTTACTGACCTCATTGCACGCATGCTGGTCGGCGTGGCCCCTTAAGAGTGGGATGGACTCGCGCGACCAAGGTCAAGAAGCGAGGGAGCGATACGGGCGACGCTAACACGCACCTACGCGCGAGGCGTGCAGTGTTTCCGTCGTGACGCTGTGCTGTGCAAATTAGATCTGTAACAGTGGGGTTTTATTACACGCGACGAAAGACCACAGATTAAACTACGCCCGTATATTTGTACTTTTCTCTTGCAGTTTATGGAAACTGTGTAGGCAAGCTTTAAAAATGCTATATTTGACCATTTTAACGAAATTTTTCTCCAAGAATGCACTTAATATGACAAAAGTAAAAAAATATCGGGGCATATATAATTGTTTTATATCTTTTCTGACAAAAAGTCGTATTTGTAGAGCATTTATTTAGCGAGATACATGTATTGGCGTAAACAACTATTTCACAAAAAACGCTGGGGTCCACCCAACTATTAAAATATTGTGTATTAAGGGGCAGTGAGATATTTTTCATAGGCGGATTTCAAAGTGCTCGATTAACAGGAAACAACTTTTAGACGTCAAGCAGGTCTTTTAAAAAGTGCTCAGTTTGCCGTGAACAGCCAATAGGTCGCGTTCCCGACGAGCGGGTAAGTAAACGGCGAATATAATGCCCCCGCGCATGCTGGTTGGTCCTTACCAGGGAGTGTTCATAGGATAGGGTACTACAGGTCGCTTATTTTCTCAGGCCCTCTCCACCCATACCCTCATTATAGTGAAATATTTTGATACCCATTAAAGCAATTATAAATTGTTTCCTAATTAATACACTGCGGGAGCCTAAGTATTTTATACATAAGAAAAATTATGCATTCTCACAGATTTACTCGATAAAAAATAATATGCCTTTTAATTTTTATTATGTTGCCTGGCCATATTGTTGTTGTTGACGATAGCGTCATGCCAAGATACGTTTGACTTTATGAAATGCGTTGCAATTCTTGGCAGAACATCGTAATCTTCTGATCCCTCCCATAATTCATTTTTTCCACTGTTGAAGGTGGTCCACAAGTGTTGAAATTTCCTAAAGATATCGAACGGTACGTGTGATTATAGTAATAATTGTACTGCAGTTTTAAGACGTTCAAGGTATATCCGCCAGAAACGCTGTTAAGTATTCAGTAGCGCCAACTTCGTATTTCGAAATGATGCAGTAGTTGTGCCGACTAAGTTGTCATGCGTGGAGAGGGCGAAAAAAAAAAATTAGCGACCACTCAACAACATTGTTGTTGCCACTCTAGTATACATCTTCGTCGCGTTCCGATACTGCTGATTTCACTGGTTCAGTAATCTCACTAACGTCGGCTATCGTTCCGATACTGCTGACAATCACTGATGGCGACTGGCAGCCGTTTTTGTGAGTCTCTGGGTGGCGCCCTGCGCGAGGCTAAAACGAGTACTGAAAAACACTGAGATTACTGGAGCTGGATGAGGTTGTGTAGTGTCAGTAAAATATTTGTTGGCGGGACTTTCAAATAAAAATGACGAACTAAAAGTTGTCGATGAGGGCGATGCGACTTACAGGATTAGTGTGCCCATAGAAGACGCACGAAAAGCATTGATGGATAAATAAGACAATATTCCAATTGTTTTCCCCTTAATTTGTAAATTTTAAAACTTTGCATGTATTGTAGAATGTACTTTTTTATATAAGTAAATTACCGGTAGGTTTGTTTATAAAATATTCTGTGACAAGGTAACATGCATTACCTTTGTTTGTTTGTTCATATTTACAAGCTCGCGCTCGTTCTACTATCAAATCAGTGACACATGCGAAATACACTATCTACCAAAAAGTAATTGGGCACCTGTCCACAATGTTTGCTCGGTGGTTGTCGCCCCGTTAGAATCTCGTAGGGCCACCTCTTGCTACGAGTGTGTGCAGTACATCCACGGGGATTCATCGCCATTCCTCTTGCAGCCATTCCATGAGTTGAGCAATGGATTTTGGCCGCGCCTGACGAGATCTCACCCGACGATCCAATTCGTCCCAAAGATGGTCTATAGAGTTGAAGTCGGGGCTCTGGGCGGGCCAGTCCAATCGGCGAAAATTGTTGTCGGCGTACCACTACATAGTAGCCCTTGAAACATGGCACCTGGCATTGTCATCCTGGAAGTAACACGGGTCCATTCCGTAAAAACACTACAATGTTAGGAGCATTTGATTATCCAGAATGTTACAGCAGGCCTCTGTTTTCATGCTACCACGGAAAGAAACCAGCGGTCCCACGCCGAAGGCTGTGAAACACAAGTTAACTGACGTACGGAATTACCTATCTTCACGGGTGCCCAATTACTTGTAGGTATATAGTGTGAAGCCCTGCTTCAAATCTGACACGCGTGTCAATTAGCAAACTCAAGCAATTTTATGTGAGTACTCCTGTCCTGCCAAAGACAGTCCTGCCTGAACGATTTATTCTTCGCCCCGCCAACTGGTGAAACGTGTGATGTCTACAATTTTCTGGAGTACGGTTAAATGCTGATTTTATGGGGTCGGTGTGTTTACATAACTACGCGACGTTAATGAACTTGGTTGGCAAGTCCCCTTGGTTATTTGCTACGTCTGTATTTGGTAGCCCAGATTAACAAACTGTTATTTTGTTTGAGGAGGGGTTACTATTTGAAGGGGCAATATTTTTGCTGCAGAAAAAAAGGACTTTGTTTTACTTCGCCCCCCGCCTCCCCTTCCGGGAGTGGCGCACGTCTGAACGCTTCCAAGCGCTGAGCTATACTGAAGAGAGGCGCGCGGCGCTCCTGGAGAGGCCGAGTGCTGTCTGGTAGCTACTACTGGCAACGAGTTCAGACTCGCGCATCCTGGAACCTTCCATACGCTTCTCCGCTATTCCTGCCGCCTACTTAACCTTCCCGAGCCGCGTTTTCGCGTATAAATGTTCGTCCCCAGCCCGAGAAAGTGTGCAGAGTTCCTCATCGAGTTGCGTGGGCTGGTCGACGATAGATCATGTCTACACCACTTCGTACTTCGGGATTTCAGCATGCTAGACGCGTTTTCGCGTAATATGAGTACGAAAGTTAAGTATTGCAATGAACGTAGTTGTTGTTATGCCGGGAATAGAGTTTCCTTTTTAGTAGTGTTATTTTAGTGATTTTTTGTATATAGATTTTTTTTTTAAGGAAATGTTTCTTCACTGTTTTGATTGTGTGAATTTTCAGTACAGTATTTTATGGGAATGTTTGTAAGAGATGAATTCTTGATTTTCTTTTTTTTTTGCATGTTGTAGGAATGGTCTCCTGGACTACGATTTGCCAAAAGAATTTTACTGCCAAGGAGTTTAGTGGATATTTTATGGCGTGCCTTTATGCTCATAGTTAAGTGTGACGAGGGTTTTTGGTTGGTATTCTAGAAATTAGTATTCCATGTTGTACTTTTTAGTGAATCATGAGGCGTACTTTACTTTTAAAGTTGTAATGGTGCTTGCTTTACTCAAGGAGTCATTTTACCTTTTTTTTTAATGGGATTTGACATGTGTTCATTCAGGTTGGGTGATTTTTCAGGATATATTAATATCGTTGTTTTTCTGTTTGCTCCATAACATGTGTGTTCTCTCCTCCCCCTAGTTCACCGATTGGTAGCAAGCAACAGAAATCTACTGACGCAATTTATATTTTTCAAATTATGTTGCAAAGTTGTTATTCTTGTTGATAAAGTATATATGGGCATCAATATATTTGTATTGATTTTGGAATTTTTGTGTCCACGCTTTCTTGATATTTTTTTAATGGTGTGCGTCCTTCTCCTTGCCTTCCTTTAGCCCTGCTACGCCATAAAACGGCATAACAAGTGTATTTACTGATTACTGATACTGTTCCGTTACTGCTGACGAACACTGAAGAAACATCAGTGATCTCAGTGAATTTCAGCAGTAATGGAACGCGATGCTTGTTTACTCTATGGTCCTTACTGTGGGGAGAGCGGCTTGGTGGGCGGGTGCACCTTCAAGGAGGACCCGCCGCCGTCGTGGACGGAGTCGTCGTCGGAGGAAGAGGAGGAGAAGGAGGAGGAGAAGGATCTCTCTTCCTCCTCCTCCTCGGCTGACCTCATGTCGTCCCGCAGCTTGAGGATGCGGCGCAGTCTCCGATACAGCTGGTCGGGCAGAGCCTGTCTCAAGCTCGACTCCGCCGAGTATTCGTCCTGCACCAACGACACGCCACTCTCTCAAATCAAAACATACATATATATATACACACACACACCGGGTTGAGGCCTTTAATACAGGCCACCTTAGTAAATCGCTCACTTGTAAATATAGACGAAAATGGTTCCGACAAACATTGTTTGCGGTGAAAGGGGCCATAACGTTACTGTAATAAATAGGCGTGTTGTACGCCCCGAGGGGTGACGGAAATATGGGGGTCAACTTCGGTTGGTTAAACGGGACGGTTTAGTTTAATGTTCACCTTTCTAGTACGTTTGACACATGTTTGCATTCATCCTGCGAAGAGCTGTTCAGAGGTGTGTAATAAAGTATGTCATACCATTTACAAAACCGAAGTTGGCCCCCATATCTCCTTCACCCCTCGACGTAGCACCAAACTGTTAACGTCACATTATGGCCCCTTTCACCCCAAACAACGTTTGTCTGAACCATTTTCTCCATCTTTACAAGTGGGCGATTTAGTAAGGTGGCCTGTTTTAAATGCCTCACCCTGCATATATATATATATATATGTGTGTGCAGGGTGAGGCATTTAAAACAGGTAAGTGTTATATATATATATATATATATATATATAATATATATATATATATATATATATATATATATATATATATATATATATATATATATATATATATATATATATATATATATATATATAACTCAGTCGATTCTCAACTAGACCGACAAACTTCGGGAGGTGATTCGTCACGAAAAAGTAAAAGCAAAATATATGTGACACTTTATACCTAAACCGAAATTTAAGGGAGTTATTGAGTCCTTAAAAAAAATGAGATTTTGAGCCATATTTTTGCTAAATATCGGCTCTTACGTTGAAGGTCCCGATAACATACAATAATGTTCCGATAGTTGTCATTGTATTTTACTTCATTGCCGATATTTTACACGAGTACGGTTTAAAACCTCGTATTCTAAGGGCTCATACTTTCCTTAATATTAGGTTTAGGTAGAGAGTGTCACATATGTTTTCCTTTTACTTTCTCATGAAGAATCGCCTCCCGAAGTTTGTCGGTCTGATTGCGAATCACTCTATATATATATATATATATATATATATATATATATATATATATATATATATATATATATATATATATATATATATATATATTTGAATTCATGGAGCCACTTTCTTCATCCAGTAAAATGTGCTTGAGAAGAAACTATTCGTTTTACTGAACTCTATACATTAGTTTTTTCCCCCACGGAAGTTTGTATTTCGTTGACTGAAAGGAAAGTACCCGTCAGAGCAAGCGATCGTGCGGTATTAAAAGAGGCCCACCCAGTTGCACCTACGTACAACGTTTGAACCACTGAATGACTTAGGATACGTTGTGTGTGACACTGGTCCCGGCGTTAACTCACATAAGTCTTGCAGTCGTGAGGTGAGCTAACTTGGGAATTGAAGTGACCAAATAGTAGTTCCCTATATCTATTCCAATTTATTCTTTAGTACTCTACACCATTTAAAATCTTTCTACTTATACTGTGAATAATCTAGAAAGTGAGAATATAAACGTGCGTGCAGTTATTTATAACTGTCTTTCTTAGCAAAACCCTGAAACGAATTACTCCTTAACAACGTTGCCCACAGCCTGCACCGAACACTTTCGCAAAGAGATGACAAAGGATGTGAAATTGTGCAGAAAGAAGTTCTTGACATGATCGGCACGTCCTTTTGATTTCGCTGTCCCTTTTGTTTTATTCTTTATGACGAGACGAACATGCATTCTCAGTCACGTAGCCACAATTAATTTTCTATGGACATCCTATCCTGGTACCTCCGCTCTACTTCGTTTGACTAATTTCCAACTTTATTAATAGTACTGTTATTGTATATGTCATATGTGAAACTAGTGATGTTACACATGATTTTTTTCCCGTCGAGTCCACTATGTAATCTCGGCCGAGAAAAATTTCACAATCTCAACTAAACTAAGGTTAACATCTGCTCGTTAAATGCACATCGTATCCTAATAGCGTTGCTTACTTCACGACTGGGCACACTCATCTCTAAATATCCAAATAAAAATATGTTCGGTACATGGTTCAGCAACGAAACAAAATTATGTTGTGACAGCACAATCCAGTGCCAAATTTTACATCGAGTGATAACTGGCACACTGGATGATAGAAAATGAACTTGTCTTTTAAGGAATCTGACATTTGAGCACCGAGATTATCAAGTGGTTATAGTGTGGTGGAAGGCGTAGATATGATAAGAAGCGGGGTTGTAGTTTAGTTGGAAAATTCCGTCAAGTGCTGTTATTTCCAGCGTGCAGTGAAACGAATCTGATGTAGCTGCATTTACCTCTCCCAAACAATAGCATTACGTAATGAAGCCTTAGATATAAATTACATTTCTATTAAAATACTGTGTAAAGTTTTCTACGAATAATTGACAAAATTATTTTTCTCTGAGCTGTGAAAATTTCCTAAAGGAAGAAGGAGATTCTTGCGTACTGTATTGTGCCGGGATGAAGGAATGGTAAAAAAATTTTTCTCAAATATTGAGAGTAAAATCGCGTGGTACTAATAGTGAGGCTTAAGTTTGTGGTTTAACCCTTAGAGTAGAGATGAGGTAGGCATATTATTCGTCTTCTGAGCACGTACCCAACAACGACCTACCTCAAAGCAACACAACTGTCAGAGTCACATAGTCAACAGTGTTTAACATGTTTGTTTATATCAAATTTCCTTTAAAAAATAAGCACTTACATTAATAAAACACTTTTACCAGTTTGAATTTAACCAAACTGCATTACAAATCGGTTAGAGGAAGTATACAAGCATCTCAAATCACTTGCTTACTAATCAGTGTTCTAACCTCAAATCAAATGCAAGACTTTTTGCTAGACGTGTTGGCAGAAAAGAAGTTCAATGTTGGGACACGGATGCACAGCCAGCGAGATCGGTCTACCTCATATTTAGTCTATGGTTTAACCAGGACGGCAGGCATCTTGCAACTGAATACAAGATGCAGTCAAGTACTGTTTAGGCAGAAACTGGATATGAAACGGGTAAACAGGTGTGATTAAAGGCTGTTCACGATAAAGTGTGCAGTTTAGAAATTAACATTAGAAAAAAGTCTCTGCCCCGGCATGCATATGTTTTAACGGGCGCACTGAGTGACATTCGCCCAGCAAAGGTGGTAACGTTGGATGGAAAGTAGTTCCATATCTTAACGTAGAATAAAAAGTGTTAAGTAAGTATTTATAATAATTTAAATAAATTATTTCACTTTATGATTTTTTATGTATCGAAGTGTAAGAATGAGCAGATTAGTAAAGTACTTACTTTGTTAATAATTTCACAGTTTCATTTGACCGACGCATGAATAAAGTTATGAGACCCATAGCAAAGTTAATTTTACATAATGCGGAGGAATACCCAACGTGTATACAAGCAGATCTTAAGCAGGGCTTTCAAAAGTGATCGTTTTACCGTGAAAAGCCTATACCTGGAAATACTTCTGCTCGAGCGCTGTGACGACTTCGTCCCATTTCGTTGGTTTCTTGTCTCGACCATTCTGGCTCGTGGTGCCATCTTCAGATTCCTCTGCAGTTACTGCCGCGTCGTCGACCACCTCTTCCATGCTCGTGTTAGTCTGAGGAACAGCTGTTACTGGTTGTTGTTGGTTGCTAGGCAACGGATCGGTTGTTCCGCGACGAGGTATCGATTTGCGTCTCCGCGCCGTGTCTTGCCGCCACCCACAGATGGCGCCAAGTGTAGCCGCCATTTTAGGTGGAATTCAGCTACAATGATTGCTAATGGTGGGTTTACGATTAAAGACTGAATAATTAAGAATTGTACTTAATGTCTCGATAAGCACATGGAAAATGAACAATAGGAAGCTTTGCAGTTTATGATTGAAATAGCAACTGTTAAGTCCAGCGAATCAAAATCGTAGGAGACGTAAGAAACTGAAATAACCTGTAAAAATGGACAATTGACATACATTTATTTATTTGTGATTACAGCTTGTGTAATCGTTAAAAAAAAATCGTAAAATCTTATAGGAGGGGCAGCCGATGCCAACATTAGTCATTTACAACAATAAATCTTAATAAATTAATAAAAACCAATTCAGTAACCTCTTCCACGAAATAAAACATGTCCATGAACTATTATTGAAATTAAGAGGATACTGTCTCTCGATTAAAATAATTACTTTCATACGATTTCACAGTACGACATAACCTAAATACAAGTTGTAAATACAGTTTCCCGCCAACAACAACTGTTGCTGTGCTCTGATTGGCGACTTCATCTTGACTTGTACTTAAGATAACGATCTCTTAAGTCACGCCAAGAACGCACACGACCCATTAAAAAGCCGCACACGACAGTCATGAACTAATACTCTAATTCTGTCAAGGCAACCGTAAACCCACCTTAATTCAGGTGTGTATTTGATGTTATTCAGAAATAATTAACTAATAGTCGCTCCACCAATTTTGGCAAAAAGGAAAGTAATAATTTGTTTTGTTACCAGTATGCAATGTAAAGTAAAATAAAATGTTCAGATTTCTTGCAAAAGAAGTAAAGTGTAGGCTGATTGCATTTACCAAGTACTGGATTTTTATTTTACGCATGTAGAAATAATGTCACGAATGGGAGAATTAGTTGATTATGATTAGCTTTTACACACATATTAATACTTATTTTTTAATTAATGCTGTCGTTCGGTATCTATAGGTACCGACGACTAAGAGGAATAAATAAAAGTACCTACTATAAAATACATTTCTTGAATAACTAATGACACTCTTCTTCGTAAGATAAAACAGATTTAATTACAAATTTTATTCATTAATTAAGTAAATAAAATATATTCTAATCTAATCTTGCCCATTCAAACTACTGGTAGAATTGCAGACATCTAGTGCTGGCGAAATTTGGAGCTTACTTTCCTGTGTAAGATTCTCGTTTACAGAGTAAACACAGGAGTCAGAGATGCATTATTAAATCTGATTTTCAGAAATTAAGTTAAAAAAAATTGTAAAGCAAGAGCGATTGACTTGTGAACAAAAGGAACGATTTCTTTGCGTATATGCGACACGTTTTCCGACACGAAATTGATTACATTAATTCACTTTTCAAAACGAGTTAATATCGGAAACGTAAATTATTTGAAGTCGAACTACACGTAATGGAAGTGGCTTACCTACTAAAATTAATCTAAAGTCACAGGCGTCTAAAGGTTCGCACTTTGTATTGCCGATTGAACTGAGTTCAGCAAAAGGCAAATCGTTTTTTGCGTCACAATTTGGCATTTTGTATAAAGGCTGTTCACGGTAAAATGAGTACTTCTGAAAGATCTGCTTAAGATTTACTTGTATGTACATTGTGTAGTTTTCCGTCTTATATAAATTAACATTGCCATGGGCCTCATCACTTTATTCATGCGTCGGTCAAGTGAAACTGTGAAATTATTAGCAAAGTAAATATTTTATAAATCTGTTCATATTTACACACTGATGCATTAAAAAAAAACAGAAAGCGAAATTAATAATTTAAATTTTCAAAAATGATTACGTAACACTTTTTATTCGACGTTAAGATATGGAACTACTTTGCATCTATCGTTACAACTTAACCGGGCACATGCCACTCAGTGCACCCGTCGAATTATATGCAGGCATGGGCAGTGACTATTTTCTAAGGTTGATTTAAAAAGCGCTCACTTTATCGTGAACAGCCTTTAGTCAGATACTATTTTTATTATCTTAAATTATTATTTTATGTTAATTCATATATGACTAATCCAATATGGCTGTAATCATTAAAATTGCGTTTTAAACTCGAGAGACGCTTATCCAAAAAATGCTGCCTGTGGTATTACTAGCCGAAGAGAATACTCATTACTTTTTACGTTCTTAGCCTACTTTCAGAAGGAAAGAGAGGCTTATGAGATAACTTTCTTTTCTGTGTGTGTGTGTACCCCTTCCCCCCCCCCCCCTCAAATTTTTGAACGCGTGAACAGAATTTCTCCAAACTCATTACACATATATTACTAAGTAAGGACACCAACTTTTATAATTTCGAACATGCCAGGCACTTATTTTCAAAATGGTGGTCAATAAAATATTTAGTGTGATATGTAATATCTTGGAAACTGTTCGACCAATTTAAACCAAATTTTGTATGCTTGCAGCGTAAGTAGTAACGACTGAATTAAGAAGTCTATATTGTTTTTGGTACGCCATTTTGGAAGATAGCGTAACATGAAAAAATAGTTTTTATGTTATATATCGAAAACTACTAAACCAATTATCGCCAAATTTGACAAGTATGTTATACTATGATAGACCATATAAATGTAAGTAATTAAACTTAATTAGGCACTTATTTTCAAAGTGGTGGCTATATCAATATTTTGGATTTATTTGGTATAAATAACATACCGTTTAACCAGATTCAACAACATTTTGTACCCTGAGAGTATACGTTACAAGTATCATATAAACCAAAAAATAATCACTTTTGTCTGCCATTTTGAAAGATAGTGCTAAATGAATAAATACAATTTTTGTGTAATATCTCGGCAAACATTTTACAGATTGCTACCAAATCTGGCAAACAGGTAGTACTGCGGCAGTTTATATATATAAATATGTTTCAAGTATGTCAAATACTCATTTTCAAAATGGCGACCATCAAGTTAATTTAGCATAGTATGCTATATCTTCGAAACTATGTAATGAATTACAATAAAACTTTGTATGCTGAGAGTTTATTTAACAAACATAAAATGTGTTAAACAGAGCCTCTATTGTCCGCCATTTTGTAAGATAGTAACAAACGAATTAAGAAAATTTTTTCGTATATTGGGAAATAATTAATGTGGCAAACATGTAATACTGCAGTAGATAATGTTAACGGATATGTATTAGGTATGTCATACACTTGTTTTCAATTTGGCGGCCATATAGCTATTTTAGTTTAGTATGTTATATCACCGAAACAATTTAATTAATACCAATGAAAATTTGTTTGCTGACTGTATATATTACAACCATCAAATGTATCCACAAAAAAATGTCTCTTGTCTGCCTATTATTTATTCGATTAAAAAATAATTATAATCGAATCATTCAAATTACAAAATTATGGGATTATACCATGACTAGTTGTCTGTTTTCGATAATCATATGCCCAGCAAGCAGCCATCTAGCAAATACATTCGAACTCTCGCTGCCTTTTCCTGCCATCTATATTCTGCTTGGCGAAACAGCAGCCCTGTCGCCATCTAGCTAGGGTTTTACCTACTACAGCGCCAAGAGAGTGCCGCAACACTATTGGCGAATTACTTTCTTTCTCTTATTACAGGAATTGTTTACGTTTACAATTTGTAAAAAAAAAAAAAAAAAAAGTTGCTATATTTTCCATCGTAAAAAAAAGTGAAACAGTTTAGACATCTCGATGCTACGTAGTTTCTAGAACGTTTTTAAAACCAAGCGACACTTTTATAATTAAGCTTATGATTACTCTGGCATGAACGAATTACATTTTTATCGAAAAATTTTACAGGGTCATTAAAGATGCATCCAAACAAAAATCAACTGGCATACAAGCGAAACATAACACGTTTACATGCAAAAATAGCATTCATTTATATGTTAAAGATAAAACCTAAAGTTATATAAGTTTTCATTCGTTGAGTATGTTAGTATATTTATCGAATCAAGCCGATTAGCAGATACATTTTCATATTAATTACATACCACTAGTTCATACGAATATTATTTTCAAAATTTTTATTAGTTCTCGATTTCTGATATTCAGGGAAACATTTTATCGGTAATTATTTCTTAAAACCAAGGATACGAATATCGGGAGAGTATAATCTAGAACGTTAGCGTCAATATATTTGGGAAAAACTAATAACGCTTACAAAATTCGGCTGTTTTTTTCTCAAGGAAAAAAGAAAACTAAGTTGGAACGTTAATATGATCACGGTTCTAAATAACAACCAGTAATTCTATTTACTCTTTAAGATTTAGGAGAAACGAAAATTCTTTGCAAATTCTTTAAAAAAAAATACTTCAAACGAAACTAAACTCAAATAAGTAACGATCTTTTAATCACTGCAAACCTATTTGCTTCGTGAAAATTAATGGTTTGCTGCCATAATATTGCATTAAATTTCCTGAGATGGAATAACAATCAGTTTATTCGGTGAAATTATGTTATCATCATGTCAAACTGAACACGTGTTAAACTCTAACGACCACAGTTTATGGATGAAACTTCGAAACCAAGCAGTAAAATACCCCGCAAGCCGATACAATTAATCATGTTCTGTAGGATTTCGATGTCCCGCCACAGGGGTAAGTATTTTTTAAAATACTCCGAAAGCATGAGACAGATACGTGAACAGCAAAGTTAATTGCTGTGGGAGGTAAATATGAGCAAATGTAGGACGTTTCATTTGTGCTCCATCATTTTAAAACACAACCAGTAGGCGTAAAAGCTATACTAAAGACTGTTCACGATAAAGTGACACCTTTTGAAATCAACTTTAGAAAGAAAAAAAAGTCACTGCTCTTACCTGCTGTAACGGCCACCACGTTAGGCAATCCAGGTAAAACTGCGAGGATACACAGAAATGATGTAATAGGCCACCACGTATGGACAGCCAGTAAACTGTAGTGTTCTCCCTGCTAGTGCTGGCGAGGTGATAGTGTAAACT
Organism: Dryococelus australis; assembly: GCA_029891345.1. Taxonomy (NCBI): domain Eukaryota; kingdom Metazoa; phylum Arthropoda; class Insecta; order Phasmatodea; family Phasmatidae; genus Dryococelus; species Dryococelus australis. The sequence goes on from CM057003.1 coordinate 48,242,432, forward strand.
GTGTACACCAGGAACCCAGCTAACATAACACCATAAACACATACAATTCTAAATAAAATTGGCGATGTAATTCCGAGTGCCCAGATAAGGTAGGATAAGCAGAAACAAACAAGAACCTTTCAATATCTGCCTCTAAAAGGCGTTGGCGCCAGGCGCTCAGCAGTTAGCAGTGGGCGAGGAGAAAACTGGGTGAAAGTTTCACACTTTCCACTCTACAGTAGGTAAACTCTCTAATGGCGTGTATTAGGAGAGAGCTTTTGTACTGCCTAGACCAGCAATATGACAGTATATTCATAGTAAATACTTAGTTTGTTCAGTGATTTAGCACGCCTCTGCATATCAGGAAATTTGTCAACTTTCAGGCAATAAGCTGCAACCTAGCCATGTAGCATGGGTTCAGTAAGCTCGTGATAAGCTTACCCAGGTGTTCACACTTAAGATTAATACTTGAAATCACAAGGACAACTGCATAGCACACTACAATAAGTAACCCAGGGTAAAAACGCAACTTGATGTCCTGAAAATCTGGGACAAATGAGAAAACACTTGATGACACTTCAACATTCAGAATGAGACACTGTGCGAGAACAAATTGGCACTCTTATATTAAAATTGCAACATCGCAACCCTCAACATAGGAACATAGACAATTATCGAACAAGCGGAAAATAACTCACTTGAAACAAACAAGAAAACAGACATAGCAGATCTCACTAAAATAATTAGCTTAGAGTTTAATGCTGCAGTTCTGATCTGAGTGGAAATAAAATGCTTTAGAGTGTATGTGATTTTGGTGTTGGAAGGAAATTATTACTAAAACTTGACCATTTTGTCAGGAAAATGAACTTGATCTTACATCAATGACGATTTCTCAGTGTAATAATGATAACGAAAAATCAATTACACTAGTTTGAACCAAATCGTTTCAAAAGTTTAAGATTCGTCATTTCACTTGCACTCGGCAGGCAGCCAGATGGGCAAAAGGGGCTTCTGGGTTTCCAACTTGAAATATTGGCACTCATTATGCGGAAGGTATTTGTTGCAAAAGTTTTAGTTGAAACTTCTTTAATTCATAATGTTCAGAAACGTTACATCCAGATCAGACCGCACATCGTAAAAGAACATTGTACTCGCCTGATTTCGTAGACTAAGTACGTCAATACCAGCTGATAAAATGTAGAGAATACCATGTTAAATCCCTCAGTACAGCCAGTCCCAGCATATGTACCAGCGATGACGCCATCTGCGTAGATAATCTTAGACACAGCATTTCACAAAAGATATCTCGCCTGTGGACTGCATTTGCAGTAGTCCCATGACGCCTATACTAAACACTGTGATTAGAAACATTTTAGCTAGTTTTTTTGGTACATGACGATGTCCGTCACTTGACAAAAACTGACACCTCAACTAGAGACGTCTGACTTGCTTCATGGTTGCTGGTAGAAGAGGACCGAACTCGGGGCCTCCACACCCACGCCTAGACGTGATTGCGGAAGTTCGAATTGCATTGTTATCGATCAGCTCAGCCGAGATTGTCTGATAACAATGCGATTCAAATTCGGTTCCTCCCAAGCCTGGCACACATGCAGGGCGAGTTCCGAAAACACAAGTAAACAAAATGCAAAAATTGCATGTCAAAGAATTACTCAGATACGTATAATTAGTGCAAATTACAATATTTTCAGACGGAATATTAAGGGTAACCATTTTGAGGTTAGGTTCCAATGTTCAAAACCAGATGTGTGAAAACACAGTTTAAATGTTCCAAATTGCAAAATAACGTCTATATTGGTAAACATTATAACTCAATAGCACTGTTTACAAAGAAAAATCAGTCTGTTGAAAGTATAAATATTATGGGTTGAAAAGATCTTTGGCAAAATGTAAACAAACTTAGATTTCAAAATAGTACACAAACTTTACATGGGGTTCTGTAAGGACTATCATTACACTGCATGTATTTTAACGGGTACACTGAGTGACATGCACCCAGTGAAGTTGGTAACAATGGAGATAAAGTAGTTCCATATCTTAACGTCGAATAGGTAACCATTTGTAATAACTTATAATTATTTCTTTCGCTTTCTGTTTTTATGCATCAAAGTGTAAAATGAGGAGATTTGTAATATACGTACTTATCATTAAGATAATTAACTATCCGAAATTACTCGCACGTTTTTTTTTTAGTTTACTACGAGATTTTGGAAACTAATTTATAAATTTAATTCAGTCGGAATGGAGTACGTTTATGAGTTTATCATGTAGGATCAGAGGTAATAAACCACTGTTTACAAAGGCTTACATTAGGCGTAATGAAAGTACCAGCGAACTAACGTTATTAATATTTGGGAACAAAAAAAAATCTATCGTTCGTCCTAAAAGAATTGATAAACATGGATTGGAAACTCGACCACCAAGGCCTCCTACAAATTTAATTATGCGTGGGCGTAGAAGCCGAGGATGTATCCTAAAAAATTATGGACCCCAGTTGGGAAAAAAAATCCATGCTTTTTACGCTCTTAACGATGCGTTGCTGTGCCCATTGGGAAATTTCCGAACTGTGACACTGACTGTAGCTACACTGAACATTTCATCATTTATGAATAAACCGACTCTGACATCAACACAGCCATGTCACTCTCTTGTATTTAATTTTTCAGTCTGCCAGCGTGTTTTTTACCCAAGCGGCTAGACACCCATTATAACATCAGGTGGGGCGAGTGCAGCAGTCTACCTGTTGGTAATTTCTCCTCTTGGAATTTAAATATTTTTCCTTCTGAATTTAACATATTGATTACTAATCCTTAGTGAAAAAAATGATCGTGTATGTGGCTGTCTAGGGAGCATGGCCATGGGATTTGTATTATTACGGCTGCTTCAGCGGGTAGTACTTTCTTGAATATAACGAAATTGATATAGGCTGTTCACGGTAAACTGAGCACTTTTGAAAGCCCTGCTTAAGATCTAATTGCATGTACATTGTGTATTCTTATGCCATGGGCCTCGTAACTTTATTCATGCATCAGTCTGGTGAAACTGTGGAATTATAAGAAAAGAAAATTTGTCACAGATCTGGTCATGTTTACACTTCGATGCATTAAAAAAAAAACATAAATCGAAATAAATAATTCAAAGCTATCACAAATGGATAACTAAAACTTTTTGTTCGACGTTAAGTTGTGGAACTATTTTCCATCTATCATTACCAACTTCACTGAGCGCATGTCACTCAGCGTGCCCGTTAAAATATATGCAAATATCGGCAGTAGCTTTTTTCAAAGGTTGATTTTAAAAGTGCTCACTTTATCGAGAACAGCCTTTACTCGTCTTTTGTGGCTGGAATAGACAGGTTCAGACGAGATATTTCGTTTCGGCGCCACAAACAGCGCGCCAGCGCATCGCAGTCACTAATGGACTGTTCACGGTTAACAAAGCACGTTTGAAAGTCCTGCTTAACAACTACTTAATATGCACATCGTGTATTCTTCCGCCTTTTGTAAAATTAAAACAGTCATGGGCCTCATAGTTTCATTCATACGTAGATCAAATGACTATGTAATTATAACTGACATGAATATTTTATAAATTATTTAAAAAAAGCGGAAGAAATAATTTAAGTTACCACAGATATCTGGTTAACACTTTCAATTCGCCGTTAAGGTATGGAACTATTTTTCCTCCTACGTTACCAACTTTACTGTGCGCATGACACTCAGTGTGCCCGTTAAAATGTATTCAGTTAAGAGCAGTGATTATTTTCTTAGGTTTATTTGCAAAGTGCTTACTTTATCATGGACAGCCTTCAGTCGTCGCGGGCCTCCAACCTACGCATCGCTCACGTGATGCGTCAACTAGAGGTTATTCTCGGATCATAATCATATACCCGACCGAACGAGACTGCATTCATACCAACTGTGTTAATTGTCACGAAGTTATGTTCTGTGATGAATCACTCTACGAACGTCAGATTGTCGTTTTCATCCTGGTATAAGGCTGTTCGCGGTAGAAAGAGCACTTTTAAAAGCCCTGCTTAAGATCTACTTGTATATACGTGTATTCTTCCACCTTATGTAAAATTAACATCCCGATGGGCCTCGTCATTTTATTCGTGCCTCGGTCAAATAAAACTCTGAAATTATTAATAAAATAAATACTTTACTAAGCTACTCATTTTTACACTTCGATGTATTAAAAATAATACAGAAAGCGAAAGAAGTAATTTTAAGTTATCACAAATTTTTACTAACACTTTTTATTTGACATTGAGATATGGAACTATATTTCATATATCGTTAACAACTTTACTGGGCGAATGTCACTCAGTGTGCCCATTAAAATATATACATGCAGGGGCAGTGACTGCCCCTAAGGTTGATTTCTAAAGTGCATACTTTATCGGGAAAAGCGTTTATTCGATATGCCTGTCTGATTTTAAGGACTTTTCCCGTCAAAAAAAAAAACGTGCACTTTCACTTCCCAAAATTTAATGCAACATCAGTACAGGAACTTATTTTCCTTTCATAAAGTCGCCTGATAATAGCAAAACGATTTGCAGTGATTGCAGATCTTAATTTAATTTAAAATTACGCCTATAACATTACATCTTAATAATATTGTGCCATATTTGCAAATAACTCATGTTTCATCTCAAACTTTAAGGGAGAACACTGCATTAACACCATATAAAGAACATAAATACAAGTTATTCAGTTACATCCCGTTCAAAAGAGTGATCCTGAGCCAATTAAAAGAAAGTGGAAGAAACCATAGATAGCGGAAATGACTTATGGCCATGACACAACACAAATATGCGTGAGCTCAGGATGGCAGACATAGAATTTAGAGTATCTACTCTGGAATACAGTGATTAAAAGTAAGCTTAATACCACTGCGATATTTCTAAAGAAATTTTCTAACTACGTTTAATAGTTGTAATTTTTATATCAAAATTTTAATTTTATATGTGGTTTACTGTAAAGTGAGCATTTTTAAAATCCCTGCGAAATTTCCATTTTTCAATCAATTTGTATCTCACCTCCAAATGTAAATATAAACATTGTCATGTGCTTTGATTTCAAACACAATGTTTACATTTCACTGCTCGGGAAATTTTAGTCTAATGTTCTTGCCGGTAAAGTCACTAGCGAAAAATGTGGTTTTAATATTAAAAATAAATTGCAAATTAATGTATGTTTAATATTGGTTCGTGTGTATTGGTTGCTTATTTTTATATAACACAACTCGTCTGTATTCTGCTTTCCCGAGACATCCGAAAGTACAATAGTTTGCTTAATATGATTACAAGCAGGCATCCAAAGCAGGCATGTAGCGTGGAATTATTGGAATAAGGTTTTTGAAATATAACTTGTAAATGACATTCACGCAAATACTTTGAAAATGCTGTGCACTGAAACCTAAATTGCGAGAGTAAAGAGATTTGGGCGGCCCTTAACAGCGAGGTCTTAAGAGCCGATGAGGATGATAGAGGCGAGTATGGAGCAACGCCTGTACGGAAAACCCCCTAGAAAACCCGCCGACCACCGGCATCGGGAGTGACTCGGCCGAGGATTGAACCCGGTTCGCCGTGGGAATCAAGCAGGCTAACCGCTCAGACACCGCGGCCCCACCTAATTAGAGTATAAGTACACTAAAGCCCAACGTGAGCTCAAATACAGTAAACGCCTGAATAAACATTCGGAATCTATAGTCACGTAGGAATTATAATTTTGAATATTCCATGATAAGTATGATATTTTTAAGAGTTTCGCGACGTTTTTTTTTTCTATCGAAAATAGGCATGTACGAGGTAAATTATTTTTCATAGACTAATGCCAAACATTTACCAGTTTGTTGTACGCAAATAAAACTCGTTCTCCTTTAACTCTACAACCGCAACACAATTCAGCTGCCATAACCAACATTTAAACACACTCTTAAAGGTACGCCAAGTTTTATTAATAAATATCGTTAACTTCATGTTACATGCAGGCATAAGAGTAAACATGCCAATATCAATTAAGATGTTAGATTTTGTCATGGCGAGAAAGTAATTTATAATAGAAAGTGACGTGACAATTCATTGAGAAACTTATTATGCAAGACCCTTTTCTGGTGAACTTTGTAGGATTCAATTTGAGTAGTTTGGTGTGCGTGTTAAAGCTAGTTTTTATTTAAAAAGGAGCGTGGTGGACAACATATTCCATTTATTGTTTGATATTTGAACCACTAGCACGACTGTTTCGCGTTGCGAATGCGTCCCCGACTTAAATGTAAACCTTTATATGTTAAATATTTTACTACACAGTGATTATAAAATAAGAAATGTATAAATTGATTTACAATTTATGCACACATTTTCCGATTAAAACGTTAATACACGGAATGCCTTTAGTTATTCGCTGCCAACTTTACAGACAGTAAAATTTAATGTTAACGATGAATTAAATGCAATACCGGGTAGTGATATTTTTTCAATGTTTGATTTAAAAAAGTGATCACTTTTTCGTCAACAGCTTTTCTCAAGATCCCAAACGAACACCTCTTAGCATTAAAAACATTTCTCTTTGGGGTACTTTTATAAGAAAGTCAATTAACCATCTACATCTGACATTTAATATTTTATCTTGTGCTATCTTCAAGGTACTTGGGGATATATGTTTATGCGGAATGTTTTTACAAAAAAGGAAAATTTTGAAATAAAGTATACCGTATTAATGAATGAGTACGAGAGTAAAACTTGCCTTAAAAATAATTTTGTCAATTTTAGGTCTGTGTTTAATATTTCCAGGGTCCAACCGTAAGTTTATTTTATTTTAAGATGCTCTCCATTTACGGAAATATTTTAGAGAAAGCAAGCTCAGATTACATGCAATACTAGTGAGTCCCATACGAATATATGATTAATCAAGAAACATAAGTCATAGTGGCCACAGTACTGTAATCTACTTTACGTGTATTCAAGAGTACGTATAAAATGAGTAACTGAATATACGATATACATATTGCATATGAGGGAACGGTTAAATGGCATTTGAAAGTTTCTAGGTAGTGTAACTTTCTTCTCGCAAAGATTGATGTACAGATACATAATTCCCAGCAGGTCTTACTTTTATGATTATGATCATTAACAATGGGATACTGATTATTTAGGCTTTTGATTTCAGCTCTATTTATTTTGCATATAAAAAATTTAGCATTTCATTGAAATGTCGCTATAAACTTATCAGCGAGTGGTTAATAAATTCTGGACTGATATAACCATTCAGTCAAGAATTGTCGTGACGCGACTCCAGCGACGTGTGAGTGTAAACCGGTTTCAGTCAGAATTGTTGTATAATCTCAGTGCACGATCACAAACAAAGACACATACATATACAAAGGCACGATCGCACGAAGAGGCGTGCTATTCATAAATGCACGCTCACATTCAGATGTATGCAGGTACAATTCCGAATATCTAAACCTCCATATTCCCAAAAGGAACCCCATTCTTTGCTAGGAATACTATGCAGTGGATGGTTCTGTTAACAAGGAGCTGCAAAATTTTGATCAAGTTTTAGAATAATTTTCCTGTTTCAGTTATTGGTATTGCGGTGTGCTTTTCATGGGCAACTTTACGGCTTTGTGCAGATTACGTCTGAAGGCAGTCCATCTGAAAAATTGCCTCGCCAGCTTAAGTGAACGTACCTTCAACAGATATGATTAGAAAGAAAAAAAACCTTTTGGAATGGCTCACGTGAGTGACTTTGGGCAGTTCACAGACCGTGTAGTGAAAACCACGAATATTTTGCCGAGTGAACAAAATTATGAGCCTGTTTTTGTATGTGATGTTGTTAAAAATTGTGTGTCCAGACTGAAAACATTGCCCCTATAGGCAAAAATAGACATAAAATACCGGTAAGTTAAGGACATCATCACACAGTAGAAAAATATGCTAAAAAAATTGGGATTGCTTGCGTTGGGGACAGAGCCCGTTTGTTTGGCCTGGATAGTCTACGTTGACGCTCTCTGACGTGTTGATGATTCTTTTACGTTCCCGACACCGCTTCACTCGATCATATAGGGTTTTATGGGTATCACTGGATTGCTTTTGAGATGCTCTTTCCAACCGTATACGATTTCCGTATTTCGTCTTGGCTTTTTGACGAGAATGGTCCAAAATTGTGTTAAGTCTTATTAATTTTTTACATTAAATGCATACAATTTCACCAAAACCACGCCACTCAGATGTTTTTATACACGCAATCGACAGGTCTTGACGAGAGCTGTCGATTGAAACTTAAAAAGCGTCGTAGCTTCTCCTAATCAGAAGTTATATACTACGCGGAAGTTATGAGACGCGGTGAAACGAACTCGAAGTTGCAGAGTCCCCCCCCCCCCCTTTTCCCAAAAAAAATCCCTGCGCGCGCTATGCTTCGCATTCCTCACTCAACGTTACATATGCGTTTTGATCCTTTGTCAGTCGAGTGGTGTAATTGGATTTTGAATGTCGATTATGTATTTGGAGCTGCGATGCCAAACTGTATCCCCCGACTTTGTTATCATAGGATTTTCTGGTTTGCCGCCCACTGTGGTTGCAAATTTAAAGACGTATTCACGTCAATAAAGTCTCACAAACGCCGGGATCACGGCAGCCTGCCAGTACGTATGTGTACTACAGGTTGCATATTGTCAGGGGCTCCAGTCAGAAGGTATCCGTTTTCGCCCGATGATGAAATGCTACTCGTATACTACCGTACTGACAATTGTGTACACTAGGCGTTGCCCTGCCTTCTTTCGCAGCTTTTTATTTACTATGTGATGACATTCCTAGGCATAAGTTTACTGGCATTGTGGGGATCTTTCTGAACAACGACGTTGTTATTTGAGCTTGGGCAGGCAGTTTGGAAACTGTATACGTATATATAACAAAAGCACGTGCAAACACGCACACGCGTAAAATATATACGGATTTTACGTTAATTCACTCGCTCATCGGGATTTATGATTGTCACAGCAATTCTGATGAAAATGTTTAGTTAAATATTCCAGGTAAGTTTTATAACAGAAAGTAATATATTTACTTCGAAACAGAACTCAATAAAAATTAGAAAACGATAAAGTGCCATCTTAATAGATCATTCGCCATAAATTTTCTCCGCCTATATTAAGTCTAAATATAATTTTCGCGTACATTTTCGGTTCGGAAATAAGTTTAAAAAAAAATATTGGAGAATAATAATCTTGCATATTTGGTATCCGACAAAAAAATCTATACCAACGAGGCTGATTTCCTGAATAGGTTTATCAAACGCGGTTGTAAGGCTAAAGTCTAAATTAATTCCCCGTCCCCATAAGAATTTTTCGAAATCGCAAGTATTAGATTTGGTTTTCCAGAATAATTTTCCGCTGACGTAAGGCAGAGACGAACGTTATCAAAGCGAGTTAAGGCCACCGGCTACCAAACCCACAGAAACGGAGTTTATAATCCACTCACGGTTACTTTCAAATATTCCGAAGCCCTGCTAAAGTTCTATTTCCAGGGTAATCTTCCGCCTCATGCAAACAATGCTGAACCGAGTCTAGGAAACGTTACGAAAGGGACTTCGCACTGCTTTCGTGCGCACTCAGTGTAATCACATTTTTATATAAGAAGTAGTTCTTACTATAAGTTACCAACCAACCTATTTCCCCACTTTTTTTATTCGTATTCATTTTAAATGAAATTTTATAACATATAGAAAAATATAAAAAAAAATTTTATTCAGCCAAAAATGAGGTTCTTTTATTTTAACACAAGTAGAAAACGCATGTGATGCAAGGTATATTTATGAAACGACCAAACATATCACATCATACACGGGGTGATTTTTCAAAGGTTAGGTCGAAAAAGTTCGAAGTAACAGCGAATGGACTTTAACTGGAGGAATCAATGTTCAAAAATTCCTTCTCAATGAATCGATTTTAAAAAGAAGTCTTATAAACATGAAAGAAATCATTCAGCGCAACTTTTTTCAGGGAAAACTGCTACATTAATAGATTTTAATGTAAAACTACTGCTACATTAAATTTTAATGTAAAACTGGGGGGAAAAAAATTGTCTGTATACTTGACAGGCAGAAGCCATTAGTGTTACTTTAATATTTATTGGATATGTGTAAACATGAGTGCTTATTGGGCGTGATAGCTATGACGTCACGCACGTGTGGCGACGATGTGGAGTCGCTAATGGTTCTAACGCAACATTTAGAGTGTCCTACCCCAAATGTAGCACGTAGAGGAAATATGGGGTCGAGTTCACATTCCAGCTGCATTGAAACTATCTGCCGAGTACAAGCATGGAATTGATTCTCGACGTGAACACGCCTTCAAAATCAGAGCGACGAATGCAGTATAGGCTATTCACGGTAAAGTGAGCACATTTTGAAAGTCCTCAAATTCGGAACGATAGTCAGTAAATAGATGTTAGTTTAGCCTTAGACGTTAACTTCCGAATGCTGTGGAATATACGTTCTGCGTTTATTACTTACTTAACAATTTTGTTAAAAAGGCATTTAAAGGATAGAAAATGGCTGAAAGGAAAACGTAACTGGGGCCTCAAAAGTGCTCACTTTACCGTGAACAGCCTACACCAGGACGTAAACGGCGGTGTGACGTTTGCAGTGCGAACAGTCCGAAACTACAACTTCGTTATTAATAACACGATTAGAATAAACATGATCGTGTTCGATTCGATATATGACGACGATACGATGATGAGCTTGAATTTGCGACGATCGTGTGCGATGCACGGGGTGGGGGGCTCGCGGCGACTGGCGGCCATTTTGGCCATTTCGGACGTGGGCCAAAATATCCGGGCGGTAGACATCTCGCGGCTCCAGCGTATTAGCGCGACAATTCTGGGTTCCGTAGGAAAGAGCTCGCCAAGATATGTCTATTCAAGCAGTGAAAGTCAAACATCGGTTTCTTTACTTTGTTTCATTCTCATATCTCAAAGAAAATATCACCTGGTAACGTATACGAATTCATTAAAACCCACAGCCATGTTCCCACACAGCCACGCCCCGATTTTTGCCTCCTGATCTATGAAAACCATGTAGAGATTCTATTCAGGTCAGCTCATTAATGGCAGCTCCCCCCCCCCCCCGCCTTTTCATTCCGGCGCTGCTCCATTCTCGCCTCATTTCACCCTCATCGGCTCTCGAGACCTCGTCAACAGTCGACCAAATCTCTCGACTCAACCCCGAAATAATGCATTTTACTTTCATGCTATTTGGTTCAATCGCGACATGTCATACTACGCCACCACAAGCTTGTATTCCATAAAACTGTATTGAAATATTGACTAGTGTATTTTTAATACGAGTCACTGTCCATTTATGTAATGGCATTGAAAAACCATCATGACCTCTGAGTATTCACATACACTGTAGCCCAAGAAACATTACACTACACTCTAAATTCGAATCAGTGGGAAACCACTGATTCGCAGTGAAATGCAGCTACTTTAATCAGTGAAAATGGCTCCACTTAGAATCAGAGGAAAACCACTGATTGTTTTAATGAAAATATTTCACTGATTGAATTATTGACGTATAACAATTTCACTGATTGAATAAGTGATGGCAGACTGCAGTGGCAAATTAGATATTCCTTACATTGAATGTAGTCAAATAATTAAGTGAAATAAACATATTTACGATAGTTAACTATTTATATTGCGCAATGTACCGTAATTTAAAAAAGGAAAACGAGCTCTGCAGGCTCCCGGAATTGAACTCGCGCACAATTCAGACCTAGGCCGCTGCCTTGCCAGTTGAGATACCACGCCAAGTTATGATTCTAAAAGAAAAATATATGTCTTATTATCCCGCTACGAAATCGTGTAGTTTGAAGATGTATGCTCATACTTTTCGTGTTTGGTTTGATTGATACCGTTAGGATTGTTAAAACGAATAGTATATATGAGTGCACTCTCTTCGCCACATTATATGGAGTTTAAACCTTCAAACAGAGAGCTGTGATGATTACATGGAATCGAAATGAAAGACGTACAAAGGGAATGAAAGACTGTATTCATATTACCTCGTAAAATGGAGTTTTGAAAGACGAAAACTCATGTCAGAAAGTAGTTTGTATTAGTTTTATTCGTTTATTCGTTGTTGTTACACGTTATTTAACTGCCATTTTTAAACTGTGTTCGTCGGCCATTTTTTACGCGCAGTTTCACTTATATATCAGTCAAAAATAATTAGATACGGAGATGAAGTAGCTGAGATGTTTCACTGGCGCATCAGACAAAAATTAACCACGGAGTAAACAGTGAAAAAAATGACTGACGAATCAGTGGGAAATATCACTGAATCTATCAGTGAATGAAATGTGGTATTTTTCACTGATTCATCAGTTAAATTCACTGAAGTGACTGATGTATGAGTCAGATACGTTTGACTGAATAAAACAGTGAAATTCTCGCTGATTCATATTTAGAGTGTACTTATTTGTGCAGTCTTATATCAGTGACTCCTGCCTTTATTTATGTTAAAGAGAAATATACTGAAAACCATATCGCATACACACAACCTGAAATGTCGTGGAATATCTTAGTAAGATGTACGAATTCTGTATTTCATGCCAAACTTTACTTAGACGTTTGACATCCGTGCATCAGATAGACGTTTAATTTTCTTTGCCGTAGGGTAGTTTTTTTTATACATTCTCAGTAATTTCTAGTTCCGTTAAAGTGTTTATTTTTAGTGCATGAGAATTGGTGTATTGGTACAGAGTTGATATATTGATCAATTTGAAATAAATCCCGGTGTTTGCCCTAGAATGAGTCACAACACGAAAAAAAAACTCTTATTCCAAAAAGATGGCTAAATTTGCTATCGCATTTCATCGAAATATAGTAAACGGAATAATATCTTATTTACGTGAATTGATAACTTATTAAAATAGCTCAATTTATACTATCGTTATTTTTGAACAACTGAACATAAGCTGTCTCATTTTATAAACAGACACCCACATCAGTTCTTCAAGAAAGTGAATCTTTGCTCGCTACTTGCTTCCAAACGATCCGAAGACAATTTCATCAGTTCCGCCTGCTCTCCCTACAACCCAGTCGACACAGAACAAGAAGGGAGCTTTATTCTTGTGAATTTGACGTACAACTTCAAGGGAAGATTTCCGCGCAGTCGTTTTCTCTAAAGCTTTAGTTTATATAATGCGACGGAGTTCATTTCGTACGAAACGCAACGCAAGACCGACAGACAGTAAAATCACGACTTTCAGGACGAAGCTCTGTGACGTGTTCCAATTGGTTTGGAGTTTTTTTTTTTTTTTTTTTTTTGCGTACGCAGCTTGAGATGGTTTTCGAAATCCATTTCGGGAACTATTTAGGAATGAGAGCTTTTGGCTCGAAAAACTACATATTTTAATGCAGCCTACGGCCTCGTATTGGTCTTGCCATATAAATGATAAGTCGTCTCTAATACTGATTTTTCATAGCTTTGTAAAAATTATCCTCTAAAATGATATGCCTTCTTCGTGAGAAGTAATAATAAGATACCATTGTAGAGTCCTCACTGTTGCTGATATTAGCCAAACCAGCCGCAAAAGACGCTTGCATGTATCTGGTGTGGGGTTGGTCAGGACCAAATAAGCAGATTCGAAGCCCAATATAGTCCATTAAGAATTAACAAATTTTGTAAACATATTTTCTTTCATGATAATTTTAGAGTTTCACTTGACTGACGCATGAACAAAGCGCTAAGGCTCGTAGCAATGTTAATTTTACGTGTGGTGGAAGAATAATCAATGTTCATAGAAGTAGATCCCTAGTAGAGCTCGGCTTAACGCGATCAGTTATTCTTCGTCAGCGCATGACTTCATGGGTAATCCACTGGCAAACGCGGAAACTGCGTGGGTTGGTAGCAATCAAATATCTATACCCAAAAAAAATTAATTTAGTCAGATTGTAAAATAGCATGACTCGTACATGCACATGTGTAGGATTGCTGAATCACAAAGCGAACGCGAATGTTTCATTGCTGAAGGCAACAAATGCGGAAGTAATCCTACTCATCCTACTCGAACTTCATTTACTGATCTATAAATGACTGCGTGTGGTATGATTCTTACGATAGTTTTTAAGAATAATTCTAAGAACTCCCTTCCCCCCTCCTCGCGGTGACTGCGTCGTTTTTCTCCTTTATTGGCCGAGAAGTTCAGAGGATGATGCGACCTACCCCACGACAACTACAGTCAAATGCATATGATTATGAAAATCCCCTTATATCTCAAGAAACTGCTCGTCGGATTTTCGAAGTAATCACGTCACTGAGATCGCCGCCTACTAACATGTTATGAAATTGGGATAAATGGGTACAGTCCCGTAAAAAAAAAAAAACGAAAGTTCATATCGATATCTTAGTACTCAATTTCATCTCCTTGTCTTATGAGCCCCTTAGTGCAGTTCACAGATTCGAAATGCAAATTTCGATACCTTCAGTGGTTCGAAAGATATTTGGGGTGAACATCTTAGCTGAATAGTCTTGTAGACAGCGAGCGAGAGAGAAAAGGGGGGGGGGGGGGGACACAGAGAGAGCGAGAGTGGGAGAGATATATTGAGTGAGAGAGGGAAACAGAGAGCGGGAGAAGTGTTATAATCTCTGTAAATTTTAAAATGAACTTCTTAAAAAATTAAAGGCTATTTTAATGCATGTTATTGAAGCTCTACTACTTCCCATATTTTTTTTTTTCGCGGGTCTTAATATAGCAGCATTGTCAAAATTTTATTTTCTATATTTATAGCTGTTTTTGATTTGCTCCTAATAGAATCTCGTATGTCACATTTGTTTTAATAGCGAAGTTTTTACCAGGTTTACGTTAACGTCAGTAAATAATTTGGAAAAGGGATATTTCTACTAGACACGGCGAGATCCTACCTTAACCTATAATTATTCTACAATTTTAGAAGATTACTTCAATCAAATAAATGTTTTTTTTTATGCGGTGGAGGACTCTAAATGTGGCTTGTAGCAACTACTGCTGCGGTCCTGCGTGAACAATAGCGACTTGGGCCACTCTTGCCCGGGGCTTGCGCCGCTGTCCGCGGATGACGGGGTAGACTGCTAGACGCATAGTTTCAAAAGCGAGCTATGATGAGAGCTGGGGAAAGGTTTGGGGTAGGCGAAGGCGATGGCGATGCGTGAGTGTCGGGGGGGGGGGGGGTGGGAGTTGAAACTTGAAGGATATTTGCCCACAGAGGCGGGAGGTGCGCGTCACGAGAGTGGTGGGGGTGAGAAGGGAGTGAGGGGGCGAAAAGCCGCTCGAAACCGCAAACTAAACTCGGTCGCCGGTTATAAAGTATGCGGTTTGAGCGGTGTTTTAGCCCCCTCCTCCTCCTCCCCCCTCCACCGTCGGCCTACACACGCATAAAACCGGCCTCGACCTCGCACCCCCTCAGCCCTTCAACCCCCTGCGTCGTGCAGACTGCTCAGCTCGCCACGCTTACGTAGCCCCCGAAGTAACGGTCCTTAATTATTTACTTTGCGGCCTGTGGCGGGGCGAGCGCCTTTGAACAGCTCCCGCGACACCGAGCGAGCGAGGGGGTTGTGGGCTTCTCCAGCGAGGGTTGGTGGCTCCCGCAACGCACCGCAGATCTCATTTCACGTAACGGCTGTGATGGGTAGGGGAGGAGGGGGTGGCGAAAATAGAAATAATAAACAGCACGCAAACACGGGGCGCAAGCGCGCCACGGGAGACCAGAAAAGAGAGAGAGAGAGAGAGAGAGAGAGAGAGAGAGAGAGAAAGAGAGAGAGAGAGAGAGTGGCTGCGCCAACATTAAAATACAGGAAGTTAAAGGTAATGAGAAGTTAGGCCCTACCGCCGAAAAAGTTGGCGGATGAATGTTTTAATGTTTAATGAACATCGAAACGTGTCAACTATTAAGTTTCTCGCTGTCGTCGCGTTAAGCTGTACTGCTGACTGGAATTTACGTATAAAAAACGAGCGCTTCCTAACCTATTAGTTTGGAAATTATGCAATAACATTTGCCGTTATTATGTGTATGTGAAATTTTCATTTTTCTCTGCGTTTAGCTGAGCATACGATTTCAAGTGAGAGAGTTACACGGAAGAAAATACACATTTTTGATATACATAATATTTTATAGAAAATAACATTCTAATAATTTTACGTTGTAATGTGATCTTCTAAAATATATAAAAAATTGAAACCATAGCAGCAGTAGGCACTGGCAGTATGATTATTTTACACAGATACATGAATTCGGTGCTCAAAATATTGTTGTGTATAAAAAATTTGTTCTAGAGAAAGTGATAAACTGCTCTGTCCTGTAATCACACGATGTGCTATATAAGAAGCAGAGACAATGAAGACGACATGAGAGAGTAACGTTCCACAACGTGTCATTTCGTCTGTATGTATGCTGTTCACTCTCCTAAATTTTGTTTTATAAATTTAAAAACAACCTGATTGTATTTAATCGTGCTACGATAAGAACGGTGAATGGAAAATGACGCTAATTGGGAGTAGTTATTTGATGGTTCCTTGTTAAATGTTGCCGTCAGTTATATGATACGAGGTATTTCTCTGGGCCGTTTTGTTTACTTTGCGAGGCAGGTTTTTCAAGTTGTCTGTATTCAAACAAAGACCAACCAGACTCCCTACCAATATCTAATCTAGGCCATAGCTATGGACCTAGCTTCTTAACTGGTACATTTGCGTGACTGGTAAGAGGCGATTTCGATTAAAAAATACCGCAATTGGTAAAAAAAAAAAAAAAATCTTAATCGTTTAGTAACTATATGAAGAAGAAAATTATAGAGTTTTTGGTGATTTTATTGTTGAGAATGAACAGTATTTACTTGTACGTACTACAGTATTTCTTGGATGTTTACAAATTTTATTTATTTTTGTGAGCGAGTATTGGTATCTTAAAGGTCTGCCTTGTCAGGCCTTTTCTTATTCCTATTATTTGTATTTTCTTTCCAGATTCCCCCAAGTAATTTTTTCTCTATGGTCGTCCAATATATCATCTTTGTTTCATGTTATGGTATTGTAGTTCAGTGTTCGGTTAATGAAAGTTAATTCTCAATTGAATTTCGGTGTTATCGAAGAATTTATTCCCAGTTTATTTTCTATTCATCCTGAAGAGCTGTTAGTTTCGAAAAAATGCATTTGTGGTTTTTATCGTATCGATTCTACTTCCGGAGTTTTTTTACGAACACATGTCGTTACTGAAATACCTACACCCCGACAAACTTGAAATGTAAGAGGCGTCCAGTGTAAATTCATGAGAGAGGACATATGGAACGGCCAATTGAGTTTTTATGCTCCCATACCCAGCATTAGAATTATAATAATTAATCGATGTGAACTGATTTATTTTAATGCACAGCAGGGTGACAAATTTTTCATTATTCCTATCATTACGTTATGTTTCTTCATTTTATTTGTTCTATCTTTATAAAACAGGAAGATATTATAATTTTTTTTTGCAATTTAATTCCAATTTGTAGACTCTATTTGCTGTAAGTAATTTAATGATTGTGTCGCTACTATATATATATATATATATATATATATATATATATATATATATATATATATATATATATATATATATATATATATATTACAAATTGCGATGGTTTTTGATAGAAAATACTTTTTCGCGGGCAGTTATGCTCACTAAGTGATTACCTCTCAGACAGAGCCAGTGAAAGTCAGTTGAGGGTCCATGTTACAAAGTATGTTACTTTATCATCGTCACCATCACTTTAGGCAGCACCTTTCTAGGGTGAAAAAATTGAGAGAGAGAGAAAAAATTAACCAACGCCCCGGTTGCAGCTCAGGGTGTTTGATAACACTTCACTGTCTGGCTGCGGACGATAAGCGACTTGGCGCCAGGCTGTGAACACGTGGCGAGTGGTTGGAAGGAAGGCGCTAGGGGGGCTGGTTGCAAAGGATGCTCGCAGCCTCGGAGAATGAGAACTGGTACAATGTAAAAAATTTTTGGACTTCAAAAATGAAAATTAGCGTCCTAGATAATTTTCGTAACACGCAAGGTATATTAGAAAGAAAAAAACCCTTCCTACACTTTGTGATGTGAAAATACAAAGCAGCGTAGTATTTCAAGAAGCTAGTATTGTAGATATAATTTTTTTATTGAAAATCTGGATTTGACAGTGTTGGTGACATGCTTGTGTATTTTAAGTGAATACGTCTGCTTAAACTTGTAATATTTTCTTTGGGATATAGGAATTAAATGAAAGTATAAGCTATTCACGGTGAAATGAGCACTTTTCAACGCCGTGCATAAGATCTACTTGTATGCACGTTATGTATTCTTCCGCCTTATGTAAGATTAATATTGCCATGGGCCTCGTCACTTTATTCGTGCGTCGGCAAAGTGAAACTGTGAAATTATTAGAGCAGTAAATACTTTACAAATCTGTTCACTTTTACATTTCAATGAAATAAAAAAAGCAGAAAGCGAAAGAAATTATGTAAGTTATCACAAATGGTTACTTAAAAGTTTTTATTCGATGATAAGATATGGAACTATTTTCGCTCCATCGTTACCAACTCTACTGGGCCCATGTCACTCAGTGCACCCATTAAAATATATGCAGGTAGGAGCAGCGAATTTTTCCTCAGGTTGATTTCAAAAGTGCTCACTTTATCGCGAACAGCCTCTAACAAATTGAGTCATGGCTGTTATGGCTTAAATCGACAGAGCTAGTGGAGATTTTTCGTTTGACGCCAAAATTAGGGCGTTTGCTCGTCGGGGTCGCGAGATATGCTGCGCGGAAATTTCTCGCCCGCGCCCAAAATTTTCGCCAGTCGCCGTGGGCCCCCACCCGCGGATCGCGCACGTGCCACGCCAACCCAAGGGCCGCTCGCATCCTATTCGTACACCTTATTGAAATAAGCCACGTTTATTTCAACCGTGCTATTAAATCACGGAGATATATGATGAAATTTAGCACTTTTCATATACTACCATCTCTTAAACACAACATATTTCACTCGTAGTACTGCAAAAATATTTTCGGCAACTACACACAGCAAGAAAGTTTATATCACCGGAATTTCTGTTTCGCTAGATTGCTCAAGTATAGAATAAAAATAAACTCGGTACGCAATATCACGCCTAAATTGACGGTGTCTGTATAATCCATTCATGGTTACTTCACACTTTTCTGAAGCCAAGCTTAAGTTCTACTCCTTTAGGATATTCCTCCACCTCGTGCAAATTAAGCTTAACTGAGTTTAGAAATTACACCACTTGACAACGCACCGCCATAGTGCAGTTGTAATAACATTTGGCATGATAACTATTTCATACTGGGCGTTACCAACGAATATTTCTTGCTGTTTTTATTCGTATTATATTTAAATTAAGAATGATAATTTGTAAATAAAATAAAAATAACATTTCTATTTAATCGCAAAAAAGTTAGACTGCTTTTATGATCATAAATATAAAAGGCTTGTGACAGTGGCATATTTACGAAATGACTAAACACCTCAAACAGGGGGTAGTTTTTAAAAGGTTATAAGAAACATATGAAGAAACTACGAATGTACAACAATAATCCTACTGTCCCAACGAATATAGGCTTCTTCATGTGCAACCAACTACGGGCGGTGCGACATTTTTTTTAATGATTTTAGTTTCCCAAACGTACACAATTTTTTTTTTTTTTTTTTTTTGCTGTGTAGACTCCTTAATTCTGTTGCGGGGGGGGGGGGGGGTTGGCGATCTTGGAGGGTACATACATCACTCCGGCTTTGTGTCGCGAATTATGCGGCCAGCAGTTGGGATCGCCGTGACACGCAGGCTGGTTGAAGGTTCGTTCGTATCTCCCGACGGCCGCCTTGCAAGATGTACGATCCGGCTTTTTTTTTTTTTATAGTCCATTCATGGTTACTTCAGCCTTTTCTGAAGCCCTGCTTAAGTCCTGCTTCCAGGATATTCCTCCGCCACGTGCAAACTAAGCTTAACTAAATCTGGAGAATTACACGAGAGGGACAACGCACCACATTCGTGCGCACTCAGTGTAACAGTATTTTGTATAAGGGCTATTTCTCACTAGGCACTACCAACATAATTATTTTCTCCCTGATTTTTATTCAAATTATTTATAAATGAAGCATTATAATTTATAGATAAAATATGAATAACATTTCAATTTAACAGAAAAAAGTAACTTTTATGAACACAAGACTGAAACGCTTGTGATACAGGGCGTGTTTAAGAAATAACAAAACACGTCATACATGGGGAGATTTTTCAAAGGTTTGATTCCAAAAGGCCGAAGATACCGTGCATGGACTATAAGTGTGGTGATGCTGAGCGGATATCACCCCCTCTGCATCGCCGGTTCCTGCTAAGACTTTATTCCCAGACTCGGCTTTGCCAACATAACTGTACCAGATGCCTGTCACCAAAGATACGACATCTCAGTGAGCCTAAAAGAAACACTGGAACTATTTGAATGCATTCGATATCGAGAACAATGTATTTCGTGAGTATGACTATCATGCTGTGACAACACTGGCAGTTCCTACGATAGCAACGCAGCCTACACATTTGTGTGCTGATGACACCGATACATTCCAAGGCAATGTACACTATCTACCCAAAAGTTATTGGGCACCTGTTCACAATGTTTGCTCAGTGGTTGTCACCCCGTTAGAATCTCGTAGGGCCACCTCTTGCGGCTATAGTAGTATGCGGGTATAGTAGCCCTTGAAACATGGCACCTGGCATTGTCATCCTGGAAGTAACACGGGTCCATTCCGTAAAAACGCCAGAATGTTGGGAGCATTTCATTATCCAGAATGTTACAGTAGGCCTCTGTGTTCATGCTACCACGGACAAACCCCAGCGGTCCTATGCCGAAGGCCGTGAAACGCAAGTCAACTGGTGTACTGAATGATCTATCTTCACGGGTGCCCAATTACTTTTTGGTAGATTGTGTATTAAACGTACGCGAATCACGCGAAATTATCCCACCACTACGATTGCGTCAACGATGTTGAGTTGAGGAGTGATTTTGGCGGCTTTCAACAACGAAGTCTTGAAAGCCGATGAGTGTGAAATTAGGTGAGAATGGAGCAGCGAAGAACTGCAAGGGTGGAGGAAACGGGAGGTCCCCGAGAAAACCCGCCGACCCCAGCATCGTCCGGCACTTTAGGGGTAGTATGTATGTTTTGGCATTCTAGGGAGTCATTAGTGCTTAAGTGCCATATGAGTAACCTGTAAACGGGTGTCGGAGAGAGGGATGCTAATTACCGACAGCCTTTAACCTGGTAAACAGATCATCATCCCTCCCCACAGGCCACTGGGTGGTGTGTTGTGGTTGGCTGATGGGTTCTCACACCCCTTCTGAGGTGTGCTGTGATTGGCAGTTGCTTGTGGGGGTACCATTTTGGTGTACAAAGTGCCCAAGCGACATTTGCGGGACTTTGAAAGAGGGGGTGCTTCTTGGTTCGAGACCTGTAAAGGGTAGTTAGGTGTAATGAGCAATTGCATAATTAACAATTACGAGTATCGAGAGTAAGTACATGTACTGAGAGAAAGTACATATAGAGAGACTAATTACATGTACTGATAGAGTAATTACACACTAAGTACACATATTCACCCATCGGCTGGCGAAACACAACTGAAGAAGTTAGTGAGGTGCTGCTCAGTTTAAGTTCCACCAAAGGTAAGTATTTTCATAATTAGATGTAATTGCGTAATGACTAATTACTCTCGGTACATGTACTTATTCATTACACAATTACTCGTTATATGATGTCAATACCCCGTGCTGCATCGGTGGGTACTCATTCGTCAGGTTATAATGATGAGAAAGTTAATGCTAAAGACGGAATTAGTGTAGTAAAGTCGGTTTGTGTGTAGTTAACACTTGCAAGATTCTCACGTTAAATCGACGTACTTCAAAATAAACGGTCGTCGGCCCTAAATACTGATGATGGCCATGTAACTCCTACAAAGAAAGGTAAACTTGATATTGAGGATGAAAGAGGTGGAGACTATCATGTATACATCATTGATGATAGCCACAATGAAGACAGTGTTGATGGATTATCTGGTCAGATGGATGATGGTTCTCTCGATTTTCCTACACGTTTCACCAACGAGTTTCCTTCGGTTGTTGGTGTGAAGATGGCAGAAGGCGTCAAGAACGCCCGTTCATTTGCTGCAACGAGCAAAATGGAGAAGGCAGAAAATGCTGGGAATACTTAATACATGTTTACCGAAGACCCGAACGAAATTGTTTATAGACTCAGTCATTTAATCGCTTTGCAACGAGATAGAGATTTCTCGCACATTAACGAGATATCTTCTAACATTAGTGAACTGAATGATCGATGTTATATTAGACGAGACTGTTGGATACTATCCATGGTCTACGAACATCTGAGAAATGTCAAGATCGAATGTATTAAATAATTAGAAAGACTGAATGTATACAAGTCAATAAATTAAATTTATGTATGCATAATAATGTGAGTTTAATTTCTTATTTAGTCCATTCTGCTTATGTGAAAGACTTATTAATATCCTCCAATTGTGATGTTTCTCATGGATGAAACTAGGCCACCCATCCATGTAACATTGGTCCCACATCTCGCTTCTCAGTAAATCTTACTATTGTTTAGAAACTTTGAACAAATCTCGACACCGCCAATTTCACTGTTGAGTTAGTGAAACTGCAAAACGTTTTCACGCGATTCAAAATGGTGGAGCTTGAAATTATTTAACAAATAATGTTATCTTCGTTTCTAATTATCACATAGTCTAAACATGTTGACGCTGGCATTTATTCATCATAATTGTGTTTTAAAGATGGCTTTTATTTATTAAAACATTACATTGTATTTATAAGGGATATAAATGTGGCATATGTAGTAATTTATGGATGAATAATCGAGTAATAATGCTTTCGCTTAAGCACCAAAATAATTATAAAGGCTGTTCACAACAAAGTGAGGACATTTGAACTCAACCTTAAAAAAAATTCACTGCCCCTGCCTGCATATATTTTAAAGGACGCACTGAGTGACATTCACCCAGTAAAGTTGGTAACGATGGATGGAAAATAGTTCCATATCTTACCGTCAGATTAAAAGTGTTAGGTAACTTTTTGTGATAACTTAAAACATTTCTTTCGCTTTGTACCTTTCTTAGTGTATCGAAGCGTAAAAAAGGGCGTATTTGTGAAATATTAACTTTTCCAATAATTTAAAAGTTTCACCTGACCGAAGCACGAATAAAGTGATGAGGAACATGACAGTGTTCATTTTACATTAAGCGGGATAATACACAACATGCATACAAGTTGATCTTGAGCAGGGCGCTTAAAAGAGCTCATTTTAACGTGAACAGCCAACACTACAGTACGAAGTATTAGACACAAATTCGCCAGAGCAACTTTTTCCAGCATTTGTTTTTCTGTATACAATACGGAAACCTCGGGCAAGATACGCGAAACCTTCCCAAACAAGGGGAGTGGACTTGATCGCTTCTTCAGCGCACGCACTTCAGTTTCCATAAGAGCTGCCCCCTTAATTTCGCCATCGTCCTGCTGCTACGCCAGAGCTCAGAGCTTCTCCACTTACTTGAAAGCTAATTAGCACATGCTTATGAAAAGCTACCGTCGCCGCGTACTTTTTTTTTTTTTTTTTTTTGGAGAGGACACAGGAGGCCGTATTCTTTGACGTGGTTCTGTGACGACAGGGGAAGTTCGGAATCGACGAGAAAGCAGCAAGCCAGGGTCAATTTGACGTCTTGTTGCGGAGCCGGAAAAACCAGCCGAGAGCATTTTTGAACTGTGACCCACATGCACGAAGTTCCCTCGCTCGGTTTATAATACCACACCGTGCTATTTTCCTCTCGCATTACTTCGTTCTACCACTCTCCCCGACGCCGTAAAATTTAATTACCTACCCTCGTGTGTTGCAGCCGATGGTGTCTCAGTTTCTGGAAGAACGCTACTGGAATACTTTGCGTATTTCCGGCTTGTAATTCGAGTCCTTGCGTTAAGGTAAATATCACAGCCATGATAAATTTATCATCTTGGGCCACGTTTCTGTCTGTCCTCGCTACAATCAACTAAAGCTGGTAAAATGAAATTGAATGGAATTGCTTGAATTCCAAATTTATTTAGATTTTCAGGTGTTTATTTTACATTTACAATCTAGGTACCGTTAGCCAATCAGATTGATATAAACAGTGGGGAAATTGTGTTTTCAGTCATGATGGTTCACGTAGTAAATGAAAATTTGGTCAGTTGTTTATCACCACTGTTCAGATTAGTAATTGCACGATATGTTTTACCTCCAGAGCAAACAGGTCACATGTATTTTTACAGTTATTTATTATTTTTTACGGGGCAATTAGCAAAGTGTGATAAAATATAAGTTAAGCTCGCAAAATAAAATAGTGCTCTACGTTGTATTATATTTTGAGCAATTATTGTAGTCTTCTCAAAAGTACTAAAATTCCACATGGCCGCCTCTGGCTTGATGTTAAAAGAAACCACGTTATATGGAAGTGACTGGGCATATTAGAGTTGTATAGATCGTTTCTGGTCGCCCGAAAACTGGGTAAAGTTATGTGAGTTGAGGGGTAGATGTGTGATGTAGGAGAAAAAAAAAAAACATTTTTGCAGGTGGTCGATATCTGTTATCGAACAAACTATCTTGGTAAACGGAGTTGGGGAGAGGGGGGGGGGGCTGAAAAGTATCCATTCGGAATGGTTACCATTCCGGAAATTTTGCGTCCATACCAATCTGTCTTTTTCGCATCAGCGAAGCTTGGAGTTTCCCCATAAATGACTGTCGTGAATGGTTCCCATTCTGAGAGTGGACAGTTTTCAGGCTTTTGTGGATGACAACTAAAAAACACACATACCGGAATTGTAAACATTCCGACTGTGGGCACTTTTCAGGATATTTCGGATGTGAATGTCGGTACAAAAATCCGGAATGGTAACCATGCCTACAAAGGATACTTTTCAGGATTCAGTAACGCAGTGCATTGCTAATAAAATATGAATGGTTACCATTCCGGATTTTTCTGCGCAAGTATGGATGCAAAATTTCCGGAATGGTAACAATTCAGAATGGATACTTTCCTGGCACCCCACGGATGTTTGTAAACGGTTATTACGTCAACCGTAGGTTTATCGTTCCTTCATTTACCATCACATATTCCAGATATAGTTACGGATTAAGTCAACAAATTTTTTTTACAAAGGTTATTGGTGTCTTCGGAACATCTCACTGGTACAATAATAATATTCATAATAATGTTTGCAGACTTGGGGGGATTTAATCCACAGCGTCTTCATTTCCGATCAGACAAACTGCGTACACAACGTGTCGTCGTTTCATTGCACAATCGTCCATTGAAAGGAATTTCACGGCTTTCGACTTGTCCCGCCACCGCAACCAATCTCGGGAGAGCGAAGTTCGGTAACGAGCGGAAACGAAATCGTCACCGTAGTTTAAATACCTCAAGCAGTTGTTCGTCTCTTTTTTTTTTCGCAACGAATCGAATTAATCGAAACAAGCTCATCTTGCACGTTGTTGTCGACACGTTTACGCTTAGGCGGAATATTTCCAAAGACACTTCCTTCTGCTACTAGCCACTTGCAAAAATAACAAAGACATGACTAATGGACGTGTTGAAACTCAAAATTTTCCAAGCACAATAGTGACGGATGAAGAAATTTAAGAACAATTCTGCGGATATGTTCCATCATTGACAGAATCCCTGGAGTGTACACTTATGAAATAGTATAATTACATTACAATGCCATGGTGGACGCGCTCAAAATCTCTTTACCTCCTCCCCGCCCCCCTACCCCCTCCTTGGCGGACGTAGTTGACGTGCTGTAGAGAAACGATGCCTTTTCAAGTATGTCGTGGCGACGTCGACATTATTTCGGCAACTTACACTCCGAGTAGCTTAAAACACTTCCCCTAAGTTAATTACAACCGCACGCAAGCAAGAGGGACATAAGTACGACGCTTTGCTGCAGAAGGGCGAGTCAGTATGGCAAGAAGACATCTAATGCGCAGATTGGTTCACCCCATATATACGAATATAATCCAGGACATGGTTTGTGGCAACAGATTATTTCTACACATATTTCCCGTATTTGTAAGGAGTTACTAACAAACCTACATTCCTGGACACATATATCCGAGTAATTTTGATGAAGTAGGACCTACTCTAACACTCAGATAAAAGGAGCACGCGTGTTAAATAACAGTTTTATATTGCTATCATTTTTAGACTCCACCTAAAACACATCAATTTACATGGCCTACCGTGGTAATACTGCTTTGCCAAAACTTGGCGAAAATCGCTTGATTGTTTCCCGAAATATGGCATAAATGTAGCGCTATCTTACAATATTTTGGAAGAAACGATTCACTGTGTAGTCAAATTTGATAGTTGTAATATTACATGCAGTATCGTAGTATTTATAGATTGCCAAATTTGGTAGTAATTGGTTAATCTAC
Organism: Dryococelus australis; assembly: GCA_029891345.1. Classification (NCBI taxonomy): domain Eukaryota; kingdom Metazoa; phylum Arthropoda; class Insecta; order Phasmatodea; family Phasmatidae; genus Dryococelus; species Dryococelus australis. The sequence goes on from CM057003.1 coordinate 48,268,997, forward strand.
CCAAAATATGACACGATTTTTTTTTTCATGTATCGCAATGTTAAAAATGGCGGATAGAAGGGGCACTGTACTGGCACATTTGATGCTTGTGTTTGATACTTTCAACATACCAAGTTTGGTCGAAATTGGATAAACAGAATTGTATATCTACCAAATTAACGGAAAGTATCTATATGGCCATCATGTTGAAAATACTTTTCTTCCCCATTTTAACTGCATACCGTATTCATAGATATCAACTAGCATAAAAAGTTCAGTTGAAATTTGTTACATCGTATAAAGAATAGTATTCACAATGTTTATATGGCCGCCAATTAAATATTAAGTGTTTGTCCCACATTAAATATTCACTTAGTGTACTATAGTATTTCTTGTTTCGAGTATGGTAGGAATTGGTTAATGGATTTCGTTGATAGGATACAAAAATTAATCTTTTTCATATCGCTCTATCTTACAAAGTGGTGGACAAAAGATGCTATTATAAGAATATCTAATGCTTCTGGTTAATACTTCCAGCATACAAATTTTGGTCGAAACTGTTTAAACGGTATTGTATGAAAACCAAATAATATTAAAAAATTTGTAAGGCCACCATATGAAAATAAGTGTCTTATCCATTAAAATTGAACATTTTTTCATCGCCTACCTGCGAGCATAAAAATATTTGTTGAAATTGGTTACATTTTTTGTAAATATAGTATAGATTTCATGTTTGCCAAATCTAGCAGCAATCAGTTGAATGTTTCCCGAGATAAAATACATAAACTGTATTTTTTTCGTATGGTGGTATAGTCCATTTCATACAAATGGTCTCAAATTTGACAGTTCTAGGAAAGTAGTGCCAATGGCATCTAGGTGGCTATGTATCCTTCCGCCACAGCTGAACTGTCATTGAAGGTGAATGTTTTGCAAACAAACACCACGTGACTGCCAGTATTTGTAAACAAACAACATATGACTGCCTGTTTTTGTAAACAAACTGCATGTGCCTCCTCCCAAATTACTTTTAGAAGCTGTGAAGGACTGTTCAAACAGTTGCAGGTTGGCAACAATCCCATTATTTTTAGTATATAAATATTTTATGTAAATGACAACAGCCCATGTAATAAGTATATAAATTGATAATTTTTTTACCTTGCAAGAAATTTGTAACCAGGATGCACGAAAATGAAATAGTATTTTGACTGTCAAATGAGTAAAAGATATTTTACTGTTTTTGAATACACTCTAAATATATTAATGACAACTAATCTTGTCACACTTACCTTAAGTAAGTTCTTGTAAACGAAAAAATTTTCCATGGTTCCCACAAACACCAAATACCAAGATCTCTCTCTCCCCCCCCCCCCCCAGGAATGCACAAATACTGAAATACGCCCCCCCCCCCCCTCAAACGCCTTTTTTTTCAAAGACAGTATACATTCTTACATACAGGCTATGCCTACTATTGCATTAAAAGTACATAATTCAGCTTTGTGGTATGATATGACAACAAACTCTGTACAGCCTGATACTTTTATGGTGGTTATAATTCTCAGGATGTTAAAGTATATAGGTAGACAAAATAATATCTAAGCAAATGTTACTTATTTCAGTAATTTTAATAACTCTCATTTAGTAACTCAAATGTTAAGTATTGCAGGTCTACATACAAAATACTTTAATAACTTTTCTCAAATACCTACGTGTTCAGATTGTCTTGCTGCGAATAAAAACTTATTTCTGACTGACTCAGTGTTCATATTTAAAATGAAGTTCAGTCGCATAAACTCCCTCCTCAAAATTGTGAATACAGCCCTAGGCTTGTTCTCGGGTACCTAATGAAAAACTGTATTTCAGTTCAGAGATGTTACAAAGCGCTCTAGAGAAGCAGATGTGACCTACAGCAACAATATGTCAAACATAAATGTTACACACTAAAAAGATGCTCCACCTACCCAAGATTGAAGACATCGTAAAGTTCATTTTCCTTAGCGATAAATTCTGGAATGTCGCTGTTCCTGCTGATGCACGAGACACTTTCTTATGATGTTGGAGCACCTTCGTTGGGTGCTTAAATTGAAAGAATTTTGTTTGATAAGCATGTTGTAATTTACTTGCTTTAAAAAAGTTGCCTTTCTGATGTAAATCCTGTTTATGTGAATTATTATTCTGTTACTCTTACAATATTCTTAACAATGTATGTTAAAAACATATGAGCGCTTTTAATTTTCAAAACAAAAATGCTCAAAACGTTTATGAAAGACTCCAGCGTTGAAACCTACATGCCATTATGTTACTTTCAAATACAGCTTTTAAAAACAGGAAAAACCTTTAAATTAATTTGCTAACAAGTATCCATGCGTAACAAGCTTGACAAATTTTATATACGTTCTAAAAAAATACAAGTGATACAACTTACAAGTTTGTATGGCCAGTAAGCTTAGAGTTTCAATCAATAATAACACAGATAAATGTTCATAGCAATGAAATGTGGGCCCAATTAGAGTATCATCTTAAATTTATTTTGAGCGAAAAAGGAAAAAGTGATCAGAGTGGGGGGGGGGGGGCTTTAGTTTATCGTCTTTCATGAGACGGGATTATTTTGATGTTCTTACGATGCCGGAATCAAATAGCCCCAACGTGCACGACACGTCGGCCAACAGCCAATGAATTACTACATAGATTGTCGTAAGCCCGACAGATTCTGTCGTCCGACCAGCAATTTTGGATTATAAATAATATGTATTCTTCGTCGTGTCGTGCGGTACGACACAAGAATGTACAACATTGCAAAAAATTGTATTGCAAGCTTTCCCTACAATGGTAAATTCGCAGCTTATAAAAAAATTAAATTGAAAACTACTGTACCTAACTCATAAAAATAATAATTTTGCTTTTGCATGCATTAGCGATACCAATTTGTCCCCATTATGTAGTACAAATTTCCCTCTTCACCACATTTGAGACTAACGTAGCGTATCAGCGCCTTCTAAATAGTTAGGTAAATGCCGAGAGCGTGGTGTCGGTCGTGCTGTAAATTCAAGTAGTCAAATTGAAATGTGTTATGGTTGCGTTTTTGGTCGTTTCGTGCTGTGTTGGTCGGGGCTATGTAATTCCTGCATGAGTGTGTGGCATTTTGAGTTGCATATTGTTTTGTTGGAGCAGTGGAAAATTTTGCTCGTATGGAAATAACATTTAAATTATTTAACTTCGAAAATTATAACTTAAATTAAAATAAAAAACGCGATACATACGCTGCTGTTCGTATTCGTACAGATGCAGCAATATATACACGCACACATTTTGACTGAAGGATAACCTTACACTCGAATTTACGATGTAGACAAACAAATATTGTTCACTCACTACAAAGGTGTGGAAAGTGAGGAATTTTTCAGGCCACGTGCATTTCAATAATTGTATTAAAGGTTTACAAATGCATTTACAAAACACGCAAACTTGCTGTTGTAACCTCTTGAACACGTTTATGTCTATGGCAATTCTTGCGAGTTTACATCACTAAAATCACGTTTGTTCGTCACTAGTATTAAATAATTTATTTGCAAAATCATTCAGTAAAATCAGCGCACGTTTCCTAATACAAAGAAACTTAAACTTATATACGGAAATTTTATTTGTGTCATTTCATTGTAGAAGGCGGTTAGGAAAATGGCGGAACGAGCAGTTTAACGACATGCCGATTAATATTACATTTCGCTCAACAAAACGCACTACAATGGTACCTACAACCAACTATGTTTGAAGAAAGCAAATAAAAAAGAATAACTACCGATAAAATATTCCGACAACAATAAGATATTCATATAATAAACACGATGAGAAAAAACACGCTCGCACAACTTCCTTCACCGGGCTGGAAACATAAACATCGCTAGCCATTGGCTGGAAACGTTTACTGTTCGTATGTGTCGACATAGTCTGTCATAAATGCTGAACATGTTTTTAAAGTCCCGTAACTAATAACCAAGAAAATTTAATATTGCTTTAGAAACATAATTTAAATTATAAATGTTGTAAGTATAATTAAAATTTTTAATTACAACGTTTAATTCCGAGTACTATTTTCTTCCAAAGACATCATCAAAATAGCCAACATAACAACACGGATCCCGCAGCAATTCATCAGCTGTTACAATACTGTAGAAGCGAGAGCATCTACTGTTTACATAGTGTGTAGGTTGGTCACATTGTCTGTCAAAGTTGAGACCACTTATACGAAATGGACTATATATTATAAAATGGTGGACAAAAGAGGCTATGTATGAGCATATTCAATACTTTTAGATGATACTTTCAACGTAACAAGTTTGGTTGAAATTGGTTGAACGGTGTAGTATACAAAAAAATAAACCTAAAATAATTATATGGCCACCATTTTTAAAATTAGAGCCTTAGTTATTTATGTCGTATGTGCTACCTGCGAAATTTGGCGATATATATTCGGTGATTTCCAAAAAATAATGTAAAATCTAATTATTTTTCATAGGGTTGCCTTTTAAAATGGCATACATTTGAAAATATACTTTTTCAAAAACAAGGACTTGCATGATGAAGTGCCGAAATATGAAATTGATTTTATTTTGGTTAAATTGTTCCCAATATATAAAGGTTCGCCCTAAATATCAAAAGAGGCCATACTTTTGAAAATAAGTTCATTGTGTGATAGAAAACTATAGAAGTCAGATATCCTTACTGAGTACTAAATTTGTACAGAGTTAGGCTAAACTCGGTTGACTGGTTCAAACGTTATTATAGGAATGGAGACACATCCCAGACACGTGCACGTGATTGCGTAAGCCTATTTTTCCAATTAAAGGAGACTACTAACTGTGTGATTAATTTCATAGTCTGTCAAGAACCATCTTCTGTGCTCCTTCAGTGGTCCAAAAAGATGGAAACGAACATCATTAGGGTATATCGGGAGTATATACCCAGTACCTGTCAATGAAAATTTGTAGCAACCCATGTGTGCTATTGGCTGAGTATATCCTAGCAGTACACCATCACCAAACCACATAACATTAGCAGAGTACAGGCAGTTAACTTTAGTTGCTGGCGTGACATGCATGCAGTAATCGGATCAAACTACGCGCCTTAATATTTCAATGAGTTTCCACCACCCACGCCATCTTACATGTGATGTGCTTTAATGACTGACATAAGGTTCCATATGTTGTCAGTGAGGAGAAGACATTGTAATCTTGCATTGGTCTTGAGGTAGATTTTAATGTGGGGGTTGAAATGCCATGCAACTTCATTGTAATTATTACACTGTATAAACATTCTGACAGCAGAGCTGGACGTACGAGAATAATACTGGTCTTGTTCCAATAGAATGTTGCACTCCTAAGGTCCTAGATAAACTGGCCGATTTTGTTTGAAAAGGAGGCGTACGGTCTTTGTGTCCTCTTCTGAGGTAAGCCGGCACACAGTTGTTGTAACTATTTCTCGAAAACTCTCATTTAGGCACTGTGTCGGCATTCATGTCTGGACTGATTGATCCTACGCATGTTCTACACTAGGATAGAGCGGGGGATCGTTTAGGCTACGAAAGTACCATAACATGACGCAGGCATCCCACAGACACATGTGCCGTGTCTGGGAGAGAGTTGTCACACACGAAGTCGCAGGATGTCATGTACCATCAGGGTCCTCGATTTACCATCAGAGGTGACCTAAAGTCATACACTATTTCTCCACACACCATGATGTCAAGAGTAAGGCAAGTATCATCATAGCATTGTCAGTATACATCCTATTTGTCGCCATACCCGCATACGACTGTCGTTCTGGGTTAAGAAAATCCGAGAATCATAGCTGATCATAATAGGGCTAAACTCTGTTACACTAGGCTATCTTCGTTACGCAGTCTTGCGCAATGTGAATTTCACAAGAGGGTAGAACACTGTGTATAGCATAAAAAAAAGGTGAAATTGTGAAAGTCTAAACAAGTTAGGCAACCCACCGAGGTAGGACCAAAATGTGGGTCAAGCTGACTAGTCAAAGAGACGAAAGGGTATCAGCGATACTAATCTACACTCCACCTAACAACTACGTCACAGACAATCACGATCAAGGGGTGAGGTAGCAGAAGGTTTGGGGCGATAATAGTAGACAGGGCTCCTGACTGGATGAATATCGCGGTCAGCGGCTACCAGCGGTCTAGACGTCTTCTACTGTCCCTGGGCGGTGAACGAGCTGATTGGGTAAATAACTAGGGCGATCCCAGCCGGAATACGTGTCCACCAACATATATGTTGGCTGTCGTTAGCGCCAGAGCACAGACGGCGGTGTTTGGAGAAGTGTCATAACAGGCAGGCATATGCTGATTACGAGTTATGTTCTCCCTCATTAAGATCAGAAGACGAGTTCCAGATAGACCAAAGAAATTAACTAGAAATGGGAAGAAACTTAATCGTTTGCACATTCAGAAACTGTACGTGTCGTGAACCAAGTTAGGAAAATTTGCACCAATACTCCTGTTCGCTTTACTTTGTTATCAGCCAGCGTACAATGGCAAAACTGCTGTGCACTGCCAAATGTATGAAGCGAATTTAACGCGCAATATTTTTAGTTTAATAGTTTAACACCTTAACGTGTTTGAGATCACGATATTCTGAATTTAATACCGTAAAAGCCACAAATGTTGCGATTTTTTAATAAGTATAATCCATAAATCACCGCTTTCTGGCACAAAACGCTGACGTGTAAAGCCAGCAATCGCATAAGGTAGATTATTGCTTTGTTTACAAAAGCGAAATTAAGTTAGACATAAACAAAATTACAATAAATGGCCAAATCTTTTGTGAATAATTTCTGATCAGTAACTTTCCCCAATGACGAAGTCGTCAGCCAAAATATTGAGGTTATAGTTTCGAAACCTGGGTTAAATATAGTATGTGCGTATTTTTGTTCAACGTGCTATACGTTCCAAGATAAGCCAAACAAGATGAAAATATGTGTGTTAATAGCTCCAGTTAAGAAAAATTCACATATTCATGTGATATTTTATACCTTGAAATTCTTTTGTTAGTAAGTTGTGGCAAAAACTTAGAGACGTTTATTGCAGTCTGGTGTGCACAAAAAAAAAAACATTTACAATGAATCATATATTACAATTTTTGAAAACTAGTTAAAACAAAATATAATTCAAATCATACACTCCGAGCTTTCCTACCCCTGTAACGTTGCAGACAGCCTAAGAAGAGCATACACTTTTAAAAATAATAAGAAAGTGGTAAATATTTATTTCAATAGAAAGAAACGAAATATTGTAACTATTATTTAAGATCGTCTTTTGCTAAATGCTATTAAATTTATTATTATTTTGTGCACGAGTAAATGCTACCATAAAGGAGTTTTAACCATCACGTCCTCGTTACCAGCAAGTTTAAAAAAAAGTGTCAATAGACGTGACCTTAGGTAAAGCTTGATATATCTCCATGAAAATTTGCCGAAATTAAAAATAATTGTTTAATAGTTCACCAAATAATGAAGCACCAAGCACTTATATGCTGTTTACCATAAAGTGAGCCCTTTTGAGACCCTAGTTACTTTTTTCGTTCAGCCCTTTTTTATCATTTAACACCCTTTTAAATAAATATCGCCATACAAGTAATAAACAGTTTTTAGATTACACCACAATCGAAAGTTAATTTCTCAGACTAAAATAATATATTTACTGACTCTTATTTCGCATGAGGCGGCTTTCAAAAGTGCTCACTTTTCTGTGAATAGTCTATAAATAAAAATATGCTCTGTTGAATGTTTTATTCGAGTAATTTGAAACATCGAAAAGATTATAAAAAGCAAATGCATAATTTTACACTATAGGATTGTTAGAGTCCTGACATTTAAAATGGTTTCCAGTGTATCAGTAACAGTTAAATCCGTCAGTAATGCCAGAAACGTTTCATCTATCAATATTACTGGGATGATATTCACATGTTTTGTTGTTAATGGTAGATATGATTCTTCCAAGCGAAAAAGACGTTTAAGCCGTGTGTCATCACGGCGGGGCAAATTATAAAACTGGACACCAACGAAAAATTAATAAAAGTTTATCCAGCAGGTGGAAAGCTGTCTGTGGCGAACAGTGCTACCAAACTGCTCTCATCTCAAATGGAAATTAGAGAGCGATGATAGCTATGGGACTGTAAACAAATTTCAGTTTTATATTATGGAGGCATGATTGCATCTCCCCTCTTTTTCTTTAAGTTGTGTTGATATGTATGCATAATAATAGGGAGTTGCAGTAGATTATTGTCTATTCGCAGATATTTGGGTACTTTTGCAAGCTCGATTTTTTCCTATGTATTTTGTATTCTTCCTCTATACGTAAATTTAACTTTTAAATTGACTCGATCATTTAATTCAGGCGTCATTGAAATTAAACTTGGTAATTGTTAGCAACGTGAAATAATATTTTCTTTTAAATGCTGTAAGATAAATAAATTTAGCATTCACAAGTTCAAACACTGTACTTTTAATATCACGTTAAAACATAGAACTAATTTTCCTACATTAAGAAGGCCGGTTAAAGTATATGTTTGGCAGGCAGATTATTTTAATGGTAATTTTAAAAATACTATATAATTTGCAATGGGGTCAACTATTACGTGATTATTCACAAATCTCTGGCAACTGGGGACGGGATATGCGAACATATTAAGTGATAAATTTTCGTCAATAGTCTACTAGCTACGACTCATATCATTATAAATACACAATTTAACTCGTGAGAGGTAAGGCCAGTTGAAACTTTTATGTTATGATGTGAAGCTGAACTTATACTGTATTTGAACTCGTAAAGCTGACTCTATGGTGACTGGTGTAAGGTGTCATTCCCGTGCCCTGGTGTCACATCAAAATTTAAAAAATTTATTCTGCAAACCGAAAATACACAGAAACAATGAAGAACAACTTTGTAATTAGAATAGCGGTACAGTACAGAGCTACGTGCAAATATCAATGTTACGAGATGTCAAGACGCATGCCTGTGGTATGTTAGTCATTCTGGCAACGTCACTGGAAATGTTGGCAGTGGCTTCTGTGCACCTCAATACACGCACTCCCCATCATGGACTGTCGCACCCGTTCCAGCATTCCTTCTTGTACACGAAGAGTGGCGAAGGCGTCATTGACGAGTTGTTCAAGTGTCTGCAGATTAGGCACATGGTCAACATACACGAAACGTTTTCGGTGACCCTACAAGTAGAAGTTAAGGAGTTCAAGGTCATACGACCAGGTGGACCATGCAACATGACCTCCTCGTCCAGTACGTCTACCGGGGATAATCATGCTGGAATATTGGCGAACGGTGATTCGGAAGTGGGCAGTAACATCACATGCAGCATCCACGTGGCTCATTGTACCATCAGTGACACATCCTCAAGCAGGAGAACCAGATTGTTCCTCAGGAACTCCAAATACATTTGTCTATTAAGGCGTCGGGGGAGAATGATTGACCCGAGTAGGTGCTCGCCAATAATCCCCGCGCAAACATTGATTTAAAATCGTTCCTGATAGGGCGATTCAACCACCCCATGGGGGTTCTCTGTAACCTGCATATGACATATGTGGGGGTTTATGATGCCATCCCCACCAAATGTTGCCTCATCTATGAAGAGGACCGACAGCAAAAATCACGCGATGGTCTTGGACTTTTGTAAAAACCAGTGACGTAGAAATCCCTGCACACGTTGTTGGTGGTGGGGTTAGTAGCTGTTGTCATATGCATACGATACACAACACAGTCCGTTAGATTACGCCATGCGGGCGAGCCCTCTGCTTGGTGCTTATACTGAGGTCCTGGTCAATGTCTTGTAACACCCCCTTCTTCCAGGTATGGTTCACGAACATGATGCGTACTCGCTCTGTGTTCACTCGTGCCACAGAAAGACCCCGTTTCATACAAAGGCCGAAACACAGCAGCAAATTACTCATGATTCGGGTGCTATTTGTGAGTGTACCTCACGTGGCATGTAAGTATGTACATCAGTGTTGCCTCTAGACCATTTCCATTCGCCTGGTCGTATTTGAAGATCGTCTCAGCCTGTTCCTAGTATGAATAATGGACGGTTTCGACTGCACCCCACAACGCACGTCCACTCACTAACCAAGCTTCTCCAAAACTGAGCATAAACGCGTCGTGTGCGATAAGGATGATGTCCCGTGGGGCGATTCCACCATTCTCCGACGTACTTTTCATCGTTCATGCCTCCCCTGTTTGTTCTGCTTTTCAACCCATGTACAGGTTTTCTCATTACAGTATTTATGTACAGTTATTCTGAACATTTCCGGACATATGTTCATGTGGATTATTCTTGTTCGTTTCCATTTCAGGAATCACCTCCTAAAGTTTGTCGCTGTTGTTCGGCCTCGCCATGTAAAGTACGTTAGTTTCTTGGTGTACTGAAATCGAGGAGTTTAGTAAACATTTAATTCAACAAGTTCAAACATCGTTGTCTTAACATATTCGCATTAACCAATTCATGACAATTTAGTGTAACCAAATCCTTTAATGATGTATCTAACAAATGTAGTAAGAAATTGTTGCGGATGTGAATACGTTAATTCAATGTAAATTTTTTTACTTTCGTTCATAAAACCAACAGAAAGTAGATAAATTAAGCTTTCGCATACTTAAACGCCACAACCTTTATTCAGCGTCAAGAAATGTAACTGGCATTCCTACTTCACTGTTAACTGTACTTAAATACTGCCAGCAGGCGTATCCGTTAAGATATATGCAGTAAGGGACAGGGAATTATTTTTCAGGGGTCTGTTCAGAAACATCGAAGCAGTTCTACCACCAATACAAATTCACTATGAAAATTTACCAGAAAAGGAAACATTCTAGTTCAAGAACAATAAAGCGCTTAAATATTTTATCGTTTTTAAATGTAACTGCCAAGCGTTAACTACTTTTCATAGAGCATTAATAAATAACGTTGAAAAAAATACTACCTGCTGATTAAATTTTCCGTTTCTCTGCCTTTGGGTGGCCTTAAATTAAAAAAACATTCCCGTAGAGTTGTGTACATGTTACGTTTGAAGTGGACCCGCAGACAGCTTTTTCCCGCCCGGATTATTTACTCTTTGCCACACACAGAATATTCACCTCGCAAATGGTGTTATGACACTGGCAAATAAATGAAAAATATTAACACGTAATCTTGTTTTCGTGAGAGATAAACCACGGCTTCAAAATTTATAGAAACTCTAAGCATTAAGACATAATATTTTAAGAGGATTTTTAATTAGTTTGAAAGTATGCAGTATTTTTTATTAATTGCTATTTTTAAGGAAACTTGAATTTTCATATCTAAAGATCGTTTCCAGGAGTACATTAACACAAAAAAAAATTAATAAATAGCTTTGAGTTTTGCGTTACGTAAGAGCTCAATAATATAAAAACTACTAACAAATATTTATTTTAACAAATGCTTATTATCGAGACTTTCTTTAAATTACAGTAACACAATAGTTGTATAACACCATTAGCTTATATAAGCTATCTTCAATTCCATATACTACAATTTATAAAATATAAATTATGAATATAGAATTATGGATCCATTACAGTCCCTTAGCGATAATTTTACTTCAAACAATACTTTACTCATGTATAGATATTGTTTAATTTGTGAACTACAAGAAAATATGACTTAAAATATTTCGATAAATTACCACATTTTTCTAAGTAATTTTCCCGTAGAAAAACTACTTAGTTGGAGAGTAGTGTTGTGAATCTACTGAAAATACTAGAATGTAAAAACACATTTGTATTTTGAGTTGAATCTGTATCTTCAATATTTTTTACTGCCTGGAATGTTTGGATGTTTATCTAGGGCATCATTTATAATATTGTTTATCACCATAACATATACAAGTTAACTTATCGCTTCAGGTGTTGCGAAACCAGAAGTTTTTGATGTGAGAAGTATTTACAAATTTTTTTTATAGCAACTAAGAATTGAGAACCTATGGAAAGGGTTTCAGTAGATCCAGGGTACAACGAGCAACCAATTAAAAAGTAGTTTGTGTGCCAGCTGCAACCAGTAGCATTGCACAGAGAAATATATCTGTATTAGTGCTAGCTTCTGTAATTGTACAGCGCCAACCATGATCTCCCATAATATGCAACATATCAAACATGTACGAGTATTGTCGGGATAATATGTTAAGGTGTTGAAACTCTGTCATGTAATATGTTAAGGTGTTATAATCATGTTAGGTATATCATTGCTTCAGAACAATAATGTTGCGCTATTTTAGTGGTTGAAAGTCTAACTGCGTAGCTCTGTGCAGTTGTTGAATATTATTAAGTTTCAATCGAATATTTATTCTGTGAAGCAAGTATTGCCTAGATTTAAAACAAGTTGACGTCAATTGTATTTTCAAAACTTTAAACCCTGTCCTTAAACATTTTTTTTTTTTTTTTACGTTATGTTTACTTCGAAATGCATTTTCATTGCTGATTCCATTAAAGACAACATATTACGTAAACTATGTTGTAATGAACGCTTTTGAATGTAATAACATGCAAAGATGCCGTGAGAACACACGACGTATGGTCTAAAGTATAGGCTATCCTAAGGGTGGTACATGTCTTTGAAGTTGGAACTGAAACATTATTTTATTACAACTGCTGGAGATGGAAAACTAAGTATGTGGACAATGCGTAAATTTGATTGTGACATACAGGTCAATAAAACCATCTTTTAAATTCCAAGTATTTTACAGCGTCATGGAGATTTAGTCAAAATAATGGCAATAACCGTGATTATTTTCATTAAATAACTTGATGGCAGGAACAGAGAGGTGTTGTGATGTTTACAGATATTTTTTTCCGTATGTGTTTTCTCGTTTTATCCTGATTATCCCACAACCGTAGTTCGTTGGTCTACTTTAGATACATTCTGTATACGCAACTAAGAAGCAAAGGTTAATTTATAAAGTTGTGACTTAATGGTGAACAGACACTTGTTTCATTTCATCTTATTTTATACTAGCGACACACACCGGCCTCGCACAGGTACGATTTACAAATATGACGTTGTTTAGGTTTACAGTAAATATATATACTAAATGATTAAGGTAACTAACGAAGAATTAATACTGTATTTTTCACAAAGTCTTCGTAAGTGAACCCCTATTTTTAATAAAATTCTAAAATACAAAATTACTGTGAACCGTCTTCAAAAGATAAATATATGCTGTCGCGGACTGTTTTGTAGACCTTTTTGAGATCTGGAATTCTGTGGTACATTGATTTGGTGTATCTCTTATGGTTTAGTCAGCTTAAGCTATGTATGCGCCTGAAAAGCGGAAATTTCCGACTTATTATATAACGCCAACATTTCTCTATTATCCATACAGGAAATATTAATGTATTATACACCTGAACCTTCCTCAATAAATTACCTAAATGATGGTGGAAACCGTATCAAAACCCATCAATTAGTTTAGAAGCCTTAGTCGAATACACAGACACACGCGGCCGGGCGACTTTGTTTTATGCTATGTATAGATATTTCGAATGTATAGATAATCTATAACGAGTTAAAACGTTGAGGCCCTTTCCTCGTCCTACGCTGTAGGGCGACGCAAGGTCTCTTTTCCAAAGTACCTACGACCAAACTGTCGTAAATCAAAACCCCTCCATATTGAAGCAGAAATTGGTTACGAAACTACCAAACACACACGCACACGCAAGTTCTTTGAAAATGTTCACTATATTTTGGATCAAAGCTACAATCATTATGGCTCAAAACCCAATAAAATACAAGAATACTGAGCAATACTACAGATACTACACTAAATTCATTGTTATAACCAGGTATATTCTTCATATTTATCTCAAAAAGGACTCACGATTTAATTTAAATACAAAATATATATATAAATAATTCTTGCATTCTCTGGCAGTTATTTGAAAATACTGATATTTTAAAATACAATAATTAGCAGAAACCACCTTAAAAATGGGGCTTTTTCAAAACTCTATCGTACCACTACCCATTTTTGGAATAAAAATTCCTAAAGCATTTCATAAGATGTCTTTAAAAATCGTTTACATCTCAAGGTTACAAAATTAAATCCCAAAACAAGATGCGACTACCCACTCTCAACATGGAGGCGGAATGATATTATCAACCGCGTTTTCAGATGTGTAATATTTTCAGTATACAAAACACCATTCACCGATTTGTTGCGTAATCACAAGTAGTTTATGATATTTTGGAAAACGATTATTTTAAAATCCGATTTTATTTGTGGGGCATGACTTTCTTAAAAATTTCTTCAAGGGGAAAGGGACACACATATTTTGGTGTTAATTTTTTATAAGAAATAATTACCCTGAGTTTATAGGTAATGTTAAAAAACAGCTGGTATATATATGTGTATCTTGGACTTTGCATTGCTTAGTTGCGTTATGGATATGAGTCACTCAACTTGCTCCACGATGAAGTTAACGTTTCAAACGCGAATGTAAAACCCTTTTCATCATATCGGGGGCTAGAAAACGAGGCTTCCTTAACAAGTATTTTCAGAAACCGACAAACTCCTAATGTCTATAATCAATAAAATAATTCACTGCCTGGAGCTCTGGAATTAATAGAAGGTACGCAATAAATAATAAATGATTTGTAGGAACAGGTGTTTTTCGCGAAAAAATTTTCAAGACCAGTTGTACTCTAAAACACTATAGTTCACATTCACTTTTGTGGTCGGATGACTAAATATCTCGAGTCCTCAAGTTTCTGTCCGCGAATCATGGACGTTAGATATTGAAGTACTTTATTACGATTGGCCCAGCCAAATAACAACATGTCTTCTCACTTAGACATGCGGCCAATAACCAAAGGAAATTTGTGGTTGTGGACGTAGGGTATTGAAGTCTAGCACAGCCATAAATATTTTCGTGAAATTCACCTTTCTCTAATGATGTGCCTACAGAAAGTTAAGGCGGAAACATAAAATTTATGTTCCGCAATATTCTGGGGGGGAAAATCGCAAAGGCTGAATTACTTCGCGTGATAATCTGCCAAGTAGTGAGAGAAACCTTATCTGTGAAGACTCCGAGAAGAGTGGAATCCCAAACTTTTAGTTTGTATCAATTACATCCTGTAACCTTAAACATCTTTCGATGCTTGAACACTATTTTACAAAGAAATGACGAATTTTTCCTATCGAAATTATTTATCTAAGAGTAGTAATTTATAGAAATATACATTTACGAGTAGGTATACGAATGTATAAAATAGTTCAACATTTGCGTAACTTATATTTTTATGGCATATAATTAGAGACTTGCAAATTTCGCTTTATTATTTCGGGACACATCAAACTTAAAACACACGTACCTTTGCAATACGTTTGTTATTGGACCGTACTTTATTTGACACGTCCCACTTAAGCCTGAGAAAATTAATGAACACTCCACAATTGTGTGCCCCAATCACGTATAGTTCAGTCAGAAAGGAAATGACTTCACATCTAGACGGCAACCAATAGAGTATGTACAGTATTGTGAAGTTTATCCTCCGATAATAACGCGAACTTTACAGGTCCCTACATATTATACATTTATCAGGACAACATATATTCAATCTTCGAATTCGTGAATTACCTAATGTAGTTAATGTTTTGATTAAATTAATTTGATTATGAATTCAAATTTATATTGTCAAAAGTGAATTATTTTTTATGTGTGGTAATATATATATAATCAAATAACGGAAGTTTATAATAATCGTCGCCTTTAAAATAACCGGACAACACAAATTGTTATATATATATATATATAGTGATTCGACATTCCTCACGACCGAAAGCTACATATATGACCTCTGTCAGTCTAAGTTAACGAAAGTTTAAATTAGATGATTGAATAATTGGTTTTATCCATGATTGGATCCATGACCTAGTTACGTAGCACATACTCTCAATTGCTACATAAAATTATTGAAATTGGTCCGTTATATATGTTATACGATTTATGTTTAAGTTCGTAAATCGTACGCGCTACAATAAGAAATTTAAAACATTTGTATATTGATGTCCATTAAATTATTGTAACATTATATTAAACGATATTTAAATCATATTCTTTTAATTGAAACGTTTTCTTTACAAATATTGACTTTCAATATTTCAGTTTCTCTTGCTAATACATCTACGGGCGTCATAATATATTATTTTATGCATATAATTGTGTAATGTAGAACTGGGATTGTCCATCAACGTTAAATGATATATGCTAGCGGTTAACGCAGTCGAAGAGCACTGAAAAAATATAAAAGATTATTGATAAAAGCTATAATTAATATCAGTACGTACTAACTGTAGATACACTGCTCACCCATTTCGTAATTATTAATCAGTTTTTAAATTCACAACTCCCCAATAACCGCCGGCATCCCAAATAGCATAGAATACAGCAATGAATATTTTTCTATGTAATAAAACAACGATCATATGAACTATGTAAGAATCCTATTATATAATAGGACGATCTAT
Source organism: Dryococelus australis (assembly GCA_029891345.1). Classification (NCBI taxonomy): domain Eukaryota; kingdom Metazoa; phylum Arthropoda; class Insecta; order Phasmatodea; family Phasmatidae; genus Dryococelus; species Dryococelus australis. Next base: position 48,285,527 of record CM057003.1, read on the forward strand.
GCCTGTCTGTCCCTCTTTAATACAAGTCCCTTGAAACTCAACAAAAGTTCTTCAAAATTTTGCACTGCGAATCCTCAGAGTCAAATACAGGTCAAGTTCGAATTTCAGCAAGATCAGATTACGCAATCATTACCTTTTACCCTAAAAAATAATTTTTAATTACTTTTTTCCTATGAAAGTTTTGTATTAATGCATAGAGGTTATTGCATAAAGATATGAAGGTAATGGAATAACATTTTTGTTTACTTTAAATGTCTTGCTTCAATGTTGAGTTAATATCAAGTGGGGCTTTAGTGGCCCAGTGGCTAGAGCGATCCCAAGTGGGGTCTTAGTGGCTCAGTGGATAGAGCGATTCCAAGTGGGGCCACAGTTGCTCAGTGGATAGAACTATATCAAGTAGGGCCACAGTGACCAAGTGAATAGAAAAATATCAAATGGGGCAGCAGTCGCTTCGATGTTGAGTTAATTTCACATAATTTCATTATTACATACATATATATGCAACATGTTTTTTTTTTAAGTCTTTATATGAGATCCAAAATTTGTAATATGGTAACTATTCTAGGCATGTGACCATACTAAAAAGAAGGTCACGGACTGGGCCTCTAGTAAATACAATAAACATACACAAACGACCAAATAGGCTCAAAAATAAAATAATATTCCATACACGGAATAAGTCGTCATGATGTAACTCGGCGACGTATGTTACATTACACTATATAATATATATATATTTTTTTTTTCGTAGGAAAAAACATTTAGGACGTGCAAGAATGTCTTGTCTTATTTTGCGGTACATGTTCTGGGCGTGAGTGCTAAGGTTGTGTAACGACCAACGGCTGACAACCAAACGAGCTGAATGCAACATCGAAAGGGCGAGAGCGGAACTGAAATGTTCCACACTCTGCCAAGTTCATTACAGCAAGGAAATGCCATCGAGGGTTATCACTCGGTGCACAAGAGCATCTGGCCGCCAAACTGGCGCGACCGTAAAGCAGAGGGGAGGGTGGCAGAGCTGGTAGGTGGTAGGACGGGAAAGCGGAAAGGAGGGGAGAGTTATTTATGTCGTTTATGTGCTCTTAAAGCGAAGACGTGACTGTGTCTTATCAGCTGGCCGGAGAGAACCACTACGGCCGTCGAGATGGTGTAGGGGTTGCGGGAAAGGGGGTTGTAGGACTAGGGGGTGAGGATTCACTGGCATATCCCCTTCCCGCCATCCCCCAACCCCCTTGTTTCCACGCCTCAAAGAATAATTCCCAGGGTGGGTAGCCTCCCCGCCCCTCCTTTTAACTAATAACTTCTGGGCGCGGGAAAATGGCCTGTAAATCTTCCCTTACTCCTCAGAGGGTTCGTATGTTGCAGGGACAAAGTTTTGTGGAACCGCCTGGGAAATTGTAATAAGAAATGTGGGTGCTTGCAATGTGACCGCGGGAGTACGTGACGAGTGTGTGTGTGTGTGTGTGCGTGCGAGAGTGTGCGAGCGCGCGCTGCTTATCGACGTTACAGAATTGCCAGGATGTGTACGACGGAGGCATGTATTTTCCAGAGAGTCCACTGCGAAGTTTAATGCTGAGAAAGTGCGTAGCTCACGACAGGCTTGAAAATTTATGTGCGCGTGAAACTGCATGCGAAATGTACTGGTGAGGATGTTCAGATTCCGCCAACTTTCTGTTGTCCCTTCTCGCGGCATCCTTGCACTGTATACACAGACTGTAAAATTTATCGAATTCATGTTAGGAAAAATTAGACTTCAAACACGCGTGTATTTCCGGTATGTTTGCAATGAATCACATTCTATTACAAGGGTCTCTACACACGTCCCTACAAAAAATGTTTGAAATTTATAGGACCACGGACTAAATATGGAAGATGGCGGAAATTAGGAACCCAGTACAATATAAACAAGGAAGAATAAATGGTAACTGAGCAAAGCGAGAAATGGGAAATGATTGTAACAGCGTGCGGACGCTGAGGTAAATTCAGCAACGTGTTTCTGGTTCTTCTGAATTATGTATACATAACCAGTAAAATTGGAGAATAATTGTTATTGCAGTTTAGAGTAAAAATTAAGGGCACTAATTTCGAGCATTTGGTTGGTGTCGTGAAGTAGTTAGTGCAGAAGGGAGTTGTGCTCTTTTGAGTTATTTATATAGATTTGTTCTGCGAAGTGTAACTGCTAAAGCTGGAAGTGAACTTTAGGAGTTGGTTTTTTTTTCCTAATAGTCATAACTCTGGAAACCCGACGTTTACCTGTTTATCTTAATTGTAACCTTAGGACATTATTTGTTAGAAGACAGTGCCAGTAGATGAAAGTCTTATTAATCAGACTGCTCTACTTAGTATTTATTTATCACCATCGCCTAGGTTGATCCAACATGACTTTCATGGTGATTACCAGTTGAAATAAAACATTACCCCAGCACATCGTTGTGGTCGTTTGCGCGCTTTTAGGAGTAGTATGTTTTTTCTTTCAGAAAGGCATTCACTAAGCCATTTAGCAACCAAAGATTTACTAACATGTTTAAAAACTAAAAATAATCGCATTAGGTACCTTTATAGCATTGATCCTGGTCCACTTCATATGATTATATGAAAATTTTCTTGCTTGATGGTGGATTAGAGCCCGCGCCCTTTTTCTTACCAGCCAACAGCCAACTTCTGACACAATGATGACTGCATCTCGTAAACTATCGATTATTGGGAATACGATCGCATCGATTTTTTGGGGTTGTTTTGAGGTGAGCTATGACGAGCATAAATATTTACTCGCACACACAAGTCAAGACACTCCGTGTTCTGTTCTAAATACATTTATTACTTTGATGAACACTTATTACTATGCAGCGCCCTTCCGTTGTCCCATTCATTCCCTTGCATTTGGTTCGTCTATATATATATATATATATATATATATATATATATATATATATACGATATAAGAAATTTATCTCGGCCGCTTCTTTAAGTCACCAACTCGATAAACCTGGCAGGATTTCCCGCTTAATAACTGGCTACTTGCTCGTTACTTATTTAGTAGACTATTCAACAGGAGGGCGGATAAAAATACTTGACCGGTGTGAGATATAACTCATATCCATCTCTTACGCCTTCTTGCAAATTCAAATACAGCCACTGCATAATTTAGGAAAATTAAATTAGCTGAAAATGAGTCCCATGAATAGTCTGGTTTATAACGTGAAACCTACGATGGCGGCGCGACTACAGGCGAGTGAATTATAAAGGTAAGTTTTAAAGCCAGGTTTTTTTAAAAATTATCTCATGATATTTACTTAACACCAACGCATAAGCAGTTAACCCAGTATCAAAACTCCACCAGCCACCCCAAATTGAACACGTAGTAAACTTTAATACAAACCTATCATTCACGCACAACTAAACATTCCAACTGCACAAAAAAATTAAAAGCCAATACAGTATTACTAAACCATAAATAAAGAAAAATTAAACGTGTACTACAATATTTTCATAAGAATTTTTATATTATATTCAAAATGCAATAAACTTAAATAATCGATATAATACATTTCAGTTTTATTCACTTAAGGAAAACATTCTGTTGAGATGGTTTCAATTAAAAATTTTGATACGATATGTTTTTCGTCTCATTGCCCAGGAAAATAATTACGTCACATCACATAATTTTGCCTGCCCGTTATTAAAATTCAGTTATGGACGTTTTCCTCATAAACTAAAGATGAGGTAGGCCGCTTATTCGTCCTCTGCGCATGTACTCAACGTTGACCTACCCCAAAGGAACACAATTGTCAAAGTCATATGGTAAACAGCAATGAAAATTTTTGTTTATATATTAATTTTTAAATGACAGGCGCTATTTTATTAATAAAATACTTTTACCGTTTGAATTTAAACAAACTGCAATACAAATTGGTCAAAGGAAGTAAAGTACATCTCAAAGTATTTGTTTACAAATCAGTTATCTAACCTGAAATCCAAACTATGTTTTTTTCGTTAGACGTGTTAGCAGAAAAGCAGTTCAGCGTCGGGACACGGAGATTGGTTGCGTGCAGCCAGCGAGATCGGTCTGCCTCATCTTTAGTCTATGGTTTTTTCCTACCTTTGGTGAATAGTTTGGAACAGCGATGGAAAACAACGATGTATGCTGACTTGTCTACGGTGAAAAGTACGACGTAGCAGAATCGACGACCGGCGTCAAAGTGGGTCTTCGAAGCAGCAAAAAGACGACCAGCGTAGTGACTGCCCCAGCGTCAGAACTCCGACTGCAGAGAGCAGCCGTGGTTCCAGCCCGGCGAGACGTGCCTCGAATACTATTGGCTACTCCGTGGTGACGTCAGCGGTGTTGTCGAGAGTTGCGTGTTGAAGAGAGTCAATGTTCTCGACTTAAATGAAAGACTGTCACCGTGTTGTCTTAACAGTCCTGTATTTTGAAATTTATTTCATTTTATTGACTTGTACCGAACTAAATTTCGAATACCCCGTTACTAAATATGATAATTGTGAAAAATTGTTGAGGGGTGTGTAAAGGGGATCTTAAATAAATAAGCGTCCAATCTTGGAGGTCCCCCCCCCCCCCAGAATTCTGAGATGTACACAATGCAGATAAGTATTTTGATGTTTGGGTTTTTTTTAATAGTGCTTGTAAATATCAGAGAAAAGTATACATTTTAAGGATTAGGTATGTGGCCAGAATATTATTTCATGTTAGGGTTGACGTTTTGTGAACTGGATAAATAATTTAAAATATGTAAAATTTTCGGGCGTTATGATGAAAAATGCCAGGGAATAACGTAATTATGAAAGTTGGCTGTGAGATTGTAAATTTTATTATAGATAGTTTGTGGTTATGGTGTTAGCGTTTAGAGAAAAAAATGTTATATTAAAGATTTGTACAAAATAGCTCTATAAACCCTTTCAAAAATAATTTAAAGTTTTTGTAGTTATTATTTTTCCCTTAAAAATCCAGGTTGTAATTATGCTATTTAATAAAATAATGTTTGAGGGGTTGGAAAAGACATGTCAGGGCACTTTCGCAAGGCGACATGCAGACCAACAGAAAACGATCGCCGTTGTTCCTTCTGCTGATTGGAGTTTCGGTTGTCTCCAGTCCGCAGGCGGTAGAGGGCGTATCAAATTTAAATAAGACAAAGAGTTAGTCTATTAAGATCGGTTATGTGTCAGGTAGGCTACAGCTTTTCTCTTGTAACTTCTGTGGAGATCACAAATTTGTGTTCTCTTTTCCCTTCATCTTCCTTTCTTGAGGGCTTCCCTTATGGTCACGACGAAGAACGAAATGCCAAAATGTGTATGTATATTTCTCAAATTCCTTGAATTGGTTTTATCAATTCTAAATCACGACAAGAAATAAAATAGCTTATGTGGTCCACCAATCCTCTGATTCTATAAATGCACGTTTCTCAGGGTAACTATAGTTTATTATAGGTACAGACAGATGACCAGACTGTACTCCATTTATTCAAGTTGATCTTCATAGCAATTTCAAAAATTTAATTTCATTTAAAGGATAGTTCGTTAATTCCATATATGTGGCCATTCTTAAGCCCTGTGGTTTTTTTTTTTTAGCATAACACTCTACGTTGTCGGTGGAGGTCTGCGTTGATTACTGATGGAGATTAACCTATTGTGTTTAGATAGTAATGAATTGGCCCCACTGTTGGCAACAGTCTTGTGGGAGACGATGGTTATCTCTTTATTCTTCCCAACAGATGGCAGTAACCATTAATACTAGATCAATGGGTCATCGCGCAGTGTAGTCGAAATAAACAGACAATTGCTTGAAAGGATAAAAAAAAAATACATTTTTATACTTAAAGCAAAAAGAAAAACATGTAGTCATACTTTCACAAGTGATGTTAACATATATAGAATAGAATTTGTTTACAATATACAATTTATTATATATCATGTATGGCTTTATGTGGGTAGCAGATGCAATGCCAACAGCAGACCTTAAAATTACATTCGCAAATTGGTAATATGTTCGATCTCAAATTCACCAGCCTCATTTCACATTTCCCCGTGTTTCGTACACAGTAAACATCTGATAACACTGGGTGATAAATACCAAATCTAAGTAAGATGGTAAGCCCATTTAACTGCTGACATCCAACATACTTCGCATGCTAAGATGTGACAATTTCCAGAATTAGATGTCACTCGATCTGCTTTGTTCGCGCAGCCATACTTTTCGTGTCTCCGATCGTCACGATTGAAGACGAAGGTTTTATCGCAGAATCGACACGGGTGGCGATGTATCGCCTTTGCAAGTCCAGCCGATGGGACGGTGAAGCTGCGATAGTTTGTGCCAACGCACAGAACTATGTTTTGTGTCTCAACGTCTTCTCGATGTAGTTGGTAAATTTGAAAAGACCTGAGACCCTCCCCAATACGTTCGAAAAGAGGTTGGGTTTACTTCAGTGAAAAAGGTTCTTACAGATTAAATCATTCTTTTATATCATACGTCAAACTTTTACAAGTTTCCCCGAATTACAGTAGAAATATTTGGTGTCAAAAATGTATACTCTGGTTATAATATATTCCTTTCCCACAATAAATAATATAAAAGCTACGTCAAATGATTAACAGTAATAAAGATTACATATATTTTTTAAATGACAGCAAGTGCTCCTCCCCCCTCTTTAGTTATCTTAGGAACAGTAATTCCTCCCTATAATGGAACCCTGATGTGTCTCCCCGCTCCGGGGTGAGACCTCAGTACTTATACTTTATTCAAAAACTTCGAGAAGGTTAAGAAATGTTCTTCGTCCGGAAGTGGCCTGGTGGTGCGTCGCTGGCTGGCCGGCGTCACGTCGTCATGGCTATGGACAGGGGAAGGGAGGGGTGGTGGCAGGCGAGGTATCGCAGGCGACCGGGCAGCGCGCGGCCGCTCACATGTAGGACAGCAGTCATGCCAGCTGGACGTGAGGCGATAAGGTCAGTCAAACGGTCCCCCGACGCGCCAAAGGTAAGCCGTACCTACGGCCCACTCTTCAAAAACCTCCATTCTTTCTAAGCTCCATAGACGTTGACTTCAGTCCTTTTGCACCTCTCCACAAATCACAATTATATTGAGGCGTGTTCCAATCGTGAAACGGCTGATCACATATAATGCACCATGTAGTTGGACATGCACAATTCTGTAAACTTGAGATGTCTATACACAGAACACTTTTTGAATCGTCATTTGCTAAATATGAAGACGTTTAAGAGAACAAAAGAAGAACTGAGAAATACTGACGCATCTACTATGCAGCAGGCATGCTGATCAACCCCGTTGAAACCCGTAATCTAAAAAAAAAATTCTGGTAAACTTCTTAGATAGAAATGGAAGTTTTTAGCCCATATATCGCATGGAAATAATATCACACATCTGGCTACAAATATGGAATGTTTAGCGCCGCCACTATACAAAGTTAGGAAGTTTCATACGCATTTGACTGTTTCCTGAACAAATGTAGGAACGCTAGCATGAATGTATAGGAAACAACTTTACCATTCGCGCTTTCTCACTCTACGTATATTCTCATATAGCAAATTTGCGAATAATTTCTTAGAGTGTAAATCTTTGGTTCTGGAGGAGCAAATTCTTACTCATATTATTGAGCACCCTGGTGACAGCATCCAATTGATACCAGCAAAAAAAAACGGAGTCAACTAAGTTGTTTGGGTAATTGTAAGGAAATAACGTCCTTATATGCGTCTTATTCAGCGTGATACATATTTCAAAGCTACAAAAACAGGTTTTTATATACACTAGGGTTATTGTTAAACCTAGTAGAACTTTGAATGACCTGGATTTCGAGCAATATTGTAACTTACTTAACGATAAATGTTTACATTGACTTTTCTTTCTGTTTTTTTTTTTTTTTTTTTTTTGCTTATGTTTACTTACCAATCACCTTCCACATAAATCCATACATTCTGTGCATGTCGCGAAATTATCAATGTAATTTTAGTATAAATAACTGTCCTTTGCATGGTACTTACAATAGGGGTAGGCGATTAAATAAAAAATTACTCCCTACATTCGTGTATGCTCTTGATGCCATACTCTGTGTTTCCCTTGGCGACATAGCTTGGCTACGGCATATATCCAATAGTCTGAAGTAATTTTTAAATTAAGGTATTACCATTACGTGTTGCTGGATTTCAGAAGTGAAATATTCCGTGCTGCTTGTACACATTAAGTATCCTATTATATAGTAGGACGACCTGTGTATGTCTGTCTGTCTGTCCCTCTTTAATACTTCTAAGTCCTTGAAACTCAACAAAAGTTTTTCGAATTTTTCAGAGCAATTCCTCAGGGTCAAATACATGCCATGTTCGAATTTCAGCAAGATGAGATTACGCAATCATTACCTTTTACCCTAAAAACTCATTTCTTATTATTTTTCCCATGGCAGTTTTGTATTAATGCATAGAGATTATTGCATAGAGATATGAAGGTAATGTAATATCATTTTTGTTTACTTCAAACGTTTTCATTTTGAGTTAATTTCCAAGTGGGGCCGCAGTGGCTCAGTGGCTAGAGTGGTTCCAAGTGGGGCCACAGTGGCCCAGTGGAAAGAAAAATATCAAATAGGGCCGCAGTCGCTTCAATGTTGAGTTAATTTCACACAATTTCATTATTATCTACATATATCTATGCAGTAAGTTTTTTTCAATCATTTTATGATAAGTAAAATGTGTAACATGGTAACTATTCTAGGTACGTGACAATACTAAAGAAAAAGGCCACGGGCTGAACCCCTAGTTGTCTATACATGGTTCACAATAGTTAAATCCATAGTGACTTTCCCTTGTTTACGCAAAATTCCGTTTCATATTTATGTCCTTTCGGTGTTTTATGAACCATTGGCGAAATCGAGCAGTTTTTCATGTAAGTTAAGAATATTTACTCTTGCGAGGAGCTCAGCTTGACGACTTTATAGATAAGGAAACGATATGTAGGCCTACCCATTACTCTGACGTATGTATAATGTAGATAATGATTTTGATCATACCTGAATAGACAGCTACGCAGGCAGTGGTTCCAGAGATCACGAAAGGCTTCTTTTCACTATATATATATATATATGAACTTAAGTATATATAGTATACCGTTTTGTTTGACATTCACCAATTACGGTATATTAATTCGAACTTTCTCCAAGAAGAGGTGGTTGGTACAAATCCTGAAATGGCATATTTGGATTACTTATAAAGTTGCAAATATAATTCATATCGTCATCAGCAAACGTACCAAACAATATTTTGCTCCTCAGAATTTTTTTTCACACTGGAGAGTTTATTTCGTGAAGGCAATAATGATCTACGTAATACATTCACGGTAACGTCCAACTTCTTATGAGGCTCTGATAAAGTTCTAAATCCAGGAGATTCCTCCGCCTCAAGCAAACCAAGCTTTTCGGAGTCCATAAAATCACACCAAAGCGACAATGCACCACATTCGTGCATAACCAGCGTAGATATATTTTGGGAAGGAACTATTTCTTAGTTAGGCATTACCAAAACACCTATTTTCACCCTGTTCTATGTTTTTGTTTAAGTCAGTATAAAACGCTTGTGATACATGGCATAATTATGAAACAACCAAGCGCATTAGACAAGGTGTGATATTTCAAAGGTTTGATTTAAAAACTCTGAAGAAACCACAAATGGACAAAAATCCGAAAATTACGAGTCTGTCATTATAAGCAAAACTATTAGTTTAAAACTGGAAATTCATGTAAATATTTTTCACTTCAAGAGTTATTTTCTAACTCTTCTCAAATAAAACTAATCTTGGCTTGTCCTCGATACGTCTTGTCCGAGATAGATTTAAACATTTTGAAACAATAAGTTATATTTTTTTCTTCGTGCGGTAAGGGAGCGTTTGTAACTCCTGAAACGAGGATTTTTTTTCTTCTGGACAGGCATTCTCATGATTCAGGTGAAAATTGAGAGCTTCGCGATGCCGTTGAAAGAAGGGCACCCATGCAAAACGCAGGAAGCGAACGAAAAGGAAAGAAAAGGAAAGTCGATGGAGAAGCGTAATTTTTTCCCCCTCGTACTTTTCATCTGCCCGCCCCTCCATCCCCGCAGGGTGCACACGGTCCTGATCCTTTGTCCGCGACAAAAGAAGAGGAGGGGGGGGGGAAATAAAAGACTTCGAATGCACTGGAAGGGAATATCGTCTCAATGAGGGGAAGAGGATCTCTGCCATGCGAGCAGGTTCTGAGAACTTCCCGGACCCGTTACTTGAAACACGCACGGTTGTAGACTTTCGGCTGGGGGGCCCTTTTGCCGTGTTCGGGCAGGAACTTTCCCGCCGCTAAGGTTCCCATTGTCGGCTAACAGCCCTCGTATTCATCCGGAAGGAAGACAACACTGGCACGACGAAAAAGGACTCTGAGTAGAGTCTTCCTTCCAGACGACTTTTTAAATATGTATCTACTATTGGAGACAAATCCTATACCAACGGGGCCATAGCCAGGAAGGAGGGGATATCGGAACATATCCCCACTTCCCGAAATAAAAATAAAATATACAGAAATTAAATTTAAAATGTACAACTTAATTTTTTTTTATATAAGAAATGTGTGGTCATCCTTGAACATGAAGGATGTATATTTCATTTTGTGGTTCCATCTCTGTATATTAGCCCATTAATAGTAAATAATTTTGTGAACTAATAATTTTTAATATTATATATTTCATATTTTTTCCAAAAAATAAAATTTGCAATCTCCCCCTTCCCCCTTTAGTAAATTCTTGCCTACGTCCATGTCCCATATGATGTATAACATTACATGATTATAAAATATTTGGTATCAATGTAGGAAGTTTAATTCATTCGTATTATTCTTTTCACACAGCATCATCAAGCGTACATCCAAATTTACAGTGTCCATTCTGATTATTTACTGAACTTAGGTGATATCCATGTTCTTAGTCGCTTGGGTATTATCCTCTGAGATTGAATACAGGGTAAGCCTTGCTTGTGCCGAATTCCTAGTTGATATTAGACAACCTTAGTAAGATACATGCTACTCGATTGGCATAACTTTTATTGGTAGTTAAGAGGGACGGAAATTTCGCGAATTCAACTGGCAACTTCACTAAACTTTACTGATCTGCATACACCCAAGACGCTGTCGCTTGCTCATTTCTTAGAGACTTTATATTTGAACATTTTACTCAGTGTACTATGTTGTACCTGATTCGCTTGTATATTTATGTATGTGTATTACTGGCTCACACTCCTGTAGGACAAGAAAGTACATTTTTATTATATCCTGTAAAAATATTGTGATATTTACTGATAAATTCTTTGTAATGTTATAAATGCTTGTAACAGTACATATATTTCTCTTGCAAAACAACAAGAGCCGTGTTTGTAATGTACCTCAAGAAATGTTTGTACTATACTGACCCGTTTCCACTATCTTCAGCAAAATGGCGGACACTCGACAACGTAAAAACGTATATAGATGTTTGTGCAGAAACTACGGGTGATGCAAAGTGTAGCTGCGTGCGAAAAGAAATTTATTGCTAGTTTGAAATAACGTAAATAACTCAAAAAAATTCAAATTATCACAATGAAAGTGACCGTATTATTCATTAACTGTTAATGTTTCCTAGCTATACAGAACTCTTAAATTGGATCTCAATACTTTGTTGTTAAGAGCAGTCCAATTCTCTTAACTCTCCAACAGAACCATTAAAATAAAATAATGTACCACTTCTTATAACTTTATTATATGTTGTAGGTACTTGCAGTTATATTTGCTGTACCTAAGGTACTGTCGTGATTAGAACAAGTTCTAAAGTAACCAGCCACATACCTCGGTATAAATTATTATCTCCGCTATCATACAGCTGGCGTTTGGACTTAGTTGGACACGCTGTAAGGATAAACAGAATATTGCTCCATCTTGATTGTGGGTGTACATAACCAGATCATCAGATCATGTTTAGTTTAACATTATTAAATCAATGTTTGAAAAATATCCCTACACGTTACCTAAAACGTTAAATAAATATAGTGACGGAAGACCATACACAAACGTAATGGGTTTAAAATTACTAAGCAGGGTTGTATGACATATAAAGAGTTATAACAAATAAATCATTTCCTGTTGATATAAAATTATATAGTAATGAATTATTTATATTTTTATATTAAAATTTTATAAAAGATAGAAATTCAACCCCCGAGGGTGGACTCATCGGCTGCCAAGTGTCAAGATGTGCGATGTTTATGAATGAGCTGACAACTAACTCGTTTGTCTCCAAATGTTCATGAGCGACTGAAGATGGTGCCGAGTGTCCAGAGAGCTTCACATTGGGAGGACTGTCTGCTTGTAGCCACCCCTCCCACCCCCTCGCCATTGTGTGCTGCCTCAAGCTGCCCACTATCGTCAAATGTTTTTGGTAATTTCTCAAGATGGCATCAACTGATTAGTTGCATTCCGATCGGAGGAGACCTGGCTGCCACCCTCTCACAACCCTACCCTGCACCCATCAGAACTGGCCCAACTTCACAATGACAGCCACCCCTATGCCCCCTACCACCCCTACACCCCATACCACCCCTACGCCCCATACAACCCCTCGCCTGAGTGCGAGATCTGAGAGGTCAGTCACCCATCTGTCCTCGATTCTCATTCTTTGCAAATGATTCAAGATGGCGACAACTGCCTACTTGTCCTCACATTGGGAGGTGGCTGCTCGCAGCTAACCCATTCCACTCCTCAGAACCACCCTGAGTCCAGACGAACGTGCCCTCGTACACGCACCTACGACCCCCTCCCTTCACGTAAGGTCAGAAAATGTATTTTGTCCGACAACAACTTCAGGGAGTCTCCAACTGCTAGACAGCCCTCAAGACCCCAAGTTGGACTCTTCAAAACTTTTATTTGTTTCAAAACTATGCTTTACCCATGAAAAGTGGACTCTCCCGAAAATCTGCCCTGTCCCCTTTTGTGACTTTTTCCCTCGACTGCCCATTCCCAGACTCGCCATACCTGGAACTGGCCAACAACCTTCAAACCTTTGTGTGCAGGAGATGATTCAAAAAATTCTCGCATTTACACTCTGAAGGGTTTGAACATTTGCTGCAAACGAATATATTTTAACAACTACCACTATTCAATTATTGCACATAATTGTGAGAAAATATACAAATACTAACTAGTCACGATCTAGGCGAATGAATAACCTGTATAAATTTGTCACAAAATGAATAAATCTAGGAATGATTTGAGTTCCTACAACTTTGTGGAAGAAAAACAATGAAATCAATACTAAGTTGCTTACCGCAAACACAGTTTATCGATCCGAAATAATTTTAACAAAAACTCTGTCGCAAACGTATCACAGAGAAAGTGCAAAAACAAAATTCTCACAGCAAACACACGTAGACTAGCTTTGGAAAACCATATTTTCGAATCCTAGCCGAATGAGATATGGAATATTTAAAAGAAATAATAGACGTGCGCAAACTTTAAAATAATGAAAAAGATTCCTACTAAGTCAGCTATCGAAATAAAATCTTAGTGACTCCTGTAATTAACACTACTGGAGGAACTCAATTAAAATATTAATTAATGATTATTTTAAAAAAACATTTATAAACACATGTAGAAATATTCTAAGTCCTATCGTATTTTATGTTACTAAGGTTAAATACGCGAAAACGGAAATATTTCTAAAAATAGTGCCACGAAGACTGTGACCGAGGTGTGAACCCCGATTAGAATGATGATGTTATTACCTGGCAAGCATTGTGGGTTGGGGAGCAGTCAGGAGGAGCCCGAGGATGGGTCACTGCTGTAGTCTGACACAACTTTGTCTGTCTTTTTTCTGTCTTAAAAAACAGGGCGCTAGCCGGTGAGAGGCGATTTCCTTCCTTTGTCAATTGGGAATGCAAGAGCCTGGCGAACTGTCTTCAAACGACCAGCAGAACTCTCGCTTGGGACAAAGGCTGCTAGCAGTGCTTTATACATGTCCTAAAGACATCCCAGCTATAGGAATCCTACAGACTTCACACAAAGTGTTAAACACATTTTCTTTCTGAATACACACTAAATTAACTGATTTACACCATAAATGGAGCTATTGGGTAAATAACATTTCTAGGTGTTTTAAATATCCCGTGAAAAGTGCCAGTGTTTGTTAAACCTATTAAGTACATTGTACATTTGTCTTTAAAACTCGTTTACTACAAGTAAATTATTTATTTTGTCTTGTTTTCTGTTACGACACAAAATCGTTAACTCATTACGAATCTCCATACACGTTACTATGTTAAATATTAACGATTTCCCCATTTTTAGGTGATATTCATGCAAACTGATATCACAATGAGACATATTGTTCACTGTTATGGAAAGCGCTCTGACAAAGTGATTCGTCAACTATTGCGAACACATTCGTTAAACAGACTGAAGGAAAAGGTACATATTCAGCTCATATCCAAATATTTATGTTCACTCAAAACATTTAAATTAACCAGGTAATTTTGGTTTTGTTATGTTGAAATACCGTTTTCAAGATATATGTAAAAAAAGGTAACACCAATGAATAAATAAATATTCTTCACACAAACAAAGCTACGACCCCTGGTAGATAAAGTATTTAAATATATTTTTGGGAAAACTTTGACTCACTCATTTCTCTAAGATCTATGTTTTATAAAATTCCCGATCTACAGTTTCGAAATAAATCATACACAGATTCACTTTGAAATAAATTTTTGATATATCCCATTTTTCCATCAAACACAATATTTATTTACATATACTAAAATCACACTTTTCATATATATATATATATATATATATATATATATATATATATATATATATATATATATATATTCATTTACCAAAAATCACACTCTTCTTAAAAATGTTTATTTACATATACAAAAAAAATCACATTTTTCTTGAAAATATTTATTTATGTACAGAAAAAAAACACTCAATATTCTTTTCTGGGAACGAGGTGAGTAAAATTTGGTTGGTGTTACAGGAAGACAAACTCGTTGCTCTCAAATCTGTGTGAAGTTGTTATTCACAGTGGATTATAGATGAGGCATTGGTTGTTAGAATTTCAGATTAGTTATTTTAAGACACTATTTGTGAGTTTATTGGTTCACTCTTGGTATGGCTGACAGTTTAATTGACTTAGATGCTACTATGCAATTTAAATACTCCATTGGTGGTATTGCAGGGCTGAATGTATTATGGTATTGAGTGTAGGCTTGCGGGAAAAAAATGTAGACAGGGATTCTGTAATATCAATTAGGGATATTCCAGCCGACTGAATGAAGTGCTGAAATACAAGAAGTGTAAAGTTTGTGGAGGAAATTTGACATATACAGCGTACTGATATGAAGCAATGCTCGCAGTTCAGAAGCTCTACACACATTCTGGGTTTCGTGGAATGGGAAAAATTTACAGATTTACAATTGTATTAAAACCTTGTAGCAAAAAAAATTTTATTTGTGCATTGGAGTGAGTGAAGAGATTTGAGCAGCTCTCGAAAACGGTGTTCTTGATATCTGGTGAGAGTGAAACAATGCGAGTAATGAAGCAGCATCGGATTACAAGTCTTCTTATTGCTAATGAACTTGGATTATTTACCATCATTGTTAAATGGCTGGTATTTACTTACATGTACATCCATTTTTGATATCAGTTGTAAAGTTCACCCGCTTCCACATGCACTGAACTCCTCAAGTCTGGTTATTAATTGACTATGTTATGTATAATGTTCACCAACATCGGATAACTATAGGACAGCGAGTGCTTTGCTTTGAAAATAAAAGGTTTGCATAACATCTTCCTCCGCCATGAGGGATTTCAAGTACTTACAGGTCACTGTTATACTAATTCTAATAGGTCAGGGTGATTCCATTATTAAGCTTAATAAGGGGACTTTACACCTCTGGAAAAAAACAAGAAATGTCTGCATCACTGTCAAGCCTATCGTTAACTATCTCCGCGTCAGTTATCCTGCTGGCGAACATGCTAGCCAGTATCTCGCATCTGAGATTGAATAATGAACTTTTCACTGAAGCTGAAGACTTCGAAATTAAATTACTTTTATCCTTGAATTAACATATCGAATTTGTGGAGGTAATTCAGTGGGTGTAGCTGGAAATGTTAAGTGCTTTGAAGTAGCTGGAGCTTGAAATGTTAAATCCATTGCAGTAACTGCAGCTGGAAATGTTAAGTGCGGAACTAACTATGATGGTGTTTGTGGTGCTGGTTGTAAACTCTGTGAAGCTATGAGCGGAGCAGGAAGAGGAGGAGAACCAGTGTTGCAAAATTTATAATGTCTATTCGAATTATTCCTCCAGAAATAATTGTTTCTTGCAGAAATCATACCGAAACTGATTTTTTAAAGATTTCATTCCACAGCTACTTCTTTCATGTTATTGTAAGTTCCACAAAGCTGTAAATGGTTTTCCGCAGAAGCGACACAGCAAAGACATCATTTATTTCGTACTATTCAAAGATTAGAATGAAACTGCAAAGTGTACACCTTTTATAGATAGTTATATGCAAATCCAGGAAGCAGTTCGATTACATTATTCATTTTAAACACAATATACGTCCGAATTGTAGGTGATAAATGCACATTTTTAAATATAATATGTCTGAATCCTAGAATGTACATTTAAAGAGTATTATGTATTAAATGGTTTTCAAATTACTAAAGGTTTATTTAATCATTATCCAGCACATAAACCTTTATGTGCAAACACATTTAGATTTGAATGTTAAATGCACACAAAGTTTACGTAACATTTGATTGGAAGAATATGGGAATATTACAATCCATGCATTTGTAAAGTCAGTAAAATATAAAAAAATGGTTTCAAACTATTTATTTCGATACATTTGCTTACAGAATATATTTTCTCATAAATGTGTTAACAAAGACATTTTTTTACGTCATATCTTCCCTTTGACAATATTTGTAGTATTTTCAACTGTTTGACTGTTATAATTTTTCGTGTATTCAGGTGCATGTAATGTTATACATTCTGGTAAATCAGGAAAAGTATCATAAAATTACAAATAATACACTTCTTCGATGCGTCCTGGTAGACTTGTATTCGGACACATATGATATACAGGACATTTTTTTCTGATTTGGACAAGATATTAAATCATTACAGTTTTCACCCTCTAAGGGACATAGGATATTTTTGAAACGAAACAGCCCTTCACATATTTCTCCAAAATGATGTATAATTCCATTAAACAAACAAGAGTAATTCACACTTGAGTTTCCAGGGGTGACAGACATGTAAATACCAGTTGGGTGGAAGAAAGACATGTTTACAGTAGGAAAGTCACAATGACACTAAAACTATTTCTTTCCAAAACAAAGTCGAAATGGTTTCCTCCAACATGCTAATAACTTGCTAATATTAAATTTACATTTAGATTTCTGTATGTGCGAGCATGTGATTTCGCTGTCTTGTTGATCCATCTTTACCACTGGTGGATGTCATATAAGCAAATACTTTATATATTAAATTTCCCTAATCCCAAATAATGTCGTATGACTCGAATAATAACCACAGGTGGTTCGGGAGGAGAATCATCAGAGTCTGTTTCACCCCAGTCAGTCCTCATTGTCCAACTTAACATTAATTTTGAGTTTTCCTCTGCAGAGATCTGCAGACTGAAATCCTTGCACATTGCAAAACATCTCGTCATAGCTGTGGTTCGTCTCCTACTGACTCAATTAATTATTTTCACCAACTTATCTCTTACATTGGAACTAGCTAATCTATCATAAATTGCATATTTGCTGGAATTGGTGTATTTGCAATAATTTCAATTTGTGAATCAATCATGCTATTTGTAATAATGTTGTCTTGCTTGCTCACATCAAATACATGTAACGTTCCTCTGGTTTTAAATGATTTGTGTTCTAGGATTGGTGAACTAATTTTGTTATAATACATTTCCTGAAACTTTGAGTACATTTCATACAAAATAAGGAATTCCCCATTGGCAAAGTTCATATTTAAATCCACAGTGGTAAGCTCGACTGTTTGGATATAGTTTAATATTTTTCATATGACAATCATCCTATACTCGTCGATCTGCTTTAAATTGTATTATCGATTTGTTTGAAAACAAATGTAACATATCTTTGTTTTTTGTCGATGAAAAACCTGATTTCACATTCCAAATGACTTTTTTTGAAGTTAGCAATGTTGGAGAAAACCTCTAAAGCCCACGATCTGAAGGCAATATCTAGGTTCTTCCCTTTTTCGACATATTTTAAAAACTTTACATGTTCACGAGTGTTAATTTAATTATGTGGCATCAACCATTCCACACTGCCTAATACAAATGTTACGTCTTCCTTGTTATTAACCTAATTGTATATAGCATTCAAATGTGTATTGCCAAATAGAATAACTAGTTCTTGTTTAGCATTTAATATGACATGTTTGTAGTCTTCAGCAAAGCCCAAAACCATACTTAACGGTATAAAAACTTCGTAATTTTCACCTGGGTTTATTTGTAGTGAGTAATCACTAGCATTGCTCCACTCAGCCATTGGCCCTGTATAAAGATTGTTTACTGTTCCTGAGAGATAGTTCTTTACTGTGGAAGTAATTCCAAAATCTCGTGTTTGATCGATTTCCACTCCATTCGGCAGATAAGCAATTCTGTCGATTAAATGAAGTATTCAATTTTTTTATTATTCCTGTAGTTGCTGGATTACTTGTGTCGGCTGTCTTTTCAATTGTTATTCTAAACCTTAAACTTGATTTTGAGGGTAACCTTTAATGACAGTGATTTTGTATAAAAATCCTCATTCCCGAAGGAAACGTGTACTGGCCTGCTCGGAATGGTTCATACACATGTATTTCCATATTGCTGATTGCATTTTCATAAGTAATCAGTTCTTGAACATCAAGTATATCTTCCATTTCTGTTAACTGTATATCCTAATTATTTTTAATACAATACATTGCTTCACAGGTATCTTATTTGAAGTGAGCATTTTATGCTTGTGTTTAGGTCTTTTTATAATTTATTTCTTCGAAATACGTTCCTTAGTGACATATTTCTTAAAAGAAGCATCTACTTTATGTGCGAATTTACTATTATACACAATACCCATTATGATTGTAATATGCAATGGAATGCAACTATTTATATGCCTTTTTTAAATGTAAATGAATGGTAATTTCTTTGTTTCTAAAATTAATAAGTTTATGGTGTTGATCGACAATTGTAACAACTATTTAATCAACATGATTAACTATTACTGGTAGATATATCAATGCATTTGGTTTTTCTATTATTTCATATCCTGGAACCACAGCACATGTTAATTTGTGTAGTATATTTGTCAGTTTGCCATTAAAATATGATCCACCTACAATCTTAACATTTATACGACATGCATTTAATGACAATAAATTAGCCTGGTTTGATTATTTGTGCAGTTCATTAGTGAGATACAGTCTCCGTTTGTTCCTAACATATTTGTAATAGTATCGTCTTCCAAGAAATTGATATCAACGATACTACACATTGCACATGTTAATGTATTTGGATTTCCACGTAATCAGAAATGTACATCTTCAGGTAATGCAGCTTTAATTAATGTTTCAAGGTCATCCAATTCATAAGATCCTATCAGTATCACAATCTTGTATGTTTTTTCACCAATATTAGCCATAAATGATTGGTTATGCATATTAATGTTTGGTATGCATGTAAAAGTAACGAATTCTATTTGCCATTCACCATCTAACTCCAATGCAGGGAAATATACAGTACGCAATTGCTACGAATTACCACTTAATGTCAATGTAAGTTACATATTACTAATATGTTTTACAATTACAATTAGTTATATACCCTATTTATAGCCAAAATACATAAACATAAATGTCTGCAATTGATTGTATTTGGCAATTCCTTCATTTTGTAATTTTATCTTAATTGCGTGTATAAAAAATAATTATGTATTTCAATTAGAGGGTGTAAATTGCCAAAACTGTTGTAATACAATGATTTATTTGCATTTTTTAATTAATGCAACCCAATGCATTCCTTCATTTTGTTTCGTATTTAAATTAACAATCATAAATTCACAAAGATTTAGTTTCTTTGGTATATAATCTCTCTTATACACACCTTCGAAATAGGGAATATCCAGTTTATTTACAAATACATTAATATCCTTATTTGTTAATGAACATTTTGGAAGACTCTTTAGGACTTTCCGCATTTTCCCCCCACTTTTGGAGTTTTTTTGTCCTTGTCCAAGTTTATAGGGTGTCAAATAAATTCCTTTACCTTTTGATTTAACTGCTCTACTAATTGCCGAGACCCCTCCAAGGATTGATCCAAGAGCTGTTAATTCTGGAAATAGGAATGGGATGATTCTTCCTTTCTTTGTTTTTCATTTGGTTTTGCATTTTAAGCCCATGCCTCTATTCACCTTCGAGCACATAACTTTATCAACAACCCAAGCTCCAGGCTTTTCACCTGTATATGTAGATGCATCGTTCCTTATATTTGCTGCTTTATTGGCTAGAATCGTATCCACTACATGTCTTTCTTTCAAATCATTTGTTCGATCTAAACTATATAGTGTTCTGTACACATGTTATCCAAAGAGTATATTCCTTGATCATTCCATGCCAATCATTTTGCAAGTTTAGTCTCTGATATGCAATAATTGCATTTTGGTAAATGCAATTCAAATGGTAATTTATTAATCAATGTATTCAACAGACCCTGTCATTTTTTATGTTTAGTACAAGCCATTGTTTTCAACTGAACACAAACATATATATAGACCTACATTTATAGGTTTATGTCAGTATGTTACTTTAGTATTACATTACTATGTTACATCAATATGTTACAATATGTTGTATTACATTACAATATGTTATGTTACAATTCATTAATAATGTTATGTTAGTAAATTAAAATATGTTTCAATATGTTACATTAGTACATTATATTACATTGTATAATATGTTACATTGGTATGTTAAAATATGTTACTAACAAATTATGTTAAAATATGTTACATTAGCATGTTATATTATGTTGCAATATATTATGTTGATATATTACAATATGTTACTAACATTATGTTAGTACATTACAATATGTTAGATTGGTATGTTATGTTACACTGTCCATTTGTGTAGAAATGGAGGTTATAAAACAAAATGTATATTTGCCGGTAGCTGTAAATAAGAAAGAAAATGTTAGTGAACAGAAACATGGCATTCTTTTACCATCAAATATACATTGTATAATATGTCCTTCTTCATGTGAAAAAACTTGTGTTATTATGTCACTGTTGGAGCATCCGAATGGACTTGAATTTAAAAACGAGTATGTGTTTTCTAAAACAATACAACAAGATAAATAATGTCAGTTAGCGAGCATTTTATCGTCAATTGAAGGAATGCGATATGTTCCTTTTATAAATAAGGAAGATATAGTGCCTCCGAATAAAGGATTGACGAATTTCATATTTATTTTTGACGATGTTTGCTGTGAACTGCATGGTGAAATACAGCAATATTTCATTTATGGTCGACATTCAAACATTGATTGTTTTTATCTATCTCAAAGTTACGCATGTGTACCGAAACATAATTTAGGCGATAATGCAAATATGGTAATTGTGTTAAAAATGGATAGTATGAATCTGCAACATATTTATAGTTATCATGTTTTAGGCGATATGATATTTACAAAGTTTAAATATAGGAGTTTTCACTGTTGGAAAGAAAAATATTTTTTTTGTTGGGTGATTATACCAACACTTCCCCTATATAAAGGCAGGTATAGGTATGTTTTTGACAGTTTTTTTACTTCCACACAAAGAACAATGAGTATTTCAAAGTTTGGAGCAGTATAAAATACAATCATTGCAATAGCTGTTTAACCAAAAGTCGCGATGGAAATTGTGATTTAAACAGATTATATTACATAATATGGGTATGGCTGTGAAAAATAGCGAAGCGGTGAATAAACATTACATGGAAGACTTAAAGCTTAGTACGCTAAATGTGTTTAAATCACAATCAAACAATCTTCTAGAGAAATAAATCAATTTAGTTGGTTTGAATGACAATGTTTATAAAAACACAAGTGTAATTTCAAACATTTGAACCAATATTAGCACTGATTTGCAGAGTAATGAATTTAGAATAGAAGATTGTTTAAATGGACTTAGCAAACATTTTAACGATATGACGAATATAGTTTTTACAATACAACTTACAGAAATGTAAGAAAATTTAAGAGTTTTAATTAATGAAGTGGTAGATTCTATTACAAAACAACTTGAAACACGAATGGAACAAGTTATGCAATATATAACAGATGAATTGAATAGTAAATGTCGGTTTAGTTATGCAAACAGATTAGAGAAGACAAAATAATGATTTGGAAATACGAATTAACTATTTTATTAATGATTTGAAAGCTAAAACTTTAACAAAATTAGATGCAGTTTTATGTAAAGGGGATAATATTGAAAAAAAAAATGCAAACTAATCGACCCACTACATCAGTTAGAAAAACGACTTAATTCATATACAACTAGATTGAATTTAATGTAATTTCATCAACGCATGTCTGCCTCTGCTTCAGACTTACATTACATTATATCTGCTGTGAAAGAGAAATATTTATAAGTCAAACAAGCCCGTGTGGAATGGAATGTTTTAAATGAAGAAATATTTAAACCTGTTACAAGTAGAATGGATACATTACATTCTATATCGAATAAACCTAATGAAACGGTTTTGAAAATTAAAATGGAGAAAGAAACTTTAACAAATAATAAGCAAATCCTTTCTCAATTAACATGTAGTTATTTATATTTACAACATTCTTCACCTATGTGTGATACTACATTTGGTGTTTATCTTTATGAAAACAATTGGTACCTGGGAGATTCGGTAATTTAATTTTTGACTGAGAATAAAATTAAAATAGGTGATTATGTAACTGATGTCATGAAGGATTATTTGAATTATTGTTTAAAAATGTTCCAAATGGATATTCTGACACTGATTTGCAGAAATATTAAGAACTTATTCGTCGAACGAATGCTAATATTCTTTTAGGAGCTGAAAACCACCTGCAAATACATTTAATAGGAGATATATTCGGAAGTGGAGTACATAAGGATAAAATCGGCGACCGCTTTTCACCTGTATATTGGAACAATGCTAATGAATTGGTCGATAGATTAAAACTTCTCATCACTTTGAGAGATTCTGGGGATAATTTATTCACATACAAACGAAATTGTTTCTACTATTGAAGAGTTAATGGAAGATGGTTATATTACAAATGAGGTTGGGTAAGATTGCTCAAGAGCTTAATGCTCCTGCAAGGATAAGACATCCCAGAAGAAGAGTTATAACTCATGGTTTAAATTAGCTTTTTCAAGCCAATTTGTGTGCAATGACATTGCTTTCATAATACAATAAGAAATACAAGCATATTTTAACCGTAATAGACGTTTATTCGAAATATGGTTGGGGTATACCTTTGAAAAACAAAACTGGGAAACATGTTATCGATGCAATGAAGATAGTTTTGAAAAAGAAAGAAAGGCCAATTCGCTCCAAACTGGCAGAGGAACTGATTTTTTTCTGCACCATCCCGGAAACTAATGACTGAATACTGTATTAATCACTATGCAATGTATTCGAAGCTTAAAGCCAGTGTTGTGGAATGATACAACAAATCGATTAAGCAGGAAATATATAAACATTTCACATCGAGCACGACTTACAAATGCGTTGATGTTTTGTCTGAAATAGTAAAATTTTATAAATCTAGATATCATATAACTATCAAGTTGGCTCCCAAAGATGTTATGGATAATAGTTTAATGAAACTTATTTATAATAATGTTAAATTCATCAATGTAAGGAAACAAAATTTCAAAATTTCGTGAATTTATACATATGTCGAAGCAGTAAGGGATCTTTGAGAAGAAATTTACAGTGAATTGGTCTTTTGAAATATTAAAAATTATTTCAATTAGACAAACAAATCCCAGAATGTATTACATAAAAACATATGATGGAGAACCAATAAAAAGTGAATTTTACGAACATTAACTGCATAAAGTCAGTTCTCCAAATGAATAATTGGTTGATAAAATCATTAAAAGGACAAAACATATATGTCCTTGGTTCAATGGAGAGGATTCTCAAAAGCACATGATTCCTGGGTTAAGAATCAAGATCATAAAATATTGAAAATAATGTTTGTAAAAATTTATAATACTAAATATATGATTTTAAATCATATTTTATGTGCTATTTGATTTAATAATCCTTTGGATAGGGATTGGATGTACAATTAATTGTGTAATCAATCGCCTTTTTGATTAGATTAATGTTTCATTGGATTAACAATCGAGCGATAATCCAGTGTGATTAAATCCTTTTATTTGTGATGTCATTCGCATCTAGGAGATAATCCATTACATTTTATGTCATTTGATTGGTAACTGTGATAGACTCGTTTAATTGGTCAATTGTATGTAGGTGATAATTGGATGTGTTTGGTACGTATTGTTATTCATTGCCATTGGGTGGTGTTCAGTTGCAATAGATTCCCTTAAAATGCAGCGTATTTGATTGTTTTTATGTTACATTTCTTGGAATCGGGATAAAATGTCGGGGAATTTTACAGCTTAAAGACATTTAAAACGCGATTTGTTTAATTTGTTGCTAATTTCTTGGAATTGAAAACATTTTTTCGCAGAATTTTTCAACTTAAAGACATTTGGAATGCAATTCTGTTTTAAAGTTATTTAGAATTTATTTGTAATGTGATATAGTTCTTAAACCTATATATTTTTTCCCAGAACTTGTTTCTCTGATTAGATTTCTATGGAAGTTTATGTTTTTTATTTCATTGTGACGTAATTCATTGTTAATTTATCGGAATACTTTTCTGGGTGTCATAATTGTTTGTGGTATGTTATATTTCTTTACTTGTAATGATACAGTTTTTAGAAGTTGGTAAGTTTTAAAAGAGCAAAATACTATTCCCCATGCCAAAAAACTTTTTGACGATGTGTCCTAGGATGTAATTTTTTGATGGTGTAGAAAATTGAATTTTGTACAGTATAGAAATTTGAGGGTGTAAGATTCAGAAATTAAAAAAAAGCATTTTAAAGTCTAAATTTTTAAATACTGGGCTTAAACTAAAATGCAATATCTTCTGTGTAAAACAAATTGTTTTGCTAGACACAGTCAGAGTGCTCCAAACGTTTAGATGGGAAAGAATGACTAGGCGACCCAGGTCGTAAAGCATGGTGTTTATTGGAGACAGGCAGGGCGATGCACATTGTGAAGTGAAGTTTGTGTATGAGGCGGAAGGCAGAGGGATGGGGAAGTTCTCCCTCCCGCTGTCACACATGTGTGGAGGAGAACAGCAGGCTTTGTGCATCAGCGGGGTAGAAGGGGAAGTTTTCGGGCGGATGGAAGTGGCCAGGTATCGAAAGTGGCACGTGGCACGGACGCTAGTAGCAGGTTACTGAACCATTCCCTCGCCTAGCAAGCTCCGCGCGACCCAGCCCAGCCCGGTCATGCGAGGTTCGTTTGCTGCATATTCTGCTCCAAGTACAAGCGATACACTCTCATCTACTCTTGAGACCAAAGTTTTGCCTGCTTCCGCATACACTCGATTCTTGGCGATCTGTTAGCATGTATTGTATACAAAGTTTTAAAATTACATGTACCTATATCTTTTGTAAAAATACGTCGCTGTAGTCAACTACCTTTCCCAAATAAACTTTAGTGAATTATGTTAAATTCTCCTATATGATAGTACTTTCTAAAAATTCTGGACTAGGAAAAACTATACATGAAATATGTATGTTTGTCTGCTAGACCTATAAATATGCATTGGAGTGAAACTAAAACAGCTTTTCCATCATGATTGTTTAACATACATTTTCAATTGTTGAAAATAAAGTTTAATTTGAGTATTTGCTTACACCGTAATAGTTAAAACTTGAATAAAAATATGTGTTTGAAAAACTGTGTTATTTCAATGTTAAAAATCTTAGCGAGTTAACATTATTTCTTATAGATGTGTTGGTATGAAAATTAAACAGTGATTAGTTAAACGTTGATGGGAAACGAGAATAAACATTAAAATGTCTTGTAATATTGTTGAAAACGGGAATATAAAGATTTCTGGAAAATGGAAAGGGGGAGGGGGGAAAATTTGGTGGGAAATGGTTTATATTTAAAATTGAATTTATTGTGTGTGAAAAACATTTGGAATGTATTTCTTAGTGATGAGGAAAATAAAGTTTTATTGATGTGAGATGTGAACTTTTTTTTAATTCGCTGAGAATGTGCTAGGCTCTTGTCTTCCGAAATATATGAGGAAGCTTCAGAGTCCGAGCGGAAATACAGTTGGAAGAGGAGAGGGGAAATTACCAAGGTCAGTTCAAAATCCACTGCTGCCTCCCTAGGAAAACCGTCGCTTTGGACTTGAAACAAGCATCGTTCATAGCCGAAGCAGCATTCTGTGGATGAAGGATCGAAGCAGGGGAGCCAACACTAGAAAAGACGCTTTCTGAATACTGTAGCAGGGGAGGGTGTGTTGTCTTGAAACAGGTACTGCAGGGATGCTAGTGCACGGAAAAGTATTCTCAGGGCTGAGAACTGATTTTTACGAGCACCAGGCTCGATCGATAGCGGAGCTCTTTAGAAAAGTCGCCTTTAGAGTAGGGGCGGTAAGGGGGCATGTCCCTCTGGACACGGCTTGATGGGGATGGGGTGGCTGGTATTCTGAACTCGTGGTGAGGTGTGCAGGTTAGGGGATGCCTATGAGCGAGCAGGACCCATTCGGAGCGCAAGTAGGCATTTGTCGCCATCTTGAATAAGTTGCGAAAAATGAGAATCGAAGACAAACGGGTGACTGAACCACAGGACCATGCACTCTGGCGAGGGGTGGTAGGTGGTGTAGGGCTGGCTAGCATTGTGAAGTTGGGCCAGTTCTGAGGGGTGCAGGGTAAGGCAGGAGGGGGTGGCAGGCAGTTCTCCTCCGATCGGAACGCAAATATTCAGTTGATGCTATCTTGAGAAATTCCCGAAAACATTTGACAATCATGGGCAGCTCAGGGCATCACACAATGGCGAGGGGGTAGAAGAGTGTGGCTACAAGCAGACAGTCCTCCCAATGTGAAGCTCTCTGGACACTCGGCACCATCTTCAGTCGCTCACGAACGTTTGCAGGAGACAGATATGTTAGTCGTCAACTCATTCATAAACACCGCACCTCTAGACACTTGGCGGCCGATGAGGCCACCCTCGGGGGTTACCATAGCTATGGACCATCTCTAGTGCTACCCACCACTTAATATAAAAGTATTTTATCGGGATTTTTTTTGTGTGTTAAATTATCTTCTTTTCGCATCGACATACTGCATTTGTGATAACCAATTGAGTTCATCATTTTCTTCGAGGAAGTTTGTATACTCCAATAGTTTGGTTACATCATGATTATATTTTCTTATTTAAGAAAGTGCGATTTCCATTTTTAAGTTAAAGTTTGTCATAGTTGAACCGAGGTACCGTCGGCTTTGACATGAACCTTATGCTAATACGGTTTCCTTTGATACGAACATTTATTCGTAGTAGTAGTAAAGCAGTTCTCTGGATACATAATTAAATAATGCGAGATATTATTTATATATTTTTCCCAGGGAAGTGAAATTATGAATTTCTAACATGGCAGCGGGGTAAGTTTTTTTTTTTAAATTTAATGTGGAATATTTAACGTTCAGGAAGACATGATTAAATTGTTTGTGCATAATAACTCATTAATATTAGCTTAGTAGATTTTCTGGTAGTAAAATTTCAACTCAGTTGCTTGTCAGCTGCCTAACATGCTCCACGTATATAAGCAGCCGTATGGCATAGCATCCACTCATTCTTCAATTGACCTCCGAGGTGGATGGAGGTGCAATTTCTGGGAGCTCCTGGAGCCATTTCATTATGTGTTTTACTGAGTTCAGTATATGAAAATTCCTAACAGTTTAAAAATACAGTTTGTGTTAACACTTGCAGTGAAATTCATAAACATTTTTTAAAAAATTCATTCATTTACGACATTTTGCTGTAATTTAAACACAGTTGCCTATCGGACGTGCTACACGTATCTACTCACAGCTCGACGTAAGTGCTACTCATTCATACTTCGAATTGACTTATTTTAATATTTTAGGTACATGATTGTGTCTAGTTTAAATCGTATTCAGAGTTTTTTTGCTGTAAGATATCATTCTCCAGTCAAATATCGTTAGTCAAAGATCATGTTATTTATTCACACTGACTAGATGGATTTCGTTTAGTGAGTTTGGACTTGTCGACATAAAATGTTATTCACATAGTTAAAATTCTCTCTCGTGTAAATTATATTTCTAAGCTCGAGACTCACGTTACGTTTAAGACTCATGTAATTCCACATATTATTGACGTAGTCGTTTGAAATTTTCGATTCGATGAGTGTTATTTATTGACACATAGAACACTATGAAATTCTCTAATGTTTAATTGCATTCCGAAAACAGATCGTTTAACATGTAAATCGCATCTTTCAAAGTCGCCTATCTACTGTCTACTAGCAATACCCTAAATAAGATATTGCAACCCACCACTCTGATCAGACGACTGCCAGAGCTCCAAGGGTGATGATGTGCCAGAGCTCCTGCTACCCCCTCCCCAAACCCAAAAAGAAAGAAAGAAATACAACAAAAAAGCAACCCTTTCAATAAATTTAACCCTTTCCATTTTTGATCAGATTAAGATCGGATTAAGAAAATTTTAATCGGATTAAGATCGTATCAAGAATTTTTGATCAGATTTAAATCGGATTAAAATCAGATTAACCCTTTCAATGATTTTAATCAACCCTTTGATATTAAATTTATAATCCGATTAATAAATAGTGGCCGGAAATCGGCACGTCCCTACTACTAAGATTTAAAAAATAATATATTTATTGACTATTATTCCGAATAAGACGGCATTGTAAAGTGCTATGTTTTCCACGAATGCCATGTGTATGCAAATCGCGTAATGAAAATGTGGTTTCCGGAGACACGTGTCCAGTATGGCTCCTCAAATGTGGGCAGGTGGGCTTCGTCGTCATTAACGTTATCGGACTCCTGAATGTTGCCGGTGATAGGCATTAGCACGCCCACCCCTCAGCACCCCCTCCCAGCCCTCCAAAAAGTTTCGTGTACAGTGATCGATGGCTGCGATGTAATGTGTTTCTCAATTCGCCACTAATCGTAACAGTTGCGGCAGCTGCCATGGAATTTGAACCAGTGACCGCCATTATCGTTAGTTTCGTTATGTGGGTGTCATACTACGTGTAAAAATATATTTAAAAGTAAAAAAAAAAAAAAAAAAAAGTTGATATTTGCCCAAGATTTGAATCCAAGTCAAAAAATTACAATTTCGCAACTATATTCACTCACCTAAAACTCTTACAATTTGATGTCTCTTGTATAACTTTGGTATTTCTAGTGAAATCACATAAACGCCGCGTGCTACGTTTTAGTGTTTAAACGAATACGCCTTAGTGACGTGGTTGACCTAACTACCTCAGAAACGGTACTTTTTTTGTTCAAGTGGCGAAGAGAACTTCGTGTAGACTCGACATGGTTTGTCCCCGAAACTCGAGACTTGTAGGAAACATGTAGGCTTTCCAATATTTTGTATTTACGTACTTAACTCCGTTGTTCGTCATTGCTGACTTCATTTCCGTATATTTAATCTATATTTCCGTAAACATTTCTGTAAATAACGGGGAACATATCATTACGGAAATTTTTAACAGTGTTGCATTATGAGCCTTGGTAGAGCATGTCTCCGCTTGGTATGATCTGATCGCTCTGTGCACCTTCACACACTGCATTTTGAAAATCATAGGTTTTATACGAGAACGTGTACAGTCAATTTACGGTCTCAGCTGTTCTGGAGCCCTGATAAAGTTCTACTGCCAGGTACTGATGACGTATTCTTTCGCTACACATGATTAAAAACATAAAATATTTTTCCGCTATGAAAAAAAAAAAAAACGAGGATCTTAGAGCCCGCGCAACATATTTTCCGCTGGTCAGGCAATGAAAAATATAT
Organism: Dryococelus australis; assembly: GCA_029891345.1. Lineage (NCBI taxonomy): Eukaryota > Metazoa > Arthropoda > Insecta > Phasmatodea > Phasmatidae > Dryococelus > Dryococelus australis. The sequence goes on from CM057003.1 coordinate 48,315,750, forward strand.
ATTCGATAAGAAACAATGGAATATGTTTCCATCAGTACGACGTTAAAATGCAAATATTTGTATATGAAACGTTTACATCAGAAATGGCGAACAAGAACTCAGTTCAGCATTAACTATATAAACTAGTTTTTAATTCCCGTTTACAACGCAGCACTGTTGTCACGATATAATTCATTTTGATTACCAAACAAATTAATTATTTGAAAATGATATTTATATAAAATTTTGATTCAATCAAAACCAAATTAAATGAATTTAAACAGCAGTGTTAAATACTTATTACGGCTGATTTATTTAAAAAGAACAATGTTACATCTGGTATGAATTTTCAAAAATTTGTTCGAAACAGTGTGAGGGTACTATGAATGGACTATATCTCATTTATGAATAGAAAGTCACGGCGGTTGTTAGAGAATGCGATTGTAAAATACGCGATTTAGGAACATGGGGCTTGAAGTAGTTTCCAAGCCCATTTCACCACGAACATATGATTAAAGCCACAGGAACATTTCGGCACTGTGTGTCTTTCTAACCTCCTACTCCCAAAAAAATTATAGACAATGACGCAATCAACACGTACATGAAGTACGACAGTGAAAAAATCACAACCGTGGTACGGTCTAGCAGTGTATATTGCATATAGCGATAAAGCAATATGGGGATGGAAGATGAATTTCAAAAGTGATTTTTAGCGTACTAACAGCTCGGAAAAATCATATTGCAATGTAAAGTTTCGGTAACGTGTAATTTTTGGCTTAGAGCACCAGAAATAAACGCTAGGGTGGAATGTTACGTTTACATATGCTGCATTTTATTACGACTGCTGGTACGAGAGCTTGGAAGCAGCCTAAGGCGGAGCCAGCCAGAGGGGACGTGAGTACGTGTTTTGTTGTACGTTCAAGTTATTTTCGGAATTATTTGAATAAGCTTGTTAGCCAAATATGCAACTGGGTTGATCTGAAAATTGGGTATTTTAATTTATTTTAACAAAATTTCAGCCATTGTTTTTGTAAAAAACTATAGGATTTAAGTACATAGTTTTTCATTTCATTGTATGGTTGCTGTGTGTGACGATATGTTTATGAAAATCCAGCTTTCGTGCAGTAACTACTTAACGATAAACTGGCACATTTAATGCTTTTTTTTTTAAGCCAGAATTTCGTCACGTCCAAGGTTATAGTAATAAAATTTTAGTCTCTGTATATGAAATTTGTTTAATGACTCCTCAAACTGACCATGTTATATGGGTTATATTAGTGAGGGATATAAGCCGTTCAGGGTAAAGTGAGCATTTTTGAAAGCCCTGCTTAAGGCCAACTTGTACGGTAGTTGTGTATTCTTTCGCCTTATGTAAAATTAGCATTGCCTTGAGACTCGTCACTTGATTCATGCGTCGGTCAAGTGAAACAGAAATGACTAGAAAATTAGTTATTTTACAAATCTGCTCATTTTTAAACCTTGATGCTTGAAAGCGAAAGAAATCATTTAAGTTATCACATATGATTACCTAACACGTTTTATTCGACGTTAAGGAATGGAACTACTTACCCCCATAATGAACAACTTTACTGGGCGCATGCCACTCGGCGCGCCCGTTAAAATATACGTAGGTAGGAAGAGCGACTTTTTTCAAAGGCTGATTTCAAAAGTGTTCACTTTATTGTGCACTGCCTTTGCTTGTCTTCAGCGTACGCTCTTCACGTCTACGGTAAACTAGATGCGAAAGAAGCTTACGAGTTTCAAAGCTGGCGACCAATGACGCGCCGAATTTGTCACTCACTTCATGGAGATAGTAAAATCACGGGTCCATTTTTCTGATACATTTAATGACGTGGACAGTAACAGTGTTGTTTAAATTTGCTCGTGTCACTAAAGTTTATTTACTTGCCGTTATTTAACCCCTTCACAACTCTTTTCTATCTCACCTCGGGTTGACCTGCAGGGTAAAATTTGTCCTTAGAGAAAAGCTACATAGTTAACTTCACAAGTCGTGGCTCAAGTGCACCCATTACTCTGTTCTGTAGAGCAATGTTTTTGCGGGTAGTTATGTGACGAATAAATAGGTTACATAATTCAAATTTGTAACTAGTCATTACCCATTTTGTAATTTAAAACAAGCGCGTAATTGAATGGAAATAATACTGCAAAACTGATTAAATTCTATAGTCAAAATTTAAAACTAACGTTATGCACTTATATTTTGCCTTACGTCATCTGCGATCAACTCTATTTGGCTGTATATCAGACAGGGAAAAAAACATGCCGAGCTTCATCCTTCTAGCTGCATAAGTATGTGTTGCATCTACATAGTAGCAATCTGGCAGGGTGTAAGCAGCGTGGCTAGCCGAACGATGTGATGACTGCCACGCTGAGAACGCGCTTATACATACAAGTGGGGCGTCTCGGTTGGGAATCACGCCAAGGTGCGGCTAGCTTTGAGGTTATGCCCTCCACCTCAAGAATATGGTTGTCAGAATTTGTTTGAATGCACTCGATACAACAGCTGTTCCACTGGAGAAGGTGAAGGTTTACCACAGGTAGATCAAATGTGTACGTTTTCTCCACAGGTGTCACTTCGCCTAACACATTAGAAAGCCAAACCTTAAAAAAAAAAAAAAAGTTTTTAAAAATATAATTTAAAACAATTTAAACATTTGTTATATTATTTTCTTGACCACTGTCTAGTATCAGTAAAACCTGATTCAAAATTTAATTTAATTACATTATCATTTAAATGCATTTGCACGCCTGGCTTATTACGAAGCGAGGGATTATATTTAAAGATGCGACGTGCTACCTAAGAGATTTCGAACAGTATTTCTTTAATGTATCTCCGTATTTATAGTACATATCTGGATGTTTCTAGTTTTTAGCACCATACTTGATGTAGAATGGGATAAGTGCTTTATTGATATTTAATGGAAGATTTTCTTGAGACGGCTTAAATAGGAAAGCGGAATAGAAAAGGGTGATCAGAAGAAAGAAGTAAGTCGTACCGATACAAAAATACAAAGTGTTATGGACGTCCAGGAATTTCTGTATAGTCATTAGTTGAATAATAATAATAATTTTAGTATATATATATATATATATATATATATATATATATATATATATATATATAGAGAGAGAGAGAGAGAGAGAGAGAGAGAGAGAGAGAGAGAAATCGAGAACCGTTCACACACAAACAAACATTCTCTATGTGTCCAAAATTATAGAATATTAGCCACATGAGTAGATTGAAAAGTCATTAATTTCTTTGGCGAGAAGTTTATTTTATTAATTTAGAGGCCTCATAGAGGGTCTTCGTTTATGTTTATCTCAGAGCTTCAATGGCAATCGACTAAAACCGCGAGACTGAAATTTCAGGTAGTGAACTCGAATTAGTGGAATTTTTCTCTCTGAAGGTATTTTTCTCACATAGTGTGTTAAACGCATTCCACTGCATGCGGCTCCAGAGGAAAAAAAAAAAACTTTTATAATCGCGTCTGAAAATGCCGAACACCTGGCAAACCTTGTCTGAAAGCCGAACGCGAATGTTTGGTTTAGAGAGAGAGGGATTTTTTTTTTGCAGTCAGTTGGTTAATACGGCAGTGGGCAGTGTTTGAATTGCCCGGTCTTAATGTAATTGCCGGTGGCCGAGAGGAAATGTTTTGTTGGTCGTCGTCAAACAAGTGACGGGTTGATGGCGAGGGGTTGATCTATGAGTGAGTGCAATCGAGGTGGTACGAGAGGCGATCGAGCCACCCCTACGGCCTGCGTTGGAACCGAAAAAAAAAAAAAAAAAAAAAAAAAAAAAAAAAATCACGACCCCGTCCGCCGCATGTCACGTCATTGATCCGTCACATCGCAAATTGGACTATATAGGGGAGTGATCGTTGGGTGCCTGACCCCATTCTCTTCGTCACCTTGCCCAAACCCGTCTTTCAGAAACGTTCACAGCCAAGTATGTTCGCCTGATGTATCGGTATATCTTGCCGGGAATATATTCGTTGAGCATTCCCCCTGCGGTGTTTTGTGTCTTGGGCTGTTTTGAATAAACTCCCCCTACCCCTTGCAACTACTAGCGAAGTGGAGGGGGGAAAATATCACGTGATAGTCGCTAAAAGTTAGCAAAAATGTGGTGTGGCTATGTTGGGGACACGGCCGTTTCTTTTGCGTGAATACGTCTACGTTGACGCGCTCGGACGCCTTGATGTTTTTTTTTTACGTTCCCGGCACCGCTTCACTCGATCATATGGGGTTTTATGGCTATCGCTGGATTGCTTTTGAGATACTCTTTCCAACCGTATACGATTTCAGTATTTCGACTTGGATTTTTGACGAGTATATACCGACATCGTGTTAAGTTTTCTTAAATTTTTACATTAAACTCATACAATTTCACCATAAGCACTCTACACAATTTTGTTTATATCCGCAAATAATTGATCTTGATGAGAGCTGTTAATTGAAACTTAAACGAGCGTCGTAGCATCTCCTAGTCAAAAGTTGTAGTGCGAGTAAGTTATGAGACGTGGTGAAACGAACTAAAAATTACGCTCCCCCCCCCCCCCAACCCCGTCGTAGAGCAATGTTTCGCAGTCCTCACTCAACGTAATATATTCTTAGATCCTTTGGAAATCTAGTGGTGTAATTGAATTTTGAATGTAGATGATAGGTTCGGAACTGCAAAAATCCTAACTATATCCCCCGATTTTGTTATCATCGGATTTCCTGGATTGCCTCCCACTATGGTTGCAAATCCAAAGACGTATTCTCGTCAAAATAGCTTCTCGGTAAAAGAAGACGTTCAAAGTAGCACACGTGTGACTTGCGACCAGTGCAAGGGCTCAGTTCCACAGGCGGGGGGAGGTGAGGGGCATTAATGTTTGTTTCAAACACTGTAGGCCGTAAAGTAAACCAAGCTTTAAATTTCCCTTTACCTACGTGTTTTGGCTTGGGAGGCACGATAGAGATGATTTGTTACAAGTTTTATGAAACGCTTTTAAGTACGTTGGGTGCTGTTGATAATGTGAAGTACATCAAACCAAGATATAATACCAGAAACCAATGGTAGGAAATCGTTCATAGGTATGGGTGTTCATTTTAAGTCTTAAAAATGTATATAAAATTGTCCACTTCGTGAACTTCCAATATTAAAATGTCATCTCATTTCTATTAAGTTCGTCACATGGGAGTAAACACAGATCTACCTGATAAACGTCTAATTGCTTGCAGTAGCGTTGTTCTTGTACGTTTATCAGGACGATCTGCCACGGTGTAGCATCCGCATGTTAGATAGGTAATTTGTACTAATGGTCAGTTACAGCATCCACAGTGTTCTGCCGCCAGTCAGCTCTTGGTAATAACTGTGTTCTGAAGTCTATAAGCTCTTTATACATATATATAGCGTATTCTCGTAAGTGTATTACAAAGGTTGAGAAGTGATTCCATGTAAAAAATATGGTAGAAAAAATATATGACTTGTGGTCTAAAATGATTACGTTTGTTAATCATCCTCGAAAATGGGAAAATAACAATCATTTAGTTAACAGTATATGCAGATGAAAGAAAACGAATTCGTACAATGAATTAACCATTCATTTTATCTAACTTAATCATATTGGGCGGCCACCATTATTTCTGGAAAACGGTTTCTCACAAATGTGCGATTTTTTCTACGTTTGGACATGGTGATAAATGAACCATCTTGTGATTTTACCAAATACTCAGGTCTACAAGGGGCCACAATGGCTGAGCGGTTAGTCTGCTCGCATTCCACCAAGGCGATACGGGTTCAATTTCCAGCCGAGTCACTCCGGATTTTCGCATGTGGGAATCGTGCCGGACGATGCCATTGGTCGGTGGGTTTTCCCGGGGATAACCCTTTCATTCCGGCGCCTCTACATACTCGTCTCAATCACCCTCATTGGCTCTCAAGACCTCGATGTTAAGAGCCATCCAAAACACTTCACTTCACAATGTTAAATGTGACATGAGAGTAGCAAACACTATGTTATTTCTGACTTGGGTAATTAAATACAGTTACCTTTTCCAGAGATTCGTGATCTTCATTTGTCAAGACATTGTACAAAGAAGTGCCAGGGAAATAACGTACCAAGTTTTCGCCGTCGTGTTGTCTTCTCTTTTGGTTCGTTTTTGTTTTCTGTCCTGTTTTGTAACAATAAGTTGTTTGCCCGCCTTTTTGTAATTTTGATTACAAAAAAAAACCGAAAACAGAAAAGCCCAAGATCAGCCCGCATCTACTACTTCAACCTACTCGCACGGCATTTAACATGCGAATGGAAACTCAGCGGCAGCGAACCGTATCTTTAACGCTGCCGCTCCATGCTGGGTTCCTTATCACCGGATGTGCTTCCGGGCCCCACGAAGGCGCCACTTCTGGGCGATAAACAAACATGTATCGGAGGCGCATTCGTTATTCTGGTTACTACCCGAGGAAGGTTTATCGTAATATTGTGTATTTTACGAAGGATGTTAATAAAGACTATAGATCCTGCACAGTTAAGGTCGTTGATGTAAAAGAGAGTTATATTTTTATTGTCTTTTTTGTACCTTTTAGGTATTCAATGAATAACTGCTAAAGTAGGTAGTGGTTTGTTGGAAAAGTGTTTCTTCAGAAGGTCTCATTTCGAGAAGGGGCCTGCACCAAAGGACATTAGCGAAATTGATCCAAACCGGATAATCTGTTGGAAGACTTTTCCAGTTCATGAGGGCAAGGCAGACAATACTACTGTAATTAGTGTTTTCGGTAATGCATCTATGTATTCACGTAAGAAGATGAAGATGGAACTCGGTGATAAGATTTGGTTGTATCGGAAATTAGTTGGCACTACTGGTGACATGAATATTCTCCGTCATGTAGAATTGTTTTTCAATGAGGTTTTATTTATATCCAAAATCTAGAATGTATTCAGACAAAGTTATTGGTGATATAATTACGAATAAGAACTGGGAAGGAATACTGACTGCGTGCAGTTGTACAAGAATTGTTACAAATTACAGTATTTATTTGGGGCCTGGTAATGTAGGTACAGATAATAGTTCTTCTAAAAATTATGTTTCAGAAACTTCAATTTCTCGTAACATAGACGCATATATTGTATTTTCTCTTTTCTATTGACAACGAAACAGTTTTTCCTAATTATCTGTCTGTGTCGTTAAAGCTTTTTGTTTTGTCTTGTTGAGTTCTGTGCGTGTACGATTTTTATTTAATCTCATAGTCGGCAATGAACACAGTCCAGTTATACCATAATACTAATAATACACTAAGTAATGTATCTGTCATTGTAACAAAGGTGCCTACTGCAATAAACAGTGCAGTTTATATCCTGATGGCAAATTCGCATCGAGATTACCTAGTCATGGAAACCTTTGAAACTAAAGTAAAAAAAGCTGTTCCAGCAGAAAATTGCTGTTTGGTTTGTACTGTGCGAATCTCTTGTCTTCGCACGCTGGAAAATAAATTGAAGTTCCCCGCCCGTTGAACGGTCGACGCACTGAGTGGGGACAGCTCCGGTGCAGTCCCGAACAGACAGTAGAGTTGAGAATAACACCTCGGCTGGATTACGTGTGAACCTGAGAGTGAGAATATCTCTGACAGTGCGTAAGTTTTTATGGAGGCTCACAACGCTACCAGCCTTAAGCCGCTGTCACACTGTCAAATTTTTCCGTCAAACTGCTTCCAACAAGTTCGGTCAAATAAAGTTGGACAGTTATGACGTCATAGAAACATCATAAACGCCGCCATAATTGTCTGAGAAAGTTGGATGGCTTCAGTTTCCATCGAACATTTGAAAGTTGGACCGGTTCGAAAATGTATTCGATGTTTGACGGTCTCAGCCAATCAGAATAGTGCACGACAAAAATGGACGCCAAGAAAGTTAAAAATAACGAACAATTGCTGGAAATATCGTGTGTTATTCAGATAATTAATTTATGAAGAAGCTGTCTGGGCATGAATGCTATTTAAAGTGAATATTACACATAATATTACGAACTTGAGGCATTCAATTTCATTGCGCAGAAAAAATCTCTGATAAAAACATTTTAATTTAGTAAAGAAGCGATAATAAATTAGAACATTCCTTGCATTTCTTCATGGAATGGGCCGCATTGAAAAACAAAAGCGCTATCTTACTATGAAAATAATTTTTAAACAATATTTCAAATTAGATTCTCCCAGTAAAAAAATGTGACAGTGTGATACATTTTCAAACACATTCAAGATTATATGATTAACTTTGTGGAAGGATAAATTTGATGACCGTATTTTATCTTCAAAATTTTTGTCAAATTTAGCTGAAAGCGAAAATTTGACAGTGTGACAAGGACTTTAAGTTTCGTGTCTTTTCCTGCTGTGTTATAGTATATTCGCGGTTTCTTGGCACTTTTTGAATCAAACCTTTGAAAAATTACACCCTATATGACGTGTTTGGTTGTTTTATAATTATTTTATGTATCACAATAATTTTATATTTCTGTTCACACAAATGTACCTTACTTTGTGGTTAAATTAAATAGGGTATTTATATTTTATACAGAAATTATAATATATCATTTATAATTAATTGGAATTAAAACAGTGAGAAAGTAAGTGTGCTGGTAATACCTAGTAAGAAATAGTTCTCATGCAAAATAGTAGTACACTTAATGTGCATGAATGCGGTCAGCTGTCCCTTTAGTGTAATTTTCTAGACTCGGTTAAGATGAGGCAGAGGATATCCTGAAAGTAGAACATTATCAGGGATTCAGAAAATATTGGAAGCAACCATGGACGGACTATAGCTGGAGGTGCCTGCGTTGATTGTTATCTCTATTGTTTCCCATGGTACTCTTCGTGCAGATTATACCCGAACGTATGTGAGATGCTGTTGGGATAGTGTCACGGACATGAAAACCAAGCGGCTTCTAGTGTGATAGATAGCATAGACAAGTGTGCTGCGTGAAAGTATAAAAATTTGCCAATATTAACATGACTGGTGTTTGGCCTGAGCTCATAAATTTGGGAGAGTGAGAGATTTCGGTGGCTCTTAAAGCAAGGTCTTGAGAGCCGATGAGGGTGATGAGATTGGAGCGGTGACGGAATGCAAGGGCGGGGTAAACGGGAGTTCTCTGAGAAAACCCGCCGACCAGCGGCACCGTCCGGTACGATTCCCACTTGAGAAAATCCGGAGTGACTCGACCGGGGATTGAACCCCGTTCAACTTGGTGGGAGGCGAGCAGTGTAACCAGTCTGCCATCGCGGCCTCCTGAGCTCGTGAAAATCACACGCTATAATAATCATAAACCTATAATCTTATATTGCAAGTGCCAAATCACCTACCCAAAATATAATGAAAATATACAAAATCATTAATTTTCACTCTATAATACTAGAAATACTTTATAGATTACAGCGTTGTTTATCAGTCAAATGAGACCGTCGACACGAAAAATCTGGAATTTAAGGTAACCTTCCTGCTGTTTTTTTTTCCTTCCGTATATTTGCCCAGGTGCAGGTGTTCTGCGCCAAGCATAATGATGGTTGAAATTTAACTTCATTTTGTCAGATAACGTTGCTTTAATTTTCTCATTTCCTGTTTTCTCATTTCGTATATATTTTTATTTTCCGGCAGTTGGTGATCTTATATCCTGTCTCATTGTTTGTTATACCGCTGCAAATAAAGTACAACTTTTTATTTAATTTCTTTGATCTTCTGTAGTCGAATTGGTGAAAAACATATTTCTTCATTTTTGAGTTCTATTGTTCAGTTTTATAGCTAATACAAACAGTGGAGAAAGTACAGTTCTGAATGTAACACTCGATTACTCTAAAATTATTTTATCAGTTGTTATATTTAACGTTGCGATAACATAAGTACGCATACTTTTGGTAAATGATTGCTCGTAATGGTATGCTAAAAAAATGTTTAAATTAAAATAGTTTATCTTCCTGTCACCCAGTGAATAGATATTCGTTTAGATGAGAAAGTCTCAGATATCAAGAACTACATGTAATAGTTTTGGTTTTGTAAGTTTATCTCCTTTGATTTATTATTTATTTCCATGGAGCCTATGTGGCGGTACAAATACTCTAGATTTAATTAATAGTAAGCAATCTGTAATACATGTACAACCTGCGAAAACGTCTCGAAAAGCTATATAAGTGAATTAATGGGGGTAAATTAAAAATACATTCTTATTAGAACATACTGTTATTTTCATATACTTATAGGATTAAATTTTTTCGAATCTTGTCTTTTGGTTAAAGAGCAAACTGTACGATGGCCGAAATTTTTGATTCTGTGATAATTTCTTAAACTTTGCGAGGGAAGGAGAACCTAATCGGTGGATAGAAAAACATTTACTTAAGTGCATATGTGAATTCTAACGATACTGTTAATATAATAGTTTGTAACGTTACGTCTGTCCAATAAAAATATTGAATAGCGATAGTTACTCACTGGGAATAATTAGAAGCTACGAATGTTTTCTTTGATTTTCCACCATCACGCAAAATCTACAGAACGTGTTTTGATTAAAATCTATCATTCATTTTTAAACCAACTTAAATACAAAAAAAAAAAATTGCTTTGAATTTGGTAGACACAAAAATCCCAAGTCCAAGAGGGCATATCCGCGAGATCCTTATTGAAAATAATAGAACACATTTTCGGAAACTTTTTTACGTGTTTGGCTTGAATGTAAATTTGACGACGTAGGTTTATGCAGTTAACATTGTTACTTGGATCACTCACAATGTTAGCGTTGTTTTCTTCGATTATATTCTGTGAAGTGTAAAAAAAAACGAAAAAGGACCTTGAACAAGTATGGAAACTCGTAATTATAAACAAATATCTTTCCGGGACGAAGATGTTTTCTTTTAATCAGAGTTCACATTTACGCGAAGACACGGCAAAACGGTAAAACAATTTTCGCATCACTCAACAACATTGGATAAAACAACAGAAAATATGCGCCTACTGCGGGAATCGCATTTGAGATGTTACGTCAAATGAAAATGTCAATGAATTTAAACCACAGGACATTATAAGAAGAGCTAATGAAAATAAAATAACCGCGTGACTCAGTGACATTATCCATTGATTCATCACATATTAAATTCGATGTTTTTTTCAGTGATATGATTTTTGGGTAATGGATTTGTCAAACCAGGTGTATCAAATTAAATGAGTATCATCTTAAACGGGAAAATTTTCATAAACAGATAAATCTGTAAACAACACATAAAGTAATGGTACCCATGAAATATACTTTATAAAATGTGGTTCAGTCTTTAAATAATACCATTTTACGAGGTAACATAAATATTCAGTCTTTCATTTCATTTTCATTTATCAACATAGCGCTCAGTTTGAAGGTTTAAACTACGTGAAATGTGATGATATGAGTGCATTCTTACGTACAATTTATATTAACAGTCCTAATATTACCACTTGAAATAAAAACGAAAATAAATTGCTCAAAACTTAAAGCTAAATTCTTTAAACAAAATGACGTAAACATATATTTCAATCAATAAATAAACAGTTGAATTTGTAGCTCAGCTGGTAAGGAGACGGTTCGGAAACAGAATACTGCATGGTTCCAATCCTGGGCGAGGCTGGACGGTTTCACTTTTTTTTTTCTTAAGACGTTGAATTCTTCATAAACCGTGACTGTCGAGAAGAGGTAGATTTGTCATAATTTTTTTTTATTCAATACAAACAACATTTAATTCGCCACATGCAGTTGGCTACGTCAGATAATCAGCCAGTGAAATCATTTTCCTGAAGAAAAAAAAAACAGCATTTTTTCAAATATTCTGAGTGTACTTCGGCATTTGAATATGAATCAGTGATTTACCAATGGTTCGAATTTAAAGTGCAGTCAGCTGTGTCTGCCTACGGAAAATATACTATAGAATATTTGGCTAAATTAACACTTTAGTTGGCCTTATACACATAAGTAATTTCTTAGCTCATCTGTGTAGTTACTAATATATAGGTATAATTGCATGAAAATACGTAAAGAAAAATTTTCCTTAAATAAAATCTGCATTGATCAATTTTCAAATATTTCGCAACTGATCACTGATAATTTTTTTTTTTTCTGTGCTACCTTCAGCTACTTTTTCCACGTCACACTGGTATGTTAACGCAGAACAGCGCGTAGCTAGTAAATAAGTTTATTTTTTTTATGTTTGCTTAACTTTTTACCAGATACTGACTGATGTAAGTGGTATTGGCAATAGTGCAACTCGTCAAATGTTAAATTCTCTTTTTTACAATATAAAACATATTCAATATCCTTCTTAAATTATAAAGGAATTTTTAAAGAATTCATTGAACAAGCAATTTACCACATATAAGGCTGATTTCCAAGCTCTTTGGTTCACAAATCGTGCTAATTCTAGTTACGTTTGTGTTCCCGGTCGCTTCTAGTGAAATAAGTGATTCATTTTTACGCGACGACGTCTTGAAACTTAACACTTATGTTCAGAAAGTGAGCGTCACGAAATATTGCTCTCGGGTTCGTGGCAGTTACTCATAGATAACAAGCAGTACGTTAAATGTAAATTTGTCTGTGATTGCATCTGAAACTACGAGTAACATAAAGCAGTGCATTTTGGTCCTGCTACAGAAGAAACAGCCATTTCAACAGACCAACTTCAGAAATAATTGGATTGTTCCCGCAACAACATCCTATATAATAAGTAGACGATCTCTGTCTGTCTGTCTGTCCGTCTTCAATACCTCTAAGTCTCTTGAAACTAAACAGAAGTTCTTCAAACTGTGCAGAGCGAATCCTCAGGGTCAAATACAGGTCAAATTCGAATTTCAACAAGATCAGATTATTCAATCATTACCTTTTACCTTAAAAACTAATTTTTTAATTACTTTTTTCCTATGAAAATTTTTGTATTAATGCATAGAGAATATTGTGTAGAGATATGAAGGGAATGGAATATAATTTTTGTTTACTTTAAATGTCTTGCTTCAATTTTGAGTTAATTAAGTGGGGCCACAGTGGCTCGGTGGACAGAGCGATTCCAAATGGGACCTTAGTGGCTCAGTGGATAGAACTATGTTAAATTGGGCCGCAGTGGCTTAGTAGATAGAACTATATCAAGTGGTCAAGTGGATATATATATATATATATATATATATATATATATATATATATATATATATATATATATATATATATATAATGGAAACTTAGTAGCTCAGTGGATAGAGAGATTCCAAATGGGGCCTTAGTGGCTCAGTGGATAGAGAGATTCAAAGCGGGGGCCGCAGTGGCTAAGTGGATAGATATATATCAAATGGCGACTTAGTAGCTCATTGGATAGAGAGATTCCAAGTGGGGCCGTAGTGGCTCAGTGGATAGTGCTATTCCAAGTGGGGCCTTAGTGGCTCAGTGGATAGAGATATTCCAAATGGGGCCGCAGTGGCTCAGTAGATAGAACTAAATCAAGTGGGGCCTTAGTGGCTTAGTGGATAGAGCGATTCCAAGTGGGGTCGTAGTTGCTCAGTGGATAGAACTATGTTAAGTGGGGCCGCTTTGGCCAAGTGGATAGAGAAATATTAAATGGGACCGCAGTCGCTTCAATGTTGAGTTAATTTCACATCATTTCATTATTACATACATATATCTATGCAATATTTTCTACAGTCTTCGTATGATAAGCAAATTTTTTAACATGGTAACTGTTATAGCCTCGTGACAATACAAAAAAACGGTCACGTTTTGGGTCCTCTAGTTACTGTAATAAACGAATAGAACATGCTGTCCTGAATCCCGTTCACAGAAATATTATATTGTCTCTCCTCTGTTGAATTTTTTTCAAAGTGTATGTCTCATTTGCTGAAGCCTTGTTTCTTTATTAAAAAAATACAATAGAATATATATATATATAAAATGAATATTGATAATTCTTGTAAATACATTTTTTACAACACAAAATACTGAAGTTTGGTTCTTTGGAAATTTCTAAATTTTAAGCAGAATTCACATTTATCTTCTAAGCACCAAATTTTCCCTTTTCACAGGAAAATCAGCCCGTGTATGAAGTTTTTGGTTTTCCTATATATGCCGTGTATCACAGGTGTTTTATACTTCTGTTAAAATAAATTTACTTTATTTTTGGTTAAATTGAACTTTTGCTTATATTTTATCTAAAAATTATATTTCATTTATAATGTACACAAATAAAAACAGGGGATAAAATATGTGTGTTGGTAATACCTAGCAAGAAATAGTTATGCTTAATAATATTATTACACCGAGTTTCACATGAATGCTGTGTGTTGTCCCTTTGGTGTAATTATCAAGACTCGATTAAGTTTATCGTTTATTCTACTTAGTTTAAGAACAAGACAGCATTTCTCATGGGAGAGTTTGGCGAAGGAGACATTTCCTCCACCAGGTGCACAGTGTTCCAAAAAGGTAACAATAAATTAAAATTTTTAAGCTACGTGAAATATAAAAGAGAAATATTTTACTTAGGAAGTTATTTTCTATTTGAATCATGATTATTGCAACTAGCCTGTTTTTTTACGTAGAAAATACAGAAAACGTGGTTCACATGGGACACTAGCGCTTACCTAGTCGCAAAAATTTTTGGTCACCAAACTTTAAGCATTGAACTTCCCAACCTGTGCTAGAAGCAACTTTAACTACGTTTCAGTTTTGTTTGCATGAGGCGGAGGAATATGCCGGACGTGAAAACTTAGCAGGACTTCATAAACGTTTGAAGTAATCGTCAATGGACTATACCAACAGCTGATATAGGCTGTTCACGATAAACTGAGCACTTTTGAAATCCCTTTTTAAGAACTACTCGAAAGCGCGGTGTATATTCTTCCACCTTATGTAAAATTAATGTTGCCATGGGCCTCATCACTTTATTCAGCGTCGATCGAGTGAAAATATGAAATAATCAGAACAGTACATAATTTACAAATGCGCCTGTCATTACATTTTTACGCATTAAAAGAACAGGAATCAAAATGAATAATTCCAGTATTCGCAAATGTTTACCTGACACTTTTGATTCAACGGTAAGATACGGAACTATTTTCTCTCCGTTGTTACCATCATAACTGGCCTCATACCACTCAGTGTTGAACTATATGCAGGTTGGGGCAGTGTCATATTCGCAGGTCGATTTCAAAAGTGCTCAGTTAATCGTGAGTGAAAAGATTTGAGCGTCTCTTAACAGCGAGGTCTTCAGAGCCGATGAAGGTGATTGAGGTGAGTATGGAGCAGCGCCGGAATGAAGGGGCGGGGAAAACGGGAGATCCCCGAGAAAAATCCGCTGAATAGCGACATCGTCCGGCACGATTCCCACATGCGAAAATCCGGGAATGGCCCGGCCGGGTATTGAACCCGGTTCTCCTTGTTGGGAAGCGTGCAGGCTAACCGCTCAGCCACTGAGGCCCCTCACGTAATCTCGAACGACCTTTAATGAAACGACTCTCCATCGCGTGGCGAGTGCGGCTATTGTTCGCGGAACCAGCGGCTGTCTCACCTCTCGTCTCTGCAAGTGCGCTGTGATGAGGCGTCAGGTGAATACGCGGGACGTCACAGAGAGGGGGGGAGGGAGGAGGTGTGTCGCTAGCTAATCCCCTGCGTGCTATCGCCGACAGCGAATCAGCGTCTCGCAAAAAAAAAAAAAAAAAAAAAAAAGCACAATGAAGCACTTACAAGCGCGAGCGATAAGGTGGTAGCGTCTCCTTCCTGTCTCCCGAGGGGGATAGGTATGGATCAAATGCATCGCGGCGTGATACCGCTATCTACTACTGGAAATACCGCCGGGGAAAGCAGGACAGTGAAGCAGACAGCGGCCCCCTTCCGCTTCCCCCCGGCACATTACCCAAACCCCAAGACAATGACTAGTGCTGCACTCAAGCGTTCCAGCTCTGGAAACTGTCTTTAGAGTGATAATTCGGATCTGGTTTCCCGCAAGTGCATTTATGAACACTCGCTAGGGTAACAGCTTATATTCAGATGACACAATTTTCTGTCGATATACACACAGCAGCGAAGTTGCTCTATGATAAATGAATCCTTAGGTAAGGAATAACAAATGGTCTACGGTTATCTGCACGTTTAAAAAGTAAAGTTTTTTAAATTTCTAATAGTTTTCGGAATTATTTTCTTTTTCGTGTGTTTTATTTTTAGTATACTGTAAACAAATATATATATATATATATATATATATATATATATATATATTTGCGTGTGTGTGTGTTAGTGTGCGTGCACAAATGGCCAAGTAAATGAACGATCACACGGGCACCATGAAGTTAAGACTTGGGTAAATAAAACTGTGAATTTCCTTCAAATAAATGAAGACATTAATAAAATGCATGTAATCGTAAATACTAATGGTGTTATTTTGTCTATGCATTTTATTGTCGTTATTCCTGAGAGAGAGAGAGAGAGAGAGAGTTCGCACAAACAGTATGTTGTAGTGCAGGAAGGTAACATTTGTTATCTTGACCATTAAATTTTTATCACAATATTTTATTAATTTTTACGTACACTTTTATCTTTTAACGTGTACATGTCGTTAAGTTTGTTTGTATAGGCTGTACACGGTAAAGTGAGCACTTTTTAAGGCCCTCTCGCCAGGCATTAACCACTAATAAGTATGTTTAATTGCAGCCTCAGCCAATAACTTTGGAGAGTGGTGAAAATATAATGAAATGTTTGGAAGGGCCTTAAAAAGTGCTGACTTTACCGTGAATAGCCTATATACGTACAACATATTATAACTAAATTAATAAAACCGAAGTGTAGTTTATTGTTCTACTTGCACATTGCTTAAATGAAAATATATTCTGAGTATTTAAAAATGATTATATAATCCATTATCTGCTTTCTAAATTCTTACCACAAAATGACTAAGAATAATGAGATGGAGTTATAAAAAAGACGATTTGTAATGAGTAGTTGTTAAGTGGGGGGGGGGGGGGACGAAAACATATATTCGTGTGTAGCAAAAAATAAGACGTTAGTTAGACATTCAGACGAGCTTCGTCCGCAGCGCAAATTACACGCTATGCGATACAATGAAAAAAATTTCAACAAAACAGCGAACTCAATACCGCAAATAACAACATAATCAGACAACAACTTAGCAAGTCTGAAGTAAAGGGGTTGAAATGACGAAATGTAGTACAAATCTCAAATGCTTTTTTGAGTTTACTTATTTCAAAAAAATTTTAAAACAAAATTCAAACGCGAAGATTTGTTTTATTTATGTGATAACCGTAGCGCGAGTCAAAACTGTGTACTGTCAACTTTCCTAAATAACATTGCACTCTTCAAAACGTTTTATTGTAAACAGACTGGATTTAGAATTAACGCTATAAGTGCTGCCTACGTAATATTGAGTCTCCTGAATACAGTCTATTCACAGTCTCTTCACACATTTTGAATCAAACCTTCGAAAAAATCCCCACGAATGGCGTACTAAATGGTTTCCTTGCTATGTCTTGTAATCACGAGCGTTTTATGCTTTCGTTTGCCTTAATACACCCATTTTGTGTTAAGTCGAATTTTATTTTATATTAATACGTCCTATATGATTAATATGAATAAAAAATATAGAGAAAATAGGGCCATTATGAAAAATAGTTCTTATGCAAAATATTATCTGCACCTTTACAAAGCAAGCTAAAATACTTGAACAGGCTTTTAGTTTTTAACTGTTTTCCTGCCATACAAAGGTAATATTTCTGTACTACAAACAAAGGTTTTTTTTTTAGTCTGAAATTAATAAACTTCGCAGTTACTAACCCAGTCATCTGTTGCCACACATGTACTGCGCTAGGACCATAACTAAAATAAAACTAACTATAATCCATTCACGGTTTGTTCGATCGTTTTAGCACAAACATTTGAAAATTCACCCCATGTATTTCGTATCTAGTTATTTCTTAGGTATGTCGTGTATCAAGCGTTTTATACCCTGTAAACACATACGTATCTTATTTTTAGTTAAATTTAAAGTTTTAGTAATATTTTATTTATACATAATAATGTTTATTTTATAATAAACACGAGCAAAAACAGTGAGAAAAAAAATCCGTGTTAGTAGCGCCTAATAATATATAGTTCTCATGGAAATATGCTGTTCGCGGTAAAGTGAGCACTTTTGAAGCCTTAGTTAATTTTTCCTTTCAGCGAATTTTTATCCTTTAGCCAACTTTAAAAAATAAATATTGCCACGTAAGTAATAAACACAGTGTGTATATTTCACTATTATTACAAATGACAGAGCTTTTAAAAATGCTTACTTTACTGCGAACAACCTAAAGTAATATTACAACTGTGTGCGCAGGAAACCGCTGCGTTGTCCTCTGGTGTAATTTTCCAGACTTAGAGGCGGAGGAATATCGTGGAAGTAGAACTTTATCAAGGCTTCAGAAGAGTGCGAAGTAGCCGTGAATAGACTATATGAACTAGAGTCGTACTGTTGCATTTCTCTTGGATGGGGATAAAGAGGCGCAGGGCCTTGCCAGCGCCCTCGCCTTCCATCTGGTTCACATTGCTGGCAACACCCTCCTACAGTTCGGTTTGCAACGTTCCAGGGTGGCGGACAGTTCGACGGGACGGCCACTCTGCCTCTCCTAAAGGACGTTCTCGATCAAATGAGCACTTTTGAAATCAACCTTTAAAAAAAAAACTCACCATCTCCAGCTTCAATTATTTTAACTGGCGAAATGAGTCACATGCGCCCAGTGAAGTCTGTAACGATGAGTTGAAAGTAGTTCCATGTCTTAACGTCAAATAAAAAGTGTCAGGTAACCGTTCGTGATAACTTAAATTTTTATTTTTTATTTTTTTGTGCATTAAAATATTAAAATAAGCAGATTTGCAAAATATTTTCGTTTGAAATGATTTTATACTTGCACTTGAGCGACGCATAAATAAAGTGACGAGGCTCATGGCACTGTTAATTTTTACCTAAGGCGGAAGAATACACAAATGGGCATACAAGTAGATCTTAAGCAGGGCTTTCAAAAGTGCTCATTTCATCGTGAACAGCCTATAGTCAAATGACGCGCCATCTCTCAAATGTTGCACGTTTTTCATACTTACGTCAAATGCGTGACAAAACACGTACTATGTTTCTGCGTGTAGCTTTGTGTAAATCGCTTGGCGAGAAAAATGCAACTAACAGTCTTGATTTTAAATTACGCCAGCTGTAGAATTATTGAGGTAAACGTTAATAATTTTACAAAACAGGGTAGCATGGAGATGCACAAAAATGCAGACAAAAATAATGACAGGTGTCAAATAATCAGCGGTGGAAAACTTATGATGCTGTATGTTTGAGTGCATAACAGATGGTATTACCTTTCTAATTATCTCTTTGAAATTATCCAATATATGTTATAAATCAGGCAAACACACTTTGTAAGTTCATGGGTATCTTATAACACATTCAACTTATTCCTTTTTATGTTGTCGCACAGGTATAAAAACAAGGCTATGAGGTATTTTGATTACATTCAATAATAACTGCGAGAAGCTGTTGCAATAAGAAAATCAAGCCAAAATGGTTGTGATTACCGCCGTGTAGTCGTAGTTGAAAGACATTAGTACGCTACGAACTCGCCTCAAGTCAATATTTAATTTCGTATACTGGAAATGTGTATGGCAGTAACACCATTTGAATGAAATTATGCAAAAATAACAAACCACAAAATAGTTTTTGGTCCGTTTCAGGTAGATAAATAAAGTGGTTGTACATGAAAGAAACAACACGCTTCCAAAACAACCAGCATTAAAAATTGAGCTCATAAACAATTCTTCAAAGAACTTCCATATGCCTTAGTTTCAAAATAAATTAAATTTATATTTAAATTAAATTTATATGACTTAAGTAGTAAAAATAATTATACCAACAGAAGTGTCAGTATGTGGTAAAATGTTTGTCATTTATGTGCGGGAAGAGATTTTTCTGTAAAATAGTTTCGCAGTTTTTCACAACGGATGCATAGTTTTCGTTTAAATTCAAAGCAATCGTTTACTTGGAGCTGTTTCGCCTTTATAGAGATCTATCTAAATGACTCGCTTATCGTACTCCACTTTGCTTTAACAAACAGGGAAATTGGAAACTTTTCCTTCATTTCGTGGCGTAAGGCGCAAACGTGGGAAATTAAACAGCAACCGTGTCACTATGTTGTCCGAATGGCAGAATAAAACTCAGTGCAACACACTTTCAATTTCGGGTGGGATATATTAATTTTCTCTTAGTCTGAAAAATTCCGTTTTCGCTGTGAAAGAAAGCTCTGAAATGACGCTTACGCTATGGAAGATGCCTTGAAAATTATGTTCCTAAGCAGCTGATTCTGTGTGTGCCTTTCTCGCGTGCAAGCGTCTTGCAAATCTGTCCGGTGTTTATTTTAAAAAGTGTATTTCAAATACGCTGCTTCATATCAGTTCACTCATAATATAGGAGGAGACAGTATAACGAACTGACGAGAACTTATTTATCTCACTTTAATCAAAATCTGCATCCAAAGGCTGTTCGAGGTAACGTGAGCACTTTTGAAATCAACCTTTGAAAATATCGCTGTCCTAACTTGCGCGTATTTTGAACAGGCCCGCGTAGTAGAGCGCTCCCAGTAAAATTGGTACCGGCGAAGGAAAATTATTTCCATGTCTCAGCGTTGAATTAAAGGTGTTCTGTAAGCACTTGTCAAGAATACAATTATTTACTTTTCCTTTCTGATTTTTTTTTAATGCATGCAATTGCAGTAATGAGCAAATTTGTAAAACATTTACTTTTGTAATTGTTTTACAGCTTCCCGTTACTGACGCAATGAATAAAGTGACGAGGTCCGTGGCGATGTTAATTTTTACACAAGAAGAATACACAACGAGCACACGGGTAGATCACGCAGGGCTTTCGAAAGTGCTCATTTTACCGCGAACAACCTTTACTCGCGTGACTCGCAATCCTGACGGACAGGGACTCGACAACACACCCGTCGCACTGTACTTCGCTGTCTTCAATAGACCGGACAAAAATATCTACTATTAGATTCGACCGACACGTCTGGCTCAGGTCACGTGCTATGACCCACACTGCGCGGCCATTGATTAATTCTCTTAAAGGAGATGCCATACTAAAGGCTGTTCTCGATAAAGTGAGCACTTTTGAAATCAACCTTAGATTATATATATATCCTTATATATATATATTATATATATATTATATATATATATTTTTTATTTATTTATTTATATATACATAAAAATATATATTTTGACGGGAGCACTGAGTGAAATGCGTCCAGTAAGTTGGTAACGATGAATGGAAACAAGTTCCATACCTTAACGTCGAATAAAAAGAGTTAGGTAACTATTGGCGATAACTTAACTATTTCTTACGCTTTCTGTTTTTTTTTTTTTTTAATTCGCCGAAATGTAATTATATAAACAGATTCGAAAGATATTAATTTTTTCTGATGATACCACATTTTCACTTGACCGACGCATGAATAAAGTGACGAAGCCAATGGCAATGTTAATTTTTACATAAGGCGGAAGAATACACAACGTGCATCCAAGTAGATCTAAAGCAGGGTTTTCAAAAGTGCTCGTTTTACCGTGAACAGCCTATGATTGCCTTGATTTAAAATTGTTACTGAGATTCTTGTTTACTGTCATGTGTTCTTCGGGCACTGGGTGCATCTGCTTTAAACATATGCTAAATCATTTCCCCAACCGTCGTTGGAAAGAATACGCTGGGGTAACCCGACATTGTATATAAGCGTATAATTTTGTAGTTTGAAAACTTTCTCAGTGCGCAATCAAACAGGTCGGGAACGTGAATTGCACAACGCGGAACGAATTTTTGCATAGTTGGTATTTGTCCCGCAAAATTATCAGAAAAATATCACAAGTTCTTTCTTTGTTGGGATTCATATTATCTTATAATTTAATTTTAATCCGTAAGGTGATTAAAAGCAAAAAATAAAATTTAAATTGAAGAGCTATTTTATTACCACTTAGAAAACACTTCAAAACCGTTTTGTTTCGACAACCCTACATTTCACTTTAGTAAAATCCGACATTTCTTCCTATAATCTGGTGATTTATATTGCCTTTTCTCTTATACCACACAGATATTTATATTTATTCCCAGCAGTTTTCTCAGACATTCATCAGTATTATCTAGATTACGCCTTTCTGTCGAATGTCCGTAACTGAAGTCTTCCATTCTTCAGTCTGCAACCAGAAGCAAACTTACAAAAATTACTGTATATTGTCTGTTGAATGGTATCATTGTATGCCATCTTTCTTTTAAGTGAGCATTAATCTTTATCCCTGCCTGCCTACTGTTTATCATCAAACCGTTTTCTTCCGGAATGACGACTAGAGACGCTAACAACGTCCACAAAAAAAAAATTAAAAATTATTAGAAGTAGTTAAGTGGTTTGAAATTTCACTGACCTCATTCCTGCAGCAGTGTTTTTCAACTGTTATCGTAAACAATTTGAGAAGTTCTTCGTATTATAGTATTTCTGAAACTGTCTCCTGTTAGCGTGGTAAAATACAGTAATGGGATGGATTACGTTTCAAAATATTAGGTGTCTGTATAGAAAAACAAATTTAAAAAACTCATAAGTGAAAAAACTGTATAGGCTGTTCACGATAAAATTACCACTTTTGAAAGTCCTCCTTAAGATCTACTTGTATGCACGTTGTGTGTTCTTCCGCCTTATGCAAAATCAACATTGCCATGGGTCTCATCGCTTATTTATGTGTCGGTCAGGTGAAGCTGTGAAATTATTAGAAAAGTAAATATTTAAAAATTATGCTAATTTTTACAATTCGATGGATTAAAAAAAAACAGAAAGCGATAGAAATAACTTAAGTTATCAAAAATGGCTACCTAAAACTTTTTATTCGACGTTAAGATATGGAACTACTTTCCCCTCCATCGTTACCAACTTTACTGGGCGCATGTCACTCAGTGTACCGGTAAAAATATATGCAGGTATAGGAGCAGTGAATTTTTTCTTATGTTGGTCACAAAAGTGCTCACTTTATCGTGAACAGCATATTTACAATATTTTATGCTGTATACGCTCTAAACGAAATATAAAAAAATATATATATTCAAATTAATTTTTTAATTATTAGTTTGAAATGAATTGATGAATGGTGGGTATTTGTATGTAGTATAACTGTACTGAAATTTTAATCAATTAACAGGCATTTAAAAAGTATATTTCACGTAGTCAAGTATATTAAGAACAAAAGATCAATCATTTCAGTTCAACCAATCACTAAAATTTGAATTTATTACAACATATTGTCTAAAGTTTAAGAAAGTATACTTACCATTCGGTGAGCTGACATACGTGTCAGTCCACAATTAGTGAAATAAAAGGGTGAAATTTCACTCTTCACATTTTGCGAAATCAGGGCCTGAAATGGACACCAAGGCTGCTATCTTAATTTTTTCCATACGCGAAAAAGAGAAATTTCAGCGTTACAAATCCTTTAAAGCCGTACAAAAATAATTATATATTTTTAAAAAGCATAATATTTGTACATGGAAGAAATTATATTCAATTTTTTTGCACGCAGAATTAGCTCCACTTAAAATACTATCCACTGTTTCTCGTTGGCAGCTGGAAAATTTTCCGAGAGGCCTTTGAATGTGACTATCGCTACTGTGGGTTCGTGTGGGTTTTCTCGGGGTGCTCCCATATTTTCCGCTGTCTTCATCACTTCAACGCCCTATCTCAACTTCAATCCTCCCCCCCCCCCCCCCCAGCTGCATCCCTTGTTTGCGTTGGCCGGGAATAATATATATATATATATATTTTTTCTCGAGTGAGTCAGCAGGGCTTTCACATCTGTAGCATTCCCTATTCTCATTCGTTTTGAAACTTTTTAGAGCTTTTTAATGTCAGTCATAATTTTATCAGCTCTTGCATCGAACAAAATAAGTAAAACATTTGTAATGGATAATGGATTAGTTAAGGCATGTTTAGTAATATTTGCTTTCTAAAAATCTGGAGGGAGCTGCAAATAATAATTATTAAATACTATCGTGTTTCCAAATAATTTTAAAATGTAATAAATATATTATGGAGCATCACTAGATACTTAATAACTAAGCAAACCGTTTTTATATTAATATTTTAATTTGTGTGGGTGTAACGGTTTTTTTTGGTGTTACTTCGGCGCAAAAAATAGTGAAAGTATGATCGAAGCACGTAATCGTGGTATAACTATTCAAACAAAATACGTCTAATTATTACTGGCCTGTACGAAAATATATTTGCGAAAATTAGAGCAGTAATTGTGAGAAGCTACGTTTTGGTGAGCCTACGCACGTCGAGCGGCAATGGACCCTTGATTAGCTCGCGTGGTTCGTGACGCAGATAAACTGGCGAACCCCGAGTCCGCTGCCGATCTGTGGCGCACCACTTGTCGACGCCGGCTGATAATTGACAAGTGTGTAATCAGGGACATCACGGGTCTCATCACAGACAATCTGTTCTCGCCTCGGTGTTCGGCCGGCGCTGCCAGTGATCGGCTTGTGGTCGAGCTTTTACGTGGGGTGCATCTGGCCGACGAAATGCACTACTACAAGAGATCGTACATCAATTTACCATAACACTGTATAATTAACACTAGTGAAAACAAGGAAGGGGGGGGGGAGAATTTCTGTAACGTATTCATACAGTGGCGTTAGTCTTGTTTACACACCGTAAAGAAAATTACGTCATTTCGCGGATAAGCGAGAGGAAAAAAATTCTTCATGACAATACTTGAAACCAAGGAAACTTTTTTTTTTTTTTTTTTTTTTTTTTTTACCAATAACGGACTTTCCATAAATTTCAAAGAACTTCCCGTGAACTAACAGGGCATGTCCGTAAATTTGCTAGGTAATTGTTCTGTTAATCCTGTTTAAAAATAATCACGGTGTTCCATTGAGCATGAAAAAGCTATTTAAAAAAGGTGAACCTACTTTATTCTACATGAAGATCTGAACCCGTATGAAGATTGTCGAAATCTGTGACTCTTACAAGTCACCTCCGGTATTCATACGTCAGTGTGTGATATAAATACGTTATTTCTGTAAATGTGACAGATGTAACTTTTTTAATTGCAATTAATGTTTAAGTGTTTTGACTCTGTATAACTGTTCGTTCCCGTAACAAAAAGCTGCAGGGTACATAGTGACGTGTCTTATTTTGTAAATACGGAAGTCGCTTCCCTTTATAATCAATAAGGACCGCATTTCCGTGTATCAACTGTACATTTCTCTACAAAAAAAAGTCCGCGGATGTACGAAAATTTTTGACACTGCATTTAGTTTTACTAAAAAAACTGGCACATTTACGAAGAAAAAAATTACATTCAGTTTAACTTGATTACAGCGAGGGCCTACTAGCAATCACGAACAACTTATTTAAGTAAACAGCGAGTTAATCTTAGATGAAACCATGTGGTTTCGACATCTCTGCAGAATCAGGGAAGGTGCCTCGGAGGCGCAGTGGCTAGAGCGGACCTGGTTGGATTCCGGGCGGGGTAGCTTCCGGGTTTTCGCACCTGGGAACCTCGCCTCACGATGTCGCTGGTCGGCGGGTTTTCTCGGGGATATCCCACTTACCCCCTCCCCACTCTTGCATTCCGGAGCTGCTCCATACTTACCTTGCTTCACCACCGTCAGATCTCAAGACCCCGAGGGCTGCCAAAACCTCTTCCCTCCTCTCCGGTCGCATCAAGGGGTGCCGATGTATGTAGTGGACGGTCCCAACGACCGATCCAGCTGCGAGATCGTAATTTCACAAGGAATTGCCGGGGTGAACAAATACAAATCGCACTTTCACGCGAAATTGCTAATCATAGACAGAGCATGTTGCTAGTCATGGGAAAGTATAATTTTCAAGAGTCTTTTAATCACTGTAAAACCCCTGGCTGCTGTAATTGCATGCCCCTAATGAGAAGCGTGACAAGATGGCATCTTTAAGGCCCCTTTCTCCTCCCCCGTATCACCATCCAGCCAATGGCGTGCTAGTTACGCGGTATTTGCACCGCTTGCCTCGCAGATAAGCTCTCACAAATTTCATTCCCGCTCGTAAGTCGCTCTCCGTGACAACTTTTCAAAGAATATGGATTGCAGTGCGACCTTCGTCAAGAAACTGAAGTGGGTTTGGCATGGGAGATTGGAGAGTTGTTTATTCTATCTTTATTTTCCGTTATTTGTTACTGTTGCCGGGTTTGAAAGCAGTGAAAATATGGCGTAGGCTGTTCACGGTAAAGTGAGCCCTTTTGAAAGCCCTGCTTAAGATCTACTTGTCAGCACGCTGTGTCTTCTTACGCCTCGTGTAAAATTAACATTGACACTGGGCTCATCACTTACTTCATGTGTCGGTCAAGTGAAACTGTAAAATTATTAGGAAAAAATATTTTAAAAATCATTTGTTTTTTACACTACTATGAATTACAAAAGCCCAAAGTGAAAAAAAAAAATTATTTAATTAATCACAAATGTTTTCGTAACACTTTTGTTTCGTCGTTGAGATATGGAATACTTTCTATCCTTCGTTGCCAACTTTACTGGGCTCATACCACTCAGTATACGTCCGTTAAAATGTATGCATGCAGAAGTGTGACTTTTTTCTAAGGTTCGTTTCTAAACTGCTCACTTTATCGTCAACATCCTTTATAGGAAAAAATTAATACCTGTCAACGATTTTTTTTTTTTTTTTTTTTTTTTTTTGGCATTTCTGTTAAACATAGATTATATGGGGACTTTTTTGAGCAGAAAATACGTTCTTCTTTGCTATCGAAGCCTTTGTACCATAATATATAGCTTGTTTCCAGGGGAAAAAATCACAATATTTAATAATTAAATAAAAGATTAACTGGAAAATTAATTATTGTATTTGCTTCGATACAGAGCTTGATATTATAGTTTCTCACACTTAAGCATTTGCTTCACATTTATACCTTCAAAATTGGCTTAAGAAAAACGAATTTCACTAACTGTATTTCCCTATACCAGATTCTCTCTGGGTTTCGAACCAGACAACAGCCTTAAGGGTGCACCATCTCTTCCATAGTGAATTAATTTTTGCAAATCTTCGCAAACAAACTTTATGATCGGTGAACAAAAATCAACGCTTAGCATGGCATATAACACATTCGCGGTTGCTTCGCACTTTTCTGAAGCCCTGCTAAGTTCTACTTCCAAGATATTCCTCCGCCTCGTGGAAACTAAGCTTACCTAAATCTAGAAAATTACATCAAGGGACATCGCACCGAATTCGTACGCACCTAGTTGCAATAGTATTATACGTGAGAACTATTTCTTTATTGCTAGGCGCTACCAACACACGTGTTTTCTCACTGGTTTTATTAATATTTATTATAAATGATATATTATAATTTATAAACGAAAAATGGGCGAAACTTCAAACTAACGAAAAATAAGAAGTTTTGTGTTAGAAGAAATATAAATCGACTGTGATACACGGCGTATTTAAGAAATAACTAAACACGTCATACATAGAGTAATTTCTAGGTGTTTGGTTCGAAATGTGTGAAGAAACCGTGAATAGACTATAGAGGACTACGGCTTTGCCTACCAATGCTGCTGTGACGGTAGGTTAAAAGGGGAATCAATGTTATAAAGAAATTCCCTCTTGATGCAATAAATTAAATATTACTGTTTCAAACGAAACCATCCAGCGCAACTTTCTCACGGTATACTGCCACGCTACAAAAAAAAAATCAATTTCCTATTTTTTTTGTGAAATATGTATTTTAATGTTAAATATAAAAAAAAATTAAAAAAAAAAAAAATTAGTTGTTTGTTTTACGTTCCAGTTCTTCTTAAATAATGCCACGTAAAATACTTTCCGTTTGAAACAGTCTTCTTTTCAACACTGATTGACAATTTAAAATCCCTGCATCGTAGGCGGTGACTTTTAAAGAATTTCTTGTGCTTGCGCAGTTTAATATATCTATGAAGAGGGGACCCACAATTGCGGTTATAGAGATGTGAAAAGAATCACACTAAAACAAAAAATTGGATTTCGAAACAACTGTTAAGATGTTCCCTGTATCTTGACAAGCTTATTTTTTTTTTTTTTTTTTTTAATATTGACACACATTTTATGTCAAGTTAAAAACTAGAAACGTTATAATATGGAACTACTTTTGCTCCGTCCTTACCCAGCCAAGTAGCTAATTTTTCTCCGACTTGGTTCACAAATTTTTAAAATTTTCAAGGAAATTTTTTAAAAATTTAACATAGCCTAGGGCCATCTGGAATAATGTACCTTTCTAACAGTGGAATAATTATAAGAATCGGTCCTGTAGTTCCCGACATTATAGCCGTCACATATAAACAAATAAACAAACAAACTCACATTACTTGTTTGTTATATTAGTATGGATATCGCATGCGTGGAGTCTTGCTTGCCGCTGGACTTACTCATCCACTGGAAATATCGATGCCTAAGTGCAGGTCTGCTCCACAGTCTACTATTTTCAAGGAAATTGGGATAGTGACACTTTCTCTGCGTGTTTCTTTCCTTGTTTCCGATTTCAGCCAATGGGAGCAAGGAAACGCGTCGCGTGATTTTAGTTTCTTGCCGCCATAAGTGCTTTGGCAGTGTCAATAGATGCATAGAAGAAACATGTTTGTTATACATTTTTAAGGTCATATGTGTACTTACCCAAATTCTTCGGAGAACATCTCCAGAAGACTCCTGCTTTCGTTCCTTCAGGCTTATAATTCTCTTGTCCATAATCGTTAATTTCGTCTACAATTTTTAATTTCATGATCAAAAACTGAAATAAGAGTAATTACCTCCGTCTTTCTTCGCCGTACAGAGTTCATTGTTGATTATTTTCGCCAGAGGTAAAAAATTGTCATGTCTGCCGGAGATACTAGTCGGCAGAGCAGCTCGCAAGGAAAGCCATACCGTGTGCGGCAAAGCCAATGTGGACCCCGCGAGTAACCAAGTTACAAATCTTTCGAGGCCAAGAAGGGAGGTAGCGATACGGACGACACTACCACGCACTTCTAGCGCCTCGTCGCTCCTACGCGCAAGGGCGTGCAGTGTTTCCGTCGTAACGCCGTGCTGTGCAAATTAGATCTGTAAAATTGGGGTTTTATTATACGCAATGAAAGACCACAGATTAAACTACGCCCGCAACTTTGTACTTTTCTCTTGCCGCTTAAGGAAACTGCATAGGCAAGCTTTTAAAAATGCGATATTTGACCATTTCCAAGATGTTTTTTCCTCCAAGAATACCGTTAATATGATTGGGAAAAAATACGGGCATAAATAATTGTTTTGTTTTTTTTATCTTTTCTGACAAAAAGTCGTATTTGCAGAAAATTTATTTACCGAGATACACGTATTCACGCAAACAACTATTTCACAAAAAACGTGGATGACCACCCCATTCTTAAATATTATCTTAGCGAAAAACGCTGAGAAAATTGTCCTGTGTGCACCGGGCTTAGTGAGTTAATATGAAACTTCAGTTGTTGGCTGAAATTCTAAATACCTGCTCAAAAACTTGATATAGGCCAGAATAATGAGATAGCGGTGAATCTGGAAATTAAAGCCTGGTACAGACGGGCGTATTTTGTGAACAAGAACGTGTGGTCACCAAAAATTGAATACAAGAGGGTGAACACACTCTTGTATTCAATTCCCATGTACACACCGTACACACAGTAGTAGTATTTGAATGTCGTAGCATGCCAGTCACTCATATTTACCACATCACAAAAAGATTTTACAGACCTAACAAATCACTAATGCAGAATTAAAATCTGTTTTCTGCTCTCATATTAACGACATAAGCATCAATAAATGTACGGGAACCACACAAACTTATAAAACGCAAATGAAAACAAACTAGTTGCACTAGAAGCTAAACGGAAAATATAACAATCATTAAATGATTCCAGCTAGCACGCAACACCCTTACATGCAATCCACTCGGAAACAAATTAGGCAGTCACGCGATGCAAGTTGGCTTGAACAAGAAAGGTGCACGCCTTCTCTTACAAGAAAGTTAACCGTGTGTAACAGGCTTAAAGTTATATAGTAACGTACGTATATCCAAGATTGCAGGCATACTTCTCCAGTAACACTCCCGCCTAGCTGGTTCTTGAGCTGCGTTGCATAGTGTTTTGAAATACTTGTTTTCCCCACGAGATTTTTAAACGTGCGTCCAACGTACTTGTCTGCGAAAAGAACACACGCTTTAGACGAGGACTGTTGAGAAACACGGTTTCTGAGTACCCCAAAATGGTTAAAGACAGCTTTTTCAAAGCGCCATATCTCAAAACGTACGCGTCAGACACATGGAGATAATATATGATGGAGTGGCAACAGCCTATCTTCTCCACGTTTATCATGTGAAGCCGATGCCTTGTCTGACTTCTTTCAACTGCGCATGCGCAGACCGATTGTTTGCGTCATCCGCCATATTAGGAGTGGCCAAAGTTACATAGTAAGCAATGTAAAACATGCACCTTTTTGCCACTACTAGCCATGTCCTTGTCTTTCATTATTGGCTTCACTTTCGTCTCTCGGCTTCCACTCCATATACTTATACCTCCATGGTCAGACACATACAAAACTACTCAAGGACACTGCACAGAACGTTCCTACAGACTTTCCACCAATAAAATAATAGGGTTCCCGCTTAAATTCGCATAGATACAACCAGGACGACGAGAACACTGCACGCCAGTTCAAAGGCTTGCGCATAGCGGTGATCGCGCACTCGATGCGCGAAGCAGTGTCGCCCTTATCGCTCCCACGCTTCTCGGCTGTAATCGTGGAGAAAACGGTACAGGTAGGCGGGAACGTTAAGGCGGTTTCCCCTTGGAATCGGTGTGAAACTCGTTGCATCAACGCCGCTTTGTAGTTACGTTCAGGTGAAGTTCTACTTCCCGGATATACCTCGGGCTTCGTGCAAACAAAGCTTAACTGAGCCTAGAAAACTACGCCATGGGGACAACACACCGCATTCTTGCGCACTCATCGTAATAATATTTTTCATGAGAACTATTTCCTTCTAGGCAGTGCCGTCACACTAATTTTCTCACTGATTTGATTCATATTAATTACAAATGAAATATTATAAAAAATAGATAAAAATATAAATACGTTTTAAATTTAACCAGAATTGAGGCACTTTTATTTAGTTTCATGTTAGCACAAGTATAAAACGCTTGTGATACATTACATATCGGTAATTAATATGAACCTGCAAAATTCGAGTTATTATTTGGCATCAGGCTAAACTTCACAGTACTGTACATATTCGAACCGGCGTCATTTCTCTATTGGTTGCCGACTAGATGTGAAGTCATTACCTTTCTGACTGAACTATACGTGATTGTGGCACACAATTGTGAAGTGTTCATTTATTGGCTCAGGGTTGCCTGGGGCATATCAAATAAAGTACGGTCCAATCACAAACGTATTGCAAAGGTACGCGTGTTTAAAGTTTAACGTGTCCCAAAATAATAGCGCGTATTTTGCAGGTCTCTAGTAATTAGGAAACAAGCAAACGCGTAGGTACTTCATGGGGTGATTTTTCAAATGTTCGATTAAAAAATTGTGAAGAAACTGTGAATAGACTATATAGCTGGGGGCAGCAGTATGTTCGCATTGAATTAGAGGACGCAAAATTAAACTTTCAGCGCGACAAGTTTACCACGCTCTAGTATAAAGCAAAGGTAACTTTGAATTAGTATTCAGTTTCTATTCATACCAAATTCCGCCTGGATCGTGTATTGTATTACGCCGCGATTCCAACTGACGTTGAAGTTGAACTTTTGTTTGCAGGTACTTGAATAATAAATAAATGAACGACTTAAAAAAACTCTGGAATTAAAGGAGATTTGTTGGTGCAAATTGGCCACAAAATTTAGATAACAGAATAGGTTATTGTTAGCAACTAGATGCGAAAGTAAATATTACAAATTGCTCATACGAACGCTTAATTGCACATACATATGTATGCCACAGAATATTTAAACACAGACAAACGATATGCGGTAAGAGCATTAAAGTGTCTGGCTGGCTGCGTGTTGACATGGAACGTGCTATACCTTTGCATCTGATTGGCTCCGCCATGCTGTCTGCACTTACAATTTAATTGATAAAAACGTATCCCTCATCCGATTGACGTTCCGGTATACAAGCTCATTATTTTCGTAATAACTCAGATATCAGGATTTCCATTGCCATTCTTCAATTTTTATTGTTCTTTAATGGCTACCAAAGTTTTTAAAACACGTAAAAACATCTACAATAATATTTAAATATCAATAAAAAATTATAATAAATAAAGGCCTGGGAACCCGGTGGAAGGTCAAAATGGATGGCGGCCCGTAAGCATTTCAGTAAATGTTGACATTTTTTGAGATCCGAGATACAGCACATTTTGTAGTGCTACAACTTATCAAAGGCAAACTATAGTTACAGCTTTATGGTGGAAAAAAACCGGCACAGCGACAACGCAAAGTTAACATAACGAGCTCAATTATTATCTGCAATGTGAATCAGGCCCTTAAACTCAGCTTCCTGGAGTCTGACTTCAACCTAACGTAATTTAGCTCACCAGCGAGTCTTCGACTAAATGTCCACGCGTGACAGGTGTGTTAAGGCCCTTACAC
The DNA here is from genome assembly GCA_029891345.1 of Dryococelus australis. Lineage (NCBI taxonomy): Eukaryota > Metazoa > Arthropoda > Insecta > Phasmatodea > Phasmatidae > Dryococelus > Dryococelus australis. The sequence continues at coordinate 48,348,451 of CM057003.1, forward strand.
AATTGAAAAATTTAACATTTCACTTTACGTTTGCTTTCCGACATGTTGTATCTTCTGGAGCTTGACACAATGGGCCTGTCTAAGGTAAAGTCAAGCACTCTTGACTTAACGATTTCGAAAAGTTGAAATTTAAAGTCAAAGTCAAGCAGCCATTTTGTCGAGAATCTGACAGAGATTATGTGGAAAGTGCGTTATTACATCGTAGGGCGATTTTAATCTATATTAAACAAAGCTCGTCTTAAATTAAATAAATGGCCCACAAATATAAGACGAAGAGGAAATATATGAATTTACATATTTAATAAAGTAAAAAATTGAGTTTTTTTTTTTTGTTATGAAATACACTTTTAGTATAAATTTTAAGCCTATTTAAAAAAAAAAAAAAAAAGGTGCGTAAAATTCGTTCCTGGATGATATAATTATTTAGATAACAAGATACACATTTATACGAAGCTCGCAGAACCGATGTTCAATTGTCTGAACTCTGACTTTACAATATTGTATCGTGTATTGACGGTTTCGTCAGAGGAAAGGAAACGCAAAGTCAAATGCTAACGTTTTCTATTGTGTAAGAAGCTTTAGCAGTGTACGCACGCTCTCCAGACGAGAGGGCAGGGAAGTTTTCCTGAAAAATTTCCCTTCTTTCGTGGCTGAGTGATGGACCTGACCGCGCGATGAAAAATCTACGTGGCTTTAAAGGTGCCCGCTCAGCTGATGAGGTCGTCGCACGCGATAGGCGGATTACTCAGGCGAAAGGCAAACTCTACCGCTGTATTGCTTTCCCCTTTTAAGAACTCCGAGAGCTGAGGGCTGATCGGAGAAGCGTGTCAAGTTTGGCCACACATTCCCGGTGACAGGTCGTCTGTCTCGTGTTCAACGTTCGCTTCTGTAGTTGTGTCGACTTGCGCGCGTTCATATTTGACGTTACAGCAAATGACGCACGGCTTCATATCCGAGTAGTATAACGACCGTCATTATGGAATCCCTCGTTAGTGGCGGTGTCGTTTTGGTCTACAATAGATCACTTTGTTGTTTAGTTTTACTTGTATAGGTTTGTTCACGGTTGTGAACAAATCCGAAATAAAACATTGAAAAATACCCAGTAAAGTTGGTAACAACGGAACGCCTTTACGAAAATTGATCTGAATGTGTTAACAAGGTTAACTCGGTCGTGTGACCAGGTTTACTCGATCACTAGAGGTTAACCAGTTTTAGTCCATGCATTTTTCTGTAGGATGTTAACGGTAATCTGAGCACTTATAAAGCCATGCACAAAATCTGCTGCTATGCACATTGTGTAATCATTGTGTAAAGTTAAGTTTACACTGCCATGAGCCTGGTAACTTTTAATTTATCGACCAAGGTAAACTGTGAAATTATTAGAAGAAAATATATTTTGCAAATTCTATAATATCCACACTTACATACCATTAAAAAACGGAAAGCAAAATGAATAATTTCATAAATCGCAAAACTTTGCTAAGAATTTTTCTTCGACATTAAGACATGGAAATTCTTTGCATCAAGGCGCTTGCGATACGTCACTCGGTTATAGGCTGTTCACGGTAAAGTGAGCACTTTTCAAGGCCCTTCCAATAGGCATTAACAACTATTAAAAATATTTTATTGCAGCTTTAGACGTTAACTTTTGGGAATAGTGGAAGGTGTGTACTGTGTTAATTGGTCACACGCCAATGTTTATATTAAAAAGTTGCGCGAAAATAGAAAATGGCTAAAAGAAGAAATTTGGCCGGGCCTTAATAAGTGCTCACTTTACCGTGAATAGACTATAACCAGGTTATTACTGAACGCACGAAAGAAACTCAGCGTTTTGAAATAGTGGGAACTCAAAATGAATTCAAGTACTTAATGAATTTATTAAGTGCTCTTTATGATGAATTATTTTAGATCCAAAGCGAACTTGCAACTCAAAGACACCATGCGGCAGGTTTGTATAGAAATCTTATTCCGTCGCAGCTACATGAAAAATGTTTCCCCATCTGTTATTCTAACGAAAATACGATGTTTGCTTTCACGCTCCTCTCGACGCCACTTTTAAGTTATTGTGTGCGTTGATGACATATTTTCGCCCCGTTTCACTTGGGCCGTCTGCTAAAGGCTTTTTACCCTGCTGTCGAGCAGGGTTAGTTCGTAGCTGATCGAGTCAACGATCGTGTTTAGCTCCGTAGACTTTTCGAACGCGAGTGAACTTCAACCGGGTCACTTATCGAACGAGCCGAGTGAAGTTTTCACTCTAACCGGGTTAACCGAGTGACTTATCGTAAGCGCCGAATTAAAATTGTTGGGTAAAGATGTGCGATTAGTGAAACGATTCCTTTTGCTTTCTGTTTTTTAATGGCACGTAAGTGTGGATATTAGGCTATGGAATATGTAGAATATGTTTCTTCTATTAATGAATTCACATTTCTCTTTGTCGAGACATTAGAAATTATCAGGCTCGTGGCGATGTAAACTCAACACAATGGTTACACAATGTGCAACGCTGCAGATTTTGTGCATGGCTTTCATAAATGCACAGTTTACCGTTAACACCCTACAGTAATATGCATGAATTAAAACTCGGGTTTTTATTTTGCATATTGGAATAGCTAAGGATCTAAAATATATAGTGTTAGCAATAAATATTAAAATATATTGGTCTTAAATAATCATGGAATAGGTAAACCATATATGCCTTACATTGCCAAAAGATACGACTGTAAAATGCAGTTATATTGAAGAATGTTACATTTTAGTCCATTCAAGGTTAATTCGAACTTTTCTAAAACTCTGCTAAAGATCTGCTTCCAGGATATTCCTCCGCCTCGTGCAAACAAAGCTTATCCAAATCTAGACAACTACACCAAAGGGTCCACGCTCTGCATTCGTGCGCACTCACTTCAATGAGATTTTGCATAAGAACTATTCTCTTATAGGCTATTCATGGTAAAATGAGCACTTTTGAAAACCCTCTCATTCTGAATATAAGTTAATAAGTATAACTTATATTAGCTTTAGACGTTAACTTCCAAGTGCAGTGGAATATACACACTGTGTCTATTACTTACATAGCAATATTTATTTTAAAAGATGGTTAAAGGATTAAATACGGTTGGAAGGAAAAAGCAACTAGGGCTTCAAAAGTGCTCACTTTAGCGTGAACAGCCTATACTATGCATTATCAGCACGCATATTTTCTCTTGTTTTTATTGATATTAGTTATTAATTAAATTTTATAATTTATCGTCGAAATATAAATAAAAATTTAATTCAACCAAAGTAAGATATTTCCATGTAAACAAAATTATAAAATGCTTGTGATTCATGAGATATTCAGGATAAGAAAAAGCCAGAGACATTAATCATGGGGCGGTTTTTCAAAGGTTTGGTTCAATAAGTGCGAAGAAATCATCAATGGACTATAACTTAAATGTTCCTGCCCTTACATAGGCTTATCTGGGCATGTTTTAATTAATGTCTATACTTTAAAAATATGTAGGCTATATTCCGTCGTAGATTTTATATAACTTTAAATACTAAAATATTTTTAAAGATATATATTTGGCCAATAAGATGAAATTTGTATCGAAAAGGGCTACGAGAAACTTAACTTACGTAATCCGGAATAACTCGTACAGTGCAGATGTACAGTATAACCGAATTAGGTGAAAAATTATAGCAAAATCTTCAGCTTTAGAGTGTATATTTAAATTATCACATCGGTATTCAGAAATGTTTTAAAATTGGGGAACTAGCTATTTTATATTTAAATTATTAACTAAGAAATCAGAAAAACGTTGAAGTCTGTAGAACATTTGTAACCAAATGCCATATTTTTTTTCACGTCACGAGCCCAAGTTTCATGTGTACTACAGTAGACTTCTTGGAGTATCAAGAAAATATTATTTTGCTCGTCAGTGGTGACATAGTAATTAAAAAAAAATACACTACTGGCTATTAGAATTGTGACACCAAGATGGACACACCCCTAAGGACCACATATTAGGGGAATGAAAAGAATAGTGTAGGACAATGACTTGATAAGTTGTTCAACGGAATGGCGCAGCACTTGCACTAATGGAGTGGAGGAACTGATAAGTCGTATATAAGTGGAGATCGGGAAGCCACTGAGAAGAAGTGGCCTTGTGTTTCCCGCCGATCGTGTGAACAAATGAAGAGAGAATGCTGCGTCGAAGATGACATACGTATGAACATGTTCCCGCCTATGACTGTAGGACGTCGGGCCTGGAGGAACGAACGTCATGCCATCGTCTTCTCCGACGAATCCTGCTCCTGCTTGCAGCACCACGATAGTCTCCGCCCATGTCTGGCTGCACTGTAGCGCATGCATGGCCAGGTCCTGCATTAAGCATCGTCATACAGTCCCAACACTTGGGGTTATGTTATAGGTGACATCGGATTACAGTCCCACTCGGGTCTAGTCCGTATCGCTGGTACATTGGCAAGCAAGATTTTAATTGCGGGGGTGTTGAAGCCTGTTGTTTCCCCCTGTCTTCAGGGCAAGCATGTGGCCCTTTAATAACAGGACAACGCACGGCGAGAACACGTGGTACATATCGTCCGACGGCACCTGGACGACCACCACGTCACAATGCTTCCTTGGTCTGCGAATTCACCGGATCTCTCGCCCATCGAAAACATGTGGTCCATAGTCGGGACGACGACCGACCCGCCACGTGACAACCAGAGGCCACGACGGATGGAATTTGCGTCACGCATCAAAGCAACTTTGGCGGAGATGCCCCAGACGGACATCCAAAACTGTCTTCCTCTCGAAGCCTCGTCGTGTAGCAGCGGTTACTGCCGCCAATGGTGGGGTTGCACAGAACTGATTCCCCCATGTTCTGTACGTCATATCGGGCCGCAAGAGTAAACATTACACAAGGCTGTACAATAAAATTTGTCTGTGAGAGCTCACATTCTTCTTGGTGTCGCAATTTTAATGGCTAACAGTGTATTATTTCTTTGAAGTGATAAAACTGGGTTACGGTCAACATTTTTCTCTCTAAATACAGTTATATGCAGTTGCATAATACGTAAAGAAAGAAGTAAAAAGAAAGTTTGCAGGTTTTCGGTTACCTATACAATTACAAACAACGATTTTGGATGTAACAGGGGTCTGGAAAAAAAAAACCGTTTACTTTGTCGTTTCTCTTTTAGAGCACGTAATTTTTTGACCTCGGCGTCAGAATATTTTTTCCCCCCAGCAGCGCCTCGCTTGAAACGTTTCCATCTCCGGTTGTCGCCGGCTGCGGCAGGCGCGCCCTGGAAAAAAAAAGGCTCCTTTGAACGCGTGCTGGATGGCGGATGTGTGTTCGCCTCGCCTCTTGACACGTCAGCAGCCGCCAGAAATGAACGCCCGCCACTCGTGTCGGTGAAACACTACACGACCTCGCTGCGAGGTTCACGACACGCAACCTCCAAGAAATTACATTTACGTTTAAAAATATTGAGTTTGTTGTCGAGGCACACAAATAGCTCTCCAACTGTGTTTCAGCCTTCCTGAAAATATCGACTGCGTCTTGTCTGAAACATGTTAATCTGCATTAAGTAACCATTATGAACTAATATGATGTGGAAAAGTTTTATTTTGTAAGAGTTATCATCACGAAACTGAAAATTAATAATTTTAAGCATTAATTTCAATAATATCATTGAATGTAATGACGAAATACTAATTCGAAGGCTCCAAGTATGTACTCGAAAATAACTCTTATTCGTTTTAGAGAGATAGCTATTATAACACTAATCTATCTCTCTCCCCCTTCTTTATTCTATGAGTGTGTATTTGTGTGTGTGTGTGTGTGTATATATATATATATATATATATATATATATATATATATATATATATATATATATATATATATAATCTGTGTATGGTAAAATTCCTTAAAATATTCATATAAGTACACGGTACGCAATAACAATTGAATTGTATTATATTTAAATCCGCACTGTATTGAGCACTAGGCAGCTATCTAATTCAACTGCCCATGATTGTATTGTAACTTTTATGTGAGCTTAATGAGTCTTTAAAAAAAAACATTTTACACATTTCCATGCTGTTAGGGTTCATATTCTTCCACTATACGTAAAATCAACATTGCCATGAGAGAGATAATTGATTCGTGGGTCAATCATGTGAAAATGCAAAATGTTTTACAAAATTGCTCATTCTTGTATGTATATTTACTAAAGAGACAGGAAAGAAAATAAATTATTTCACTTTTCAAAAATGTTTACCCAACTCCTTTAACTCAACTTTAAGACATGGATCTACTTTCTCCTCGTAGTTACCAACTTTACTGGAGGGTAGAAGTAAAATAAAAAATGCCAACCGTGAAAGTGGAATGACAAAACATATAATCTAAAACTATCATGCATTCCACTACACATCAGTAAATAATAATCTAATATTTTTGCCATTTAACCGCATACAATTTTAAAAGTGCTTGTGTTTTAATTTTTCTCGCTAATCTGTATAGAACTTGGAATATTTTCGAACACCTATCTCCGACTTTCTTGCAGCTTGCTTGGCTTTGTAGGTGTTTTAGGAAAATAAATACATGTAGCTGATATGTATATAAATAAACGTGTGATGTGTTATTCAAACATAAGACCTTTGTCAGGAAGTTTAAGATAAAAAAGAAAAAACTTGTAGCACACGAGACAAATATTTAACTAGAGTGGAAAAATTTATAACAAAGCATAACTGGAAGAATTTAAACAAGATAGTTTCCCTTGGCGAGATCTTTAAGATTATATATTCGTATTGATGCTCAACTATAGAAAAGTTTATAGCTCCAATAAACTGCATTCGCTGCATTATGTCACGACAGCTTGCGAAGCTACATGTTAAATGTTTCCGCCTGTTGTCTTCATAAAGTTTGCTCCCTCTTTCCGGAGTTGGTTCGTTTTCAACTTGGCGCCAAAGTTTTCCCCGAGAGCTCGTTCCATCTGGTAGCGAGTTTCCCTGTGAATTCTCTTGCAGTTCTGTGATTTACCGGTTCTCTGATTACTGTCTGATGACTTTCTCCTCCACCAACTTCTCCCTGCCCCCCCCCCCCCCCCCATCTGTTCCGCCGCGTTAGGCATGGGATAGGAAGTGTTTCGGGAGCCCTTCGAGCTGCTGCAAGAGAGAGGAATCTTTAAGTATTTAGAATTCTGCATTGGCACACGTGCTGTACAGCGCCACTCGTTTCCGTCGTTATACAGGTCGTGGCAACGAAGACCCGCCGATTGAAAATTTGTTTAAGTTGGCCAGTTTGCGATGGAGTTCAAATATAGAACACTGCAGTTGGAGGTGCTGGGACGCCATTTTAATAACCAACATTACGTCGCCAACAGTCAGAAATGAATACACACTGTTACGTTTGTAAAAGCGTGTGACTTTAATGTGGATAATTATATTTTATATTAAACCTGCATGATGGGGTTGGTGTAATCAATAGTGAACTCAAATATATTCAGCCTCGTCCTTGTATTTAAACCACTATCAAATTGCATCTCGTTACAATATGTTTTACAACTTGTCATAGAATGTTAGTTACTCGTTAAATCAGAGGAGCTTTCGTCAAGTTTACTTGGTAACACTGTGCTAGATATTAATGTGATTAGTTTTTAAATTACTTGTTCATATAAAAAGCCACTCTGACTAATTTACTATGGTCTGACTTAATCTTGTCTATGATACCGTAGGCTGGAGTCTAGACGCATGACGGCGGACGGCAACCCATTCCCCCCCCCCCCCCTTCTTTGGACGTCTTGCTGACGCAGTGTCACGACGACAAAATCCTCGTTCGCCGCGATTCCAGCTGAAATATTCGGCGCACTCGGCCTGCCTGGCGGGGTTTGTTTAGAAGCGCTCAATGCTTAGCTCCACTTCTTCACAACGTGTTTGTGCTACGGCAATCAGGCTAGTGTGCCTGTTGCTTCACGTTACAATACGCACAGTGTAATATGTTGGTTGTGACACCATAGCACAACACGTTTATTTCTCGAAAATAACCACTGCGAGGTGTCGTCAATCAAGCCGGAAACATTCGCATAGAAGTGATACACAATTGTCCATAGCACGCTTAAGTGTTGCCTTAAGTGTTGCGTCTGGTATGGCAGTAACTTCGTCCACAATTCGCTGCTCTAGAGCGTTGACGTCAGCTGGACATATTGAAAATGCCTTATTCTTGAGGAATTCCCACAGGAAGAAGTGACCTTGAGATTATGATTTAACTTTAATTATAATGCTACTTAAAATCTAGAAAATTTAATGTTGAATGTGGATATAACTGAAACTTTTATTATTATTACTCCGGAAGTTATCGTAGGTGGGTGGGTGGGGAATTTATTGAAATGGGGTGGGTGATAGAGAAGCTTCGACAAGGCAACAAGAGAATAAGGAGGAACCAAGCTTCCACCAATATTATGAACTGACTTATGGCCAGATCATATATAAATGAAAGGGGCTAAGGGCGTATCTGAATAATGAGTCATGATTATGAAAACACAACAGTAAATGACGAGGTTTATTCAATGTGACCATCATACAATGTCTAATGAAGTGATTATTAATCCGGGGAGATTAAATTGAACATCATAAAGCTAATTACATCTGGTATGATTAATTACCGCACGCCACTACTATTGAAATCTAATTGAAAAGTCCCCACCTTATTAATGATACCGCAGGCTGTTTCTGGGATGCAGTTAACGACGGCCGGACATACCCATCTCCATTCTATTCTCGTAGCGATGGCCCGACGACAAATATGCCACGCCCCGTGTTACGCTGGCCTATATCGGGGGCGTCGTGTAAAATATTCGGCCCCCCTTTACTGGCCGGTGGAGGGGGTTTCTGCAACTGCCATCGCGAGACGATACTGCAATCACGCTCGTGCCCTGGTTCAATGTTTGAGGGCGTGATCAGGTAGGCCGTCCACCTAAGGCCTGACCACTTCATAACAGGATGATCTTGCCGGCCAAGGAATGTCGTCGAAATTTTCAAAATTCAAAAGCGCTCATTTAATAATGAACAGCCTTTAAGATAATATTTGCCCGCAAGCACGAGGGCGCAATACTAAATATAAAAGATCCACTTCTACGAGACTGAAAAATGCAAAGTAAGAATATATTTAAGCACATTCATCAGGAAATTCTACACTACATTAAACCTATGTACTATGTGTGTGTGTCTATATATATATATATATATATATATATATATATATATATATATATATATATATATATATATATATATATATATAAATTTAGTGATCGTTTCCAACACGCAGAAAATCTAGTGAAAATACTAATTGGCAATATTCCTTTTAGCCTACAGTACTTTCAAGGAAATTAAATCTTGTATGAAATCACTTTCATCTCTGTCTCCCTGTGTGTATGTATGTATGTATGTGTATTTGTGTAAAAGCTGTTCACGATAAAGTGAGCACTTTTGAAATCGACCTTAGAAAAAATTCACTAACCACGCCTGCATATACTTCAACGGGCGCACTGAGTGTGATGCGCCCGGTAAAGTTGGTAACGATATATGGAAAGTAGTTTCATAGTTTCATATCTTAACGTCGAATAAAAAGTGTTAGGTGACAATTTGTGATAATTTAAATTATTTGGTTTGGTTTCTGTTTTTTTATTTGCATCAGATGTGTAAAAATTAGCAGACTTATAACATGTTGACAGTTCTAATAATTACACAGTTTCACCTGACCGATGCATGAAATAAAGTGATGAAGCCCATGCCAATGTTAATATTACATAAGTCGGAAGAATACACAACGTGCATACAAGCATATCTTAAGCAGGCCTTTCAAAAGTGCTCGTTTTACCGTGAACAGGCTATATGCGTTTGTGTGGGTGTGTGTAGGTGTGTGTGCGTGTGTGTGTGTGTGTCCCACCCCTAAAATTTTTTTAACTCGTGAACCGAATTTCATGAATCTCGGTAAGCACAGGGGCCGCGGTGTTGTAGTGGTTAGATTACTTGTCTCCCACCAAGACGAGCCGGGTTCGATTTCCGACGGGGCTGCACCCGGATTTTCGCATGTGGGACGATGCCGCTGTTCGGCGGGTTTTCTCGGGGATTTCCCCTTTCGCCCACCCCTGCGATCCGGCGCTGCTCCATACTCACCTCGCTTTACCCTCATCGGCTCTCGATACCTCGATGTTGAGAGCCGACCAAATATCTTCACTCACTCACTCTCTCACTCGGTACGCATATAGTAATTAATAGGGATACGCAACTTTTATGGTTTCCAACTGCATCGGATTCTTATTTTCAAAATGGCGGCTATTTTACAATTACGGGAACAATTCAACCGATTTAAACTAAATTTTGCGTGCTGACAGTGCTTCGTGTAAGCACTGAATTTAGATTTTTTGTTGTTGGTCTGCCGTTTTGGAAGATGAAAAATAAAGCTTTTAATGTGGTCTATCGAAAACTGCTCAACCAATTCTCGCCAAATACGACAGGTAAGTGATACTTTGGTAGGCCTTGTAAACATATGAGAAATAAATTGTTAATGCTCTTGTATGTAAAGTGGCGGCTATGCAAACATTTTTAATTTATTTGGTATTCCTATATCATATCATTCAACCAAGTTCGACCTTATTTTCACAAATTGCGGCCATATAGTCGTATGGTTATATCGTTGATACCTTGAAATTAATTCCAACTTAACTCTGCAAGTTGGAAGTGTATATTACAACTAACAAATGTGTTTACACAAAGTCTTATTTATCCGCCATTTTGTAAAATAGATTAAAATGAAATAATGAGATGTTTGTGTCATATCTACGAGGGGAAAAAAAAAACAAATTCCAGCCAAATTTGGCAGACAAGTAGCACTATGGAAGGCCATGAAAATTTGTAAGTTTAGAATATATCAGACAATTATTTTCTAAATTGTGGCCGTATAATCATTTTAGCTTAGTATGCCATAGCTGCGAAACTATGAAATATGTCAACTTGGCAGTGTCTTTCCGAACCATCAGATGTGTATATGTACAGTATCATTTCTCCTCCAAGTGTTTTTGTGCTCTGGATAGGTACAGTTACCACCAGAATTGTGGTATAATGAAATATAATGGTTTGGTAGATAAGTCACAATAAGCTAATGCGGCCAACAGTGTAACAATTACTATCTGAAGTGCTTGAATCATTCACGTATAAGGGTGCTTACAGTTGTTCCATTTGATGTGAAATTTGACGGCAGTAGGTTGAATATTTCCGGAGATACAAGAGCTGTGCTTTTAAAATTGGTACACCCTTCTAAAAATGGCGAACGAACTGAAGACCTGAGTTTCTAAATCTAATGCTGACAGCATGAACTGTGAAGACTCTTGCCTTGACACTGTTGCCTTGACAGTACGAACTGTTGCGGCAAAGAAACGACAAATGTCTCGTGCGAAAACGCAAACAACCGTCTTACCCCTTCCGAACCCCTGCCCCTGAGATCCGAGTTATGCTCCACTCAGCATTTACTTTGCGATCAAGTCAGGAAATATCAACTATATATTTAGAGTCCTTATTTTGCTCATTGTCACTCCTTCCGTAACATACAAAAATAATTCTTATCGTCACGCGTACAGGGAATATTTAACCTGCGTCAATTAATTGACAAAGAAAACAATTGCGTGTATATGCATATACATATATATATGTATATACACATGTTACTATTTCACGGTTTCTTACTTTAACGAAAGCATTCCAATGGGCATCATTTAACCGTCTCGAGATCACGCAATTAAAGAAATTTCACCGAAATTTTATATTTACTATATTTAAATTGTCAGAAAATAAAAGCCAAATATTGATTCAAAATTTTGAGTTACTTGTAACACCACCTAGCACAGTGTTTAGTGTGACATCGTTATATGGTACCACGAGGGTAAATAGCAAGAAAAGAACGGTAAATACCATTGCTGCTGAGAAGGCTGGCTGCCAACGTCATCTCATTGTTCTTAAACTACATTAATTCATTAATTACGTCCTTGGCAACTACAGGGATATTTTAAAGAGGTACACCGTAGTAAATAAACTGACGCCACAAGGCCCCGCCGGTGTGTAAAGGGTTCTGGTTTGATACGCATTTTACTTAGAACAGTTTTCTGCATACCATGAGAACGACAAGAGTAATATAATCGGAACAACTCGAATATAAATAAAGTCGTTAATATGTTTTTCGCTTTTTACACAGTATATATATATATATAATATGTGTGTGTGTGTGTGTATGTGTAAGTGTGTGTGCGTAGTTTTCGGTCTGGAGTTCGAAGTTCGAAATATTCCGAAATCCCTAATTACAGCGCTTGTAGTTTTTTTTATAACTCAGTGCGCTATATGTGTATTAGATACCAACGACAGCACTGTTTTAAATGAATTCTTAATTATTTTATTCCTGGGTTCTGTGTGACAGAGAAAAAGAATATTTATCGTTATGGCCATTGCGGTACTAGCTACTAAAACAATCTGAAGCTGCAATGGGACAATCCTAGAGATTTGAATAACAACCTCGCATATATTGTGAACAATTTGTACCCCTAATACCAATAAACTAAAAAGGCAATTTATCGATAACGTTACCATTTTCACAGAGGCCGATATTTTATTTCTTGTAATGGTCAAACAGAAAAAAAATCTCAACTTATATGTTATATAACGATTTAAATGCAGCGATGTAGGATAATGTTGTTATTATTACGTATTACTTCATGGCAACAAATAAAATATATGTTTTCTGGCGATACTGTTACTATTTAAACTTACAAATACACTGACAGGATAAATGTTCAATCATTTTTACATTTGGGTTATCACGTGTGTTATTTGACATGCAGGCCTATACACATACGCGTCCAGGGTTATTGGCGTTTTCGCATAATCTGAATATGTCGACTATGAAAATGGGGGGGGGGGGGGGGGAACGCAAGTTATAGCATTTTCATTGCTACCCTAGATTATTTTTCAACTCGTTTGTGGTGGAAAAAAAAATGGGGGGGGGGGGTTGAGGCGACGTGGTGACGCCACAAAAGAATTTTAGTTTTTCCTTCTCCACATGGCCCCGTCCTTGCAACCTGAGATATCGTATCCACGTCGAGATATCGATCAGGGGCCGCACAAATAGGAAGTCTCCTCGTCATATTTGCTCGAATCCCACTCGCTGGAGACGGCTGCGGCATAGCCGCCCGCCTTCGTGTATTACTACGGCCGGGACGGGCAAGATCGCGGAGAGCAGAGTCAACAAACAAGAACCTCCTGTTTCTTTCTTATGAAGTTCGTCTCGAGATGAGCTCATATAGTCGTCGAGAAGTTCTCACACCCCCCCCCCCCCCACCTGCTTCACCGACCTTATATATATATATATATATATATATATATATAATATATATATATATATATTATATAAATAAATCGAGGACGCTACAAGTTCATTCGCTGGATGCTCGTGGAATCAGGACCGAAAGAAAATTATAATTTTGAAATCCATGTAATTGATGCACTATAAATGGGACATTTCACAAAACCTTTCCCATCACCTTCCCATTTCAGTCTGGTATATGCTCTTCCGCGTCGTTAAAAAAAAAAAAAAAAAAAAAAAACATTCCACATGTCAAACAAAAAAAAAATGTTAAGAAATTAAGAACCTCAACAAAATTACTTGAAAACGAAGGTTTGTGGAAAATTAAGATAGTAATTGTGTCAATAATCTACTGTTTCTAAGCACTCGATTAATTACAGAAAAAATAAATTTCTATTTTTTGGAATTTAAATTTTAAGGTTTTAATTTAGTAAATAAAGATAGCCCTTGAACTTTTACAAAGAAGTGTGTTGTTACATCCCTTCTATGTATTTTCAAAATCAGACGAAGAAAACACCCATTTCTTGGAGAGCCATTTTGAAACAATGAATAAATCGCTATCACACCTATTATACTGGAGACGGAGCAATCACTTAACGTTAGTTAACCAATCAGGAGCAATCACTTACGTCATTTAACCAACCAGGAGCAATCATTTAACGTTAGTGCCACCTGTTTTTCGCAAAAATATTTACTCGGAGGCTAGACTTCAAAATTCTATTTGCATGCTTGCAGTCTTTATTTGACTATCGGCTGCTTGACTTTGTATGAGCACAGTCTGTTAGTGAGTGAGCCAATCAGAATTAAGTTTGTTCGATACTGACCGTCCATGATTCGCGGCCAGACAGATAAAACGCGTAACTATTCAAATGATCCGATCACCAAAGTGGTTCTGAACCTATGTGCATTGGAACACAACTTGTCCTGAAATCTTTTCGCGAAAAACAGGTGGCCCTAATAAACGTTAGCTAAGCAGCCACGTTCGATCAAATAATTTGTCTCAATGAATACGTGGCTTGGAACGTAGTTAAACTTTTATTCGTCATTTGTGAGGACGTAGTCTTCATACAACTTTTATGCTTTTTAACTGCAAGCAAAACCGAGATGAAAAACTGTTGATCATTTGGCGCCGGTATACTTTACTACAAAACGCATTCTATTTTCGTTTTCCCTGGTAATCGAAACGGAGTGACAGTTATAATCAGCGTTTATTTAGTAATAAAACTATCGAGTCCATTCTTTGGTGACAAACATCCGCAACGGTGCACTAATATAAATCACCTACGCTATACCTTCAATGCCTCCGTAGACAAGTGGCAGTAATGTGCAGGAAGGTTCTGATATCGGATGTTACACTAAAATTTAGAACCCTTATTACGGAGGCTAACTGAAGTGGGAAAACTCACGCAGGTAGCTTTGCGTGATTTTCGGGAAAAGATATCCGCCTCCTCGAAAACGCTTGAATCAAGGACAATCTCGATTTGTTTTTTTTTTTTTTTTGGCGTGGTGGGGGTCGTTTCGACTCCTTGACAGTCAGAGTTTAGAATATCCCATCACTAGAGACCTACAAAATTCGCGTTATTATTTGAGGACACGTTAATATTTAAACACCTGTACCTCTTCAATACGTTTGTCATTGGCCCATACTTTTTCCTGACACGCAGTGGGTAACTCTGTGCTAATAAATGAACACTTCACAATTGTGTGCCCCAATCGCATGCAGTTCAGTCAGAAAGGGCGTGGCTTCACATCTATGCAGCAGCTAATAGAGAAGCGACGCTGGCTCCGGTACATACAGTACTGTGAAGTTTTGCCTGATGACGAATAATAACGCGAAATTTGCATGTCTCTACCCATCACGTATGATATGTTTAAAAAAAAAGTAGTAGTACCAACGAGCTTACCACAGTAAACTGCTGAACACTTTTTGACTGCACGATGCGTTTGCGAATGTTATATCTGGAGTTTCCGTCGCCAGGTGGGAAAGACTTTCGGAGGCAGTAAGTTGAAAATTCGCCGTCTCGAACCAAGGCATAGTGGATGACGTACATACAAAATTACATTTTGAAGAAGGGTCACTCCGAATAGTTAAGGATTGGACGGGGCCAAGAAGCTCTTAAATGTTTTTCATTTATGTTAGTATTTAACTTTATGCCATAGCTCATACAAAATAGTGCTATAAAATTATTTGTAAATAAATTAGAAAAAAAAGAATTGTTAACATTAATTAATGAGTCAAATGCGACTCAAATCAGGAACGTTTGCGTAATACGGCCGTAGAGGGAATATGGGCTATAGTGCGCATGCAAGCTGCGCAGAAAAATCCCATCAGCAACACAGAACGGATGTTTTTCCAACAGTATGGTCAAAACTACGTGGCTTTGTTTACGATTCAGTTTTTTACCTAATTAAGATTTTTAAGATGCAGCTAAGTATTTATATTGCGACCAAACTGCAAAGCAACTACGGTATCGCGATGTAATACAGGTTGGGATATAAGTAGCTTTCCCCGTTCGGCTAAACATTTTATTTTAATTTTTCTTTACAATAATAGTCGTTTTCCCAGTTTAGTTCAAAATGTAATTGGAATTTTCTTTACAAAAATTGTTCAAACTCTAGACTTTTTTAAAATACATTATTCACATTGTTCAGACGCTGATTGGCACATGTTTAAGGCCCCCTGGTTTTCTCAAAAATATCTACACTTAGGTGAGACTGCAATATTCTATGTGCACACTCGCAGTCTTCATGAGAAGAAAGTCTGTTACACGAGTGAGTCAATCAGACAGACAGATAAGACGCGCAACAAATCAAATGATCCAATCACGAGAGTGGTTCTGAACTGAATTGCGTTGGAAAACAACTTGTGAAATCTTTTCGCGAAAAACAGGTGCCTCCTACATGTGTTAGAACGCAGTGTACGAATTTTGTTCAATGGGTCGAACGATCGTTACATCAACTGTTGTTAGTGGTTGAGATTCTGCGGTTCCTGACCCTAAACGTCATCTCTCGCGATGCCCCGTAGCGAAGAGTCACGTTGGGCAAGGTCACATAATCTGGGTGGCCATTATGTCTTACCACGGTGGCCAATCCATTCCTGGAAGTGCTGACTGAGAAGTTCCTCGCAGTTAAACCAAAACGAGGCGATGCAAACGTAGATATATGACACGTCAGTATTTTTTTAAAAAACATTTAGCAATGCGTAAGCAAATGTTGAGGATGAGCACAGAATAGAAGATCAGTTTACCCATCGTTTAGTTTATGAATAAATTAATACTTAAGACAGTTCAACCGACGACCGAGCCGTAAATAAAGAGACACAAGAATATTTAAAATGTTTAATTTCGACAGTGTTGTCAAATTATGACACTATATTCCAAGAGTTCAACTACATTCACTCGGCCATTCAGCACGTAGCAAAGGTAACGAGTACGAATTTCAGGATATTCTCCTTAAGTTTCCTGTTTCGTCTGGAAGATTCTGACATTTTCTGTAAAACCTTTCAGACCCATTTTAATAAACGATTTCAAGTGTTGCAAACAAAAGATTTTATGATGCGAGCTGTACTTCAGTCGACACAAGACGTGTTTCGTTGCCACAATCTATAAGATGTAGGCCGTGTGTTCGGCTACAGTTATATGAACCAATTATGACTTAGACCAATAAGACGGTTTGCGAATCATTTACCCACAGGTGAGCTTATTGGTCAACGAGTATCGCAATGTGTAGTATATGCAAAAAATTACCTACACATGCGTAATATAAACAATTGTGTACACTGGGGTATGAATGGGATTAAAAGAAGAAAAAAGAAAATTGCTTGACCTGAAATGACTCATAAGGAAACTGAACCCGCTTCTTGATGAAAGCGGGGAGCTTTGCTCAGTTGACCCCCTGCGAAAGCGGTGTGAGCCTGTGAAGGAGGCGATGAAGTCAGGTGATGAGCCAGCTTCCCTGCTACAGACACTCCCTGGAGGGGGAAGGGGACGCTCTAATCTCCCTCGTCCTGTAAACGCATTACTGCAGCGCTGTTGCGTTTTATTTCCGCAGAGAGCGCCGACACTTTTTATTTCCCCTTCTGTCTGATTGCTTCGGCTCGGCCCAGCGCGCGCCATTATCACCCCCGCCCGCTCACTCTCTTTTTTTTTGGGACACATGCACCCCACCCCGACTCTACCGCTCTTTCGATCTCCGTAATGCGCGACCTGGTATCGTCAGGAGACCATCTGTCCTCCCGGTCGGAGGCTTAACCTGGCTCACATCCAATACTGACCGAAGAGGTTGTAATTGGTAATGCCGACCTGGACATAAAAATCTGGGGGACCCAGTCCGTGACTTTTTTTTTTTTTTTGTTACGGGACTGGAACAGTTACCATGTTAAAAATGTTGGTTATCATACAAAGACAGGAAAAAATATTGCATAGCTATATGTAGGTAATAATGAAATTATGTGAAATTAACTCAACATTGAAGCAACTGCTGTCCCATTTAATATTTCTCTATCCACTTGAACACTGCGGCTCCACTTAACATAGTTCTACCCATTGAGCCACTAAGGCCTCACTTGAAATCGCGCTATCCACTGAGCCACTAAGGCCCCACTTGATATAGTTCTATCCACTTAGCCACTGTGGCCCCACTTGTTATAGTTCTATCCACCGAACCACTGCGGCCCCACTTGGAATCGCTTTATCCACTGAGCCACTATGGCCCCACTTAATTAGCTCGACATTGAAGCGAGACATTTAAAGTAAACAAAAATGATATTCCATTCCCTTCATATCTCTACACAATATTCTCTATGCATTAATAAAAAAACTTCATAAAGAAAAAGTAATTAAAAAAATTAGTTTTTAGGGTAAAAGGTAATGATTTTGTAATCTGATCTTGCTGAAATTGGAACTTGACCTGTATTTTACCCTGAGGATTCGCTATGCAAAATTTGAAGAACTGTTGAGTTTCGAGGGATTTAGAGGTATTAAAGACAGACAGACAGGCAGACAGAACAGAGATCGTCTACTTATTATATAGGATGACATTTCTCATTCTTTTAACAGCTCTGTCTTAACAAACTGTTACATTTTTAAAGGGATACGGCTTGAACTTGGCTAATTATTCTTTATATTAAACTTACATTTTGGGGGTAGGCATAGCTCGAGTTAAAGACTGGGTTAATTCATACGTCCCTGAATTTAAATCACTATCAAATTACATCTCGTTGAAATATGTTTTACATCTCGTTATAGAATGTTAGTTACTCGTTAAATCGGAGAAGCTCTCGTTAAGCTTTACTTGGTTACATTGTGTTAGGTATAAATGCGATTCGGTATTAAACTAGTTGTTTATATAAAAGGCCACTCTGACTCGTTTATTATGGTCCGACTTCACCTTGTCCATGATGCCGTAGGCTGGAGGCTAGACGCATGTCGGCGGACGGCACGTCCCCCATCTCTGGGCGTCTTGCTGGCGCAGTGTCACGACGACAAACACCCTGTTCGCAGCGTTTCCAGCCGTAATATCTGTCACACTCGGCCTGCCTGGCCGGGTTTGTTTAGAAGCGATCAAGGCTTCGCTCCACTTCTTCGCAATATGTTTGTGCTACCGCAACCAGGCTAGCATGCTTGTTGCTCTACGTAACAGAATAAACCAATATCGTGTGACCGGTACGTTTCCAGAGTTTCGATTGGTCAACAATTTTTCAACTAAATCAGAATAATAACCCTTCAAATTTTGGACGAGGTTGAGGTGAGAAACCAACGAAGAGGTGGCAAAAAGAACCGTGCTTTCGTTGAGTTTTAGGGTAAGAGCAAACAAAGTTCTATAAAATCATGTGAAAATTTGGTTAGTTTAGCACAGTTGAAGGCGAAACAATCGAGATATTGCTATATTTCTCTCCTTATATGTTACTTACAGACACGCAAACTGAGACAGAAAAAGAAAAAATATTTAATGATGGTACTAGTATAAATAATTAGTTACATTTAAATTACACAAAGTACTTATGAGACTACTCCCTCGATACCAACATTCTAGATCGATTACGGCTACAGAAATCATTTTCCTACACCCAGAGAAAAGTTTGTTTGAACCAACTTCTTCGTATATGTCCAAAGAAGTAAGCAGTTGATCCAACAAAATATTTCGTTTACTAAACGAAATCTGAGATTCTATAGAACCGATTTTGTCAACTAACATAATATATGTAACCAAACCTTCTTGTAAAGCCAACAAAATCTATCCAACAATAAAATATTTATCTGACACAACTCTATACCATTTTTGGCCACATCCAAAAAAATATATATATATAATGTATTGCTTACTAATGCAAATTTTCCTCTCGGAGTAATACTATATTTTTTTCTCATTACGGTAGACGTTTGATAGGGGGATTCAATAAAGGTGGCTAATAAACAACGACATTATCTGCAAATAGCTACCGCGGGCTGAAAATGTTTCTGCAGTTCTAAAGACGACGACGTAAAAGAAATATTGACTTTCCGTGGTGGATAATGTTCATCTATTTGTGAAGTGTCACCCTTTTTGCTGGAAAATACAAGCAGGTATAAATAATGTAAAAGAAGCGATGTGACTACTGGAAGCAGGGTCGATTTTTCAAAGTTGTGATATTTGACACTTTCCATGAGCGCAGTTGAAGCCGGTCTGGCACGTAGCTATTGTAAATTTTTATTTTCACCCAATTTCTACCTTCCTTGTGCTTTTTAATATAAAGCTGGCAATGTGACCCATAAATATAGAGTATACAGTTCACCACTCTCAGAATTCAACACTTAGGACTGCAATAAGATATATTTATTAGTGGTTAATGCCTGTTGGGAGGGCCTTAAAAAGTGCTCACTTTACCGTGAATAGCCTATACCACATGTCTTATAGTCGTTTCGTCGTCACTTTAGTGCAGTCAGAAGATGATCTTGCAGAGCGAAGCTAAGGCGCACAGCTGAAGCATAAAGGAAATTACAAATATCTTCCAAAGAGTCCTCAAGATGACTATCATTAACACATTTAGGCTGAAGTACTTATAATAATATTGGCAGCGAGTTATGAAAACCAATGCAGTGTCTCATTTAATAATAATCATAAATTGTAGTAGTGTCGAAGTTGAACACCAACATATTTCTGAGCAGGTAGTTCAAATTTTAACCATCATAAGTTTTGATATGCGAGACGTGACAGCTTTCGATGCTTCGAGAACTCAGCTATCCACATTTCAGTGTTTGCTCGTTGCATCGTGTGTAAAGAAATACAGGTAGAGGCTGTACAATTCTAAACAGTAGGGGGCCGTGCTGGCTGAGCGGTTAACCTGCTCGCCTTCCACCAAGGCAAACCGGGCTCGATCCCCGGCCGGGCCACTCCCGGACATTCGCATGCGGGAATCGTGTTGGACGATGCCGCTTGTCGGCGGGTTTTCTCGGGGATCTCCCGTTTCCCCCGCCTTTTCATTCCGACGCTGCTTCATACTCACCTCAATCACCCTCTTCTGTAGATGATCATTTTCTCACCCATTCTGAATCTAGTTTTTCATTAGTCATTTCAAATTAACAATTTGAGACAGTTCCAAATTTCTATTTTGATCCAGTCACGGCGAAATTTCTAAGCAATAATGAGTTCCGTGATTACGTAGTAAAGTAAAGTAAATGGTTCAGAATTAAAATGCAGGCTTCGCAAAGTCTAGGAAGCAGTATGTGGCCGGATTTTGGTCATTCAAATGCTAATTATTTGAGCAGAAAGCTGATAAACGGAAATACTCCAGAAATAGTATGATTAGCATTTTAATGAAAGAAGGCGAGCAATTTCTTTCGACTTTATCGTCTGTTCCATTCTGATGTATAATATGGATCATCTTTTGTAAAATAAGGTTTCAATGATTGGAAATAAATTTTGTGTTGGTTGAGGGAGCACGAAAATTCCCTTTGTCACAAAACATCCTAACTTTGAAAGAAAGAGAGCCGTAATTGGGGGGGGGGGGGTAAATTCAAAACTTACTGAAATAATAGACCAGAAAGTGTGTTATTGGAGAATGGTTCTACAGAGAGTAGTAACACCAAAGGCCTATCCACTACGTGATGGCCGGTCAGGTATAATGCTATTCGGTCCTTAAATGAAGAACGAGAAGCATTACTCTTGAGAACTTGGATAAGACCAAGCACAAAAATATGGAGCCTCTGCTGAAGCGAGAGGATTGATCTCCAAGATTAACTGGCAGGAGATGTTAATCATGACACAGTTTTGGGTACGTGTCCTTCTCAAACTGCACAAAGTGAATAAATATGCGCAGAATGTTAATGTGGGTTTCTGGGCAATAGCCGAAGTTCTGAAGTTACTAGGAGTTTGGGGTAAATTTAGATTTATATTGTGACCCCGATAAAATCCTCCTTATCGTCTTCTTGGCCAATCACATGCAATATCAGTGCCAATCAACTGCCGGCAATTCTCAACAACCTTCACAGGATTTATTATCCTGTTTTCTTTAGTGAGAAAACTGCTATTCAAAAAGATCAAACGCTAATTTTCTATATAAGATGTTATGTAGGATATAAAATGAGTATTAACCCTGCCAAAAGACACATGTACACCCTGCGGAAAAGAAATAAAGCCTTTTTTTCTTGTAGTCACATATTCTTAGGGTTTTTTTTCCCCGTAATCACAAACATTGAAAAATTTCATTTCAATTTACAAAATTACAAAAATTGCAAAATCCCCGCTCTACATTGAGCTCAAATGCAAAATTTTGCACAACATTCTTTTTATATGGACATTCAATTATAATAGTTTCCATCTATAATTCCATAAAATTTCCGCTCCAAAATACGAGTTTCCATCAAAAATTCCAGAATACTTTCGCTGCGGTAATGAGCGGAAAATTCTGTCATTTAAAATGATTCTTCAAAACCTCACATAAAATTTCACTACAATGTGAGAAAAAATGAAAACGGTAACATTTATATTCATTATGTCCTTTCTAAAGACATGAGGGGTCTTTGATAAAACTTTTCTTTTATTTGCGTGTCCATCACCGCTGACAGGAGCCGATGCCTCACATCCGCGGCCCCAGCCAGGGTTTATAAACCCCTTCCACAAAGGGGAAAGGAAAGTTATAGATTGCACCAGAATTACAATTTAATAAACATTTCCGACTACGCCGCATCGTCTAGGATTGGCCCACCAACTGAGCCAATAAGGAAACAGTGACGTCACAACGGAAGTAGTGCCCCACATGACCGGAGCTACACTGAGAAAAAAGGCTTTGTTGAACCAAACAAGATTTGTTTGGTGCAACCAAATTATTTGTTTGTATAGGGGCAATGAAATATTTTGTTGCTGAAACCGAATTATATTGTTGTTCTCATTTCGTTGCTCCAAACTGTAAGATTTGGTTGGTGCAACTAAAGATTTGTTTGTGTCGATATAAAAAAGTTCTTCGAGTTCGACCAAGTTTCGAACCTAGATCACCTGCGTCCTGCCTTAGTAATCTCAGCTAACATTACAGCCGATGACGTCGGAAGGCTTTTAAATAGATATAATGCAAATATTGGGCAACGTGTGCAAACAAATATTTCAATATATCTTTTAAGGCAACCAAATATATATTTGGCCCCATACAAACAAATATTGTTTTCAATTTTCCCTCATTGTAGGGCTAGTCTTTATCCTGCAAATTGACGGCGTGGTCATTCTGCTGTACTCGCGGTAGGTGTTCATGAGTCAGTCCTCATCGGACCTCGAAGTCAACCGTCGTCAGCTACTAGCTACGTCGGGCGATCTACGTATTCGCCCCGGCCAGCCAGCACAGCCAAACAGCGATTATCATCCAAGGTAGGTATAGACGTCTTGTCAATTTTCTGGTGCGGGCCCGTAAATAAAACGTAGTTATCGATGTAGGAAAATCGCCGATGCCAGACATGAGATAACCAGGCGTCTCAATATGAAGCGAAAGCTCTAAAAAAATATACGAAAAGAAAATATACGATCAATAAGAATGATGGCAGACAGACAGGCAACTTCAAGCAGGCGAGACTCGTGATGGTGGGGTAAATTTAATTGGGCGGTATAGATTCAGTGTGAATACACTCGTCCTCATTGTTGACATGTTGAAAGAAAAAAATGGGAAAACTAATTGTTGCATATGAAGATTTATCAGAAAGATTGGCTGCCGTCAAAAACTTATGAACTTTGAACATTGCACAGAACATAAAATTGAAGGGAGAAATGTTCACCATTTTTAAAGGAAGACTTAGAACTGTTGGTTATTGACGAGATACTTCACCTCAAATACCATCTTCTGTCCAGCAAGGTTGAAGATGAGAAGCCATTATTATTTTACAAATGGATACAGGAGAATTACCTGCAAACAATCTATTCAAATATCGATATTCTTTTAAGAATATATGTTCGCACACCTGTTACGAATGCACCAGATGAAAGAACTTTATTTTTGAAAAGGATAAAAACTTTCTAGAGATCGACGCTGCGGGAAACAAGCTTCACTCTCTGCTGCTTCTCTGCACTGATGTGACTCAACGTGTTGATTTCAATGGAACCACTGGAGAGTTTGCATGGTCCAAAGTTGCTTCACTGCACTGATGCAGCCTTGACTCAACGTGTTGTTTTCAATGGAACCACTGGAGAGTTTGCATGGTCCAAAGTCGCTTCACTGCACTGATGCAGCCTTGACTCAACGTGTTGTTTTCAATGGAACCAGTGGAGAGTTTGCATGGTCCAAAGTCGCTTCACTGCACTGATGCAGCCTTGACTCAACGTGTTGATTTCAATGGAACCACTGGATAGTGTGCATGGTCCAAAGTACGAAGACAGAAATTTTATAATTTAACAATAACTGTGTTATAATTACTTTTTAATGAAAATATTCTTGGTTATCTACATGTTTTTTTTTAATTTTATTTACTGTTGACTGTTCTATAAACTTAAATCATGTGCAATATTTTTACTTTTTTTTTATTTTAGCCTTCCCAAACATGAACTGTATACACTATATTAGGTAATTGTAATTTACCCTTACATCTCCAATTAATATTTTATATACAAGTCAGAATTAGTGTTGCATAATGTGCGTTAGTTTACATTAATTTTCAATTAATAATTAACACTAAGCAGTCTGCATTTAATGCTAAACAAAAACTTCTTGACATTATGTTTAAAATAAAATTTTAAAGGAAAACTAATAACACTTGAGATAAAATCTGTTAAGCTGAGCTATAATAGTTTACGGAAGATTTTAAATAATTATAATTATCATATTATATGTTTCATTTTTGGGGGGTGGGGGGGATTTGCAATTTGCAGTGATGAACTTTGGTCTAGGACGTAAAAAATTGCAAAATCTGAGTCTGGGCCCAGGGAAGAAATGATATCAGAATATGCATGAAAAAGGAAAAAAGACGCACAAAAACATTTTTTTTGTGTGTCATAAAAAGTAAATGACTTATTGCGAAAACCCTGACTCACCACATCATGTGAAACGTGGCTAATGCGAAAAATAATACTAGAATATAAAACTATTTTAAAAATAAAAACTTCTAAGAGAGTTAAACGCGGTTCAGATACCCCGCTGAATAAAATACTCGACCCAAGAAGTAATTACGTAATATTTTGCAACTAAAAGTTATTTACCAATACTGCTAGAATTAATCACTTATACCTGAACTTGTTAACTCTCGTTCGTAAATAATTTTTGGTATTTCTGCACACAATTCCAGGGCGAATATCGACGATACAAAAATGTGTTTGCAAAAAGCGACAGGAAACGTGTGCAACAAACTACACCGAAGCTGACATTATGTAGCTAAAAATTGTTTAGCTTCAGTGAAGAGATGAAGCCATGCGTCAAGGACGAAATATCAATTCGGATAAAATAAACGGTGAGCGGGTTTTTTTTTAATCCCGTTGTGATGGGATGGAAGGGTTAGGGGGAAGGGGGTGAGTGGAAGTGTTCCGCTGTGAACGGATATCAATAAACCGCAAAAGATAATAATAAAACCAGGAGAGAGTTCAGAGTGGGCGAGGCAGATTGTGGAGAGGGGGAAAGTGAAACTTTATTTTTGTCATCGTTCAATGTGGATGTTTATGATATGTTGCACCCCCCCCCCCCCCCATAAACACACATCCACCTTCCATTCCCGGCTGCTAGGTCCAGCGCGTGCCGAATGAAGCCCGTGGACTCGCTCCTTCCCGCGCTCACAACCCAGCCGTCCAATCAGCGGCCGGTGTTTGATTGCACAGAAATGAGCATCGGCCATGTGCAGCAATCGCCCCCTTCCCCTCCCCACAACCCAGCATCAACCCGACGACGAGTACATGCGGGCCTCTTCCACTCGCTGTACACTCCGAGCAAATAAACACTGGCACCCCATGCGGGTGCAACAGCTTAACAATTTTGAAGGGGATGGTGATTTAAACTTAATGAAGACACTGGCGACGTGATATTACATCGTCAGCAGATGTTCATGACGTTCACTGCACTGTAATAGAGTAGAGAGAGGAGAGATTTGGGTAGCTCTTAACCCTTTCAGTCACAGTGTCCTATATCTGGGACTTTGCATATGAAGTGACTTGAATGGTCTGCACTGTACACAACGGAACGTACCGCCCAATGAGAAATCTTCCCTATGTGTGAGAGAATTAATTCGCTGCTGAGGCTATGTTTCGTAGCCTCATGAACCATTGCTGCCAGTAACATACAGCATAGGTAGACGTCTGCTGGTCCCGATGTAAGGCTAAGCGTCGTCTGTATATCAGTACAGCTCCGAACAAAATATTTGTATGTTGCAACGCCTAAAATTATGTATTTATCTTTGACTGAAAGGGTTAAAATCGGGGTCTTGAGAGTCGATGAGGGTGAAGTGAGGTGAGTATGGATCAGTGCCGGAATGTAAGGGTGAGGAAACGGGATACGCCAGAGAAAACCCGAAGGCCATTGGTCTCGTCCAGCACGGTCCCCACATGCGCGAATACGGGGTGCGACCCCGCCGGGATTCGAACCCGGTGAAAGGCGAGTAGTCTGACCGTTACACCACCGCGGCCTCCTGAGGGATTGTGTACAACCTTTATACGTACAAATCGCCAACATGGCTGAAAGTCGGCAAGTAATGAACGTTATACAGTAAAGCCTACAATGTAGTGCCCGGTGTAGTACGGACAAACTGGACAGTGGGAACTTATTGTACACGGATCAACAGAACTGGTCTCCATGCTACAGTGCACACAAGCGACTCATTTCTAAGTTGTCTTGAATATCTGCAAATCTCTACCGCGCTCAAATTATTAACCCTTACGGCCATAAAGCCGTATAACTAGGGATAGGAAAATTTCGCGAGTTCAATGACCCGTATGCTAGACTCCACAATCCTTCGTATAGTCGAACCTCAGATGTTTTCTCATTGGCTGTTGCCCCAGTGTCACCCCACATTTTACAGTGCGCGATTCGCTACTTGTTACCTTGCAAGTCGGTTATTGGTGCGAAGTCGTCCAGGGCGAGTCTAACAAACTCTGATCAAATTGCAAAGGTGACGTCAGCGTACACGCGTTTGAATTATATCTTGTCCTGAAATGAATTCGCGAATTTTTCCTGCCCCTACCTGTAGGTTATAGCCTCCTCAGTTCTCTGCATACTGGAGCGTGAGCTGTATATTCATCGGCTGTTGCCCCGCACCTGGAAGTTATGGGATTCCAAGGTGTTCCCCTTGCTAGTCAGCTATTGGCTCAGAGGCGTGCAGGGTGGGTCTAATAAACTGTGATCCAATTGCGAAGTTGACTGCGCTGTATAAGTGTTTGGCGTATATCTTGATCCCGAAATGAAATGGGGGAAATTTTCCTATCCCTGTCTGTAACTCGAACGTTGCAGAGAAAGCCTTTGTGATGGTCTGCACTGTACGAATCAGAAACCAGTATGACCCACTGACGGTCGCTTCCAACTTTTCTGAATCTCTGCTTAAGTTCTACTTCCAGGATATCCTTCCGCCTCATGCAAACAAAAATTAACCAAGCCTGGAAAATTACACTGAAGGGACGACGCGCCACATTCTCGTGCACTCACTTTAATAATATATTCCATAAGAAATATTTCTTACTAGCCAATACCAACACATCCATTTTATTACTGTTTGAATTTATATTAATTACACATTAAATAGTGTAATTTACAAGTAAGATATAAATAATGTTTATAAAACTTCTATTTCAAAGAAACACGGTAGTTTTATTTCAACGAAAGTATAAAACACTTGTGATATATGGCACAATTAGAAAACAACCAAACACATATTACAAGGAGTGATTTTCCAAATGTTTGATTAAAATAGTGCGAAGAAAACGCGAGTAGACTATATTCCGTAATTTCATCAATTATGTACTGCCAGTAACTAGTACAGTACTGAACAAAAAATCAGTTCCTTGCAACACCCAAAATGATATATTCATCTGTGATGGAAAGGATTAAAAATTGCGGAGGGTGAAAATGTGCAATTTCTTTCCTTTCTCCATTCACCTTTAAAATTGGTACAATTTTAACTATTTTAACTATTTTAACTCACACCAAAGTAAAGGTTATGTTCATCTTTGCCGTTGCCTAAAGATCAGCTAACTTTAATATGCCACCTACTATAGGCAGTTCACGGTAAACTGACCACTTTTGAAAGACCTGTTAAGGTATGCATGTATAAACATTGTGTATTCTTACACCATATATTAAATTAACGTTGCTATAGGCCAGGTCATGCGTCCGTCAACTGAAACTTTGAAATTATAAGAAAAGCAAATATTTTATAAGTGTGCATGATGTTACAATTGTATACATTAAGAAAACCAAAACCAGATAAAATCACATCAGTATTTACAATAGTTTACCTAACACTTTTAATTCAACTTTCCCTCCAGGCGAACTGGGTTCAGTCCCCAGACGGGCCACTCCCGGATTTTCGTAAGTGGAAATTGTTCTGGATGATGCGAGTTTTCTAGGGGATCTTCCGTTCCCCCGGCCCTTGCGTTCCGGCGCTGCTCCATTCTCACATCGGCTCATCCTCGTCGGCTCTCAAGACCTCGTTGTTAACTCATTCAGACCCAGTGAACACAAAAGTGTACATTACGCTTAATAACCAACTATATTACTTGTGGGTAAAATGATTCGCATACTGTCCTACTGGTCGCCTAGATCGTAATTGGTTCGTATTTCCGTAGCGGAACACTTAGCTCATTTGCTGCGACAACTAATTGAGTGTTGTATCGGTTTAAGTACAGCACGCGTCATAATTTTTTTTGCTTGCAACACCGTAAAGAGTAAATTAAATTGGGTCTGAAATGGTTAAGAGCATACCAATATTCTAGACTTACTGACTCTAAGACATGGAACTATAGGCTGTTCGCGGTAAAATGAGCACTTTGGAAAGCCCTGCTTATGATCTACTTATATGTACATTATGTATTATTCAGTCTTATATAAAATTATCATTGACATGGGCCTCGTCACTTCATTCATGCGTCGGTCGAGTAAAACTGTGAAATATTTAGGAAAGGAAATATTATGCAAATCTGCTCATTTTCACACTTCGATGCATATAAAAAAAAACAGAAAGCGAAAGAAATAATTTAAGTTATCACAAATGGTTACCGAACACTTATTATTCAACGTTAAGGTATGGAACTATTTTCCATCCATCGTTACCAACTTTACTGGGCGCATGTCACTCAGTGCGTCCATTAAAATATATGCGTTCAGGGCCAGTGATTTTTTCTAAGATTAATTTTAAAAGTGCTCACTTTAAAGAAATAAACCTTAGAGAAAAGTTGGTAACGATGGAGGGAAAGCAGTTCCATATCTCAACGTCGAATAAATATTGTTAGTTAACCATTTGTGGTAACTGGAATTATTTCTTTCGCTTTCTGTTCTTTTTAATGCATCGGAGCGTTAAAATGGAGTAGATTTGTTAAGTATTTACTTTGCTAATAATAATACAGTTCCACTTGACCGACGCATGAGGTCCATAGCAATGTTAATTTTACGTAAGGCGGAAGAATTCATAGCGTGCATACAAGTAGATCCTAACAACGACTTTCAAAACTGCTCATTTTGCCGTGAACAGACTATACCAACATTACTGGGCGCATTCCTGTCAGTAAGCCCGCTAAAATACATGCAAGTAGGAGCAGCGATCGGTCGATTTCTAAAGTTCTCATTAACCATGAACAGCCTTTATCTGCTTTCTGAATTAACTTGCTAGCAGTGGTTATTAGAGATATGACATTTGTCCACTTGATTTTGAAATTTGATTCAGAAGTCCATCGCAAGAATATTTCTCACTACTATGTTACGTTTTTGACTGAACAATCCTAAGAACCTATATGATTCTCGGCAAGGCATTTCAGAGAGGCAGACTGGAGCAAAAGTTGCCGGTTATACTCAGAGACCCGGGAATTTCGCGGATTCATTTGGCAACAAGCTAGACTCCACAATCCTTTGGTAACCCGAGCCTTAGTTGTTCATTGGCTGATGCTCTAGTTTTACCCCAGACCAGGTAGCACGGTATTCGGTCCTTGTTTTCTTGCAGGTTAGTTATTGGTGCGAATTCGTCCAGGGCGTGGCTTACAAACTGGGCGCAACTAAAAATTATTTCAAATGTACATGTGTTTGAAGTTTAGCTTGTCCTCAAATGAATTCGCGAAATTTCCGGGTCTTTAGTTATAACCCATTAAAATATTTTAATTATATATATATATGTGCACTCAACCCTATGGAACTAAAAAATTATTTTCAGCGCAGGGATGTACTCGTGCGTCAAGGACGAAATATCAATTCGGATAGAGAAAAATGGTGCGAGGATTTTTCCAACCCCGTTGTGATGAGATAAAAATCTTTATATTTACATTTTTTTGCCGTATAATTTTGCTATATTTTTTATTTATATATTTTAATTTTATTGCTTTTATTATGTAAATTTTTTTAATGTAAATTAATATAATTTGAATTTTACATATTTAAAGTACAACGTCAAAAAAAAGGCATTTATATTTAAAATAGTGGGATACACTTGCAAATAACCTATCATTAGGGATAGGAACATTTCGCGAGTTCATTTCAGTACAAGATAGACGTCAAACACGTGTACGCTGAAGTTGACTTTGCAATTGGATCTCAGTTTATTAGACACGCCCTGGACGACTCTGAGTCAATAACAGTCTGCAAGGAAACAAGTAGCGAGTGCCATACTGCCAGGTGTGAAGTAACACTGGCTACTCTTTGGGGCAGCATCCAATGAACAAACGTCTGAGGCTCGAGTGTACACATAACTATGGAGTCTAGCCTACAGGTCACTGAACCCGCGAATTTTTCCTATCTCTACCTATCGTCTGTATTTATTTAGTTCCCCTCCCATCATCTCTTACTTGCTCGCCCCTTCTACACGATTTCGCCACCTCCAAGCAATTCCGGAGGGGAATGGGTTTAGCTTTTCTGCACACCGCCCCGCTGGGCACGGCACTGTTACAGATAATAATACATTCACGGTTATTTCACAATTCTGACGCCCTACTAAAGTTCTACTCCCAGGATATTACACCATATCGTGCCAACTAAGCTTAAGTAAGTCTAGAAAACTACACCAAAGGACAACGCACCTATTTCGTGCGCGCTCAACTGTAATAACATTATGCTTGAGAACTATTTTTTACTAGGCGCTACCAACACACATGTTTCCTCGCTGTTTTTTTTTATATTTACTATCAATTAAATATTGTAATTTATAAAAAATACTGCAAAACTTCAATTTAACGGAAAGTAAGATTATTTTTTGTGAAGAGGTATAAAAAGCTTGTGATACATGACATATTTTCGTGAAACAACCAAACACGTTATACATGGGGGGGGGGGGGATTTTTTCCAAAGATTAGATTCGAAAAGTGTGAATAAACCGCGAATAGAGTATAGACAAGTAAACAGGGGCGAAATAGCGTGGCTGTTCCTTTGGCGCGGGCGTTCTAACTCTCTGATTGGCTAAGCGAGGCTCTGGGAGTTGATCGTGTGTATGATTGGTGCTGCTAAAGATTCTCTATTGAGTGGGCTGCCGCGTCTGGTTGGTAGGTTGCGAAAAGTTGATTGCCGAACGTCGTTCCAACATTTTGCTAGCCAGTGACGCCATTTTGCTAGCGTGCGCTGCTGGAGTCCGCGGTGAAAGCTCTTGTTTCGCCTCTGTACTATTAATTACTCTATAGCCTTTCTGCCATTTGCACTTTACGCTGCAGTACAGCCCGTCGGATTTATATATTTATTTTTCGAGAAAAGGAGAATCACTCCTTTCTCATAAACTGATCCGCGTCATTTTGGAATCTGGATTTTTTTGTTACAAACTGGAATTACGTATTAGATATTAAATTTAACTAACCGACACGGCACAATGCCTTGATTGTTAAGCAAATTTCCTGAAGACGGTACTATTTGATTTCTGTATTTTTCACCAATATAGGTTCCTATAAAAATTACTTATTCTTATTGGTAGTTACAATTTGGGGATTTGGCCAGGAAGTCAATGCGAAATAATTTCACAGAAATTTTGGGAAGATACTTTTCATGCTCGGTCTTGCTAAAATTTCCTATACGCCTTTAAAAAAAGTTTCGGCCAAAATACTGTTAAATCCAAAATCCGACCATTAACCGCCTTTAAGGGAGATATCGGACAAAATAAAGCATTGTAAATAGATTGTTAAAGGCTCTTCACGGCAGGAGCTTTTTTGAAAGCCCTGGTTAGGTTACACCATTAATTCCCCTTTAAAATACTTCCACCGTGAGTGCGACGATTTAGGATGCACGGAAATGTAGATCCCAAGAAGAACTTTCGAAAGTGCTAATTTTGTCACGAAGCCTTGTGCCGGCCAGCGAACTTTCTCCAAAACTGTAGAGGATTTCTCTTTAGCTTAACTATTCTTTATCCAGTATAATTCTCAAGTCCTGGGGCATTAGTAAATACAACTAAAATAAAAGTTATGACGTTTAGTCGCATATTCGTGTTCGTCAGAGAGCTGATATGTTTTTGAGGGTGGGGAGGGGGGGGAGGCGGGGAGGAAGCTTTACAACCTAGCAGTGTTTCTCTTAATATTTGTGTCAATTTGTAAAATTGAATACGTACTCAATTAATCCAAATAAGGCATATTCATATATAACAGGTTTATTTAAATTCTTCATGAATTTAAATCGCGTAATTATTGTTTTATAATTATGTTGGCTTGCCTTAGGCTTCTTGGTCGCAAGAGTAATAATTTTAAAACATTATTTTTGTGTGAAAAAGAAATATACATGACAAAACGCCGTTCTTTAGCGGAAACTCTTTCGTGTTTTTTTTTGTATTGTATGCTTAGAGGAGAAAAGTACAACGTGTGAAACGATTTGAAGTAATATTCGTCAACAGATACAACAAACTAATAATCTCATTGCATTTATACACCGACGATTACGAAAGGTTGATAGAATTGGAGATAACTGCCTGTAACTGGTATTAAATATAATGCGATTTACCTTTATTGTACGTACATTGCTTGGCCTGAAATTTTAATATGGAAAGACAATAGACTCATTTTACTTTTTGTAACTGAAGTTCAGGTACAGTCCTTGTATTTGTATAACGCTGACTTTTTAAATAGAAAATTTAATTGGATAATTATTTAGAGTTTTTACTTTTTCTTTATCCTCTCGATTAATATTATTTTAACATTTAACCCCGCTGGTATGTTCCTGTTGAAAATATTTGTACAAAACTGGGGAATTCCATTCTAATATTCGGAAGGCAGTTATAACTGAGAAAAAATAATCGCACATTTTACGCGATTGGTGTGCATTTGCAAGAATTGCATATAAATAGTGCAAAATACGCCAAGCGTGATTGTGCCATGCCATTATTTCATGCAGGGAAAACATTGATGTTGTAATTGTTTCTAACTAAACTTGAAAAAAAAAAAAAAACACTAGGCCTACATTTACATTGCATTCTTTGGTGTTGTTTTGTTACATAGTGTGATTTTAATAGCAACGCGACCTACCGTGCCTGCTGTTTGGTTAATTTCATTCAGTCGTGTAAAATACTGGGTTGGACTAACCTTCATAGTGTTTCCTCATCAAATGGTGCAGTTAGGCCTATATAACATTTTCCATTCTATGAATTATATAGCTGTCACTGTAAAACATTTTCTGGTAAACTACGTAAACTGTATTGGAATTATTAACCTATACACTGTATGGAAATAAAACCACACATCAAACTTCAGATATACGAATGTTTATCGTCGTTACAATACAACGTTGGAAACTTCCCTACGCATTTGACTGTTTCCTGAGAAAATCTAGGAACGTTACAATGAATGTATAGGGGAATATTTTACCATTCCTGCTTTCTCACTAAGCGTATACACTGGTATGGTAAATTGCCGGATAATTTCCTAGTGTGTGTATGTTAAGTAAAGCAGAAAATACTGAGATTTAAGATATGAGACGACTGGTAACTTTGTACCATTCCTCTTCAAAATATCTCAATACTGCATTCTTAGTAAAGACACCATACAGGAATCTAACAAAGTTGTGAGGGAAAATTCGATCCACAAATTGCTGTGAGACCGAGAGCCTGGCTCCCGTGGTAAGTTAATTCGATCCTCCCCCCCCCCCCCCCATCGGAATACGTCACTTCAGTTTTTAATACCATCTGGCGATAAGGGACGCCTTGTTTCTCGAAGAGATAATGAGCAGCTGATGGGGGGGGGGGGGGGTGTGGAAAAAAAATCTCCGCGAAAGTCTGAAAAGGAGGAGGGGGTTAGGGGGGGATTTAATATGACAAAATTTGGAGGTACTCAGCGAACATTATGCTTTCATACGGAGCCATGCTTGATGGAACAGCGCTAGCGATCGGAGAAGGAACGCATCTGGTCTGTTTCTCAGCACGCGCGCGTCCTAATGACTATAAAACGCCATGCATAATACATGCGAGCATCAGGGCGGTTGCACCGAGCACGCTCGTTGTAAGCATCTCCCTCCAGGGTGCCGGCTTCGTCCTTTTCCTTCTTCCGCCCCTTATCACTCGGGTCAACCGTTCCCCTTTTTCCTGCTAGCATTACCCCTCCCCCGGCCTTCCCCCTGTCGAGCTATTGTCGCCTTCTTCCGTCTCCTCTACGTCATCCTTATCTTTCTCCGGCGCCCCTCTCTTCTTCAGTCCTCTCGCGTCCTCCTCTCCCTTGGTTCGCATATCAGGGCGACCCTCTGCTGCGGCTGTGTTGCACGGCTGCGCGCGGCAACACAATTGGGGCAATGTCGTGCCCGTGCGCCAACAAACACCGCCTATAGGCTACCCACGATAAAGCCCTGCTTAACATCACCTTGCACGGAAGTTGTGTATTCTTCCGCCTTATGTAAAAATTAACATTGCCATGGGCCTAGTTACTTTATTCATGCGTCCGGTCAAGTGAAACTGTGAAATTTTTAGAAAAATTAATATTTTTTTCGAATTTGCTCATTTTTATACTTCGATGCATTAAAAAAAAACAGAAAGCGAAATAAGTTATTTAAGTTATTACAAATGAATACCTGACACTTCTTATTCGACGTTAAGGTATGGAACTACTTACCTTCCATCATTACCAACTTTACTGGGCGCATGCCACTCAGTGCGCCCGTTAAAATATATGCAGGTAGGAGCAGCGACTTTTTTTCAAAGGCTGATTAAAAAAGTGCTCACTTTATCGTGAACAGCCTTTATCATCAGTCGTCTGTGGAACGTGCTGGCATAGGCCATCTCTCTAATAAGTTATTCGTAGATTTACCACATCATTGTATAGGTACAGCGAGAAAATGAGAATGGTAAATTATTTTCCCATATATTCATGGTAGCGTTACAACGTTTCCCAAGGAACGAGTCGAATGGGTAAGGAAGTTCCCAACATTGTAAAGTAGTAATGATAAACATTCCTAAATTTGCAGCCTGATATGTGGCATCATTTCCATACAATGTATAACTACCATTAAATTTTAGGCAGTTTACAAGAAAAAATTTTACAGCGTATACTCATTTTCCTACTTACTTGTCAGTAGTGGCGGAACACACGTCGGCTGTGCTATAGGCTACTCGCCATAAGTGAGTGCTTTTTGAAGCCCTTTCATTTGGGGTAATCGTCAATAAGTACATATTAGTGTAGCCCTAGGCGTTAACTTTCGAGTCCGGTGAAATACATACACGGTGTTTATTACTTACATGGAAATATTTATTTTAAAAGTGGTGGAAGAATGAAAAAAAATGGCTGATATGATAAAAAAACTAACTAGGGCCTCATAAGATGGTCACTTATTAGTAAACAGCCTATAGCAGTAAAAATAATATCGTCCGCTATACCCAACGAATTTCTCAACATGCCCTTAACAATGAATGTATTTTCAATGACAGGAAGATTAATTTGTTATATATATATATAACTTGGACAATTAATTCAAGGGGAATTAATTGAATTCTAGCCCCGCATTACTCACTTCGCATACTCGGCAATGTTACAATATTTTTGTTAGAATTGTCATTTACCACCGCCATGATTATTTGTCTTCGACTACTGAGACTACCCTGCCAGGCCTCAGCAGGAAATATTATAATCCAACCCAGACGTCAAATCACCTATCGTGAGTGACTCATCAGCAGCCTTAGCAAATGAAAGAATCTCTCGCCAACAGTGGAATAACGAATACGACAGTAGCTAGGTGGCCCTAGTACGGCCTGAATCCCGGGCAATGATTCAGCAAGTAAAAGAAAACAACACGTTTGATTTGCCCCTGGGCGGCATTTGCCTCTTGAGGCGTCAACTGGAGCTATATTTGGAATTCGTGAAATGCTGCACAGTCCTCAATCACCTGGATGCCTCTTCTTTTATTTTCTGTAAGACGGCGAGTTAAATGACGCGCTCTGGAGAAACAACAAGATACTTTTTTGTCAAGGCTGTTCTCTATAAAGGGAGCACTTTTGAAATCAACATTAGAAAAAAGTCACTGCCCCAACCTGCATATATTTTAACGGGCGCACTGAGTGGCATGCGCCCGGTGAAGTTGGTAACGATGGAGGGAAACCAGTTCCATATCTTAACGTCGAAAAAAGAGGGTTAGGTAACAATCTGTGATAATTTAAATTATTTCTCACTCTGTCTATTCTTTTAATGCTTCAGTGTTGTAGAAATTAGCAGATTTACACATTTTTACGTTTGTTATAACTTCGCAGTTTCACTTGACCTACACGTGAATCAAAAGATGAGACCTATGGCAATGTTGATTTTACATAAGGCATAAGTATACACAACATGCATGTAAGTAGATCTTAAGCAGGGATTTCAAGAATGCTCACTTTATCGTGAACAACCTATAAGAAATTTCGTTAATCACCATCATCAACGGTGCCATCGAGAAGAAACAAGGCTCTCGGACTGTCGGGAACGTGAACGGACTCGGTCATGTCCTGTACGAAGGAAACATGACGTAAAAAACAAAATCAGGATGACCGGAGCACTAATCGAACTCGCGTCCTTGCGAGTTCGATTAGTTGTGTTACCACATCCCCTCCTCACTCGGGAAGTAAAAATAATTACGCAAAAAAGTGAATGGCTATGTCCTGGGCAATCTAGGGGATGGTAATACGAGAAATTACACTAAGAAAAATTTATTATATATCAGACAGCGTTTCTTCATACAAATTACATTGTTATATTATTATTCTTCCTATCAGAAATCAGCTGTAATTAATGCACAGGACACCAATTTTGATGTTTATTAGAAACACTTTCTGTACGGATGTTGAAGTTTACATCGGAAGTTTCTGGGACTGCAGTCACAGTGGTCATGTTTGTTCGGATACATTTTAAAGTTTATAAAGCTTCCTTGTCTAGTTAGTCAGGTTCAATAGTATAGGATATGAGGAACGCGGCTTGGTTCCAAACATAACATTTCAGAATGCAGTATTGCTGTCTCCTAATATGGATCTTCAACTGCAGAGGAATGACTTCCTAACGACATTTTCCTAGAGTACCTAAATCCCAGCGGCGAATTGGATGGCCAAGTACAGGTGGGAACAACTGCTCTCAGTTATAAACTGTTTTAAAAAAAATTTCCTTCACTTTAGGAAAGTGGTGGTTAAAATTTTCCAGAAGTGTCCTAAACTGTCCGTATATTACGGACCATTGTATTTCAGAAACGGACTTCGTAAATTTCGGGACCTCTGTTAATTACATTTTGATTTCTGTACTTCGCTGTTAAATAAAAAGAGATAGTGAAAAGTCTTTAAATTTTCATTATGTGAGTTTCTACCGGTGTATTATAAAAGGATATTTAAAAAGTTAAAATATTTTGTAATTAAGCGAGGTTTGAACCCGGATGTCTAAACCATTTCATCCTGAATCTCTTGAAAATCGTGGTATAATTTATATTAGATTGAAAAAACAAAGCGAAATCCATAGTTTCTATTAAAACTTAGTGGTTTATTTTTAGTGGTTTGCCAAATGTTACAGACCGCCTTTATGCTATTTCTTAATTGTTTGAAAAGAACAGGCCATAGTTAGAGTGGATAAACCTTAACTGCCGCGAGAAACTAACTATATATTTTCTTGTTACAGTGGCGAAGAAAGCTTCGTGTAGAATCGGCATTGTTCGTCTACCGCAACTCGAAGCCAAAGGGAATACGGAGACTTTCCCTAATTTGTATTTACGGACTTAACTACGTTTTTCGTCATTACGGATTGCCTTTCCGTATATACGCCGTACATTTCCGTAAAACATTCCGTAAATATAGGGAAATTTTTAACAGTCTAGGCATGCAGGAATGTACTACCTACGGCGCATGTGCATCGTGGCATTACTAGGACTGGGCAAACATGCCCGCAATTGTCGCCATGGTTGCCTCCCACAATTACGAACTAGCGTTTTATAGGAAGGGAGAAAGGGAACCTGTATAGATAATGCGAGAATCACTAGGCAGAACAGAAATAGTAACTTTTAGAGACCTGAAAAATGCGCGAGTACAATTACGCGCAGGCTAGACTCTACAGTGTTATGTACAAACATGCCGATATCAACTACACATTGATTATCTTTTGTCACAGCGGAAGGCGATAGTTGGACACCGATCTCCAGGAGGTGTCAAGCAACGTGTGGACCAATAGCTGAAGTTATATATACGCACGTGTTTTGAATTATAGCTTGTCCAAAAATGAATCCCCGAATTTTTCAGGTCTCCAGTAATGTTGCATAGAATTTATGAAGTAGAAAATATGCCTGTTTGAGGTATCTTCACGCCTTTTTGAAACAAACCTTTGAAAAACCACCCCTTGTATGAGGTGGAGGAATATCCAGAAAGGAGAACTTTTGCAGGGCTTCAGAATAGTTGGAATTAACCGTAAATGGACTATAAAAGCTATTCACGATAAAGTGAGCACTTTTGAAATCAACCTTGGAAAAATTTCACTAATCCTGTCTGCATATATTTTAATGGGCGCACTGAGTGACATGCGCCCATTAAAGTTGGTAAAGTTGGAGGGAAAGTAGTTCCATCCATAAACGTAAAATAAAAAAGTTTTAAGTAACAAATTGTGATAACTCAAATTATTTCTTACTCTTTATGTTTTCTTTTTTTTAATGCATCGGGGTGTGAAATGAACATATTTGTAAAGTATATTTTACTTTCCTAATAACGTTACATTTTCACTTGACCGGCGCATAAATAAAGTGATAAGGTTAAATGGCAATGATAATTTTACGTGATTCGTAGGAATACAATACTGGCATAGAAGTAGAACTAGAGGAGGACTTTGAAAAGTGCTCATTTTACCGTGGACAGCCTATAATTAAGACAGATAATGGAGCAGAGGAGGAGGGTATGAATCTCTAGAAGAGAAAAATTATTATGTGTGAACTTAATTTGGATTGGTCAGAGCTAGACTGACTTCGAGCTAACAATAAAAATAAAAAAAACCTTTATAAGCGCCCCCAGCGCCTTTAGTTAACTTGGAACCGCAGAATACTCGAGAATACAAAATTAAAACAACCTCTTGTACTTCAAAATCCAAGGGGCCGCGGTGGTGTAGTGGTTAGACTACAGTCCTACCACTAAGGCGAACCGGGGTAGAATCCCTGCGGGGTAGGATTTTCACATGTGGGACTCGTTTCGGACTATGCCGTTAGTCGACGGGTTTTCTCGGGGATCTTACGTTTCCCTCCCTTTCATTGCCGCGCTGATCCATACCTCAATCACCCTCATCGGCTCTTAAGACCTCTCTGTTAAGGGGACTATGTAGCTGCGCGTCCAAGGTCAAGAAGCGAGGGAGCGATAAGGGCGACAGTTACACGCACGCCTAGTGCCTCATCGCTCCTACGCGTAAGGCGTGCAGTGTTTCCGTCG
Organism: Dryococelus australis; assembly: GCA_029891345.1. Taxonomy (NCBI): domain Eukaryota; kingdom Metazoa; phylum Arthropoda; class Insecta; order Phasmatodea; family Phasmatidae; genus Dryococelus; species Dryococelus australis. Next base: position 48,388,268 of record CM057003.1, read on the forward strand.
TAACTCTGTGTTGTGCAAATTAGATCTGTAACATAGGGGTTTTATTACACGCGATGAAACCCACAGATTAACCTACGTCCATATCTTTGTACTTTCCTCTTTCCGCTTAAGGAAACTGCATAGGCAAGTTTTAAAAGTGCGATGTTTGACCATTTCCACGAATTTTTTCTCCAATAATACACTTTATATGACAAAAGTAAAAAGAAAAAATGAGGCCCTAGATATTAGTTTTTTAATCTTTTCTGGCAGAATGTCATTATTCCAGAGCTTTTATTTATCGCGAAATCAGTTTACGCGCAAACAACGATTTCACAGAAAACGTTTCAGTATCATAGGACGCTTTATAAGAGCCACCTAAATCACTTACACTCACTCGTGTGAATATCAGTGTTACCGTTAAGCACAACTGTGATGCGGGTGGCGTGTATGCAGGGGTTAGATATGCATAACAGTTCCTTCTGGCGGCGCGCAGCAATTCTGTGGCGTTTTTCCTCCTCCTTCGGCGACGTCGTGCTGAGGAAGAGAAACAGGAATCGTGGGCGTGGGCAGACAGCAGCTCGCACTGAAACATCACATCTAGAGAAGCGGGAATCTCGCGGATTTGTTTGGCAACAAGCGAGACTCCACATTCATCTTGTACACTTCACCCCTCATTTGGTATACGCTGTCCAACGGTAAACTGAACACTTTTGAAAGCCCCGCTTAAGATCTATAGTCTATGCGCGGTTTATTCAAAAGTTTTGAATCAAACCTTTGAAAAATCACCCCATGTACAACGTGTTTAGTTATTTCCTTATATGCTATGTGACTCAATACTTTCATACCTCTGGTTAAATAGAAATATCTTATTTTTCTTTAAAATAAATACTCACCTATATTTTATTTATTATAATATTTCATTCATAATAAATGTGAATAAAACAGCTAGGAAACGTGTGTGTTGATAGCGCTTGGTAAGAAATAGTTCGCATGAAATATATTATTACAACTGAGAGCGCACGAATTTGGAGCGTTGTCCAAAATTACACCAAATGTTATTTTATAGACTTGGGTCAGCTTAGTTCGGAGGTGGAGGAATTTACTGAAAGTAGAACTTTAGCAGGGCTTTAGAAAATTGCGAAGTAATCGTGAATGCATTATACTTGAATGTACGTTGCGTATTCTTAACCCAGATGGAAAACAAACATTTCTGTGGACCTGATCTCTTTAGCCATACGTCGGTCAACTGAAGCTGTGAAATTGCTAGAAAAGCAAATATTATACAAATCTGCGAGTTCTTACTCTTAAGAGCATTAAAAAGGGGTAAATAAAATAAATAGTTTCTGCATTCGTAAATGTATACCAAACACTTTTATTCAGCGTTAACATTTGGAACTATTTTCTCTCTTCCGTTACCAACTTAGCTGGGCTCACGCCAGTCAGGGTACCCGGCAAAATACACGAGGGTAGGTGCTGTGGTATTTTTCAAACGTTGTTTTCGATATTGGTCTATTTAACTTGAACAGCCTTTAATTCATTGGCTGATGCTCCAATTTCACTCTCGGCGGGGGTTGCTCTCGGATTTTCGCACTTGGGTATCGTGTCGGATGATGCCGCTTTTACGGCGGGTTTGCTCGGGTATCTCCCGCTTTCCCCGTCCTTGCATTCCAGCGCTTCTCCGTACCAGCCATACTTCACCCTAATCGGCTCTCAAGACTTCGATGTTCAACACCGGGAGATGCATAATTTACTCCGTACAACGTGTTTGAATGTCTAAAATATCACAGTCACAACGAAAATGGAAAGGATCCCGCCAAACTTTCAAAGTTATAATTTGACCAGTTTTTGTATATATATATAATGTCCTTCAAGTATGATTATTATTTATATTATATGGATGAATAAAAAATACAGAAAGCATATTTACACACCTAGTTCCAACAGGAACTCCTGCTGTATTATTACAATTTATAGTGTGCATTGAAACAACTAGTAATATTATTCGACCAGCACCTTTGGCAGTACGATTAGCTGATAATATAATTGCTGGGAAATTATTAATAACATTATTAGGAAACACTTCAATAAGAGTATCTACTAGAATATTATCAACCATATTAATTATCCAAATAATACTATTAACTCTAGAAACAGCAGATGCTATATATATATATTTATGTATATATCACATCTATAATGGCCGCGAAAAGGAGGCGCAGTTATGTCTTGTTTACAGCCAGATGTTTCCAGTACAAAAACATCTTATATTTATGCCTGTTCTTGGTTTCAACGTTTAATAATTTCCCCGTTCTGCAGTCGCAGTTATTTGCACGTACTGGAAATTTTGATGGCTATCATATGGTGCAGATTTGAGTGTGTACTCGTACCTCATTCTTCACATCAACGTTATCCACTGGGTTTTGAGTTGGAGACCTTAAAAACTATAAGATCTTCCCATACAATGGAAATTGTTCAGTGCCAATGAAAGAGGTAATAAAAGGACTTCACACCAGCAGTTTTACACATTCGATAATATTGTCAACGCACTTTTTTTCTTAGCCTTTTTAAGTTGCGAGGCAAACATAAAATTTTTCTATTCGTAATGCAAGCAGGTACTTTGAAAGGTAACCTTTATACAGACAATTTCTAGTTTAACTGAGCATTAAGGACATTCAAACAAATTTTTACTCGTTACAGCAAGACGTTCACAGTGTCTGAAATTTTCTCCCGTAACCCGTAAACACATGAAAAACTATTTCCGATTTTTAACGTTGCACGAAATGTCTCATGTTGTAATTTAAAGATTATTGAATTTTTTCATTTATAGAGTCCAATCACGGTTACATACAACTTTTCTGAAGCCTTGCTTAAGTTTTACTGCCTGGATATTCCTCCGCCTCATGCAAAAAAAAAAAAAAAGAACTAAACTACGTCTAGGAAAGTACACCAAATGGACAACGCTCCATATTTGTGTGCACTCATTGTAATAATATTTCGCATAAGTACTACTTCTTACTAGGAATTACTTACTAACCTATTTCTCTCTATTTTTGTTCATATTCATTATAAATTAAATATAATTCATAAATTGTAAAAGTTCAATTCAACCTCATATGAGATAGATTCATGTTAACGCAAGTATAGCTTGTGTTGCATAAAACACACACACACACACACACACATATATATATATATATATATATATATATATATATATATATATATATATATATATATATATATATATATATATATATATTTTATTTTTATTGTGTGTGTGTGTGTGTGTGTGTGTGTGTTATATATATATATATATATAGGTCGAAAAATTTCGCGACTTCAATGACCTGCTGGCTATACTCCACTATACTGTGTACACTCGAGACTCACATGTTTGTTCATTGGTTGCTGTCACACACAGTACCCAGTGTTACCACACACCTGGCCGTATACTACTCGCTACTTGTTTTCCTTGCAAGTCTGATATTGGCTCAGAGTCGTCCAGGGCGTGTCTAATGAACTGTGAACCAATTGAAAAGGTGACTTCAGTGTACACGGGTTTGACGTCTATCTTGTCCTGAAATGAATTCGCGAAATTTTCCTATCCCCACATATATAGTATGAAACAAACACACACGTCATACATGAACTGTAAAAAAAAATTTCTGCTTAACTTCTCCAACTGTATTGGAAGCTTTTAACCTACAGAGTATGTGGAAATATTACTAAGTATCAGGCTGAAAGTATGGGAATGTTTAGCATCGCTACTATACAAAGTTGGCAACTGCCCTATGCATTTGGCCATGTTCCGAGCAACTGTAGGAACGTTACCATGAATGTATGGGAAAAAATATTTTATCATTCGCACTCTGTCAGTGTACGTATACGCTGATAGGATCAATTTACAAGAGTATGTTGCTTGATTTCACGAAGGTTTGATTTAAAAAAGTGAGAAGAAACTGTAAACAGAATATAGACTCTGCTTACTTTACGGACACGAGGGTAAAAATTGGAATATTAGCAGTGTATTTGCATTTCATTAAAATTTTTCGATATCTCCCCTTGATTGGAGTGTTCAAAAAGTGAGTCTATTGTAGTGATAACATAACGTTAGACAGAAGGATACAAGACGGGTGGGGAGGAGATCCTAAGCGATGCTTTCGAAAGTGCACAGGGAATTATCATTATTCTATTGGTTGAGGTATTGAAAATCTTTCATACTAATGGACCTCGACAGAATTTGCTTGGAATGGGAAAACAAACGGGACGAACCCATTATCGGTTCAGTCGGTAGGGATCGCCCACACGACTTGCACAATGCCTGTCTAAAGCGCCAATGTATACACGATGTATATTTTATATATGCCCACGCATATACGTGTATGCGTACATGTGCACATTTGTATAGGCTGTTAACGGTTAACCGAGCACTTTCGAAATCCCTGCCTAAGATCTACCTCATTGCCCATTTTGCGTTCTTCCATCATGTGTAAAATTGCCATTTCATTGGCCCTACCGCTTGATTCATTCGCCGATTAAGTTAAATATGTTAAATTGTGACGAGTGGATAAGTAAACAATACACAAACTTTGACTTTGAAACAGAAAATATTTTTAATAAATCCAGTGACCACTCAGATAAAAAATACGCTTTGAACACGAAGTTAAGATATGGAAGTACTAATAGTTTTTAGTTTCTAACTGAACTGATAGCAGGCCAGTTAGCGTGTCAGTTGCAATATATGCCGTTAGGTACAGTGATAGTTTGCATAGGCTGACTTCAAAAGTGCTCATTTTACCATGAACCATCACTATACTCATACATATGTATCTACATACATATACAGGTACGCATGTACAAATATGCGTATACATATGCATATTTGTACATTATGCGAATGTTTGTATTATATCAAAATATGTTTATACATACTGTATGTACACAGTATTTGAATGTGTGTAAATAAAATATATGTATACATACCTGTATGTATATATTATATATAACATATATTTTTGTATGTATATAGTATGTTTATACATACAGAAATGTTTACATATTCGTGTATGTATATATATATATATATATTACATATTTATTATGTATAAAATACATACATATACAAAAATATGCGTGTATGTGCAATTGTGTCCATGTATTTTCATATTCAATTCTAAAATAAAATTTTGCTATTTTTTCTTTGCACTTCCATATAAATATTCGAATATCTACCTTAAACAAATTACTCCAAGAACCAAATACAGTCGATGATCATAACGAGGCGTGAAAATTGTCCGGTATATTTCTTTCTATTTTCCCATTAATATATGTCAGTTTACCATTTAAAGGACCTTTGTTAGGAGGAGTATTTATTGACCAAATGAACTTGAATCCTTATAGATATATCACGGGAGCAGGGTTAGGTATGAGACTCTCAGTAACGCAGTACGCTATAGTATACGTAACGCTGCGTGGACAGGCTTAAATTGCTCAGGATCCGTGCGCAGGCAGGGCCCTGCTACATAATTAAGGGAAATCTTCCTGAACTGCCTTGCAGGGGCTCCATAATTACGTTCTGCGAGGGGCGAGATCCCGCAGTCTCCTGGCAGTTCTCTCGTACCCGGGGGGACATATTCGACTGTTACGTAATTAGTTCAATCAACGGCGGTGATTATCGCGTTTCGTGCGTCCTGCACCCAGTTCACCTGCCTACCAACTTCCGCCGAGAAATGTCTAGGCAACGGTTGGAGGACAGGCTTTCCCCCACGACCCTCGAATTTTTTTTTTTTTTTGCAGGATAGCTAATACTAACACAAGTGGAATGGTGGATTGACTAATGCAAATGCATCTAGACACGAGTCCCGCAGCAATACGCCATCAGAAATGGCAACAGTGTCTTTCTTAAAGAGAGCATATTTTAATGATGTTGCCAACTTGGCAGCCTGGTGGGCTATCTGCCATACTGATTTTAAGATGATGGCTGTGCTTTGATGTAATTGGACACAGCTTGCCTTCCAGTAACCCGATTTTAATTCTCTTCTCATTGGATTAAACTTTAATTTTTTTTTCCTTTTCCCTTCTGTTTAAATTTCATACTAATATGTGATCATTTTTTCCGTGGCTAAATACGCGTAAGAAATTATAGGAACCAGTGTTTTCAAATTCATGAATAAAACCTTGGAAAGTAACGGTAAAGCTGGTGACAGTTCTCTATAAATCCGTTACACCTGTTCCTTAGTAAGCCCATTCACGAGAAGGAATTTTTATATGCAGCACAACAATTAATACATCAATTTAGAGTAGGATATACACTTATTTGGAAAATAAATAATAATAATAAAATATTACCCTGAAATGCCATCGCAGGAGCATGTAAGTGAGTACAGGCACAGAACATGGTAGTATGTAAACAAAAACACAAAAAACTTCAAAATACTGTACAGCACCAAGCATGTATTGCAGGGCATCCAACACGTGCAAAATGCACTTAATATGGCATTGGACCACGGGCGTGGAGGTATACAGATGTCGGATGTTCTCCTGAGGAAGGTCCTGCCACAGCTAACTTATCTAACTCTTTAAATCCTCCGTAGTTGCCGCTGACCGGAGTCGCCGTCCAATCTTTCTCCCAAACGTTCTCTCGATGGGCGAGAGGTCTGGGGAACTTGCTGGGCAAGGAAGCATGTCGACATCACGAAGGCATGCCAGAGATGCCCGTGCTGTGTGAGGCCGGGCATTATACTGCTGAAAAAAATGGGGTTGCCAAGCTGCACCAGGAAGGCGAGCGCACATGATCGCAGAAATCTCCTCGACGTATCGCCGCGGTGGGTTCCCTTCAACCACAACCAATGAAGTGCGTGAACCCATGGGACCTCTATTTGGGGCGGTGTGCCGCTCTACAATGAAGCCTCGATCACGGCGCTGTCCAGGGAGTCTCCAGGCTAGATTTCGGCGGTCGTCTGTATACAGACAGAACCGTGTTTCGTCCCTGAGCACCACTCGTTGCCAATACGAAAGCTGTCATACTGCCCGTTCTCAGCAGAAGGTCGCGCGTGCTCGGCGATGCTCAGGTCGTAATGGACGCCACGACGACAGATCCCGCTCTGCTACACTGTTAAAATTTTCCGTATATTTACGGAATGTTTGACGGAAATGTACAGTGTATATACGGAAAGGGAATTCTTAATGACGAAAAACGGAGTTAAGTCCGTAAATACAAAATAGGGAAAGTCTCCGTATTCCCTTTGGCTTCGAGTTACGGAGACGTACAATGCCGATTCTACACGAAGCTTTCTTCGCCACTGTAACCAGAAAATTATCGTTTCTGCGGCAGTTAAGGTTATCCACGCGACTATGACCTATTCTTTCAAACATTAAAAAATAGCATCAGGCGTCTGTAACATTTGGCAACACTAAAAATACACTAAACTTAATAGAAACTGAATTTTTGCTTTTGTCTTTTTCCTGTAAATATAAATTTTATACCACAATATTTGATTGAGAGTTATAGGTAACATGTTGCTTTGCCCTCATAGCTCAGGTGTAGGGTGGCGGATCTGTAGCCGGAGGATTGCGAGTTCGCGCCCCGGTGCCTCCGACACGGCAGATTTTCAGTTCGCTTGTCGCACTGGGAATCTATCAGCAGAACAGCCTTACTAGAGCTTCGTCTATGTCAAATGAAGGAAGACGAAAAATAATAAAAATGGTTAGAATCGAGGAATGGTAATTTTTTGAGTCGGGTTCAAACCTCCTTGAGTACAAAATATTTTAACTGTTTTAATAACCTTTTTTATACGCGGTATAACACCCACATAACGAAAATTAAAGACATATACATTATCTCATTTTATTTTAAACCTAAAGTACAGAGAACTAACTCGGAAATTAACGGAGAGGGTCCGTGGAATTTACGGAAAGTCCGTTTCTAAAAATCAATGTGTCCGTTATTTTACGGAGAGCTTTTGGATATTTTTTTACCAGCACTTTTCCGTAAAATGAAGGAAATTTTTTTTTGACAGTGTACCCGCCTGGATATGGTATTAGTGGACAAAGGCGTTACCCCAGCTGCCGTGACATGTCCCTGCAGCGACGCCCGTGGAGTGCTTACAGCTTGTCGCAAGATGAAACTATCCTCCCTGCTCGTGGACCGCCGGGGTCAACTCGAGTTATCTCGACAGGTGTATATACCCTCATGTCCCCACCGCGTCCATCACCGACTCACAGTGTAGGCAGAACGGTTCAAGGTGCGAGCAATGCGCCGAAACGTCCAACCTGCCACTCGGAGGTCGGCGATGCGGACTCTCTCAAACTCATCCGTCTGGCCAAAGGCCTGTCGAATGCACCGTCGGGGCAAACTGCGTATTCACTGAACTTGGCTCTGTGGCTCACAACTGTTACTAAAGCCCAATTCGGTGCGTCTTGCAGCTATGCGTGTTGGAGGGACATGTATGCGCCCTAGTGGCATTTAAAGCAACTGGGGCAAATATCGGTCTATGAGAACTGTATGGCAACTTTAGTATTACTCGCGTGATTCGTTCATGGCGATTAATTATTTTGCAAATGAGTGTGTTGGTTAAAATGGTGTCCATTGATTTCATGATACAGGGCACGTTCGCTTGTTTCGAAAGTATCTACGCGATTATGTCCAACGTAAGATATATAGAATTTTTTGCTCTAATGTTTTAATCTCATGATTGCACTCTCAGGAGTATTAAAGTTACCAACGTGCATTGCGCTGAATAAAATAAAATAACATAAAGTTGAAAGAATGCGTACAATATGGGAAAAGAAACACTTAAGAATTCGTTGACTATGTGAACAATTCATCCGATCGGAACTGCCCGTGTGTAATAACTGAGTCATGTTTTACAATAATTCATTATCATCAAGGCAGAAGACGTGTTCCATTATAGGAGGATATCAGCAATACAAATTTAAATCGGAAGCTATTGACAGGAGTGTGAAATGCAGTACAATGATAAGGAAAAACAGCAGCAACCAGCCATGTAGAAAACTCATACATCGATGATTTTAGTGCGAATTAATCGAAATAGCAAACACTGAAATTGTTAGGGTTTGGTTGTTATGAACTTCTTGAGCAAACGTTATTTTGAAACATCTCTGCTTTGGATTATTTTGTCATAATGTGATAAATTCGTGATAGCTGGATATCACCATACATAAAGTACGCAGCGTACAAGAAAGTTTATAACTCCACCTCGATAAATAAAGCTTCAGACATGAACCGTATGTGCACACAACTGCGAGCGGCGATAAATTCAAACAGGCAGTCAAAAAAGGGGAATACAATAAAAAAGTGGTAACAGAAGTATAACAATGAAAATAGTTGATAGATAATTTGGTTCTGTGAATAAAATGCAAATATGAAGCCATTAGTACAATCTGACCCAGAAAATTCTCCGACAGTTACTATAATATTTCAACAAGTATTCTTCAATATATTCATACATTGAAGTGTGTCTGTAATATATATATATATATATATATATATATATATATATATATATATATATATATAACCTTACTTGAAAATTATTTGTTAAATTTATTTCTGAATTGGTAACTCTACAGAAAATATGTTCATGTGTCCATTTTGGCTGCTGCCCAAATTTTAAAGTCAACTTTATTTATATGTTATTTCCTTAAAGGCATGTTATGATTTTGCAACGTGAATTTGTTTCATACATTTTAACGTTCATCAGTAGGAAAAATCTGTAGGTTTTATATTTTTTCCTGTTATTCTAACTTAAGGAAACCTACTTGTGACTGTGGTTGTGCCATAATTCTGCACAGTAATGTTGTTGATAGTCATCTACGTCCCATTCAAGACTTCCGCGGGTTTCAAACCAGTATCGCACATGTTTACCTATAAAAATGCTAACCAAAAACTGCCGGTTGGCAGGAAAAAGCCACTGATTGTCAGTCGCTGGGGTGTAGTATGGATTCATCTCCGGTGATTTCAGAGTGACCTTCCTTCGCCCTTGGTTGTAGTTTCAACGATATTTGTGTACGCGCCTGGAACGGACGTCATGTTTACGTTGGCTGATCGAATTTGTCGAGTTTACAGAATGGAGAAGGATATATACGAACAGCAAATTTTTGGTTGGCCAAACATAAATACGACTCGCAATTCTACGTGTTTCTATGCTGAGGAGCGTGTGGGTTTTATCGAATCGCTGTCATTTGTCACAACGCTGCTTTGGGTCACGTGTTCGTCGTTCGAAAAATTTGATCACCCTGCTGAAGCTTGACTGCTACTTTCAGGAATTCTGTCAACGATATTATTTTCCAGTCTAACAGAAGAGAGAGTTAGTTTTCCATGATATAACTCATTACGTAATAACTCGCTACTTGTTTGAAGTGTTTAGGAATCACAGAGAGAAATTAAGTTGATACCTTGTGGGAATACTGCCGCAAGCATGTCGTGGCATCCTGCATTAACTGTGCATAGTCTATTCGCGGTTTATTTACCCTTTTGGAATCACACCTTTGACAAATCCCTCCGTGTATGACGTGTTTAGTTATTTCCAACATATGCCATGTATCACAAGCGTTTTATACTTGTGTTCTTAAAAGTTACTTTTTTCCTGTTAATTGAGATGTTATTCATATTTCATCTATAAATTATAAAGCTTCATTTATAAATAATTTGAATGAAAAATAGTGAGAAAACTCGTGTGTTGGTAGCGCCTAGTAAGAACTAGTTCTTATGCAAGATATTATCACAACTAAGTGCGCCCGAATTCGGTGCGATGTCCTTTGGTGTGATTTTATAGACTAAGTTAAGCTTGGTTTGCACGAGGCGGAGGAATATCCTGGAAGTAGAACTTTAGCAGGGCTTCAGAAAAGTGTGGAGTAACCGTGAATATATCATAGGCAGGCTTAAAAAATAGAGTTTTCCTGTTACCATTTCACGATTTTTTCACTTTGACTACAATTTTTCATCAATAATATAGAAAAAAAAATGTAACTGACAGTAGCGTCGTATTTATTCTCGGTATTATACATACTAATTGACGTAAATTATTTCACATAATGGCACAATTATTATGATGTTAGACTTATATTTATGATACTGTCTATTGATATAACACTGTGGTAAATACAAATGAGAATATTTCTGAATCTGTCTTCCGATTGACAAAATAAAATTATTCAATTTATTAGTGACTTCAAGCCAAAATTTTACTCATGTACTTCCCTGCTTGGCGTTTGAATTGTCTTGTGTGCCTCTAATTATAGTGTTTGCATAAACTATTCAATTAATTCGCAAATTCTTGTATTATTAGAAATCATACACTCGATATGATACATGAATATTTATAAAACATATTTGTTCTACTTATTAAAATGTGCAGTATCTACAAGTGATGGTGTCTCGAAAAAAAAAACCATGGTTTAATTGTCAGAAATTGTAATAAATTCTATACTGTACATTTGTTTCTAGTAATTTTGACAATTGTTTTGTGATTGGACCTCAAATATAAGGAACTGTGTAAACATTATATTTATGTATTTTTGTCTCTACAAGTTTTACACTTGTATCACAGTTAGATATAATTGTTAACGTAATCTGAATCACGCAATTAAATTTAATTTCAATTCATTCCGTGGTTAACCTGTAGTTTTAAGTTTTATAATAAAATTAAAAGAGAAATAACTTGAAGTTATCAATTAACTTCAAGTGAACAAAGGTAACAATTTCAACAAAATTGCTTCTTCACGCTGCTTCGACTTTAAACAAAACGCCGAAACCAATTTTTGTGTTTGAATACCTTTTTGATAATTGTGTGGAACAGTCATTTGAGGTTAAATGCCTCGCAGATATGCTAAAATTCTTGCCTAAATTTATTTTTCAAGCGATTTCGCAATTTTTATTAAAGATTTATTACTTTGCAATTACAAAACTGTAACACATCATCTGACCCCAGTATAATGTTTGAGACTTGTACGCCTTTAAAGCACAGAAAATATATTTGAATGTATTTGTGAAAACTTTGGGATTTACAATTTATAATTTTTCGATATTTTAATATGTATGTCAATTAATACTCAATTAGTACAGGTTGATAAGTGGTTTAACGTTTGCTTTTGCGACACGAATAGTTATCACTTCTGTTCTTTTTGTCTTTAAAGCTTCAACAGGGGCTCAGATACACGTCGCTGCGATCGCATGGTACATTGAGGTTTATATTCAGTTGGTATTTCTTCTACGCATTACTACGCATAATCGAAGAATATAATAATTGACAAATAAATAATATAACACTTATACGCAAATATGAGAGTTCGCGAGAATTATATTGTTACAAGACACCACGGAGACGTATTCGAGTTCGTAAGGTGTGGAGGTCTTTAAAGATAATAGAACTATAATTTGATTTTTAATTTATTCACAGGGCTATATTTACAACATTAAACTACGTAGTTCCACTATTACTCTTGTGATACTCAGTGGTCTCAATTTTAAATGTCTATTTCGATTCTTATTGGTCTTATCATTATCTCTATATTGATTGTAGTCTCTTAAGTCACACTTTTTATTTACAGAGGTTCAGTATGTTCATTGTTATCATTGCAAATATCTTGCACTCACACATCCAGTTCGGCATTGAAGTCTTTATCACTGTCTACATTGATTGTAATCCCTTAAGTCACACTCTTTATTTACGCAGATTCAGTCTGTTCATTGTTGCCAATATAAATGCCTTACACTCACACATCCAGTTCAGAAGCCCCCCCCCCCCTTACCATCACCGGTTTCACTCTTCACTGTACATATGCTCGCAGTCCGCAGTCTCCGCTCCCGCTGGTCACGCTCGCCACCACTCGACTGTCTGCTGGCTCGTCGTCTACGCATACCTATCGCTTGTGGTAGCTCAACCCTGCATACTCTAATCTCTCAGACTGTCGACTCGGAGACCCATCGCGTTCAAATAGTCCGGCTGGCCCGATCTGGTAGGTTCCACGCACCCCGAGTCTCGCTGAGAGAGAAAAAAAGGGGGGGGGGGTAGGCAAGTGCAATTAACTAGAACATTCTTTAAAATAACCGCAGAGAATTAATCCGCTGAAGGTCAGGGACGCGCGTTGGGCTTATCGCTGCTGAACGCGGCGGCATCCTTTATGAATCGCCTCCCGCTTATCACATTATGTTCGCCCGACATTCCTTCGCTCTCGCGAGAACGACAGAGCAAAGGGAAACGACAAAGACCCGCAACATATATCATTGTATACACGAATATAAGCAGAAGAATGCTTTAGGGTAATTGCGTTAAAATTATCGACGTTAACTATTCTTACCAATGTCAAAGTTTCCAAATTTTTCTTTTACTTTACAGATATTTTAAACACGTATACTTTTGTTGATGTAATAATGTTATAATTGTTCAATGAAACTTTACTGAGAAACACGCATGTCATTATATTCTCGTATCTATAACTTTTTTGACAATCTGAGCGCATTTTAAACACTTTTATCATTACACTATTTACAAAGAAAAAATGGAATTATATTTTTTCCTTCTTGCTACGAAATTTTTGCCTGTGGCCTGTGGATGCTACGACCAGTTATTTTTAGGACTGTACAAATTCCACTGCAAGATTACTCGGAAATTTTTTAAGTATTAGGTTTATGAATTACTGAATTTAAATATGATTTCGTATATTTAACCACTCCAATATTAATAGCTATCAGAACAGTTTTTTGTTTTGAAATGTAGTTATAGTCGTATTTGTGGTTTTCTCGCCACTGCACTGAGACGTCGTATAGCAAGCTAATTGAACAATGATCTCCGGCGAAGAGGCCATCAAGACGTAATTAAGTGAGGCGCACGTACCGTGGCGCCTGCGAGGGGCAGTAAGTTTCGCGAGAGGGAGTGCGCGAGCTCTAGTTCTGGTTATGGAGAGATATGGCGTTTGGAACCGCGATGGGAGGAGAAGGTTCCGGAACATTGTTTTACCCCCCCCCCTGCCCCCCTTCCACAGCGCAACCTCGTCGGGCTTCGCGGAACAGATTGTGGAAAGGGCCACTTGTTCTGGCCGGACCGTATCACAGCCTCCCCTTTCACGCTTTGTATTGTAATCTGGCGGCACACACACACACCCACACGTGCCAGCCCCCGAGCTGGCACACATTTCACTTGCACTAATCTCTTCCTCGCTTTCAACCCCTTCTACACACCCCACGCCGCTATCCAGCCACTTGCGTTGGACCACAGCATCCCGGCCGCGGAAACAATCGCATCTGGTCATGTTTACGCTTGGCAAGGGGGAAGGGAGGGAAGGAAGAGAAGCTATGATTTTGTACACGCACTCCCTTCCCCCCCTCCTCCAACAAACACACAACCCTTCCTCCCTACCCGCATCGTCAGAAAACATCTTCACGCGCGCCCGTGGCGTGCGGGATCTGCCCGATACCGGAAGATTTACAGTTCAACGCGTATCCGGCTGCAGGCGATCGGGGTTTCAAAAGCGGGAGAAGGACGGGGGACCGATTCAGCAGCCACCGATAGCTAGCGACGGCAATTAATTTGTCCGCCATCGCGTTGTACCACTTTGTCGACGCGCTGTGTTCTTCTTTCCGACACCTCCCCGGGCCTTTCTGTTGTATCACTCCGCGATATCCAGTCACGTGGTTCGTAATTATCTTCCGAGATACCCGATGCTTCTGTGGGGGTCTCTCTCTCTCTCTCTCCCCCCCCCCCCTCCGCCGCCCACGCAGCTAATACAATCGAGTATTGTGCTTGCAGAATTATTCCACCGAGGATCAGTTATTGAACAATCGCTGGGCATCTAAATGTGAACGCCCGCTCTCGCAGTTCGACGATAATCCACCAAGGTATAGGCTATTCACGGCAAAGTGAGCACTTTTGAAAGCCTTCTCATTTGGAATAATAGTCAGTAAATATATTTTATTTTATCCTTAGACGTTAACTTCCGAGTGCAGTGGGAGATACACGCTGTAATTATTACTAACATACAGATATTTATTTTTAAGTGTGCTTAAAGGATAAATAATGGCTGAAAGAAAAAAGTAAATAGGACCTCAAAAGTGCTCACTTTACCGTGAACAGTCTATATTAAAAAAAGTGCGACGGTTTCCAGCTCGCACGTTTCGTCTATAGCGTATTCCGGGTTTCTTCACACTTTCAATGAATCTGACCTTTGAAAAATCACCCCATGTTTTACGTGTTTAGTTATTTCCTAGATATGCCCTGTATCACAAGTGTCTTATACTTCTGTTAACGTAAAAGAACTTATATCTGATTAATCTGGAAGTTTAATTATATTTTATATATAAATTATAATATTTAATTTGTAATTAATATGAATAAAAACACTGAGAAAACAGGCGTGTTGGTAATGCTTAAAGGCTGTTCACGATAATGTGAGCACTTTTAAAATCAACCAGGAAAAATGTCACTATCCCTACCTGCATATATTTTAAGGGGCTAACTGACTGACATGCGTTCAGTAAAGTTGGTAACGACGAATGGGAAGTAGTTCCATAAACTAACGTCGAATAAAAAGTGTCAGGTAACAATTTGTGATAATTTAAATTATTTCTTTCACTTTCTGTTTTTCTATTGGGGAGATTTGCAAAACATTTTCGTTTGTAATATTCACAGTTGCACTATAGGCCGCTGCATAAATAAAGTGTTGAGGCCCATGGCAATGTTAAATTTGCATAAGGCGGAAGAATACACAATGTGCATATAAGTAGATCTTAAGCAGGCTTTTCAAAAGTACTCGTTTTACCGTGAACAGCCTATAGTAAGAAATAGTTCACATGTAAAATATTATTACACTGAGTGCGATGCGTTGCCCCTTTTGCGCAATTTTCTCGACTCAGTGCAGCTTTGTTTGTTTGAGGCGCAGGAATATCCTGGAAGTAGAACTTTAGCAGGGTTTCAGAAAATTAGGAAGTAACCGCGAATGAACTACAGTTTTCTTGCGTGACTACAAAAAAAAATAGCTGTACGACAGTCAAGTTTCAGAAAAATCATCGTTAAAAAAAATTCAAATACACTATACAACGAATGCTGATCAAGGAAACAAATTAGTCGCTGTAATTTTTAAATTACGCCGTGAACCATAAAGGCGAATTTTCCAAATTCTCTAAATCTGAAAATTATGTAATTTTTAGTATTAATACTGATTCACCAAAATTGATTCAGACTTCAAATATTTTAAACGGTGATCTAAAGTAATATTGGCGAAAATATATATATATTATTTTAATTTTTGGTTTGAGATTGTAAAAATATCTACACTGTTTATTAGGGGAATGTAGCCTTTCCAGAAAAGTTACGTCTCTTAATGGATGAAATGGTATTGTTTGTGGGACAAAGTTCGTGGGTGTTGGAGTACATTTTGAAACCCCTAACAGTCAAATCGTCTAATACATTTTAAAAACCAACATCTCGAGAATGAACAATCACATTTTTAATTGAATGGCTTACGGGAATTATTGACCTTGCAATTCCAGTAATTCTGTTACCTGTTAACATTGTTAGGTTCTTGCTGCTTCGCATCCCGCGCGAGCCAGTGGAAGTGGGGACAACAGTTATATGATAGCGGCGGGAGTAAGTCAATGAATTGTGTTGAATGTCAGGCAAGCGACAAACCAGTGACCGTACATCTGTTACAGAAAGCGAGCCGACACGATAATCATTATTGCGGCGCGCTCTGCTGACCCTGGTTGTATTGAGTTTCTACGTCTATCTGTGGAAGTTTCTAGTTGTTTACTGCCCTAGAGTCTGTCTGCATGACTCGGGATGTGTTGAACTTTCTAGGTCAAAGCCAGCAGAGTACAAAAGTGTACGACAGGCCTCCGGGCCGAGAGAAGTAGAATGTATGAGTGCATGGGTTTCAGTGACAGACAACGAGTGGAGGGAGAAGTTACCAGCGGAAGGGAAATCTGCGACTGCGAGTATCGAGTCGTGAAGGGTGCGGCTGGCTGGCTGGACTTTTATACTATAGTACATTCCTCATTGGAAGCAACGTTTTCGGAGCCCTGCTAAATATCTGCTTGCAGGCCCGTTTCGTATCCTTCCGCCAAATGAGAACAAACATTGCCATGTAACATCTGTCAAAATCAATGTTTACATTCCATTGTGTGTATGTACATATGTTCGTATACTTTCGCTACACCTAAAAATAAACATTGAAATGTGACTTCTACTTTTATACCTGTCAAATTTGTTGTTTACTGTTTACAGCTTTTCAAAGAATGCTGTCATATTCCAAAAACCATTCCATATGAATATTCACAGTTTAGGATCCTAACATTATTTAGGTCAGATTTACGACTTTTTAAAAATCCCTGAATTGAAGATAGTTCTTACGGTTATTTTACATTAACATATTTGTTTTCCACGGCGTAGCTCAATACGTGTAATGCACGTTAGGTATTTTGCCACGACTGTGTTTAACACTGTTACAACTGCCAGGTAAACGACTGTACTAATTGTAATTATCATCTTGTTATTGATATGTGTCGACTCAGCCATATATTTAAATATTTCCGTTTATGTTTTGATAAGCAACAAACTAGTATATTAACTCACGAAGGCATACAACCGCCCTCAGAGGTCCCGGTTCTTACAAAATCGAATTATTTTGTCGAAATTTAACTAAGGAAAATCAAAATTTTTGCTTCATCGTATAATTTTATGTGTAAAAAGTCAACGAAATATCATGAGTGTGACGCATTAGCAGGCGAGACCAATAAACCTACAACAATTATTTGTTATTTTTTTTCCTAATCTTAATTTGCAGATATCTGTAGATACAAAGCATAATGGGAATATTACGAGAAATCTTATGAATTATAGCGATGAAATATAACTCAAAAGCAAATCGACTAGTATTTGAACGAGCCCCTGGAGAGCGTTGGTGACTGTGTTTTCATTGCAACTAAAATATTATATGTTGAATTCCTATAGTGAATGAAATAATTACGTATTAATACCTTATGCTAGTTAATAAGCCTTATTTTCTTAAATATATACAACAAAGAAGGTTTACGGACAAAAACATTAACCCTTTTCCTTTCCCGGCAAACTATAATTTAGTAATTTATTATTTTGATGTATGTAGTTACGTGAGGCTGAAAAACGCTTGTCTACCTTTTGTTTCTCTCCAAAAACTAATCAAATTTAAACTGGCATAAAAATTGAAAGCATCTCCTCAACAGAAAAGTTGGATCCACTCGCCAAACAAACTTAGAGTTCGGGACCCTTGGACAATTCTTTAAGCTGTCTTATAAGTAATTTAAGGTAAATAATATAAAACGTATACACTAAAAAATTCAACCATTTTTAGCCTCCTTTTCGAAGGAAAGATAGGCTTATGGAATCACCCGAATGTCTGTCTGAAATGTATGTCCCGCCGTAATAACTTTTGAACCCGACAACAGAATCTCACCCTTTTATGTCCACATATATTTAGTATTTAGTAATGGCATTTTACTTTTATTGTTTAAGATAATTCCTGGTACTCATTTTCAAAATGGCGATAATTCTAATATTTAGAGCACTGACCTATATATCGGGAACTATTTAACTGATTTCAACCAAATTCGGCACGTTCATAGTGAAAGGTATAATAATTGAAATTAGGGAGCTATAATATTAATAGCCCACCATTTTGGAAGATAGCGCAAATTGAAAATAAAGCTTTTCCACTATATTTCGGGAACCATTTCACCGATTTAAACCAAATTTGGCACGGTGACAATGAATGATGTAAGCGTTGAATTGAGAAACTGATAGTGTTCTTAGTTCGCCAGTTTGGTGAACTAGCCACTGCGCCACCGCTGCCCCAGTAGGATCTATGACAAACATAGAATGTGCCAATACAGTAATGAAAATAGTACAACGTAATAAGCAGGAGCTGTTATGTTCTATATCCGGGACCAGCCACCGACTCCCACCGAACTTTACAGTTTGTACAGAAGTAGTGCTACAGCAGGCACGTTTTAATTGTGGCTAGCTTTATTTACAGCATGGAAGTCATATAAATTATATATATATATGTCTTTCATATTTTTAAACAATTTGACAGCTTTCAAATAAAGTTAATATGTTGAGAGTAGCCATTATAAGCATTAACTATGCTTATAGAGATCATATTTTGCTGACGTTTTGTAAGATATTTCCAGGTGATGAAATGCAACATTTATGCTATATCTTGGGAACCAATTATCGAATTACCGTCAAATAAAGTTAGTATGTTGAGAGTAGCCATTATAAGCATTAACTATGCTTATAGATATCATATTTTGCTGACGTTTTGTAAGATATTTCCAGGTGATGAAATGCAACATTTATGCTATATCTTGGGAACCAATTATCGAATTACCGTCAAATAAAGTTAGTATGTTGAGAGTAGCCATTATAAGCATTAACTATGCTTATAGAGATCATATTTTGCTGACATTTTGTAAGATATTTCCAGGTGATGAAATGCAACATTTATGCTATATCTTGGGAACCAATTATCGAATAACCGTCAAATTTTGCACATAGGTAGTACTATATTCGGCCAAATAAACTTACATAACTTAAGTGTGTCCGCCCTTTTTTAAAAATGGTGCAATATAAAATATTCAGATAATTTAAACATGCCTATTTAATAATTTGACAGAACACAATCATACGTTTTATATTGGCATAATATATTAGACATATAAGATATATCTATGAAGGGCCTGTTTATAGGCCTTTTCGTATGATAGCCCCAAATGAGAAACTAAAGCTTTTATGCCATTTCACAGCCAGTCGACTTATTTCCGCCCAATTCCGCACATAAGCAGTGCTACTGTAGTCTACGTAAACTTACATGATTCAAGTTATTCAGACACTTGTTTTCAAAATGATGCCCTGTAGATATTTGAAGTTGCTAAACACAGTCTACCGAAACTTTTAAACTGATTATAGGCTATTCACAGTAAAGTGAGCACTTTTGAAATCCCCTCTCACTTGGAATAATAGTTAATAAATCTATTTTATTTTATTCTTGGACGTTAACTTCCAGGTACGGTGGAAAATGCAATCTGCGTTTATTACATACATGGCGATATTCATTTTAAAAAATGGTTAAAGAATAAAAAAAAACTGCTGAAAGGAAAAAGTAACTAGGTCCTCAAAAGTGCTCACTTTACTGTGAACAGCCTATACTGCTGTAGTTGATACTCCGAATCCTTCATCTGTAATGTATTCGGCTACATGCCAACTTACGGTACGAGGCGTTCTGTATTCGAGTCCCGGGTAAAGCCCGCGTGAATTTGTAATTGTCCCACTATTATTTCTTTGTTCCTGGTCGCATTTATGATGATATCGCTATCAACGTGACGTCAAGACCATCGAAAGTTTTGGAAAACATTCATCAAAATTATTTGCATCCATGTAGAGGAAAGTAGTCTCATTAGTTATATTGATAACTTTTTGTTTTGTCACTGTAAAGCCTGTAACAATGCTCAGTACATAAGGGCAGGAATATTTCGTGTTTTAAACAACCTTGTAGGCCAGACTCCACGATCCTATGTATTTTCGAAACTCAGCTTTCTGTTCATTGGCTGATGCCCCAGCGTGCAGTCACTTTTACCTCAGACCAGGTGGGCACGGGATTCGGGGTTTGTTTACTTGCACGTCTGTTATTGGCCCAGAGTTCACTTGGGCGTCCAATAAGTAGAGACCTGAAGAATTCGCGAATTCATTTTGGGACAAGCTGCAATTCAAAACACGTGTGTTTGTATAACTTTGCCCATTGGTGCACGCGGTGTTTTGACACCTCCTGGAGAGCGCTGGTCCAGTCGCCGCCTTCCTCCGTGACAGTAGACGACCGATGCACAGTTGACATCGGCATATTTGTACATAAGACTGTAAAGTCTAGCCTGTGGATCACTGAACTCGCGAATTTTTCAGGTCTCTACAAATAAACTGGGATCCAACTGGAAAGATAATAGAAATGCACATGTTTTTGAAGCCTAGCAAAAGTGTTTGAAGTCCCTATCAATACATGTTCAAGACCATTCACGGTAAAGTGAGCATTTTTGCAACCAACCTTTGAAAAATATCACTACCCCTATCTCCGTATATTTTAACTGGCACACTGAGCGGCGTGCACCCAGTAAAGTTGGTAACGTCTGGGGTAAAGAGTCCCGTGCTTTAACGTTGAATTAAAAGTATTAGATACACGCTTGTGAATACTGGAAACATTTAATTTGCGCTCTGCTTTGGATATTGAATTTGGAGGATATTTACGTTCCCAATAATTTCGCATTTTATCTTGATCGACCGACGCATGAATAAAGGGACTGGGCCCACAACAATATTAATTTTAGTTGTGGTTGAAGAATACACAATGTACAAGTATATCTTAATCAGAACTTCCAAAACAGCTCACACTGTGAACAGCCTTTACTAGTTTTGAGGGTTTCCGATATGTTCATTTTGCTACAAAGCATTGCGAAGAGACAGTTTTTATCTATGTTGGAGAGTTCGGAAATAGTGCCTGTTATGTGCGCTGGGTCTTAAAATAGTCACCGTACCTCGTATAAAGTGTATTTTCTTTTCACAGATCAGTACATACGACACATGTAAAGTAGTTGCGTAAAATAAACGTGTATTTCGAACTCTCCACAACGCAGATCAAACTCCGGGTACGTAGTAACCTTAAGGGGCACTTGTAAACGGGGACCCTCTGACTGTAGTTTGGAGTTGCAGAATTACTTTTTGTGGACATCGTGTTGTTTGGGAAAGGAGGTGGTGGCGGTGGGGTTAAGAGTGGGATGGACCTCCCTGGGGAACCCGTGCGTCCAAGGTCAAGAAACCAAGGGAGCGATACGGGCGACACTTAACACGCACGCCTAGCGCCTCGTCGCTCCTACGCGCAAGGCGTGCAGTTTTTTTCCGTCGTGACGCTGTACTGTGCAAATTGGATCTGTAAGGTTTTATCACACGCGATGAAAGCCCACAGGTTAAATTACGCCCGTATCTTTGTAATTTTCTTGTCGCTTAAGGAAACTGCATAGGCAAGCTTTAAAAATGCGATATTTGACCATTTTCACGAATATTTTCCTCCGAGAATACACTTAATAAAATTTAATATATATATATATATATATATATATATATATATATGGGGACAGATAATTGCGTTTTATCTTTTGTGCTAAAAATTCGTATTTGCAGAACATTTATTTAAAGGCTGTTCACGACAAAGTGAGCACTTTTGTAATCAACATTAGAGAAAATTCACTGCCCTGCCTGCATATATTTTAACGGCATGCGCTAACAAAAGTTGGTAACGATGAATGGAAAGTAGTTCTATATCTTAACCACGAATAAAAAGTGTTAGGTAACCTTTGTGACAACTTAAATTATTCCTTTCTCTTTCTGTTTTTTTTTTTTAATGCATCGAAGTGTAAAAATTACCATATTTGTAAAATGTTTACTTTACTAATAATTTAACAGTTTCACCTGACCGACGCATGAATAAAGTGACGAGGCACATGGCAATGCTAATTTTACATATGACGCAAAGATACACAATGTTCTTACAATTAGATATTAAGTAGGGCTTTCAAAAGTGTTCATGTTACCGTGAACAGCATACACTGAGATATGCGTATTCGCGCAATTATATTGAATTGAAAATGGTAGGGTCCATCCCACTCTCAACGTCGATGTATGTTGCAGGCATGAAGACGTGCATGGCGAACCACTTCAGGGTCGCACCAGCTGTCTGTGTGGATGTGTCTGATCCCGGAGCTGCACCTCGCCGGTATGGAGGTATGGGCTGTTCACGGGGGAATCAGCACTTTTTAAGGCCCTCACAAAAGTCATTAACCCCTAATAAATAGAATTTATTGCAGTCTCAGACGTTAACTATTAAGAGTGATGAAATGTATACACCGTGTTTATTAGTCATATTACACTGTTTACATTAAAAAGTGGCGGAAAGGTACAAATTAATTGAAAGGAAACATTTAACAGGGCCTTAAAAAGTACTAACTTTACCGTGAACAGCCTATAACGGCGCGGCGTCATGCCACAACTTCTTCCGTTACCATGACGGACCCAGAGATGTACGACGGCGAGATCCGGCAACTACTAGAACGTCTCACTCTTAGATTGCACTGTGCGGTGTAATGGACATTCGCTCTCTCTTTCCAAAACATGGGTTCTGTTGTTAACTCTGTCCTTGTTCCTGAGTGCACTGTTCCTGTTGTGTTATCTTTATCCAGCCTTTAAAAAATGCCATTTTCGTTGCTTGCGCGCCATGCAATCACAATCTCACAGGCTTCAGTTTCAAAGGAGCCGCTTAGCTTTGCGTCGCAGGATTGGATTCCTTCACGAGTTGGCAGGGAGGTAAACATATAAAAATTATCTTATTCAGGCCGTTTCCTTCACCGCCCATTTGTTTCTCAGCTTGCCAGTTACGTCACAAAGCTGAAGCAATCTGGCAACAGTGAGCGCCATAAGCCCTGTTCTGTAATCTAAGCATGAGACGGACTACAGGACGACACGATGGCGGAGCCACGACCTGCGTGGCTCTGTTGTTATGCTGGATTTACAATGCCACGACAAGATCGTCCCGACAGTCAGACACGAATTTTCAAGTCCGACCATTTCCGCCACCAAAATTAGTTCCAACCCACAAGTGTTGCGTGACTTTCAGAAAATTCTAGAATGGCCAGTAAACTTGCAATGGAATGCAAATACATCACAAATAATTTTACACAATTTTGTTTTTATAACTTCGTAAACAAAATATTTTTCGATTTTGGAGCAGTTATTTTTTCACGAATTTTTATATTCGTCAATTCGACAGCTTTCTGTTAAAAATAACCAAGATGTGAATATTAATAAAATATTTTTAGTGTGAAATTTGCTACAGTAGTGAAATCCGCACCAACTTTTGTTTTGTAATGCTATGCTTAAGTTTTTCTTTCTGCTGCCAAGCGAGTCCTACCGTTCCGACGCCAGACGAAAGTACAAATAGAATATACTTTTGTCTGGCTGTCGGGGATGCGATTTTGTCGGGATGACCTTGCTCCTAATTGGCTAATGAAAAGTTTTCGTCGGAGTCGAGGCTGTTTTATTGGACTTTCCGGTTATTGTAGATCCAGCTTGACACGGGCAGTGGCCGTCGACGCACATCACCCAGCATACCGGCCACGACAACCTTGCGGGGTACGTCGCATACTCCTCCGCCCTCAGTTTCACCAACGTCCTCAACGTGGTCGTCTTCGCCGACGTCTACCACAAGACGCGCCTCGGGGTCGAGTCCCACCAACAGAGTAACAGGAGCCCGCGGTCGGCGGCCGTCAGAATCACTCAGGCAGCTCCGACTGGTGCCGGGAAGCCTCCGCCTTGGCTCCGGAGAAGAACCTCGCCGGCGACGGGCCTCTCACAAGCCTCCCGAAGGCCCCGCCGCCCTCGCCGAGCGTGCAGCTGCGGCCGCGGCGCGACGACTAGAAGTGCCCCGACAACGTGGCGCCGTCGACGCCGTGCCGCACCCGCGAGGAAAGAACCCTCCAGGAGTCGCAGATGCTCCTGCCCACCCCTAGAGGACATGAAGAATTCGCGAGTTCTCCAACCTCGTGCCAGACTCCACGGTCTTACGTGCAATCGCGCAGTTGTCAATCGCTCATTGGTTGCATGCTGCCACAGTGGAGAGCGATTACCGAGCGTGCATTTTGTTGCGTGTTTCTCAGTGGTCCAGAGATCTCCAGGAGTTGTCGAGCAACGCGTGGACCAAAGCCGGAGAGGACAGAAACCTAAGAGTTTTGCGATTCTAGCTTGCCCCAGAATTAATCCGCGAGTTTTTCAGGTCTCGAGACATTGCTCAAGGACCCTGCCATCGCTGTGGACGAGACGAGGGTCTGATGGACTCCGTTCCGGGCTGAATGTCCACTCTCCGACACAAGCGTAACTAAGGAGTGTCGCAAGCTCCAGTCTGCATTGTACTATCTGACACGCCATTCATGTCGTGACGACACGACGGTGTTCTGTTCAATCTTCACTTTCTCTTCCCTGTGCGAGAGCGTGAATGACGCGCCCCTTTAAACCGTGCAGAGTTCTTACTTTCAACTATAAGAAGGGCCACCTATTTTTCGCGGATAGATCTATGTACTACCTGTACTCCAAAACACTAGAGCTCAGATCAACTTTCGTGATTGGATGAATTTAACTGCCATGATTTCCAGGTGTCTCGCCCGTGAATCACGGACACTAAGTGTCGGGTGTTACCTAATTTTGATTGGCCCAGTCAGGTAAGGAACTGTCTCCCTGCCTATAACTAGAGACCTGAAAAATTCGCGAGTTCAATGACCAGCAGGCTAGACTTTACAGTCTTATGTACAAATATGCCCATGCCAACTACGCATTGGTTGTCTACTGTCACAGTGGAAGGCGGCGATTGGGCCACCGTTCTCCAGGAGGTGCCAAACACCGTGTGCAACAATATGCAAAGTTATATAAACACACATGTTTTGAATTCTAGTCTTTTTTTTTCAAAATGAATCCGCGAATCCTTCAGGTCTCTACCTATAACTAGAGCCCTGAGTATTTCGCAAATTCATTCGTTGGCGAGGTGGACTTCAAACACTTGATATTTTCTCTTTCCATTGTAATTGGACGGCAGTTGTTTAGACACGCCTCGTTTAACTATGAGCCAGTAGTAAGCAGGAAGCAGCAGGGTGGGTTGGCATTCAACAATACTGTAAAAAGGCCTCACTTGATCGCAGCAACCAATAATCAAACGATAGTGTCTCGAGCGTATAGAGAATGGTGAATTCTAGCCTAATGCGAACTCAGTCCGCGATATACTCGCAGCTCTGCCTGTAACTACTGTGCAGGACTCCCTTAGCTTCTGGACAAAGTGGAAGAAGATCTGGCAGTAAGACAGGGATAGAGCTTTTCGTGATTGCGATAAGATGTATAAACTATCAGTGACTGATTATCTCAGATAAGCAAGTGTTAATATCGTGGTATCATCACCAGACTTCGTAAATTCTGTTGACTGTTAACATGTTGCAAAGTTTTTAATTTTTGTTGAGTATTATTTGTTTTCGGTGTTTGAGGTTTTTTCAGTGTAGATTGGGTTCTTAAAAAAAATTATTTTCCTTCTCGAGTTTATGCATTTCGTATGATTTCATGGCCATGAACTTTTCAGCTGATGAATGGATATTATTTTATCAGTTCAAACTGTAAACATTTAATGCAAAATTTTAATAATACCATTGTTATAAAAATATTAAATTACTAAATATAGTTTTAATGCAGTGTACATTTCAGTTTTTGAATCTTAAACTTTAAAATTTAATTTGCTTATTTTAATACAAATACAGACACAGCTCATATGTAGGGATAGGAAAAATTCGCGAATTCATTTCAGGACAAGTTATATTTCAAACGCGTGTACACTGACGTCACCTTTGCAATTGAATCAGAGTTTGTTAGACTCGCCCTGGACGACTCCGCACCAATAGCCGATTTGCAAGGTAACAAGTAGCGAATCCCGCACTGTAAAATGTGGGGTGACACTGGGGCAACAGCCAATGGACACACATCTGAGGTTCGACTATACGAAGGATTGTGGAGTCTAGCATACAGGTCATTGAACTCGCGAAATTTTCCTATCCCTGATCATATATTAGTATTATTTTACATCAGGCGTGAAGAGTGAATTGAAAATGAACTTTGTGACAGGAAATATTCGTGTCAGGAGTTTTCTACATTAGGCCTAGAACTTAACATTCACTGTCAATTATGTGTGCTGTTTGGAAGTGATGATAATAAAGTAAATATTAAAATATGTTTGAAAATCGATTGTGAAAAATGTGTTTTCCATTATTTATCCTATCATTCTGAAAAAAAAATCCTAATAAATTTGAAGTTTATTATTTTGAATAACTAAAATATTTAGATCTTTGAATATAATATTTAATCAACATACAGATTAAACTAGACAACTCCGACAGTCTGTGGTTGCATGCTCCTTACGAAGAAGACAAGTCGAACAACGTACACACGACTTAATAGTTTAACACGTTTTCTTACGAGGATGTCGCACACATTTGAGGTTTTAGCTGAATCCCAATTTTATATAAGTTACAATATTTCGTAACAAGTCTTAGAGGGAACACGAAATTTCTGACTAATGTGTAATCAATCGAAGAGTTGAAACTACTGCCGAAGTCGTATTTATACTTCTTAAAAATAATAGCCACCCGAAAGGGAAAGGGTCCTGTGTTCAAGAAACTAAAATTTAGGTAACAAAAAATATTGATTTCCTAATTACTTCAGAAATGAAAAATTTCGAAATTAATATCATTAGTAGCATCAAAGGCGGGCTTCATTTTGAACAGTTAAAGATTTCTAAAAGTTTGCTCACGCCTATAACACATAGAACTCCTGACTTACCCCTTCTCACATCTCTTCATATTGAAGAAATAAAATTGTTTCTAGATCCCATCTGCAGTATGCTTACACAGTATTACTTATACAATCTACATCATGTTGTAAGGTATTACAAATTCATTATATAATAATAAAATTGGTAATACACTGAAGTCTTTTCAATGCAAGTGTTTCCATACCAAAGAATACTTTTTTCCAGTAGAAATTAACATTTACACAATTGTGGTCTTTGGCCCTTTCTCTCGGAGACGATTTAGAGATGATACACAAACATTAAGTGTTATAAATTATAACAGGATTTTTCAATGTGTTATTGATTAGTAAGTAATGAAACACGAGAAAGCTCATCTTGGTTTATTTTCCTAAACTCCAACGTTTTCGACGAATTCACACTTATGTTTACTGAAGGAGTGAACTACGTGCAATTAGACTTCAAAGTAGGTTAATACATGCGTGCCTGCTTTACCAAACACTAGGGCGTCCTAAACAATGTTCATATTTTTTTATTAAATAAAACCATTGTTCTGAATTCCGCAAAGAACACTTTTCTTTATTAATTAATACTTAATCGTATAAAGCCTGTTGTTTTGTTGCACCTAAGACATTCGTATTAATTGATGCAAAAAAAACAGACTTGGAAGAACTTCTAGCAACAAGCAGCGTTGAAAAGTAGAAGCTGGGAGTTATAGCCTTATACAGGCTATTCACGGTAAAGTGAGCACTTTTTAAGACCCTTCAAAATTTTTCCTTTCGCCCAATTTCTATCTGCCTCCTGCTTTTTAATATAAACCTTGCAATGTGACCCATAAAAAAAGTGTGTACATTTCATTGCTCTCAGAATTTAGCACCTAGGGATGAAATAATATATATTTATTAGTGGTTAGTGCCTGATGGGAGGGCCTTAAAGAGTGCTCACTTTACCGTGGATAGCCTATAGGGAGTTTCACACAATTTATAATAAAACGATATTCGTGACAAATAGCTATTGGATGCTGCTATTATGCTGACAATCAGTTAATGTTGGCAGATTCAGTCGTAGACTAAAGATTAGGTAAACCGATCTTATTGACAACGCGGAACCAATCTTCGTGTCGCATCATTGAACAGCTTTTCTGCCAATACGGCTTGCAAAAATGGGGTGGATTGGATTTGAGATTAGAATACTGTTTAGTAAACAAGTGCTTTGAGATGTTTTTAAAAATTTCCTGACCAATTGTAATGCAGTTTGATTAAATTCAAATTGGTCAAAGTATTTTATTTATATAATAGTGCGTATCATTAAAAAAATAAGATATAAATACATGCGCATCATTGATGAACATGTGACTTTGACAGTTGTGTTCATTTGGGGTATGTCAATGTTAGGTACATGCGCAAAAGACGAATAAGCGATCTACCTCATCTTTGGTCTATGGATTCAGTATTCTGAGAATCTGTGCTTCTGTTTACCTCATGAGTCCTTTCGGTAGAAAATCAGGACTAACAATCAAGTAAGTGGTAATTGCCGTGTTCTTCAAGGGACTTCCTCGCTATCCTGCCAAGTGGAACTGAATAATAAAGTTATATGGGCGGCAAGGAGAGAGATCTCAGACGTTTCATAAAGGCTGCGTGTTAAGTTCAATTCTAGTCAGGTTGGGATATTCAGTGCTTTTAGTGTACCGGATTTTCTCCATTTTGTACATAAAAAATAATTGCAATAATCATAAATCAAATATGAAATAACTACGTCAGTAAACTCCTTTTCATATTCACGTACCTTAAAATTTTAATTAAAAGAGACCAGCACACCTAGCCGCTGAAATTAAGTATCAGGAGCTGAGGAACGACCTGGAGGTAGGTGCATACTACTGGAACACAAACACTTCTGGATGCGGTGAGTAGTTCTTCAGGCCAAGTATCAGGAGCACATGAACGGCTTCGCATGAATTAACTACTAGGTATGCAGTCCAGGGGTAACGCAATAGAGGTCTACCAGGAGCTGAGGAACGACACGGAGGTTTACCGGCATGTATAAGGGTAACGTAATTAAGCAATTATACCAGGAGCTAAGGAACGAATTGGAGGTTTGTATACTGCTAGCATGCTGTCCCTATTCTAGCAGCCTCTTCTGCCGGCCTTTTCGTAAAATAGTGACAGACAAGGAAATTGAATAATTTGCCACATTTCTAGAAATATTAAATTAATTTCTACCAAATTTTGAACGCCTTTAGTGCTACAGAAGTCCATGTAAACTTACATGATTTAAGTGGGTTTAGACCCAGTTTTCCAAAATGGTGGCGATATAAATTATATATAAATTACATATATAATTTATAATATATATATGTGTGTGTGTGTGTGTGTTTGTCATATCCACATTCAAGCATAACTTCGTATGCTGACAGTATATATTAGAAGCATCGTATAGAGAAACTCTTTGTTAAGGCACTTTTGTAAGTCAGCATCAAAGAAAAAAATTAATCTTTATACCGTATCTCGGGAACCAATGTGACGATTTCCACCAAATTCTTCGCACAAGTAGTCCCACAGTGGGCCATGTACAAACTTAGAGTTTTAAGTGGCTCAAACATTTTCAAAATAGCGGCCCCGCACATATTTTTGGTTAGTAAATCCCATCATTAAACTGATTATATTCGAAGTTGATGCTCCTAAACCTACCTTCGTATTGCAGATGGTTGCACACTAGCTTATGCTTCTAGGTTTTCTGGGTTCGAGTCCTCGATACGGCACAAGTGTATTTGTAATTGTCTCGCTACTGTTGTATATGGTTCTGGTTCACTCTCTCATGGTATTGCTGTCGAGGCGTCAAGGCCCATCTTTAGAGACCTGATATTCGCGTTATTATTTCGGGACTCATTAAAATTAAAACGCACGTACCTTTGCAATACGTTTGTGATCAGACCGTACTTTATTTGATACGCCCCAGGCAACCCTGCGCCAATAAATGAACACTTCATAATTGTATGCCCCAAACACGTATAGTTCAGTCAGAAAGGGAATGACTTCACATCTAGAGAAATGACGCCGGTTCGAATATGTACAGTACCGTGAAGTTTAGCCTGATGACAAATAATAACGCGAATTTTGCAGGTCCCTACCCGTCTTCCATCCAAGCTTTAAAGAGCTCTATTAAATTAATTTGCACCCATGTAGAGGAAATTAGTCTCATCAGATATACCAGAATCTTCTTGTTTTTATTTATGAAATCGGTAATAAAGTTCAAGCAAATGATGTAATTTGTAAATTGAAGCTATATTAATATTTTTGGGTCTTGAGATCTGCGTAAATATTTTGACTACGCTTTACCGCTGATTTTCGGGCTAGTGATGTGAAATGAAAAACTGGGTGTAATTTTAGAAAAATAAAATAGATTTTTCCGATATACGAGGGCTGATTCTCACACTAAATTCGAATCAGTGGGAAACCACTGATTCGCAGTGAAATTCAACTACTGTAATCAGTAGAAATGGCTCCACTTAGAATCGGTGGAAAACCACTAATTGCTTCAGTGAAAAAATTTCACTGATTGTATTAGTGACGTGAAACAATTTCACTGATTGAATGAGTGACGGCCGACTGCAGTGGCGAATTAAATATTGCTTTAATTCAATGTAGCCAAATAATTGCGCGAAATAAACATATTTACGATAGTTTACTATTTATATTGTGCAACGTAATTTAATAAAGTAAATAAATTCGCGGGTGGGCGGGACTGAACTCGCGCACCTTTCGACTCTAAGCCATTGCCTTTACCACGCCAACTTGAAACGATGGGAGGAAACTGCACATGTTGTAATTACGCTGCGAAATTGTGTACTTTGAAGAGTTTGGTTTGATTGGAGCCGTTAGGAATGTAAAGCCGAATAGTGCGTACAAGAACACTTTCTTCGCCACATTAAATACAGTTTAAAAATTCAAACTGAGCGCTGTGACGATTAAACGGAATCAAAATCCAAGACATGCAAACGGAAGGAAAGGCTGTGTGTTAATATTCACTCGCAAATGGCTTTTTGAAAGACGAAACACATTTCAGAAAGTATTTTGTGTTAGTTCGATTCGTTTATTTGTTGTTACTACACGTTGTTTAAAGGCCATTTTAAAACTATGTTCTACGGCCATTTTTAAACGCAGTTTCACTGATACATCAGCTAAAAATAGAGACGGAGAGGAAGTAGCTGAGATGTTTAACTGATCCCATCAGTCCCAGCAGTCAAAAATAAACCACTGAGTAAACAATGAAAAAAAAATGACTGACGAATCAGTGGGAAATGTCACTGAATTAATCAGTGAAAGGAATATTGCATATTTTCACTGGTTCATCAGTTACATTCACTGAAGTGGCTGTTGTATCAGTCAGATACGTTTGACTGATTGAAAATATGAAATTCTCACTGATTCAGATTTACAGTGCAGAAGTCATGAATGAACAGATTTTGACAGCTCTTAACATCGAGGTCTTGAGAGTTAATGGGGGTAATTGAGGTGAGTTTGGAACAGCGCCGGAATGAGGGGGCGGGGGAAACGGGAGATACCCAGAAAACCCGCCGACCAACGGCATCATCTAATATTCTCTAAATCGAAATCAGGTATTTTTTTTACTGACTGTCACTTGGAACTGCTCCATCCGGAATAAGTAGAAAAAGAGAACTACTAATCTCTTCAGTTAAATGAAATCCACTAATACAAACACTAGAAAATCTGTCATTTATAGTCAATAAAAATCACAAGGATTAAAAACCGTGAATTACAGTTTGAAATAAATTTGGTATACGATTATTTTGTTGCAAAACAAAAATATTTCATGTACACGCAAGGAAATTTTGAAAGTGGTTGGTATCAAACCGCCACCCCAAGACGGAACACATTTTCTCGTTTCTTTGGCTGACGTTCTATCAACTCTGCTACTTTGCCACTGAGAGAAACGGTCTCACATTTCCGTAGTAACGTAAACTTACAATGTCGAAAGGCTGTAAGTTTCATAACGTGAAAGTACTTCATGTTGTCGAAATATACACATATTGTGCGTACGTAGATACATTTCTTTGTGGGGTTCGAAAGTCATTCTAATAGTTCAGATTGTGTGCTTCAAAAACGTTTTTGTGTAGACAATAATCGTGTTCTGCGACAAAATAAATTGTACCTAACTTGCATCACATAGGAATGCTCTGTGCTTATTTATTAATAACAACTATAAATAAGAAGATTCCTACTGCTTGAATTGGTAGATTTCTTTTAACTGATGAATTAGTGAATTTTTTTCTACAGATTCCGGATGGAGTAGTTTCAACTGACAATCAGTAAAAAATAACTGATTCCTATTTAGAGTGTACGATGCCCACATGCGAAAATTCGGTGTGACCCGGCCGGGGATTGAGCCCGGATCACCTCGGTGGGAGGCAAGCAGGCTAACCGCTCAGCCACCGTGGCCCCTGATTCAGAAGTCATGGCAACTATTGTTTATCTCCCGAAAATGACCCAACAGAGGAAATGTACTATGTACAGTTGAAAGTGCATGGTATGCACGTTTTGAAGGTGACACCACATAGGGCATGGATGCAGGGATGCCCGCCCAGCAAGGAACAAAGACAAACATGGCTGCTTTAAATAACCGTTTAATTGAAATAGTCTCATACGAACTGTATACGCTCAAGTGAACGGGCACGTATCGTACATGTACGAGCTGTTTAATATACTTCAAAGTAGTCCCCGAGGTTGTCCAGGGCTCGTTGCCAGCGATGAGGCAGACGGGAAATACCATCAGCTGCATGATATCCGTCAATGTGCGCCACCTCTCGTCGACATACTGTGACGGTGTCTGCCTCATCGCTGGCAAAGAGCCGTGGACATCCTC
The DNA here is from genome assembly GCA_029891345.1 of Dryococelus australis. Taxonomy (NCBI): domain Eukaryota; kingdom Metazoa; phylum Arthropoda; class Insecta; order Phasmatodea; family Phasmatidae; genus Dryococelus; species Dryococelus australis. The sequence continues at coordinate 48,421,550 of CM057003.1, forward strand.
GGGGACTACTTTGAAGGGTGTTAAAACAACTCGTACACGTACGATACCTGCCCGTTCACACGAGTGTACGCAGCTTGTACAATTAAACGGTGATTCCAAGTCGACATGTTTGTGTTTGTTCCTTGCCGGACATCCCTTCAATCATACACGTGCATGTGGTGTCACCTTTCAAATATACATACATATCGTGCACTTCCAACTGTACATAGTACATCTCCTGTGTTGGGTCATTTTCGGGAGGTGAACAATAGTTGCCATGACTTCTGAATCAGCCCTCGTATTAAAACGTTCGGTCGAAAATTAGGCGAAAAGCATTGCAAATATATTCATTTGCAAAAACCTGTTACCTGGTAGTGAGGGAGCAGTGATATTCGGGATAGTAATTGAAACGAACCACACGGAGCTCGTTGAAGAAGACCGCAGAACGCGTGGAGGCAAATTGTGAAAATTGTTCGGGGGGTGGGGGGAGGGGCACGCGGAATCCCTGCGCTAGTAGCAACAAATCATAACTCGTTTTCATTCAAGTTCGACCAGCAAACAAGAGTAAAACCAAAATGTGCGCGAATAAATCAGCTGCGCACTCTACAACAGCCAACAGCCCCACGCGCACTTCTGTCCTAACAGCTTTGCTCGAAGATAGACTAGTTCATCCGCATTACCCAGACCGAAAAATAAATTGTGATAGTCGTTTAAAAAATGTTAATGATATTCACTTTTAAAAACTAACTTTCCTTGTGGTGAACATAAAAATTATATATTTTCCGCCACTTATCTATCGTAACCAATAAATATTTATATTGCTGTCATTAAAAATAATGTTGGCAGGTTCACTTCCCTTTCGTGAATAATATCAAATAGACGGAAAATATTTTTCATGAAACAGAAGAAGACGCTGTTGTATGGATCAAATAACACTTATATTACATGATATAACAATTCCTGAACATGTGAAATTTTCGCCGTATAATTGTTTGTTTTATGTAGAAAATTAATTTATACATAAGCTTATTGAGATACTTGTTGGGATACTTTCTCTTCGTACTGGGAACCGACGCGTCACAGACTTCTTTGGGGTAGGTCGTGGCGAACAGCTTAATTACTTTTGGTTCCGGCGTGGAAATCATGTCGCCTTCGCGTCTCAGCGAAGTCAAGCTCCATAAATCTTTCCGGATGGAAATTAACTTCTCGATGGTTGGCAACCAAATTTATGAGCACGAGATGTTCTCTGCGAGGGAAATGAAGACTGATTAGTTGGCAGCCGGTGCGGAAATTTGTGCTTGGATTGGATGCCCTCGTGCGGAGTTTTCTTTATTTGCGCTGATGCTTGCTCGGCAGATACTGAGATCGCTGCCAAACTTGCAGCATGAAACGGCATTTAACAGGAATTTAAACCGATCTACTCAAAAGGAAGCGGAAATGAAACTTTTTTTTTTGGGAAAAGAAATACGTCCACATTGAATTACTATAAAATATGTACCGAGTAGATATTTCTGAGCACGTAATCATTCTATTTTGAAGCATTGATTATTAATTACGTAGACAAATATGTAATATTTATTTTCAAGTACAAACCATTACATCGCTTTTGAGATTAATTTAGTGCATTTTTATAACCAAATATTGTTGTATTATTTTTAGAAATTTGTTATAGAAATGTTTCTTAAATCTCCTTTTGCTGCAAGCTGGACATCGATCATGACAAACAACACACGAAAAAAAGAAATATTGTTAGCCGTATTTTATTTAAAATGAATTCGAAGAGTGGATTAACTTACTGATTGCATACTGAAACACATCTAATGTTTTGAGAGTAGGAATTAGTTCAATGATAATAATTTCGTCAGCTTTCCCACTTTATACACTCTAGTTTTTCTCTATGGGTTTCCCTTAGTAACAATAATAATATAAAACTTTAATTTTTATTTACATTCATAAGAAAATGACATGGATACATTACATGATTTAGACACACTTTGAAACAATATTCGCATATAGCTTTAAACATATTTCTAAGCTGGTAGATTCTTTGTTGGCGAATTTCAGTGGTGTGAAACATGATATATGGGAAACAAATCGCCAAACTTCCGCGGTATGTTGTGAAAATCGATCCTCATTAGTGCATATTCGTCTTATAAAAAATTGCAGTGAAACAATAAACATCAGTTATAACTAATTGATTCGTGGAAATAGCGGATGTACAGAAAAATTGCCTCGATTCACATTATTAATACGATTCACATTTCACCCCTTTGCTGTACTTTTGGCAAACGTAAAATAATAGTTTAATCCCGCCTTAACTTTATAACTATATAAACCTCACTAATGACGAAAGTTTGGTGGTGAGTAAGGAGGGGGAGGGGCGGGGTCGCTTCGCTATTGTGTAGATGCAAGTCTAGACTTCCAGGTCATGGCATGGGAGGAGGGCACTGTATACATTTCTATACGGCAATTTAAAATTAATTAAATTAAATAGGTTTTATAAAACAATTTTGGTATTTTCTATTTTAATTTTAAAATATTAACAGGCTAGTTTTATAACAGTGTGAGGCTTGTTTTTTTTTTTTTTTCTGTGGTAATTTGAGGGGAGAATGGCGGTGGACCCCCTCCTCTGGATCCGTCCGTGATTATAGACATCTTCTTACATTGCTTTACTAACAAACTAAAAATGATATTTAATCTTGAAACCTTATTAAAAAAAGAAGATGTTTTGAAAATGTATTAAAAATTATAAATACACATTATTACAATCTGCGTCGAACGCATAGTACGTATATTTGTTCCTCCACGTCAAATACAGTTAAGAAGGATAAAAATTAATTTCTAAATAATGACCAATTTTGCTACAGTGATCAAAAGCCGTTAATGCAGTAAACAGAAATGGATAATATAAATGATAATGAATGGACATTACTAACGATTGACATTTCAGTACATGTAGTCCTTGATATAATCAATTATTTGGGGCGAAATAGTTGGTTAAGTATTTTGTTCTTTCATATATAGACTACTTATATTATATATAATGTCATCTAAAATGTATATATTTTTTTAGGCGTCAGGTATTGTGATATCAACTACGAGACTATTCGCAATATGTATTACTACGAGTAGTGTTCAGGCCTTAGCTCAGCGGCCTGCCTGATCACACCTCCACATGTTTATCCTGCACACAGGCCGTGATTGCTGAAATTAGTTATGAAATCGCAAACCACAGAAACACCCTCCACCGGCCGGCAAACGGGGACAACGCAACCGATATAGGACAGCGTAGCCCGTGGGCGGTGTGTTCTTCTTGTCGTTGGAGCCATTGGAGCGAGAAGACCACTGAAGATGGACGTGTCCGGCCTTCGACTTCCGTCAACTTAATCAGCCTCCGGAATCATGAACAAGGTGGGGACTGTCCACTTAGACTTTAAACAGAATGCGGCTGGTTAAATCTTAATAATCCTTACTACCATATAAATACGAGCGTGTGTTTGTGTGTTTGTTTGTTTGTCCTTCTTTCACGTCAAAATGGAGCAACGGATCGCTGTGATTTTTTGTACAGAGATAGTTGGAGGTCCAGAGAGTCACATAGGCTACTTTTTATCCCGGTAAAATATCTCAAACGGTTCCAAAAATGATTAATAGGAATGTACATAGGTACTGGATTAAACTTTTCTTAGGATTACTGCATAAAAAAGCATTGTTATAGGCCATTCACGGTAAAGTGAGCACTATTGAAAGCCGCGTCATTTGGAATAACAGTCAATAAATATATTTTATTGTAGCCTTAGACGTTGACTTACGAGTGTGGTGGAATATACACACTGTGCTTATTACTTGCATGGCAATATTTATGTAGAAAAAGTGATTCAGAGATAAAAAATGGCTGAGCGGTAAAAAGTAACTAGGACTTCATAAGTGCTCACTTTACCGTGAACAGCATATATAAAAATCCGTCATTCCTCCTTTCTTTGTTGTCTATGGGCTGTCTTACATTCCTTCCCAAAGCCGCAGTAGCTCAGTGGATATAGAACCCGATAGTGGGGCCGCAGTAGCTCTGTGGGTAGAGAACCCGATAGTGGGGCCGTAGTATCTCAGTAGGTAGAGAACCCTATAGTAGGGGTCGCAGTAGCTCAGTGGGTAGATAACCAAATATTGGGGCCGCAGTGGATCAGTGGTTAGAGAACCAAATAGTGGGGCCGCAGTAGATCAGTGGATAAAGAACCCAATAGTGGGGTCGCAGTAGCCCAGTGGCTAGAGAACTCAATAGGGGGGGCCGCAGAAACTCAGTGGTCATAGAAAACAAAATAGTTGGGTCGCAGTAGCCCAGTGCCCAGAGCACCCAATAGTGGGACCTCGCGCGAAGCAACGGGTACAAGCTAGTTTACTATAAATTAATACTTCAGTATATTTATAGAGGCCCCCCCCCCTCATCCCCTCCCGGCGTACTTCATAATGTTTATATTGAAATAATATTGTGCAAACTTAACGTTAAATAAACCCCCTTCATATAGTGTTTATTACATAACTCTTAGCAATAACATGCTACCCCCCCCTATAGCCCAGTGAAGTTACGATGATGGATCATAAATCATATCATAACAGTATGCTGAAAAAAGCGAAATAACTGTAGAGTCCCAGATTTGCTAAACAGTTACATGTATACGTTAACGTTCTTCTATATGCGACTTCTCACAAAGCAGCCATGCAAGGAATAATCAGCTGTTGCGTGGGGATGTTTTCATCTCTCGTCCCTCGCTTTCTTCATTTATGTACATACCTGTGTTTTCCACATTTGTAATCAACGGAAAGCACACAAAAGACCCAATGAAAAGTACAAAATTCTCCTTCCTTGGCTTACGTTTCACACAAAAAAAAAAACAGGAAACGTCTCTTTTTTTTTCTTTTTTTTTTTTTTTACCCGTCCCGTTTTCCACCCGCAGAATAAACTCTGGCTCATTGTTTTCATCGTAACGATTTCGTGAAGTTGAAGAAATTTTCGCTGCCTGGTTTCCGTAATCGCGAAGCCCACATTATCTACATGTTTGTGATGGTCCAGAAAAAAACGTGCTGTTGGTCACAGTTATTTCCCTTAGCTTTGAACGTACCTTTTAGAAGTGAAAATTGAAATAGCTAAGTACGTCACAAGGAGCACCAGGGGACATACTCTCGTTTTGTTCGAGAAGTCATAGATAAACATAGCTACTTTAAAACTATGTAAAAACAAGACGACATAGTGGCTGTTAATATGTTTTCTATTATGTTTACATTTTTTAGTAATATTTTCACCTAATTCAATTAATGCTGGTATGTTAGCAGTAACCAAACAATAATTAAATGCCAAAATATACCTCTTAGGGCGCCCGCCATTTTGTAAGATAGCGTATCTTAAAATATATCTTTTACGCCATTTTTCGGAAAGTACTGAAATGGCTGCCGCCAAGTTTGGACTACAAAATTTGTTACATAGATGTACCATAAAAGTATATTAATTTAGTAGCTGAACCATTCGATTCTTAATTCAGAACTTTATAAACGTTTTAAGTCAGTATGCCATATCTACCAAGCCATGAAAACTATTTTAAGCCAAACTTGATATGCTGACTGCAATACGTACGCCATTAACTTCTTTGTTCATAGCTTATTAAGACACAGTCAGCTGGAAATAAAGCTTTATATTTGTCCATTGGAAGTACACTATCTATGAACCCTAAATTTTAATGAACTGTTTCGACTCCTAAACTTTTGTGGTTTTTATAAATTTGTTTATTAATTCTAAAATGGAAACTTTACAAATATTCACTTGTGTACGCCATATATTCCAAACTATTTAACCTTTTTCAACCAAAATTGATTTGATGGCTCCACTTAGGTAAACATTAAGCACACGACTTTGTTGTATAGTTTATTCTTTGTTCTAAAAGACATTACAATTTGGATTTAACTGATTTTGGATCACATTTAAGAAAATTGCGAAACCAATTCGGAAATTATTATAAACAAATAGTACAATTATCGAGAGCATAAATTAAAGAGTTATAAATTGATATAGTTCCTATTTAAAATTTCTGCCTTGCTTTTCATTTTAATACATGTTGTGTAGGTATATGTGAAATAATAAACCGATTTTAATCCAAATTGTTGGCAATACTGATTTGCTGATAAGTATTTTCTGTGTGCATTGAATTAACTAACAATGTGTTTGAATGGTTCGCCATTTCGGATGACAGTGATACCAACATTTCTTGTTTTGTGTTAACGCCATATCTCAACAAATACTGGATCGAATATCATCATATCTGGTGGGAAATCTCTCTGCTGAGAATTTTTGTAAGATCCAAGCTCGTGCTATCTATAAGCTTTTCAGAATATCACCAAAATTATTTTCTTATCTGTGGAGGAAATTAAGCCAATAAGTAATATCGGCAATTTCCCATTAACAAGGTGACCATAATTACTTTTGTGATTTCATAATCATTTTACTGCAATAAACCTTAGAGTAGTCGTCTAACTCCTAACGCTGAAATGAATGTGTAGTTCCAATAAAACACTAACGTTGTGTGTTATGTACAAAAATATTATAAAATAATATTACATTTGGTGAATAAAAAGAAATATGGAAATTTTAAAATTATATTTATTTTCCTACATTTCAAAATTTATTAAAATCACAATAGACTACTGCTAAAAATAATTGGTCTTGTCCCAATAATCCCATGAAAAATATTTCTTAGAAATTCCTTTCGCTGTTCGCCCGTCATCCAATTTAAACATTTCAAATAAAATTTAACAATAAAACAGCGAGAGTTTTAAACCCTTACCGCTGGTACACCAAATGTTGGATTAAAAATTAATTATAATAATCAAATCTCGCGAGTTCACGATACACTTCAGCTGAAACCGAGAACTTTGGGTTAAAAATTAATTTTATAAATTTGTACGAGTCAATATTTTAGGTTAAAATGCTCATATTTAGAGTAAAAAAAATATTACTAATATTATTTTCCGAATGATTTGGTATGTTATCCCTTTCAGTCCCTGTATCCACTAATCTGGATATTTTTCAAAGGAAGCAAATTTATGACAAGAGCAGTATACAACTAGGATCATTGCCTAACGTGGTCAAATTGTTCTCTGTTAATGTATGATCTGTGGACATTTCTTTAGATCTTGTTTGTAAATAAATTTCTCAAAGCTTCTGAAATACCAAGCACATATTCTGTTGCGTGCATGAGTGAAGGAAGTGTTTAATAGGTATAGGCACAGTACGGACTAAAACACCTATTTGGTGCATCACTTGGAAATATAAATAAATTCAGGAAGGAAAAGGTCAGTCAAATTATTATTGCTGTCATCTCTGAAATTACAAAATATTCCCAAATCTAGAAAATAAATTTGTTTCTCGAAAAGTCTCTATGAAAATAACTGTAGAGTTTATTTTCAAGTTATTACGCCTCGGCCACAAACGTGTTTCAGTTAATATATTATTTTACTTCAGATAGTTAAAATTATCCTTTTGCTTAATTTGACCTGCTAGTTTACATGCAACCTCACGTTGTTGACCGAGTCAGTGAAGAGCGAAGATATTTGAGTGGCTCTTAACATCAAGGTCTTGAGAGTCGATGAGGGCGATTGAGAGAGTATGTAGTAGCGCCGGAATGAAAGGGCGGGGGAAACGGGAGATCCCAGAGAGAATCCGCCGAACAGCAGAATCGTCCGGCACGATTCCCACATGCGAAAATCCGGGAGTGACCCGGCCGGGGATTTAACTGGGTTCGTCTGGTCTAGCCACTTCACCACCGTGGCCCCGCTGTCCACGGAAAAGGTGATGTCAAGGTGCTGAGACCTAAGACTTTTCCGTGCTCTTAAGGCCGCTCGCTGTCTACCAAACCTGCAGCCACAAAGTTGAAATGAGTAAACAATGTCGAAGAAATTCCTTCTCGGCCTACCAGTTTGACAGATAACTGTTTCAAACAAAGAATATCTTACTCAAGTTTATCATAAAATACTGCAACGTTAACAAATTTAAAAAAAAATGTTATTCATTCACATGTTTGTGCCAATGGGACTCACGACACGAAAACGAAATATATGTTATGAACTTTCGTGAAACTGAAACTACAACGAAAAATAATTTCGTAAGAGCTTAGTTTTAACGAAAGCTCAACGAAATTACGTAACGTTTTCGCAAGTTATTCATTATGACGAATTCGTAACTAAACAAAATTAAAAAAAATGGAAATTATGTAATGTTTACCACAGAGGTGTTTACCTATATTTAAATTTTCTTTTTATATAGTTATTTTACTTACAAAATAAAGGAAAAAAACATTTACAGACTACAATTTTCTTTGCTAGTACACTAAGCGAACATTCATTAAACACTCAAATATTCGTTGAAATCGAGGATTTTCGTTTCGTTACAACTTTCGCCAACCAAATTTCTTACCGAAACCAAAATTAGGGTTGTAATTTTTTGTTTTCTTTTCGTTAAACCGTATATTTGCGTAACCCTATTAAATCATTCATAATTTTATTAGTGAAATGTAGTTTTCAGTTCGAATTTGAGAGAAAGCATTATTAAACATAAAATTAGGTGCAACTTTTAACGCACCAGTATGTAGAATTAATATTGTCATGGGGCTCATCGCTTTATTCATGCGTCGGTCAAGTGAAACTGTAACATTATTGTAGAAATAAATACTAGATATTTTACAAATATGCACATTTTTACACCCCGATGCATTAAAAAACAGAACGAATGAAATAATTTAAGTCTTCACAAATTGTTACCTAACGCTTTTTATTCGACGTTAAAATATGGAATTACTTTCTCTCCATCGTTACCAACTTTACTACAAGCTGTCGACGGTAAAATGAGCACTTTTGAAAGCCCTGTTTAAGATCTACTTTTATACACGTTGTGTATTCTTCCGCCTTACGTAAAATGAACATTGCCATGGGCCTCATCACTTTATTCATGCATTGGTCAAGTGACACTGTGATTTTATTAGGAAAGTAAATACTATTTACTCATCTGCTCATTTTTACACTTCGATACATAAGAAAAAAACTGAAAGCGAGAGAAATAATTAAAGTTATCACAAATGGTTACCGAACACTTTTTATTTAACATTAGACATGGAACTACTTTCCCTCCATTCGTTACCAACTTTACTTGGCGCATTTCATTCAGTGCACCCGTTATTATTTATGGAGGTAAGGGCAGTGACTTTCTTCTAAGGTTGATTTCAAAAGTGCTCACTTTATTGTGAACAAGCTTTATCAGAGCTCATCGACATGGCGGTCGTAAATGTTTCTAGTAGATTGCCAGTAACTTAATGAATTTGCGTGTGTAAACGAGCAGTATTATTATATTGTATCCACGTAAACTCTTCTTTCTCGGGCATATGCAACGTCGCTAGCTGCGTTGATAAGTCACGAGAAGTGAACAGTAGTAGGCTATGGAGTGCGGTCTATAGAAATTTCGGTAGAGATACAACAAAAGAAAAGTGTTTTCTCAAAGATTCCAGTGTCACATGCCGGAAAAAGACTATGTCAGTGATTGGCAGTAATTTGCGAGAATCCTCTTTAGTTTTTATAGCGTTGTATCATTTCATCGGTGCATGTGTCGCATGATGTTCAGTCAGTGATTTCTCTGATAATTGGAATATTATTCACACCGAAGTACTCAGTAGGAGCTGATAGATGGTCGTCAAATGATACCTTTAGGAATTGTGAAGCCCCCTGTCTTAATGCATGCAATATTTGCTAATTTACTTTCTTTAAAAGGTTATTTGGCCTTTGATAACGATAACGCAGAATGTTTTATACGTTTATTAGTTACAATGTATGACCTATCTGTAAAGGGGATCTGTCTGTTAAGCGAGCGAGTGAAAGAATATTCTCGTCACTTGTCAGTTTGCTAAGAGACCTTCGTGAGGATGTAAGTGTATACGTGTGAGATGATAAGGGAAATTTACCTTTGAACGTTGTTTGCAAAATGTCGACGATATTTCTTCCTTGAAACCCAACTGGTCCGGAATAGGTGAACCAACACAAAAACCAAGTGAAAATCCAATACTTTTAGAGAAGAAGCCAACGGTAATGGGAAGCAATATTACTTTTTAAATACGATCAAATACCAGGATGAGAATAAGATGTGTACGATAAACAAAGCTTGGTTGATTAACAACCTAGTTTTGCTGGCTCTGTGTACAGTTCGACCACGGGTCATAAGTTCAATAGAAGAGAGGTGTTTGAAAGGGAAGGTATCGATCCCGTGATTCAGCCAATGCGAATAAACCCAGTGGATACTGTTTTACTGAATATTAGTAATACGTACTTTAGGGACGCGAATTTTCATACTGTAATGTTGGTATTAACGATGACAGGGGAAGCAAATAAATCTCACTTAACTAGGTACAGATTTGGGCAGAAAACAAACCAAATTATTGTATGCTGAATAATTGGTTGGTGTTGTGTTCATATGTAAGTTAATATATACCAGTATTTTAGACAGGCTTGCGACAATAAACTGTTGCGGTATATTAATTAATTTACAGCTAAGATTTGGTTGAATAAAAAACGGTGCATGCGTGTGTGTGCTTGGTCCTTACTTTCTCCTTTTTAATAAAAAACTTTCTTATACTGCAATTTTACCATTATTTTTCCGGAAGAAAATATATTTACACACTTACTGACTCGCTGATGTTTTTGTTTTGCAATATTACTATAACATAGTAAAGCCCGGAATGAAAAGTGACTCTTAAAAAGTTTGTACCCCTAGTGCTTCCTGTATATTTAATCGCCAATGCGTACTGCCTGAACAGAAAATCGAAATCGCCCGTCTGAAACAAATATTTAGTTACGTAATTACGTCCATTATTGGATATTTCATACAGCATCCGTCCTAAAGTGCTTAAGGATAAAGAACTTTTTAGCCAACTCCTTCCGTTACTCCAAAATTAAAAGCTTTTTGATACACTTTCGCCCATTTTCTACATCGAAATGCCGTATTCTCCTCCCACTGTCCTTAAATTCTCAAGAATTGTTCGGAAAATGGGCAGTGATGTAATGGAAATGTGCACACAGAAAAATTCACCCTGGCTAATACTGACCCTTTTATCTGGAATTAAGGCAGTGCTGAATATTTTGCCATCATCGTCTTAAAGTAGGCTTTCCTGTAATAAATATTACATTACTTCCAATTTGCATAACCTATATGTATTCGTGACGTCAATCGGCTTGTGTAATTTTGCATAGTTTCCACTTGGAATTGAAAACCAGCTGTACATTATGCAACATACTACTGAAAGCATGTTCCGCGATTTAAATTATATACAGGATGTATCTCAATTCCTTCATCTTCAGGTTTGTCACGAAAAAAGAAGTTGGACCTGGAACACTGGTTTATTGCAAATATTTGACATAATATTCAAGATGGAATACCGATTGTCTGGATAATGGTTAACTGAACAAATATTTTCAAACGCCACAACAGTTGTCGCTGTCATCAAATTATTTCATGTAAATAATTAATGTTACTACGCCTATTTCGAACTAGCATCCATGTCACGGTAGCATATTGGAGATTTTAATGCTGTATTATTAATTCTCATGCCCCAATTAACAAAAAATATCACCTTGTGCAATTACCCTAAACCTCACCGTTTTCGAGTAACTCGAGTTTTACTTTCAAAATAATATTTACCAATACTGGCAGGTGAGGCACGTACAATACCCAATACCACACCTTTACGGTTATTAAAGGGAGGGGAATATTTCAGAGAGAGGTACATTACAGTGATACTGTAATAAGTATTTTTTTCTAAATATTTTTTCGACTTCTTTTTTCGTGATTAACCTACACCCGGAGTTTGTCGGTTGAATTTACATACATTCTTTATAATTTTTTATGCTAGAATACTAACGTGCCTAGGAGAACTGTGATTAGTAGTCAGACTACGTTTCCTGACTGAAGCCGGGTCTGACTTCACTATCACCTCCTGCCAGAACCGATGCTCAATGCTTTACCGAGAGCACTAATTTAATTCTTAGACCTTTCATCTATGGATCCTGCAGATTATATCTGTCTATCGGCTTCCCTAAGAAAGAATTGCCCAAAGTCGAGCCACCCCGTTTCTCTGAACCAAAAAACTTCATCAGTCCTCGAGGGAAGTCCGTTTTATCTCTTCATTAGAGATCTGAAAAATTCACAAGTTCAATGACCTGTAAGCTAGACTCTACAGTCTTATGTACAAATATGCCGATTTCAAATGCACATTGGTTGTCTGCTGTCACAGTGGAAGGCGACAATTGGACGCAGTTCTCCAGGAGGTTTCAAACACTGTGTGGGCCAATGGCTAAAGTAATAAAAACATAAGTGTTTTGAATTCCAGCTTGTCTCAAAATGAATGCGCGAATTCTTCAGGTCTCTACTCATCATTCCAAGCCAACTCGGGTGGTTTCTTTCAAATCTAGGGTTCTAATAATACTCCCCAATAATGGACATACCATAGCTATAGCCGCATCCATAATACAAATCACAATTCTGCTTCCACCCTCTTTAGCCAGTAGTCTGCTGCTAGAGCACTCGCCTTGCGCCAAGCCGAACCGGGTTCGATTCCCGGCGTCGTCACCTAGATCTTCTGATGTGGGAGACGGAGCGGACGTTACCGTTTGGAAGCAGGTTTCCTCGAAGCATTCTCGTTTCCCCAACCCTTGCATTCCACCGCTACTTCATCCACTCTTCATTAAACCCTCATCGACACTCGAGACGTCACTGCCAAGCAACGTCCAAAACTCTCACTAAACTAATACCGATGTTACTGCACACCGTTCGCTCCTCAGGTTGTATAATGTAATGTAATTGGTTCAGGAACATTCACTTTGTTGGAAATTGCTGGACAGCTTAACTGAAGATCACCTGATCATCTGTTGTCTTCTTATTAGTCGTAGCTACTTAAACTATTTGCTAATTTTTAACACATCGTACAAGGTGGGCCAGCAAGAATTTTTCTAGTGCTTCAACACCTGGTCCCTATGTAACCACAAACTAAACTAGTAATCTCAAGTAGTTAAGAAACTGGACTCGTCAAGTTTCTGATATAATATTTATTTATTTTTATCGTACGGTTAGAGTTTTGGCAGAGCCATTATTTACTTTTACAACTATCAATTTTTTGAAGAGGGGGGGGGGGAGAGTCCTTCGGACGACCCTACTTACGGGCCTGGACTCAGATTTTGTTTTGATGTTGGATGATGACTGCTGGGCTTGTTGAAATAATGAACTGGCGGGGAACGTGCTTTCGGGGGGACTTCCCGCACGGTCGAGAAAATTGCATTTGTCTCTTATTTGGGTTTATTTGTGTGTAGGACTGGGGCGATGCGTTGGACTGTTGTTGGCAAAGGGAAAGGGGTTGATGTTTGGGATGGAGGCACCGTTCTACATTTGCCTTGGGTTAGGCTGGTGTTACCTCACTGGTGGGCCGGCGGCATTGACATCTTCCTCCTAGTCTTGGTTTTATTCTTGTTGTAGGTGGGCGGTGGACAGTAGCGTGAGGCGGGGGAACACCAAGGAAAAAAGGGGGGGATATGGGATTTGCGAGCAGTAGGATGAGTGGGCTGGTGAAGACACTGGCACAGGAATTGCGAAAACGGTCAGTGGTGGTGGCGAGTATTGTATGGATGTGCAGGAGTTTGGCGTTAACTTCCGAGTGTGGTGGAATATGAACACTATGTTTGTTACTTACAAGTCAATATTTATTTTAAAAACGTTATTAAAGGATAAAGAATTGCTGAAAAATAAAAGTAAGTAGGTCCTCAAAAGTGCTCACTTTACCGTGAACAGCCAATACGAGCAGGGATTTTCAAATCGGATATGTGCAGGACGAACAGAGGGGACTTAGTATTGAACCTTGGGTAACGCCAGCTGGAATGGAGTTGGGGTGTGAGAAATTTCCGCTACTCCACTCCCAAGGTGTGGCCCTTCAGGAGCGTGCAGAAGAGGCGAGTGAGGTGGCTTTGCTGGCTCGTGGAGGCCGCGATGGTGTAGTGGTTCGACTACTCGAACAGGGTTCGATCCCCGGCGAGAGATAGCTCCCGAATTTTCGAGTGTAACAATCGTGCCGGAAGATGCAGCTGGTCGGCGGGTTTTATCGGGGATCTCCCGTCCCACCCTCTCTACCCGCTTGCATTCCGGCGCTGCCCCATACTCACCTCGCTTCACCCTTATCGGCTCTGAAGAGCCACTGAAACCTTGCTCTTCTCCGATCGTGGCATCTGCCGAGCATTCTGCGGGCAGGGCTGTGCTGGAAAATCTGCACAACCTTTCTCCATACTATTCAGCGTACAGGAAAATAAAGTTGACGGAAATACATTTATTTCGTGTTCAGTTCTAGATGGGAGTGTGACGTCACGTTTGTGGCTGTAGGTTGCCACCGATGAGTATTTGGGCATCTCACGTAGGCCTACTTAAATGGCGAAAGAAGGCTTCGAAATATTGATGTGTAAAACACTCCAAAATTCACAAGGACGGCGCATATCACAAGCAGAAATAAACATTAAAAATATTTATACAGTAAACTTTTCAGACTTATTGTTTCAGATAATTTCTGACCAGGTTGCCGGACCATCTTTTAACTAATCTGGGCAAGTACGTGCACCTTTGACGGTTCCCAGGACGAAATCTTGCGGCGCGCCACTGGTATTTTGATCCTCACAAGGCTTATCTGCTCAAACGTCAACCACAAGCTCGAGAATTTCGGGGAAGGAAAGGAGACTCGGGTTCGACGCAGTATCCCCCCCCCCCCCCCCCGTTATTCAGACATTCTACTTGGCCCGATGTATATTTTTCCCTTCAGGTATCGCCACAACTTACCCCACGAGGCCTCGCAAACCTCGATGCAGCCCCAAGACCACTTGAGGAAAAAATACATAAGCTACATCGTAAGAAATAATGGGAAAATTACCTGACAAGTGTAAGGTAACATTCGCAAACTTGTGGGGGAAACATAATTTTCCTTACGGGTAAGGTAATATTACCGCACTCTGGAGTAAAATGGGAAATCCCATACATGGATAGGTAAGTAACCTTACGACGTGTGGATCTGATCGTCCTTTTGTAATTATATGATAATTGCTTCATATATATATATTTTTTTTACCTTAAAAATAATTTTAATTGTTTAGTCATACAAGCTGCCCAACATGACTATTTATATGTAGCGATATATATATAGCAATAGGAAAATTTCGCGAGTTCAATTACCTTTAGGCTAGACTCAACAGTCCTCTGCATACTGGAGCCTCAGCTGTGTGCTCATTGGCTGTTACCCCACACCTGGTAGTTATGAGATTCGTAAGGTATTTCCTTGCAGGTTTGCTATTGGCTCAGAGGCGTGCAGGGCAGGACTAAATAAACTGTGATCCAATCGCGAAGGTGACTTCAGTGTATGTGTGTTTGACGTCTATCTTGTTCCGAAATGAATTCGCGAAATTTCCCTATCCCTATTTATATTTAAGGTATAATTACCGCATGTGGAGTAAAATTCACATACATAAAGGTGGAAAATTCCATAAATGGATGGGAAAATTATCTTACGGCGCGTGCATCTCTTCAGTATTGTCTTGACAGCTAAAAAGGGGGGGGGGGAAATCCTTAATACGCTAATATTCGCAGAGCGTGTTGCGCTGTCGTCGTGGTGTAATGGGTAGCGCATCGGCCTATCGTCGTAGATGACCACGGCTCGCACTCGCCCGCCAGCAGATGTTGAGGTTTCTGTTACTATTCCTCAGAGAGTATAGATAATGAAATAATTAACATTACTGACACTCCGGGTTATTTTTAAAAATAATTTTTATGGGATTTATCCCACCCTTTTGTCAGGTAATTTTCCGTACGATTAGAGAATAGTACTTTACTTTTTATGTAAATTTACTCTACATTTAAGAGGTAATTTTACCTTACATGTAGAGGTAATTAGCTTCCCTTACATGTAAGGGAATTTCACCTCGATTTTTTTACAGTGTAGGGGCCAAGAATCAAACCCGGGAAACGGGGCTCGAACGAGGTATGGTAGGTAGGTTTTGCTGAACTTCTCGTCGACAGCGAGGTCGTAAGAAACGGAGCAAGTTGCCCAGAGAAGAAAGAACTGGGGACACAGACTAAAGATGAGGAAGACAGTTTCTCCGTCTTCTGAGCATGTACCCAACATTGACCTACCTCAAAACAAAACAATTGTCAAATTCATATGGTCAACAGTGATGAACGTATATCTCCATTTTCGAAAGACAAGCACTTTTATATAAATAAAATACTTTTAACGATTTCAATTTGATCAAACTATATTCCAAATTCGTTAGACGAATTATACAGACACATGAAAGCACCTGTTTGCTAAATATTCTTCTAATACAATCCACGCCGTTTTCTCTAGTCGTGTTGCCAGAAAAAATAGTTTAATGTTGGGACACAGAAAATAGTTATGCGCAGTCAGCGAGCTCGGTCTAACTCTTATCACTCTACGACGGGGAAGCATTCAGCCATGCCTGTAAATGCTGTTCACGATAAAGTGAGCACTTTCGAAATGAACCTTGGAAAAAATTCTGCCCCTGCATTCATATATTTTTATGGGCGCACTGAGTCGCATTAGTCCAGTAAAGTTGGTAACGATAGATGGAAAGTAGTTCCATATCCTAAAGTCGAATAAAATATGTTAGGTAACAATTTATGATAACTTAAAATTACTTCTTTCGCTTTCTGTTTTATTAATGCATCGAAGCGTAAAAATTAGCAGATTTGCAAAGTGTTTACTTCCTTAATAATTTCAGATTTCCATTTGACCGACGCATGAATAAAGTGACGCGGCCCACGGCAATGATAATTTTACATAAGGTGGGGGAATACACAAAGTGTAGACAAGTAGATCTTAAGCAGGGCTTTCAAATGTGCTCATTTTACCGTGAACAGCATTTAGTAATGAACTGTTCCAGCATTCGCCTTTTAGTGTTGTTTTGAAAACCACTGGAAAGTGAAAAATTGATGGCTGCGCCGGGAATTGAACCTGGGTCCTCCCGAATAACCTCCAGTGTAATACGGCGCCATCTCGCTCATTGTTCGAGCGTGAGTGGGTATGTCGATTAATTTATTATTTTATTTTGCTACGACTGCGTGTAATGTTAACAGCTATTTTCTTTTGTGATAAATGAGCCCGTTGACTAGTATTTTTTTCGTTCATTTGTCAGATTCTTTTTGTACTTAAAAAATTGGATACATTAAACAGTACAGTATTTTTTTTGCGGCTGTTTTTGTATTGGTTGTGTAAAATTTCTGTCCGTGTATTACGCGCCTTATTTTTAAATGTAGCAATTCTCTATCTCCAGGTACGTTCTGCTATAAATAGAGACCTGAAGAATTCGCGGATTCATTTTGGGACAAGCTAGAATTCAAAACACGTGTGTTTATATAACTTTACCTATTAGTCCACACGGTGTTTGACACCTCCTGGAGAACGGTGGCCCAATCGCCGCCTTCCACTATGGCAGTAGACAACCAATGCACAGTTGGCATCGGCATATTTGTACATAAGACTGTAAAGTATAGCCTGCAGGTCATTGAACGCGCGAATTTTTCAGGTCTCTAGCTATAAAGTAATGTTTTCGTCGGTTTCTGGTAATATTTTCTTTGAGGAACTTTGCCTTAACACCTTTTGTCCGTATTTATGGTCATTACCGTGGTTTAAGGTTCGAACGGAGTATTTCACAATGTATTTCCGTAGCATATTATTAAGAATTCAGTGGACATTATGTAATTTGTATATATTATTCTTCGATATTCTGTGGAGAAAATTTACATTAAACAAATTATTATTGATGTATTACTTCCAATTAGCGTTCATTCAGAGCTTAAATGGACAGTGTACGGTATACAAGTTGACTTTAAAATAGGACGAGAATAATCGTGGAAACAAACAAAAAGTGTTTTCTTTATTAAGACCCGAAATGACAACTGCGAAATGGTCGAAAAGGAAAGGCTATAAAACGGCCTTTCACTGCTAAAATTCCCGAAACTCAAGAACAGAATTTGAACCACTTAATATATTGCGATCGAGTTTCTGTTACTTATGATAGTCCATTCACGACTGGAACAGACTTATGAAAATCAACCTTTGTAAAAACACCCTACCCATTAGCGACATGCATAGCTTGTAAATAATTGGCGGTTGCGGCTACTGCATCCACTCCCGCCACTTTTTTTAAATATCTATGCATGCAGATTATGGCTAGGGTGCTTTTACAAAGGTGGATTTTCATAAATCTGTTCCAGTCGAGAATGGACTATACATATTTCAGCTAATTACGCCATCTCATATTGTAAAAGTTGAAACACTGTTAAGCATTCGAATAAAAATTCGTTTACAGTAGATAAATAAATAAATATCCTAAAATATGTATTTGAAATTAAATCAAACACATTATTTAGAAATTTAAAATGACAAACAAAAAAAATCTTAATCGCAACCCCGTTTTAAAAAAAAAAACTTCTTCTTTAAAGCTCCCGGAAAAAATTTAAGGCATGTAAAATTTAAATGTCATATAATTGTATTATTATTTTGTTAATTTTAAGTATTAATAGATTACGTGGTTTATATTCGTAAATTTTTTCAAAACGTTTGCAGTTTGTACATATAAAACTATAAACTGCATCAACTGTTTCGTTATGTGATTATTAGGAGCATGCATTCAAATATCCCCGTCAATATATCAGCTCGAGCAAGTAATTGAGCCACAACTGTATTCACTTTATTTTTTTTTAAATCTAGGATTCACGAATTACTTACCTCTTGGTGCTGTGTGTCTACTGAACTGCTATTTGACCTCTGTGTTAATTTGCGAAGTGATGATGAAATCACGATCACTAGGCATAGTGTAGTTCATCTGCTTAGACTTCTACTCGCTCTCGTCGTTCGATGCAAAGTTTGCACTACTTGATAATCTTTCTCAATACTTGCCATTAAATTATGTACCATGGGCTTAGTATTCGTAACTATAGGTTATTGACTGTCACACCCAGTCCCCCAATTATTCGCTTCCCCCCCCCCCCCATACTTCTCATCTTCACATCTCGTAGGATAATATGACGGGATAACCAATCCTGTATAACGTTTATACTGTGTTGTAAGATTCTTATATTTGTACCCAGAATATCATGAATACAAATCAGTACATGTGTTGTTCCCGTTAGTTCTGCCTACTACACCACGTCCATTAATTCATATTTAAATAATTAGCCTATTCTATCTTAGATACTTACCTGCACTGTGAGAAATCATTCGTAAATTTTCGTTGTAAAGGCTTGATAAGAATTTAAGAATAGTAAAATTTCTCCCAGTGCGTCTATGATAGCACTCTTACACTTTCTACTTGCTTAGGAATAAGTTTGATAGGAAATGTTATTAATTATTAGTAAGGTAGCTGCTCTGAAATTTTCTATGGCAATTACAGAAATGTGTATAGTAACTTTTTACAGTGTATATAAAGGTGAAACATTTGCATTACATGTTTAGGAAGATTTTTAGAGTGCGTTTCTATTTTATTTTTGTAATTAAATTGCCTTTTCTGTTAGTTCACGTAAACTATTTTCAGTTATTTTATATTTTCATTTATTGAAAATTAAATAGGTGATTTTCACTACATAGCGAGTACTGCTTTTTTCTATTTCTTCTCATCTTGTTCATTTGCTTCCTGGCCTACTTTTGATGGCAGTCTAATACTTACTTGCCGATTCTTCATTGGGCGTCCCCTGGAAAGTGTGAGGGCTCGCACTGACTGTACAGTTAACGTGTACAGCATGTAACCTGTACAACCAACCAAACATCAGTACGAATAAACAACACGAGTTCAGTGACTTTGAATGACGCAGGATTGTGATTACAGGCTTGGCCGTTATATCTGTGAAAGTTTGAGTAATATTAGAAGACTCTTCGGATTGATCAGACATGCAGTGAAATAGAAACATGAGATTTAGAGCACCAACACAGGCATGATAAGCTAAAGCATTGACAAATGCGAGCCGTCGATATCTATTACATGCGATGATGCCAAACTGTGAACATTCGTTATGAACAGTCGTGTAAACCTTACGAACTGCATGTGGTAGTGTTTGAAGTAATTGTACCATCCATGGTGTTAAGTGTTTGCAGTTTGATTTCTTAAGCCAGAGCAGATAATCACCCCAGGTGTCTGCAGTATTTAAAGAGCAAGTCGCCATTTAAGTCTACAGAACCATGTAGGGTAATGAATTGCATTAAATGCTGTGGCGGTATGTTATACTTGTGTAGGTGTGACAATACGTTAAGGGTGTTACTTACGCGACTCTCGCTATGGTGTTTGGAGGAGGTGAGATCGTGGTGTGGTCATGTTTTTCGTGATATTGTATTTGTCCTAATGTTTATGCCTGGATTCGTGTATACCAAGGCATACGAAACAATTTCCGACAGTTCAGCACGCATGACAGCGCAACCGTTGTTTGCAGATAATTTGTAGTAGCCCACATTGAGTGTCTTCGACCATCACTTTTAAGGAAATTTTCATGCATGCAATATTACAATAGCATAAACACTTTCTTACCAGGCACTCAAGAATGTAGGATTGCAGGAAGTAGGCGCAAAGTAAGTAAGCAAGTCAAGATGTAAAAACGTTACTATCTTTATTCTATGACATCTTTCAACTTTACAGTCTAGGTCAGAGCGCAGTCCTGAACTGCCCGCATCACGCACAGCACATTTCATAGTTAACATCTATTTTTTTTTACACACATTTAGCATCAGCCACGCTGCTTAAACAATTTTCATACAAGGATGTGCGGCTCAGTGTGGCAATCTAAATTAAGGCAACGGAGAAGCTAATTTCAAATACTGAGCGAGATATTTACACATGCACCAATACTGTATGTACAATGTAAGTAAGAGTGAAGCTTTTCGTTACTACACGGAGAAATTGTGGAATATATCAGTGATATGTCTAGAGTATTACTTTGCTGTAAGCCGTCGTCCAAAATAATAAGGAAAGGATTTATCACCAGAAACAAAAATGTGTAACCCATTAGGAACCGTACTACGTATAACCCATTAGGAACTGTACTGTGTATAACCCATTAGGAACTGTACTATGAAAGTGCTATTGAACCGGTTGACAAGTTTACGCAGCATATTTAGGTAAATGATACACAGTTACGATACCTCACACTTCAGATTAAATTTACTGCAAATTAACCCAGTGTTATTTATTTTTTCTTTAAAGAATTGTTTACATTACCATTCATTAAAAAAAGTATTACTTCCAAAACATGCCATAAGTTATTCCAAGAACTTGACTTTCAGTCCAATTTGATATGTATGTGGCTATTAAATTATACGAAAGTTATCTTAAATGCATTGGTTAACAGTTGTGTATTTTTGCGAACTTACTGTTTGTTGATTGTAATTCTGTTCGATTTCAATTGAACTATTTAATTAAAGGAACATGTCAATTTTTCTGAGCTGACATGACAGGGGGTTTAACTTACAATGAAAACATATCAATCTAATACTATCATACATTACGATAATACTTAGATGGATTTGTTTAAAGGTATATAAATGTATTGCTAACTGCCATCACGCCGTTAACAATCATAAAATGAATATATTGTTTAGTAAACGTTTAATTAGTAAATTATGTATATCACTGATCATGCTGTTTTTCTTTCATTCATATTTAGACATTGCAGTATATTATATGCTTCTTTGGGTTAAAACAAACACATTCGGTGCATAGTTTTAGTGATATTTTCGTTATAAATGTTACAATATTTATATCAGCAATAACATTTACAATATATATTAATATGTAAGAGAGAGGGAGTAAGGTGGGGATAGGCTGTTATTCCGCTGCAAAGCGCTGCAGTCAGGTGGCGGCGAGGATTAGAAATATTTCAGAGGGAAGCTATTAGTGTTCTGAGAGTGAGTGAAGTGATTTGAACGGCTCTTAACATCGAGACCTTAAGAGCTGATGAGGACAAAGAGAGGTGAGTATGGAGCAGCGCTGAAATGAAAGGGGAGAGAGGAGACGAGATATCCCCGAGAAAACCCACCAGCAGCATAGTTCAGTACTATTCCCACATGCAAAGATCCGGGGGCTACCCGGCCGGGAATCGAACCCTGTTCGCCTTAGTGGGAGGCGAGTAGTCTAACCACTACACCACCGTGGCCCCTTAATGTACTGAGAGCATCTGAGCTGGATGTCTTACACGTTATTGGTTCTAATAAAATTTTCGTGATGTTCATGCTTGTAAGGCAAAATGTGACGAATATTGTTTATTTTACTTCAGAACTTTTTCGGTTTAAAATTATTTACTATACATCCTCTGAATTATTACGTAACAGGATTTAATAGCAAGTGTGGTAAAATTTAATAGATTAGTTAGTTGTTACCCCAGAAAAGCTTTTATGAAGTGGCGTCCAACAGGTTAAGGTGGGCAGCCACCGAGTTTGAACTAACGGGTTAAAACATTCGCCACTAGAGAGTGTAAAGATTGCACTTGGCAAAAGGAGATTTAATGCTATTCGTCATGAAAATAAACGCTAGGTACAACACTCTCCTTACCAACATACAGCCGGAATGATAGGGCAAAAGCTCGGCAAAGGCCGAGACGTGTTTACATCGCTTTTCGTGACTTACTAGTATTTAATTCGGTCAACAACTAATGGAAGTAGATTAAATACGAAGAACGTAAGTAGCCACTTTACCTGACAAGTAATCATTCGCAATAATTAAAAAATATTATGTTTAGTTTTTTTTTTTGTAAAATAATTATATTGCAAGGAGGTTTAGTTTATATTTTTATTTTACTTACCGTAGACAACTTAAATATAATTTTACCTTAAGTGTGGCCACTTTAACCCTGCTCTCCTATATCGTTTCCCAAAGCAATCGTACAAGCTTAAATTAATCGCTTTCATTAAGGTGCACTAAAATTGAAGTGGGACAGTGTACACTGTATATTAATAACGCGCTTATAGGTACTTTTTTAAAATATACACTGCAGCCAAAAGACAATCGGAAAATATTTTCGAAAAAAAAAAAAAAAATTGTCAAATTGAAAAACTGAGAGTTGCCAGTAATAATTTCCTTAATTATTTTGACTTGAAATTTTTACTCCACTACATGTATTTTTAATGGTAATTTGGTGAAAAAAAGTATGAAGGAGGCAGAACAAAAAATAAGTAATGGAAGAAAGTACACCATTATGTTAATTAATATAATATGCCATTCCAAGAAACAAAAAAAAAAAAACAAAAAAAAAAAAACAAAAAAATTATGCAAAGAAAAAGAATAAAAATGAAAACAAATCACACTCGAATAAAGAACATTGGCTGAATCTCTGACTGTTCACAGATGACAATAAAGGTTATGTTGAGTTTGCGCTCGTTACAGCTACAAATGTTTACGGCCCTTATGAGAAGAAACGTCAAGACTCTAAGTAAAAAGTGAGATTTGGTTGCCATAATCATTGATTAAGAACAAGTGGCTGTAAAAACGTTCCCGAGTTATTTCACTGAGAAGCCGAGAAAGCTAGAAACAATGATGAAGAGTTATTTCCACAAGATAAGTGGTGGAATCTTAATTTCGTCACTTGATCATATTTTGTAGCAATAGTTTTGTATTATTATTTTAGCTTTAGTTTTGTACCAGGTTTTCGTAATAAATGTTTTGTGAATACAACACTATAATAGAAACATAGATTAATCTTAAAAAACACGTGTAGTGTAATTGGATGGATTAAAAGTAATTGATATATAAATATATAATTACTGTTATTTTCATCACACGCTATATGCCATTGACAGTATTTCCCTAATTGAACTTGTGATAAAAAATGCAAAGTGAATTTGCATCAGATTTAGACACTTTCATTGGTATCTCCTTATTACACACTCTTATAAACTTAAAGCAAATGAGTGGTTCTAATTTAGAGTGGAAAAAACATTTTTGTACAATTTTCTTGAAAATTGGCGTATATCTAAGTACAGTTCCTAAAGAGTAGATGTTTCGTGGTCAACGTATTATCAGTACATAAGAAATATGAAATTTTCAGTAAGAATTTCTATTTTAAGGACTCCTATGTGACACATGGTTTCAGATAAAAAAAATTGTAATTAAACACTAACTTAGTCAATTTATGAATAGTTTATAAACCAGTAAATACTTCTTAAATTTTAGTTTCCCAAGTACAACATACAATAATGTTCTCATATATAAGCATTTGTTTATTAAAGGAAGACCTGCGAGAAAATTGTCTGCATCAAAATATCACTTTCACGTCCTCTAGTATCACTCCAAGGACATTGTTATTTTTATTACGTCCAGTAACTTTCTGTTATTGTAGATATAGTTCAGGCTCTCGAAAGTTCGCACATATCGTTGTACACAGAATTACAGAGAATAGGCAAAGACGTTAATTGCTTAATGGTTCTGGAGTCACCTCGCTGCCAGTAAAAGGTAACAGTGCGTCGCACACAGTGCTGCAGAGGTAGGCCTACTGGAGAAAAGAGTCGGCTCATGCCGGAATTTCCGATCCGTTTCCCGATTTCGCCCGATGGCAGCCGAAAGCGTCCGATGGTGTACGATTGATGCCGATGGCGACCCGATTGCTACCAATGGTACCCGATTGCTGCCGATGGCACCCGATTGCTACCAATGATACCCGATTGCTACCGATTATATCCGATTGCTGCCGATGGCGCCCGATTGCTACCGATGATACCCGATTGCTGCTGATGGCGCCCGATTGCTACCGATTATAACCGATTGCTACCGATTATACCCGATTGCTGCCGATGGCACCCGATTGTTGCCGATGGCACCCGATTGCTGTCGATGATACCCGATTGCTGCCGATGATACCTGATTGCTGCCGATGGCGCCCGATCGCTACCGATGGCGCCCGATTGCTGCCGATGATGCTCGATTGTTGCCGATTGCGCACGATAGCCAGCGACAGAAAGACGGATTGCGGAAATTACCGGACTTCTACGAACACTTCCGAACGCAGCTTCGCCACTCTTTTTCGACTCGGAACGCGGAATGCGTTGTTCTTATTCCTTGCTTCACTGTGTCCTTGTCCCGATAGTGTCACACGGGCATGTGGCGAAGCAGCGTAGAGCAGGAACCACCAGAACTCGGAGGTGCAGGATGACGAGGCTCTGAGAGGTGGTTGGAGGCCCGGATCCTCGCCTCACCGACACACCAGGCTGTCGTCGTCGGCGGCGCACAGGCCCTCCGGAGTGGCGAGGAACAGTTTGCCGTTGCTGCAGACGCACAGCTGGTAGATCTGGTGCCGGGGCGCCCTGGGCGGCTGCTGGCGGGGCGAGGCGTCCCCTCCGATCTGCGGCTTCGCCGTCCGCAACCCAGGAAGGTACACGTTGGACGAGTCCAGCCTCACCTGCGCAACACAACACTGTTTAGTCCTTAAAGACTCGGATGACACTGGAAATACCAGGGACATTATTAAAGGCTGTTCACGATAAAGTGAACACATTCAAAATGAACCTTAGAAAGAAAGTCACTGGCACTGCAAGCATATATTTTAATGGGGGCACTGAGTGACATTCGCCCAGTAAAGTTGGTAACGATGGATGGAAAGTAGTTCCCTATCTCAACGTCAAATAAAAAGTAATAGGTTAAAATTTGTGATAACTTAAAATTTTTTCTTTCGCTTTCTGTTTTTTTTTTATGCATCGAAGTGTAAAAATGATCAGATTAGATAAGTATTTTCTCTCTTAATAATTTCACAGTTTCATTTGACCAACTCATGAACAAAGTGATAAGGCCTATGGTAAAGTTAATTTTACATAAGCGGAGGAATACACAACGTGTATACAAGTAGATCATAAGCAGGGCTTTCAACAGTGCTCATTTTACCGTGAACAGCCTACACCTAACAATTTACTGTCTTCATGTAAATACAGTTACAACGCCACCATCTCTACAAGGCGAAATGTTATTCTGTAACTCAAAATGTCACCCTGGCGGTCTTTTGAATGCCTCGTGCCTGTATTTATAAAAAGACAGGCCAACTAGGTGTCTTTATGAACGACACTGGAAAGGAAATGGCCGACATATTGAGGTAAATTCACGCTATGCGCTCCATAGAGAAGGAAAAAAGCATTAAAATGTTTCGAAGAAGAAACCCGATTCGCCTTGGTGTGAGAGGAGTATTCTGACCACTACACCAACGCGGCCCCCGTGGGAACATAACATGGTATTTTCTCCGTACGAACGGTGTATTATGGCTTTATTGTTATTACCATTATTGTTGTTCTTCACTATTTTTTTTCTCATAAATTTTGCATATGAGGTGTGTAGTTTTTCACTTCTCGTCGACACCGAGGTCATTATAGAATGGAGAAAGTTGTTCGGACGAGATGGAACGGGGAAAGAATCGGCCATTTCCCGCAGGAAGGTACCATTCCATAGACTAAAAATGGGGCAAATCGATCTCGCTGGCTGCGCACAACCAATCTCCGTGTCCCAACATTGAACTGCTTTTCTGCCTATACGTCTAGCGAAAATGGCGTGGTTTGAATATTACGTTAGAAAACTGTATTTTAAACAAATGCTTTGAGAAGAATGTATACTTCCTCTAACCAATGTATAATGCAGTTTGATTACATTAAAACTGGTAAAACTATTTTATTAACGTATCAGTGCTTGTCATTTAAAATTTAAGAAATAAACAAACACGTACATCACTGTTGACCATGTGACTTTGACAGTTGTTTAGGAGTTTTGTGGAATTGGGGTAGGTCAATGTTCGGTACATGCGCAGAAGACGAATAAGCGGTCTACCTCATAGTTAGTCTATAGACCATTCCAGAATTTTCGTGGAGTGATGTCGGAAAACAATGGGCAAACGAAATAATGACAACCAGGCCGAAATACGAACTCAGGTCTTCCGTAATGCAAGTCTTAAAGGTTATAGACTGTTCAAGGAAAAATTAGCACTTTGTAATCCCTGCTTAAGATCTACTTGTATGCACGTTGCGTATTATTCCTCCTTATGTGAATTTAATACTGACAAGGACCTTACCACTTCATCCATGCGTCGGTCCCGTGAAACCGTGAAATTATAATAAAAGTAAATATTTTACAAACATTCTCATTTCTACATTTCGATGCATAAAAAAAAAACAGAAAGCGAAAGAAATAATTTAAGTTATCACAAATGGGCACGTAAATCTTTTATTCGACATTAAGATATGGAACTACTTTCCATCAATCATTACCAACTTTACTGTGTGCATGTCCCTCAGTGCGCCCGTTAGAATGTATGCAGGCCGGAGCAGTGACATTTTTCTAAGGTTGATTTCGAAAGTGCTTACTTTATCGTGAACAGCCTTCACCAGTGCGCCACCTCGCTTGGTTTTGCACATAGCAGATAACAAACACATTATACTAAGATATAAATAACTACAACAGTTAAAAACTTTTTGAAAATATTTTTTTTAAATTGTTAATATAGTTATATTTTTGTGATTTATCTCAAGTATGCGGAAACAAGTGGAGGAATAAGCTGCCCTGTGACCGAGTATACTATGTGTGGGAATGCAATGGGTTTAAGATGGTAGGCCCCTGCTCTTTCAGGCAGACTGCCATTATATGCAACCAGAAGTGATCACAGATTGGCAAAATGTTGTATATGATAACTTAAATATAAGTGGTTGCATAACTGCATGTAAATGAGAAAAAATGAACAACTACTATCTAAACGTATGCAATACAAAGCGTTACAGATTGTCATTTTTGCCACAGAAAATAACAAAAAAAATTTAAAAAATAAATAAAAAAGGACCTTCCACAATACAGGTAATTAAAGTACTGATATAAATTAACATCATAAGAACTTACCGCATTGAAAAATGATAAAGAAATTGATTGTACCATTAATTGGTAAACACTTACCTACATTTCGGCTGACCTACTGGTAATGTCTTCCTTGATATCTACGACGTAAAGCAATCTCAATAAAGACGACGCTACCGATATTTTAACCAGGGTGTTGTAACAGAGACAGTCACGTAAATTTAACGTAAAGTAGCGTGTATATATAGCAAGTTCAATGACATGCTCAGTTTTTATACTGTAACCATATCTGCAACGGCTACTCAGTATTTTTTCATGGAGCCTCCATGACCGACATTTTCTGAGTGTTTCATGTATGTAGAATGATATCGATGTATCGATCCTCTTGGAGATGACAATTTCTAGCGTGGGACTCGCTGAAAAAGTGTTTCTGGGATACATTTAAGGTAGGAAAATTCCGCCCGAGAAATTTTGAAGTACTGCGTAGGGAAGTGTAGCTCTAGCTTTATCAGGAGGCCGTTAAATGATACGAGTACCTTTCAAAGCTATCTGCGAGACGTCAATAAGGCTCGTAATTTTGGCGTTGTTCCAAAGTAGGCTTTACAGCAAACGATGCGCGTGCCATACTCGCTTTTACTGTTTCCTTTCTTAAGAACCTCAAACAAAAAAACTCATGAATATATTTTGGCGGGTTAATTGACCAGCTTCAGGTAATAGAAATGATGTTTCCGAATTTGCTGAAGTATTATATATGTTTCAACTTTTAACCGTGTGTTTACCTTTAAGGCGCCTGTCTACGTTAAGCTATTTTCCGTTTTTTTTTTCTAAGCATATCTTGTATGCTTCCGCCATATCATGCGAATTTTCCATAGCAAAGGGATTGATCAGGTTATTCATGCGTCGGTCAAGTAAAACTTTAAGAGTGTTAGAAAAGTAAACATTCTACAACTTTGCTAATTCTTGCACCGAAATGAATTAAAAAAATAAAATAATAATTTCTGTATCTGGAAATGTTTACCTAACATTTTGAATTCAATTTTATGACATGTGACTACTTTGCCTCCGTCGTTACCAACTTTATTGGAGAATACCAGTCACTGCACCCGTTAAAATAAATGCAGGAAAAGGCTGTTCACGATAAAGTGAGCACTTTTTAAATCAACTTTAGAGAAAAGTCACTGCTCCTACTAGCATATGTTTTAACGGGGGCACTGAGTGACATACGCCCGGTAAAGTTGGTAACGATGGATGGGAACGTAATTCCGTATCTTAACGTCGAATAAAAAGTGTTAGGCAACCGTTTCTAATAACTTAAATTATTTCTTTCGCTTTCTGTTTTTTTTTAAGTATCGAAATGTAAGAATGAGCATATTGGTTAAATATCTACTTTTCTAATAATTTCACAGTTTCACTTGACCGACGCATGAATAAATTGATGAGGCCCATGACGGTATTAATCTTATATAAGGAGGAAGAAAACACAAATGCATACAAATAGATCTTAAGCACGGCTTTCGAACGTGCTCATTTTACTGTGGACAGTATCTAGTTGTACACTGCCGGACAAAAAAATAGCGCACGCAGAAGGTTGCATAGGGTGGCACTGAAACTGTGTTGAGTACCAGATGAGTAATAAACGTGATCATGAAAACAGAACAGCGGGATATTTACAAATGTGTCTGTGGTACGCCGTCTGGTCAGGCTCTATAGGGCGTTGTACACCCTCTCCCTGCGATATACTACGCTGCAGTACTGATTTTTTTAAATTTGATCTATTTGTACAGACATGGACAGAAACAACTAATACAATACAAATGTTGACAACATACAACACACCAGCCACGGTATTAGGGCTTCTGTTGTCGCTGAAATATGTAATAATTAACAGAGAACATTAGCAATGGATGTAACATAAATAAAACCAATAATATCAGATGAGGAAAATAAACAGAACCTCAAAATGGACAATATTAACAATTACATTTATGATAATAACGAATACTAAGAAAATGACAACTATAACCAAAGACATCGAGATGACTAGTGCATGGGAAGACCAAAGTAAGTAATTAAAAAGACCAAATTGTGACAAAGCTGAACACTGTCTGACATTGAGTTCAGCAGACGCCGGATGTTGTCCTGAAGCAGACGGGCTCACATATTGCTGGGCGGTGTATTCCATATCCCACATACTCTGGTACGGCGGCAGCTGACATTTCAACTGGTCCGACACATACTGAACTGATGATGTGTCAGGGGAGCGTGTAGGCCACCGTGGTGTTTGGACATGACTGAGGTAGTCGTGGGCGACCCGTTCCGTGTGCGGTCGGGCGTTGTCCTACTAGAAATGTGTCAGGGGAGCGTGTAGGCCACCATTGTGTTTGGACGTGACTGAGGTAGTCGTGGGCAACCCGTGTCGCGTGCGATCGAGCGTTGTCCTAGCAGAATACTGCGCCTGGATTCCCGACCAGAAACAGGAGCATATGGGGGTGTGGGATCTCATCCACACACCGCTGTGCCGTCAATGTGCCACGTAACACGACTAGGGTGGATCGGCTCTAGTACGTCATGTTTCCCCGGATTTAAATTCCAGCCGTGTGAGAAGTGTGCTGCTCGATAGCGATGCTGTGGTTGTGGCATCCACCAGGCGCCGTCCACACCTAGGCTGTATCCTCGCTATTTACGTCATCTCGTGGTTCTCGCTTGGTTTCTTCTTGGTGCGCTACTTTCATTGTCCGGCAGTGTATCTGAAACTCTTTAAGCCAAGTCAGGTAAGGATAGGTTCTCCGGCAAAGACACGTGGCCAATTGCTACATGAATTTGTAAACGCGCACGTACGATATTGAAGTGAATATAACGCAAATCTATTCGCAGTAAAAATATGACCCTAGTAACGGTTCGTAGTAACCAACTAAACTGTGTAGGTTTGTAGTTTATTCAGCCTCGATTTAGTTTGGAGATATTTAAGTACTCAATACGTAGCATTATTTTTATGTTTGCTGTTTAATTTATTGGGTTTATAAACGCCTTAGCTTCACCCCCCCCCCCCGGGAAGTTTTGTGTGAGGGGGAGGCTTATATATCATACTTAATCTCATAACGCCATAGCGATGCCGCCACCACGTAGTGTAGTTATCAGTAGGGATGGGGAAATTTCGCGAGTTCAATGACCTTTAGGCTAGACTCCTCAGTCCTCTGCATACTGGAGCCTCAGCTGTGTGTTCATTGGCTGTTGCCCCACACCTGGCAGTTATGAGATTCGCAAGGTGTTTCCTGGCAAGTCTGCTATTGGCTCAGAGGCGAGCAGGGCAGGTCTAATAAACTGTGATCCAATCGCGAAGACAACTTCACTGTATGTGTGTTTGACGTCTATCTTGTCCTGAAATGAATTCGCGAAATTTTCCTATCTCTAGTTACCAGACTACTCGCCTCCAACCACGGCGGACCGAATTCGATTCTCAGAAGGATCAAACCCGGATTTTAGCACTCTTTGTATTGCCTTTGGCCTGCGGGATTCCTCTGTGTTCTTCCGTCTCTCCCACCATAACAGTATATCGCTCTTTCGCTTTCATTGCACTTCACCTCCATCACGGCTAAAGAGCTCAGTTATTGACCGGCGCTAAAATCTCACTCATGCGTGGCTTACCAGTGTTTTGAGCACGAATTATCGTGACCCGTGGGTAACGTTTTTGCAAAAGCTGCGAAGATCACCAGAACAAACATTTTTTTATAGCGCTGGTTACTACCCACATTTAACAATCTATTGTAAACCACTGAAGCATAAAAAATGTTATTTTTTTTTCTTTTGAGGATACGTATTTTAAAACTGAATTTTTGTCGAGAGGAGTGATTTTGGGGAGGGGGTACGGGGAGGGGAGCCTGGAAAATCAGCCTAGAAGAGAAATGGTAACAAATAAAAATTATGCATACACACAGAGAGAGAAAACAGTGAAACGGGTTATTTGATAAGCCAGAAAAAAATGGTTCTCTCTCAACAAGCGAAAATACCGCGCTTATGAATTGACTGCATAGCGGATTAACGGTTGGCTCATCATAAATGCACTCTGCTCCGCATATGAGAGGGAAAAGATTTTCTCATGATGATTAGTATTACGAGACTCCAGTAGTAGCTCCATTGTGTGTGTTGCCACTGCATTTTTTAACTGCAGAGCAAAGTGACTAATAATTATTTAAAGTTTTCAAGTTGCGTTTCCACATAGAATACAGATTTGAAATGGTTAAAAAAAATGTATAAAAATAAAGCACTGTAGTCAAATGGATCAATTGTACAAATATAGAATACTTAGTTTGAGGTAAAAAGAAAATAAAAAAAACATTATATATGAAAACAAAGGTTAACATTGGTCCCGCTGAGCAAGACATATTTTACATTTCCCAAGCCACACGTGTAAATGAGCCTTGAAGACAACACTGACATGCACTCGTTAGACTTGCCACACATTTACTTGCAGTATTTTTTATGTTTAAGACTGGATCCATGATTCTTTAATCGGCATTCTGTCAAATTTATTTTCGGAGTAACGCCTTTAAAAATGGTAAGAGCAAACACACACCATATTTCCCATGCATGCGGATAGATGTAGTGATCTGACTTTGCAAATTTCACGCTTTGATGAAAGGACTTGTAAAACGAGGACCAGTTCAAACGCAAATTTCCCACCCGCGGGAGGGAAAAAAGAGTGTAATAATTTTATGTTTTCTAGTTTTAAACACAAATATAATACGTGGTACTTTTACACTTAACTCCACTCAGAGCCGGTGTACACAATTGTGTACATTACGAGCGTGTAAGTAGTTTTCGGTTTGTACTGCGCACTGCGAAGTTCAATGACCAATGATCTTACCTGTGGATAAATGATTCGTGAAACCTCTTACTGGTCCAGGTCTTAATTGGTACATTTAACTGCAGCCGAACTCGAAACCTACAGCTCATAGACTGTGACAACGAAAGATGTGTTGTGTTGACTTAAGTACAACATGCATCATAAATGTTTTATTTGCAACTCTTGAAACAACAAATTAAAGTGGGTCTGTAAGGGTTAAAGTCCGTTCACGGTTACTTTCAAATTTCCTGAAGCTCTACGTAAGTCCTACCTTCAGACTATTCCTTCGCCTCAAGCAAATAAAACCTAAGTACATAAAATTACAACAAAGGGATGAAGTACCGGATTTGTGCGCACTCAGGTATACAATATTTTTATAACAGCTATTTCTTAATATGCATTACCGACACTCATGTTTTCTCTCTGTTTTATGCTGAGTTAATTGTAATTAAAATATCAAAATACGTGGATAAAATATAAGTAAAATTCAATTAAACCAGAAAACAAGACACGTCTTTGCTTACTTAACTAAAAATGGCTTTTTCAAAGTGTTGTATCTCAAAATACACGCGACAGTTACGCACGAAAAGACTCGAGGGCTCTGCATTGTACCTTGCTACAGTCTTTTCACCAATAAAATGATAGCGTCGCCTCTTGTAAGTCCCATAGGTACACGCAGCACGGCGAGAACGCTGCACGCCAGGGCGCTTAAGGGCGATGGCGTACTTGACGCAGGTAAAAGTGTCTCCCGCACGTCTCCGCATCAAACGTAAGTTTTGAAACATTTTTCCCCGGCGGTTATTAAGCTTGCAAACATCGTTTGTTCATTGTGTCGTACTTTTACACATTTCTAACCGTCATTCCATTACCGGTACCGCAACGCCAACAATGGCGACGTAGATAAATTAATTCCCCTAGTCTGCAAAAACAAAAAAAAAAATATGACAAACGAGTTAAGGGATAACAGGCAGTATTTTGACAAGTGTTGGAGTTAAATATCCACATTATTTAACCCTTTGAGGATGGCAAAACTTAAATGGCACTGAAGACAAGGTTGAAGTTGGCTGCCTATATCCTCCACTACAGCAGTTTCTATTGTGTTTGTTTCTTCATTTCCACTTACCATCGTACTACTGGTCCTGGCTACACCGCGCACACTTAGTCTACTCTGCAAAGTTTATCATTGGCTGGTCGTCAGCCAATGAAGTCACGCGTTGACTGTGCGCCCATTAATGTGTTGGGACAGATGTAACAGGTTTTACAGTACATCATGTTCATTTGAGAACTTATTAAACAGAACAATTGTATTCTAATGAACTGAAATGTTGACTAGTCATCTTTTTTTTTTTTACTTAGATTCCGATAAAATAGAGCGATACAGTGAAACTATAACAGTGCGAGTTTTGTCTTCAAGAGCATAGAAATTTTCACATAAGACGTGGGCCAGTGTATATACGTGCATACTCCTCGAAGGGTTAAAAACAATTATGCATATAGTTTCACTTTTTTCTTTAAATATAGCAACTTCATATTTTCATTCGCAATACGCTACACTTGTTTCCAGTTTCTATGTGGACGCCCTTAAGTGTTAGAAGCGTAGCTAATAAGCACTGACAACTTCAAGCTGATTACCAACCTTCCACGTGTTAGTACACCCTTTAGTTAGTTACAAAAATATATTTAGGGACACCCGAATTTCGCGAAACGATTTTTGCACATGCAAGATTTCGCTGCCTTGTGGATGAACAGGCAGTTTTCTTTTGCTTATTGGTGGCATGTATTTGTAAGGACACATTTTCTTTCTTGACTGGCCAATTAGAGTTAGGTGTGATTCGCGGGCAGACACCTAAGAGGCGGAACACGTAAATCAGCCAATGAGGAAAGTGGGTTTGAGCTAAATTGTTATGAAATGCAACGGGCAGTGAAATATTTTTGCGAAATTTGGGTGTCCCTAGATATAAATAAAGACAAGAGAACAAGTAGACGACTGCCTTAAGCCTACGTACCGCTCCAGCTAGGGACTGCAGCTTGAGGTCGGTAAGGCAGGAGGCTCCTATGTCACCCGCCCTGGACTCGATCAGGACTCCGAGAGGAGCTCTCACCTCCAGTGACCTCGTGGGCGACTCTAACCTGCGACCAGAACAAAACATTTGAACTTCTGAGCACAGGTGGGGGTGTTACTATGCATCAGCTTATGAAAACAGCCTACTTATTCACCTTTGAGGGTAAGTCTAAGAGTAAGTTTCCATGTTTGTTGTACGTGAACGGGGGGGAAAAGGTCGAGATACAAAGCACCTTTTTATTTCACTATAATTTTTTTTTTAATTTTCAGGTATAATAACCAAATTTATTTAAAAATTTGTCGTAGCCTAAAATGAGGGTTTCCATTCCATGATTATAGAAAGTGACTTGCTGCCACTTCGTCAATCGCTTCGCCGTCGCTAGAAAATCGCCTGCTCCATAGACGGCCTTCTTGCACGATGAGTGGAGCTCGCCTTACTGTACACCTGCCATGTGTTCCCCATCCACTGTACAGGTCGTTGAAAAATTACATCTCAATACTTCGGGGAAACATTCCTCACATCTGGAGGATGAAAAAAATGTTACACGAACGTAGGTCCGCAAACGCTTCGTTTCTTTACTACAGCCCGTAATGCATAACGTACACCGTGTGGCCCACGGGCTGGATCATGCTACTGTGGAGTGCCATCGCAGCTGTAATTAGCAGCCCCATACCAGTCCCCGAGGAGCCCCAATTTTAATCCACTCTGACTTTTATTTGTGGGGACATTTAAAGGTACTTGTGTATGCAACCCCAGTGGAGGATGTTGGCACCCTCCATAGCCAACATTGTGGCGGGCTTCGAAACAATCAGGAATTTTCCAGGGATTCATCAACGCATCCTGGTGCCCATGCAACTGCAGGTTGATGCATGTGTTCGTGCTGATGGAGGGCATTTCGAACAATTTCCTTCATTGCCGACGATAAGCTTTCACACATGTGTAACTAATTCCTGTGCAGTTACTACCGTTCTAGGTGTATGTCGTAGTTTGAGGTGCCATGTGTCATGCAAATGTTCATATAACATTTTTTTCATCCTCCAGATGTGAGGAATTTTTGCACAAAATATTGACATGCAAGTTTGCAACATTCTGTATAGCATAGAATTGGCATTCTCGGACTTTCATCTCCTTGGCAAGATGAGAAAACATCTACGGGGCAGACGATATTCCAGCGCCGACGAAAGCGAAAGACGAAGCGGCTAAATGGCTAAATGAGCAGAACTTAACTTTCTAACGCCAGAGAATGGGAAACCTCGCTTTATGCTATTACGAATGCTTCAATAAATTTTGTAATTATGTCGAAAAATAAAATGTGTATTTTATCTTGACCTATTTTTACCCGTTCACCTACACAAAAATCGTAAACTTACTTTATGACACCCTCTTACTCTCCTAGAGTAAACTATAAAATCGTATATTACACTCTAAGAAATTATTCGGAAATTTACCATACCAGTGAATATGCTTAGCGAGAAAGCAGGAATGGTAATGTTTTCCCCTATACATTCATTTTATAATTCCTACTTTACCTCAAGAGACAGTCAAATGCATAGGGAAATTCCCAACATTGTATAGTAGCGCTGCTAAACATTCCTATATCTGCAGCTTGATGTGTGGTATTATTACCATACAGTGTATAGGTTAAAAACTTCCATTACAGTTAGGAAATTAACCATAAAATTTTTTTACAGTGTATACTAGTATCATAGGTTAGTTTAAGCTGTAAAAGCAGGTATCCTCCTACTAAATTAGGCTAGTTTATGTGGTCCTGTTACGTTCGGATATGAAGTTAAAAATGATGGGTGAAAACGTGTATGCTCAGTAATGATGCCCACCCACAAACACACTATGTTATAAATCACGTCAACGCTGACAAGTCAAGCAAAATGGTGTGACGTATCGGTATCCAGGCCAGAGGAAGATTCCAGAACACAATGGAACACAGCACCGAACCTTTCGTGTATCTCCCCTCTTGGCGGCACAGTATTTGTGACTATTGCGTTACCGCGATGCTATATAACGCTTGACGAGATGACGCTTTAAACGCGATTGATTGCGGACCCACGCCTCGAAGAAGTGCCCTGAAAATGCAGCTTGAACTTGGCGTTCCGCTCTTTGCTTCCCGTCATTACTTTCAGCTTACGGCATAGGTTCATAGAGGTCAGTCATGTACGGCATAGGTTCATAGAGGTCAGTCATGTACGGCATAGGTTCATAGAGGTCAGTCATGTACGGCATAGGTTCATAGAGGTCAGTCATGTACTTGCAAAGGTTCTTCGCGATAAAGCCACCACTTTCGAAATCAACCTTACCATACAGTCCCTGCTTCTACCTGCATATATTTTAATGGGTGAGCTGAGTAACATGCCCCCCGTAAAGTTGGTAATGATGGATGGAAAATAGTTCCACATTTTAACGTCGAATAAAATGTGTTAGATAACCATTTGCTATAACTTAAATTATTTCTTTCGCTTTCTGATTGTTTTTATGCATCTAAGTGTACAGATGAGCACATTTTTAACGTATTTACTCTATTAATAATTACACAGTTTCATTTGACCGACGCACGAATAAAGTGATGAGGCCCATGGCAATGTTAATTTTACACGAGGCGGAAAATTAGACAACGTGTATTCAAGTAGATTTTAAGCAGGGCTTTCAAAAGTGTTCATTCTACCGTGAACAGTATATAATTGAATTACTCAACATGACTTGGACCTCCTCGCCAAGTGAAACTAGCAATTTGTATAACTAAATTGAATCCACATTCAGTCTTTAATATGACTTCATTATTTGGTTGCCACGAACCTTTCCTAGAGAAATATAATATATAATTATCGCTCTAAACTCTTATAACCTCGGAAGTAACAAGCCTGAGAAGGTAAGCTGCACATATACAGAAGACACTGTACACTAAACGATCTCCGAATAGTGTTAAGCATTTTTCAAGCCGAGTGGGACAAGCTTTTAAATTTTCGACCTGGGAATTTTTTTGTATATTCTACAGTTATGAATGTGGGATCGAACGATTGTTGCCCAACATGTATAAGTTTAAAGTTACGATTTCACGTTGCACGGCTAATGAAGAAGGAGCGTGATGTTTAAAGCGTGCTTTCAGAAATCACGTGAGAGTGATGCCCAATGGATATATGTCACAGTGATGTTATCCGTACTAACATGTGTAATTTCAGTCACAGAATCTGTTACACCGACTATCAGGGCAGCCGTCAATGCGCTTGTCGCCTGGTATGGCCAAATTACATACCAGCTATAGTAATTAGGAACTGTCCTTTTTTATTTCCTGTTGCAGGTCCCATACCAGATTTCGCACTGCCGTCTTACAAATTAGTGCCTTCCCCATAACCACTACTTTAAAAGTATTTATTAAGAGGGCAGAAAGAATGGCTGCATCTCAATCTTATATCATTCAGTCTGAGATTAATTGTATTGGCTTTAATATACGAAAATGTCAAATAATATTCATCGTAACAGATTTTTTAAATACTGTTTGAATCTTTCCAAGAGTTTATAACACTAATGACATATAGGAATATTTAAACAAGCTAATCTTTACCATGAACATTATTACGTTATTATTCTGGTACTTTTAGCTCAATGGCAAATTCTCAGCTTTGAAAAGGGGTGATTTTCTGTGGGTGAAGGTTTATCGCAACATAGGCCATACATTACTCCCTCGTGAATTGTAATTTTATTTATTACGCATGAAGTAAATTTTTTTCTAACCTTACACGTTTTCCAATATATATACTCTTATAAAGATATCATAACAATTCTCTTAAGCAGACTTTTCACTCGCCGTCGTTTACGAAAGTGGTATTTCTTAGAGGCTGTCAATTTTTCTCCTCTAATAGTGGGACTTTCGAGAACACGTAATTTCTGTACAAAGAGAAGTTCTAAAAAATATATATGCAATTGCACTTCAAAAGTGCTGGAAAGGCAAAATTACATTATTTCAGACGTCTTCGAAACCTTTGTAAATATTCAGACTTTGCACGTAATGTAACTCTTACAGTTTATCGCCTAGACTTTTTTGCTGCATAAACTGTTGTAATAATAATAATTTTATACTTACGTATTTAACAAATAAAAACGAAGTACATATACCAATTAAGGCAAAGAAACATATCACTTTATCAAAGAATTTGAAATAATTTTTTTTGTAAAATACGGTAGACCTACTTAAAAACAATTTCGTTAATGAAGACAAGCTAAGTTCAGCATATGAAACACTATTTTGAGTGAAGCACACTTCTTTCGCATTATTATGTGTATACAGGTAAATTGTGGTGGCATTGTTTATATTTTCAGTTAAAATTTTTCTACTATTCAATTATTTAAATGTTGGTTTCTGATTTCGATAGGTAATAAATGTATTAAAATTAATTAAATATCTTATCTCGAATAGTATTTAATTTTTAATGCTTGCATTTTGGAGAACGATTCAAAAGAAATGTTATGTATATAAAAATAAAATCCTTACTTCATTTTCACTTTGTAAACAATCGTAAATAAAACTATTCTTACGCCCCTCCTCTTTGATAAGGCTCTCACGTTGAAATTATATAGTTTCCCACCATTTACTATGGTATCGAACCAACAGCTGACAGCACATAGTAAAAAAAGTATTATAATTTTATTCCTCATAGTGATACCCATGTTATATTCTCCTGGAAGTTCTTGGAAGTAAATATTCTGATATTCCAACGAGAATGGAAATCCAAGGTAGGGACAAGCCCCTTCTATCGCACACAAGAATATATGTCTGACACGCAACTGGAAAGCCATCTATTCTATGTGTTTAATATAGAAAGTCTTATTATTTACCACCCGAAAAATCCTTGTGTAATTTTAAAATGTCAGCAATAACATGGTATTTAGCAACAAACAGATATTAATTTCTTCAGGCCGACTAGAAATCTTTATTATTTTAAATATAAGTATAAAACAAATTCGCCCGGGCGCGTGTATCTGTGTATTCGGCTAACACTTCCAAAGTGCTTGATGGATTTTCACCATCATTTAGAGAATTTCTTGAGGCAGGTTCAAGTATATAATACATTAATATTTAATGTAAGAATATTAGAGAAATGTCGAAGTTTTCTAATAAAGTCGGAAAAAGCCCCTTTTCCGGCGCTTACATGGCTTAACGTTGACTAAACCACAGCAGATACATCAAATTAATGTACTACAGAATTGTATATCTCAAAAAAGTCTACAAAAATTCCGCGACACTATATGTTTATCTTTTAAGGATGGCCCAAAGTAACCATTTTTAAACGATGCCATATTTGTAAATCGTACGGGCGTGAAGCCGGGGCGGGTCGCTAGTTTTAAATAAAATCATGTCTTGCATGATAATGACTTAAATTAATGAACATATTATCTGACTACGTGCGAAAAGACGATGAAAGTAAAATCTTGCAAGAGGATTTCAACACGGAATCTTGATTTCTAGCATTTAGAAGAGTTTGAAATAAAAATATATATAATTGTTAAGAGAAAATTGGGGGGGGGGGGGGGGGAGTAGGTGATGGTTTCTCGCGGAAGAAGGGCTCACTCGGTGTGCGGACTATCTGAGAACGCGTCACAAGTACAGTTCCGCTTAGAAACTTTCCCTCGCGGGAAGAAAATTTGCGAGCAAACTTCCATCTCGGGCTAATTTCTCAGCTCGAATGAGGACGAGAGGACGGAGGGAGGTCTGAGGGTTCGCCCTTCCACACCCCCTCCGCGTCCTTCCTACAAAGGGCTAAGTCATGGACCTTGCGACGGAAGAATTTTACTCCTGGTGGACGAACCAGCAACCAACTTTCACGCCTTCTTAATACGCCTTGCTTCAATCTTCCCCTTCGCTCTTCCCCAACTGTGTCACGCCACGGACCGGGCTGTCGAGTTTCCGCCCCTTTTCACCCTCGAACCGCCCTTAAAGCTTGGAAATCTGTTCCGCTTATTACCTAAATCTCGTTGAGATCCCGGAGCAATGTATCTCTTTTTATTGCGAAAAGAATTTCCGGGGAGTAAACGGGCGGAAAGCGACGAACAGGCGGAGAGAGAGAATAAATATGAGAATAAATGCGGAGGAAAGACACTCGCGCATTACGGTAGATCCCTACCCCGCCAGATGCTGCGTGGGCATAGGGTACAGCGCCGTCCCTTACGTGGGCGTGTGGTCTTTATGAAAACATGCTATGGTTTGCTCCAGTTCCATGAAGCGCTTGCTTAAGTGGTGTCAGTCATTGTTTTATATTATATTACGTGCATGATTGTACAAGGACTGACGCACCAGCTGGCATATACAGTAAGATAGAATATGAAACACAGGGGACTTCTCTTGTTACGTATGATTTACACTGCATAAAATTCTAACAAAAT
Organism: Dryococelus australis; assembly: GCA_029891345.1. Taxonomy (NCBI): domain Eukaryota; kingdom Metazoa; phylum Arthropoda; class Insecta; order Phasmatodea; family Phasmatidae; genus Dryococelus; species Dryococelus australis. The sequence continues at coordinate 48,462,737 of CM057003.1, forward strand.
ATTTGTTTGTATAGGGTCAAAAATGTGTTTGTTGCTCCAACAAAATATTTCGTTGAGTAGACAAAACTTGAAAAGCCATAAAATTAATTTAATTTATGTAACCAAATTAGACTGGCAACAAAATATTTTGTTGAATCAACTGTATATATTAATTTTGCCATTCATTTGATCGCTTTCGTTTGAAAATACAACTCGAGTGTTTTTTTTTTGCATTTTTTAAATAATTAGGATAATAACTGTGATCATTAGTGAATATTTTGTTGCTTAATAATGGTATAGACATCGTATTAGCCATGTTCTACAGGAAAATAAAAAATTAAAGCTGTTAATATTGTAATATTTATTTGTACATGTTTTCCAGTATTAGAAATGTGTGTTTTCAAAAACATCCTAACTTCATCAATAGTCATTTTAGCTCAGGTTGGACCTTTTTCTCAGTATAATACCATTTTTCAGAAAAAGAACATGTTTTGTTGTCTCCATCAGGTTATGTACGTCAATCAAACATCGTATTTTCAGATTTTAGGGTACCACTCGAGTTAATTACGAAAAAAATATAGTACCTTTGAAATACCTTCGTTAGTAATAAGCAAGCAATGATAAGAACCTGAGAGACTACTACAGTAAAAGGCGAGGCAACGTCGGAGTTCATCTTTTGGTCTCTGAACACAAGCAGGCAATTATAACCTTGCCTCACCTTTTACTGTAATTCGCTCAGGCCACGTGAAGTTATCATGGTTTTTATGAATAGCCTGAAAGTACCTCACGGGCCAGGGAACTCGTGAAGCGATCCATTCATATTTGCGTGTCGTGCATCCTACTCTTCCAATCAGCTACTGACATTGTACTTTAATATGTATGGCAGGTCTCGCCCTTGCATTCTGTCACTTCTGTATAACGTGTGCACTTACCCCGACTGATTAATCGTCCCCCAAATATTTCAGTTATCAACTTGTATAGATATGGCAACGGGATAATCTTGGCGCGAGCCCCATTAAATACATGTCAACTTTACAAGAAGGCGAAAAAATAATAGTTCATACCGTTGTACAGTCTCTAATCTTGAATTGTGAAGAGGTATTTCAGGATGAATGACGACTTAAAATCAAAAGCGGAGACTCTCCAGCCTGTTAAACACACTATAAAAACAACTTAAATTTGTCACTACAGGAGTACGGATTATCAGCTGTGGGGTCACCTGCTAAAGTGCAATGATATTTAATATAATTTCTTAAATCTGTGCACGAGGACTAACAGGACCTTGTATATTGGGTGATCAATTGTGATGGCACACGTTAAGAGACTCAAATTCCGGAAATATAATTGTAAGGGCAACACTGACCAGATCATATAATTCAAACCGCTAGCTATTACGTGCAATGCAACGTTTAGTTCTTTTTTTTTGTCAAGCACACTGTAAAAAATGTTCTGGCAAACTTCCTTAACTGTTATGGAAGTTTGTAACCTATACACTGTATGGTCATAATACCACATATCAAGTTGCAGATACATGCTCTAAATCTAAATCAGTGAGAATTTCCCTGTTTCAATCAGTCAAACGTATCTGACTTGATACAACGGCCACCTCAGTGAATTTAACTGATGGACCAGTGAAAAAACGCCATATTTCCTTCACTGATTGATTCAGTGACATTTCCCACTGATTCGTCAGTCATTTTTCCACTGTTTTCTCAGTGGTTTATTTTTTGACTGATGGGCCAGTGAAACATCTGAGCAACTTGCTCCGTCTCTAATTATTTTTGACTGATGGATCAGTGAAACTGCGTGTAAAAATCGCCGTCGAGCATCGTTTAAAAAAGGCCGCTAAACAACGCGTATCAAGTGAAGGGCCATACAACGAATAAAACAAATACAAAATACTTTCTGAAATGTGTTTAGTCTTCCAAAACGTCATTTTACGAGGTATAATGAACGAACAGCCTTTCATTGCGTTTTTACGTCTTTCATTTAGTCTTTACGTTTTTTTCATTTAGTTTCCATGTATTCGTCACAGCTCTCTGTTTTGAAGGTTTAAATTGCATTTAATGCGGCGAAGAGAGTGCACTCATATATACTATTCGTTTTAACAATCCTAACGGTACCAATCCAACCAAAAACGAAAAGTATGAGCAAACAATTTTAAACTATACGATTTCCCAGCTATCGTATTAGGAATATAGTTTCCTCTAACAATTCAAACTTGGCGTGGTAGCTCAGATGTTAAGGCAACGTCCTGAATGTGATGAGTGCGCAAGTTCTATCTCGGCAACCTGCAATATATATATATTTTTTTACTTTTTTGAATTACGGTATATTGCACAATTAAATAGTAAACTATCGTAAATATGTTTATTTCATGTAATTATTTGCCTACATTCAATAAAAGCAATGTTTAATTCGCCACTGCAGTCAGCCGTCATTTATTCAATCAGTGAAATTGTTTCACGTCACTAATACAAACAGTGAAATTTCTCACTGAAACGATCAGTGGTTTTTCACTGATTCTAAGTGGAGCCATTTTCACTGATTATAGTAGTTAAATTTCACTGCGAATGAGTGGTTTCCCACGGATTCGAATTTAGAGTGCTGGAATGTTTAGTTGCGCTACTATGCAAAGTTGGTAACTTCCCTATTCATTTGACTGTTTAGTGAGCAAATTGCTGCGGCTGGCTCCTGCAAGGGTTGCTCGGCTGCGCGCTGACGCAAGGCGCAGAGCGACCTCGGCCAGCCGAGCCATTGTTTTGACATAGCACATTCCGGGGGATTGAGCATAAGCTCAGCGCGATGGCGGCTCTGGGCGCCATCTTGCCTGCCGCCGCCGGAAGCCCTACCCGAGGAGCGCGATACGAGATCCCGCCGTCGAGAGAGCTTAAATGAGGCTCCGCCAGCGAGAGGGTAAATATCCATTCCCTGGTAGGGCGACTGAAGGCATGTAAAGCGCGGGACTTGCGAAGGCTATCAAGCTCCATCCGAGCAAAAAAACCGCCTTCGAGCTTAACGCTTAATGTAATCGAGTAAAGGCATCAGCGCCTTGTTGAGAGTTATTGGTAATATTAAGTTTGCTACTTACCGAATAATTACCGTATTCAGTTGATGTACTAGTCGCCTGCTTGAGGTGCAATTGTAATAGTTAGTTTAAATAAAAGTAGTATTTTGTAATTGAGTGATTTCCTTTGAGCTACCCTTATCCCCCTAGTTAATGTGTGACCTGGTCCCCTCTGGAGAGGTCACAGCAAAATGTAGGAAAGCTATAATTAAAATACAGGAGAAAACATTAACATTCCTGCTTTCTCACTGAGCGTATATACTGGTATGGTAAATTTTCGAATAATTTCTTAGAGTGAGCGTGCAGTTGGTATTTACAGCGATAGTCAAGCTATTCTATTTCGTTTCAACGTGTTTAATACAGTCTTTTAGCCAAGTTTCGCAGGCATCCGAATTGAAATGTTTTCATTCAAAGTATTCTGAAAAGGTTGTTTCCATTGTCGGCGAGAGTCATAATAATATGTCTAATAGGAATTATATTCCATATTTTCTGTTATTCTTGATATAAAATGACATTTTGAGGTATCGTACAACACGTAACTTCAAAAACGCTACAACACAGTTTACACGCCGGGTGGATGGACAGACAGCTGCAAAACTAAACATGTTCCTGTAGTGTGCTACCAGCTGGAAGAATTCGTGGATAGGTCTATTGTACTAACAAGCAATTGTGAAGAAAATCATCTCATACATTTATGTTAGACTCACCCTGCAAAGCGCACGTACTTTCATCTACTGTACGCCGCACCCTGTTGACTGGCTGTATCTTAGCAACAGTTTACCTATTGAGTTGCCTTTGCGTTTTTCAGATAAGTATTACAACCACCTTGTTTTGCAGAAGTCGTTTACAAATATTATTTTCACATGTTATATCCGACCAAATAGGACAAAATACCTAGGGAGACAAAAACATGACCAGTAGCCTAAAGGGAATTTGGAGGGAGATACGCGCCCTTAATGTAAGAAAATTTGTGAAATTATTTTAGTTTAAAAAAAAAAAAAAATGTGTTCTTGGTATAGCGTTTTGTTGAACGAAATTTTTAATTCTGTAAACATTTGGATGGTAGCATCGTGACAGTATAATATAGCCATATATATATATAAAACAAAGTAGTCCAGCCACGTGTGTCTGTGTATTCGGCTAAAGCTTCTAAACTACTTGATGGATTTTGATGAGGTTTTCACCATTATTTAGACAATTTCTTGAGGATAGGGATAGTAGAGGAATGCTGACGTTTTATAACCAAGTCGGAAAAAAATCACTTTTAGGGTGCTTACATGGCTTACGCTGGCTAAACCATAAGAGATACACCAAATTAATGTACTACAGAATTGTAGATCCCAAAAAGTCTTCAAAAAAAGTGCGCAACAGCATATGTTTATATTTTAAGGAGGACCATTAGTAAACATTTTTAAACAACGCCAAATTTGTAAGTCACGCCCTCGCGAAGTCGTGGCGGGTCGCTAGTTAAAGGCTGCTCACGACAAAGTGAGCACTTTTGAAATCAGCCTTAAGAAAAAGTCACTATCCCTACTTGCATATATTTATTTAAACGGGCGAACTGAGTGACATGAGCCCAGTAAAGTTGGTAACGATGAATAGAAATTAGTTCCATAACTTAACGTTAATTAAAAAGTGTCAGGCAACCATTTGTGATTACTTAAAATTATTTCTTTCACTTTCTTTTGTTTTAATGCATCGAAGTGTTAAAATGAACAGATTTGCAAAACATTTTCTTTTTTAATAATTTCACAATTTTACTTGACCGACGTATGAATGAGGTGACGAGGCCCATGACGATGTTAATTTTGCATAAGGCGGAAGAATACACAATGTGCACACATGTAGATCCTAAACAGGGCTTTCGAAAGAGCTCACTTCAACGTGAACAGCCTACAGTAATATAGAAGATGCCATAACGGGGCAATGTTTTATGTTGTGTAACTCAGCTTTAATCATTTTCGAAGTTTCAAAGAGAACTCTCGCGCTGAGAATGTTAAACCACGGGCACCTGTCTTGTAAATTTGTACATTATTATTAATAACCTGCCGATAAATTCTAGCTAAGAAGATATCGAACACTACCATAATGGTACATCCTTGCCCTTCTTTTTATATAAGATAAATGACAAGGGGGCAATGTTACCATCAAATGTGCACATATTTTCCAGCGTCTATCAGCAACAAGCTCTACTAGTCTTGTTCTTAGTCTCGCATCTATCAGCAACAAACTCTACTAGTCTTGTTCTTAGTCTCGCGTCTATCAGCAACAAGCTCTACTAGTCTTGTTCTTAGTCTCGCGTCTATCAGCAACAAGCTCTACTAGTCTTGTTCTTAGTCTCGCGTCTATCAGCAACAAGCTCTACTAGTCTTGTTCTTAGTCTCGCGTCTATCAGCAACAAGCTCTACTAGTCTTGTTCTTAGTCTCGCGTCTATCAGCAACAAGCTCTACTAGTCTTGTTCTTAGTCTCGCGTCTATCATCAACAAGCTCTACTAGTCTTGTTCTTAGTCTCGCGTCTATCATCAACAAGCTCTACTAGTCTTGTTCTTAGTCTCGCGTCTATCAGCAACAAGCTCTACTAGTCTTGTTCTTAGTCTCGCGTCTATCAGCAACAAGCTCTACTAGTCTTGTTCTTAGTCTCACGTCTATCAGCAACAAGCTCTACTAGTCTTGTTCTTAGCCTCACGTCTATCAGCAACAAGCTCTACTAGTCTTGTTCTTAGCCTCACGTCTATCAGCAACAAACTCTACTAGTCTTGTTCTAGTCTCACGGCTATCAGCAACAAGCTCTACTAGTCTTGTTCTTAGTCTCGCGTCTATCAGCAACAAGCTCTACTAGTCTTGGTCTTAGTCTCACGTATTTTCTGACGTTCGAGAATAAACGCGTTTTCCAAACAGCTCGCATAATGCTGATTTCCTCTCTCAATAATCACATTCGAAGATGAATCGTATCATGATTTCTTTGCCTCATTTCACATAAAAATCACTTCACAAATTTTGTATAATTTGGACTGATACAATCTGTGTATGATATTTAAGGTAAATTGTGACTTGAATGATAGATAAATGTTCATGATGGCATGACCTGAGCTGCAATCCGGGCTTGGTCAGTAACCAAAAAATTCATAATATTAGGTCTGTACAAAATGAGGCTCAAGTTTAATATACTCCCAAATATTCTTCAATTTCATTAAATGTTTTCTATCGCATGGTCTGTTCATTATGGCATGCCAAAATCACAATTTTAGTGATTTTGGGAAGTATAAATTGAAATAAAACATGCAATGAAAACTCATGTCTTAGTTCATTTTAAGGTATGGTCAAAAACCTTTATTTAACTGAAATTCAAACAACGGTACAGATAGAAATACGTACAAACATTTTCAAATATTTAGATTTTTAAAAATTGCGAAAACATTTAATATCGTGATTTTAAATATTACTTAAAGTTAGTCACGATGTCTTATATAATTTTAAATTATCTCGTTTCTGTAAGTTAGTTAGTTTTTATTAATTGAATGTCCCAAAAACACTACAATTGTGATCTTGACATTAAATTATGCAAAAAATATATAAGTCCAAAATTCTTTATTCGAAAAAGTTGTATTTATAAGTAATGTATGCTAGTTGAAAAGTATTTTGTACGAATATAAGATAATGCATTTTTTGTTGATAAGCACCCTTAAGCTGCCGTCGCATATATTACCCACCGTAATTTCCGCTGATGACCGACGGCTCGCGTGTATAAATTAACGATCTTGTACGTACTAGCGTAATCTCGCTCCCAGCTGTAGAAACAAGTAAGCGTTCGTGTTTACATTTGTGCACCGCGCTGAAACAAAACAGCTTACGGGACAGACAGAGCGGGAAACAGGCGTCAGGTTCGCACACTGGCAGAGTTCGCCCTCGCCACTAATGCCCGGTTCCACCGTCGTGGTTCGAAACTCGATCCGAGATCGGATCTTAGATCGACCCAGAAAACTGTTGCACCATTCGAGTTCAGAGCTGAGCTGGGGATCGAGATGAAGTTCATTTCAAACCGCCGAAATTGGATGTTCGAAATCTCGATCCGAGATCAGCTGCCATCGTCGACAAATATAGTTTGAAAATACGCCAACAGATAGAACTATGATCGATCGTTTTCTAGAGAAATTAAAACAACATTATACGTACTTGAATACTATGCAGTAAAATTCGTACAACAATAATTCACTTAAAAGAGATCAAACATTGCACATCTAGTTCTTACTACAGTGGAAAATACGCTTATTTCCATGACGTCATATATTACAAACCAATATCAAAATTTGTCTCGTACTTAATATCGATCTCTCACTTAGGAACCAAGATCGACGAATCGGAGATCCAAAATCATGAAATTTCGTTGCTGCAACACTTTTACATTGGAACCAAGATCAAACTGGATCCTGGTTTGGAACTGGTATCATCCGATCTCGGATCGGGGAATACGTTGGTGCAACCGGGCATAAGACGCTGCTGCCTCTTACCACAAACCCGGACGATAAAGGTTTGGAGAAGGGAACAGGCGAGGAAAATACGACAGCCACGAACTGCGTAAATGTGTTGTATCATCTCTCCTCCTCTGCTTGTCGGGAACACATTTCATCTTCCGACCTCCTGCCATTCGTCACGGAGGTTACTTTTTCCCCCCACTTACCTCCCGCGTTTTATTATTTTATTTCCTCCTCTCCCTCGGGCTTTGATACTGAACAGCATCTCAGGAAGTGAGCATAATCTTTATTAGTTAGTAGGTTCTTAAAGCCCTGAATTTCCTGTGATAGTAAAGCAGCTCCAGATGGAAGAATTATTATCCTTTATAATCTACGACAAATTAACGTTCGTAAATGCCACTTCCCCTGGTAGTTTTTTCTTTAGGGAGACACATGACCTTTTTCGCCATGAAACTAATTTGTCGAAGGTCACATTACTGTAGGATATATTACTGTAGAATGTGTTACTTCTATAGTTTTAAAAACCACAAAACAAAAGTAACTTTTTCTTAAGTCTCTGGAGACAAAAATATTTGGTATATATGTATTTAAATATTTAACATTTTAAAAAGTTAAAGTAATACCATAAAATTACATATGTCTTGTTTTACTGGTCTTGCTCGCGTGCTATTATTAAGCAAATTAAGAAAGGGAATCAGTTAAGAAACAAACGAGAATCCCAAATATACATGTCTTCGTTTACTGCAAGAGAGAGATTGCTAATTCTGTAAGAAAAACTGGTCAGAGCTATAAATCGTAATAAAAAGATTTTTTCTTTATAGCTACGATGAATAAGTACAATATTAATTCTATTCTTTCGAATGTTCAATCAACGTGAAAAAAAAATTGTGATACATTGTTCAGCCTCTATGAGAACTATCAAGATGTAGTCTTTTAACGTAAACTTTAGCTACCGTAAAAAAAACTGTCTTGGCTACCGAAACGTTGTTTCTATAACCGTTTTGCATATGTTATTTATTATAGAAATTACCCCGTTTTACAGACAAAAAAAATTTCAGGATAATTTCTCAAGCGCCAGTAAACATTATTCGTCCATCAAGAAGACCAGCATCAAAGTACTTATCAATAATGACTAGGGGCCTGCAGAATTCGCGTTATTATTTGAGGACATGTTAGACTTGAAAACACTTTACCTTGGCAATACGTGTGTCATTGGACCATTCTTTATTTGACACGCCCCGGGTAACTTTGCACCAACAAACGAACACTTCACATTTGTGTGCCCCAATCACGTGCAGTTCACTTAGAAAGGGCGTGACTTGACATTTATGCAGCAACCAATGGAGAAATGATGCCGGCTCGAGTATATATAGTACTATGAATTTTGGCTTGATGTCAAAAAATAATGCGAATTTTGCAGGTCCCTAATAATGACAAAACATTAATAGGTATTACAGTCTTGATGCATTACAAAGTTATCGTGAATCATTCACCCGTGAGAATTGCAGCTAATGAGCGGGGTGATGAGTCTCAGAGAAATACTATGAAAAATGGTCACCATGCACAATTGCAGACATGGTACGTAAAAAATTCCATCCTGAAATCCGTTGAAATGACAGACACAACACCGGATACGTGGTTATATTTATTCTAAAACACGCAATACAAGTAAAATTCGATCATTGACGAAATCCTTATGTCCCAGGGAAATATCTTTGAACGGGAATTTATTCATTATGCGCTATGAAGTTTCGTCACAGTTGCGGATGTTTCACCTTTCAGAAAAGTAGAGAATCAGCGTGTTTCGATACACTACGTTGTGTGAAAACGCACCTGGGTGCGTACCACATATCTACGCAACTCCAACCTTCTGAGGATGTTCGTGTATTCGCCGCTCGCTCAGGGGCAACTCACTTGCTTTGCCGACTGTTTTCCCTTCTCACGGGATTCTGTTAGGCGGGTGAAATTTATTCTATATGCTGCTCACGGTAAAATGAGCACTTTTGAAGCCCTGCTTAAAACCTACTTGTATACACGTTGTGTATTCTCCACCTTATGTAAACTTAACACTGCTATGGGCCTCGTCGCTTTATTCATGCGTCGGTTAAATGAAACTGTGAAATTATTAAGAAAATTAATAATTTACAAATGTACTCATTTCATACTTCGATGCATTAAATTAGACCAGGAAGTGAGGAGACAATTTACGTTGTCACAAATGGTTACGAACACTTTTCATTGGACGTTAAAACATGGAACTACTTTCCAACCAGAATTACCAACTTAAATTTGACAATGTCACTCAGTGCGTCCAAATAAAATATGCAGTTAAGGCCAGAAATATTCTCCCAAGGTTGATTTCAAAAATGCTCACTTTATCGTGAACAACTTTTATCATCAAAGCTGATTTAAAAAGTATACTTGCTCTTCTACTCAACGGGCGTCTGGACGCCTTCAGCTTACAGCAGCAGTTTCCAATACACCCAGCTCGTCTGGCAATATGATATGAGCAACGTGCCTGCGTACGGTGCAAAGGGTCCTGGTTTAAATGCCAAGAGAGCAGTGTATGTGTATTAGTAAAATATTTACTTTTCTAATATTTTCACAGTACCACTTGAACGAATCGTGTATAAAGTGATGAGGCGGAATAATACACAACGTGCATACAAGTAGATATTAAGCAGGGCTTTCAAAAGTGCTCATTTTAACGTGAACAGCCTATACATCTACGGCACCTTTGCGATCTAAGCCAAGGAGTTTACAACTCTTCATCCTGGGGCTCGAACCTAGGATATACAAAATTGTAAGCAGGCGGCGTGTTACTGAAAATGCCATCGTCATTGAATTCTGACGTATGCCTTGGCTTTTACCCCACAAAGGAACGCATTTGACAGTTCCTGTTTGGGAATGAGCAGCGAAGTAAGTAGGTGTGTAGGTAGGACAGAAAGATCAGAAGAGACGGAACAAGCTGTTCAAGGATTCAGGAACGGAAAAGGATTCGTCCATGGCCTGTACCAAGGTACCACCAGGGCATTAGCCTGTGGAGCGACTTCGGCAAGAAGTGTGAAACCGCAATCAGCACGGCCGGACCGGGAATCGAACCCGTGACCTACCGAATGCGAGTCCAGTGATACACAACATTCTAAAAATTGTTTTGTACTATTGCAAGAGAAATCCTTGGAAACCCATTTGCCAATAAAATCCTGTAAAACAGCGAACAGTTTTCTTCTGGAATCTGCAAAACATACATTTGTAATATTAAAAATGATAGCCAAATGTGATGAACTAATAACAGTGATTCACTAAAAAAGAATATATCTCAGAATACAATTTACGAGAAAAAAGATACACATTGACAGCACTGAGGTAAGAAACCACACCCCTCGTATTTTTAGCCCGCGCCCTTAACCACAAGATCAACTTGACGGGGCCACGGTGGCTGAGCGATTAGCACGCTCGCCTCACACCAAGGCGAACCGGGTTCAATCCCCGGCCGGATCACCGGATTTTCGCAAGTGGGAATCGTGTCGGACGATGACGTTTTTCGGCGGGTTTTCTCAGGGATCTCCCGTTTCCCACGCCCCATCATCCCGGCGTTGCTCCATATTCACTTCCTTGACCCTCATCGGCTCTCTAGACCTCGCTGTTAAGAGCCGCCTAAATCTCTTCACTCACTCAGCCACCAACTTGACTTACGAACTTAACGCGTATTTTTGTATTTAAAATAGGTGCAAGTTCCAACAAATTGAGGTAGTTGTTTGATTATGAAAAATACGTTAATAAAATTTAAAAATTCTGTGGTTGAGCCGAGGGATTTGGATGGCTCTTAACAACGATATCTTGAGAGCCGATTTGATATATTCCGTGTAGTTAGGAAAGATGAATAGTTTATGAGTAATATGATCACATTTTATTAAAATTGTTGTTTTATTATGATTATTTGAAATGTTTTAAGTGTTTTGCGTTATTAAAACTTGCAATACATTTCTTTTTACACGCGCAAACTGCTATAGCCTATATGGTTTTACGTTGTTGAGTGTCCATCAATTTGCTGAAGCTCATGGATACTGTTCAGTATAGTAAGTTAGAAACATTTCTTGAGGCTTTATTACAAACACGGCCCTTGTAGTTCTACAAGAGAAACCTTCGTATTGTCACAAGCATTTGTAAGATCACAAACAATTTCTCAGCAAAATTTACAAATTTTATTTCACAGTGCAGTGCGTCACCTTGCTCGGCAAACGAGAAACGAACGTTCTTACCTGAGCTCGTGACCCGAGTCAGCTCGAACCATCGTCGTCTGGACCGTACCGTCGAAGACGGCTCCGCCTTCACCTGAAACACACGTGGACCGGGTGCCAATTTAACACATTCATACCCCGTGTACGCAATTATGTACATAAAGCACGTGAATAATATTTTCCGCCGGTGCTTTACTCTACAAAGATCAATGGCAAATTATCGTCATATTCGTAAGCCGCGTGTCTTAGTCCAGGTTGTTATTGGTTCATGCTACTATAGCCGAAGAAAAGCTTACAGATCATTGGTAGGGGTAGGAAAATTTCGTGAGTTCAATGACCTGTAGGCTAGACTCCTCAATCCTCTGCATACTGGAGCCTCAGCTGCGTGTGTTCATTGGATGTTGCCCCCACACTGGCAATTATGGGATTCGCAAGGTGTTTTCTTGCAAGTCTGCTATTGGCTCAGAGGCGGAGAGAGTGGGTCTAATAAAAAAAAAACCCAATTGCGAAGATGACTTCGCTGTATATTTGTTTGACTTCTATCTTGTCCCGAAATGAATTCGCGAAATTTTCCTATCCCTACTCATTGGTTGTGGCAGCGGAACAAGTTTTGTATCGGTGCGAGTACAGAGTGCGTCATAACATTTCTCGTTTGCAACACCTGAGACCGTAAATTAAAGTAGATCTGAAAGGGTTAAGTTATTGCGAGGAACCTGAAGAAATCGCCAATTCATTTTGGGACAAGCTAGAATTCAAAACACGTGTGTTTATATAACTTTGCCCATTGGTGCACACGGTGTTTGACACCTCCTGGAGAACGTTGGCCCAATCGCCGCCTTCCACTGTGATAGTAGAGCACAGCCAATGCAAAGTTGCTATCTGCATATTTGTACATAAAACTGTAAAGCCTAGCCTGCAGGCCATTGAATTCGCGAATTTTTCAGGTCTGTAGTTATTGCTGAGGGGAGAATACTTTTTATTTGTAGTGAATTCGAACGTTTCGGAGATTTGGTATAAACAGCATGCCATGACATTTCATTGAAATATAAAATAACATGCAAGTCAGTTAACACTACAAATACGGTCCTGCAAAATTCGCGTTATTTTTTTACATCAAGCTATATTTCATAGTAGTATATATACTCTAGCCGGCGTCATTTCTCCATTGGTTGCTGCATAAATGTCAAGTCACGCCCTTTCTTACTGAACTGCATGCGATAGAGGCACACAATTGTGAAGTGTTCGTTTATTGGTGCAGAGCTACCCGGGGCGTGTCAAATAAAGAATGGCCCAATGACACACGTATTACAAAGGGAAAGTGTTTTTAAGTTTAACATGTCCTCAACTAATAACATGAATTATGCAGGTCTCTAACTATAAGTAGAGAGATGCAAAATTCGCGTTATTATTTGAAGGTAGGCTAGACTTCAAACACTTATGATTTTCTATTGCCTGTCTTTGGGTTACAGTTTGTTCGGACACGCCCAAGAATGTTTTGGACCAATAGGGAACCACTAACGACAGGCTGGCCCAATCATGTCCAACTAAGTCGGAAAGGAAAGTGTGTCATAACTGCTGCAGAAGTCAATAACCAAGTGGCACCGACTCTAATTTATAGAGGACGGCGAATTTTAGTGTGCTGCCAGAAAATAACGCGAAATCTGCAGGTCCCAAACTATAAGGACTACACTCGAGTGTAGCTCGAGCAAAAATATTTTGAAAATTTCGCTGTCATTGAAAATAAAACTAGCATTTCCATGCAGTCGTTGTACTGCCTGCGTTTAACAAGATCTTACAATAACTCTAAAGCTCGGTAACAATAATTTTCCTTATAGGAAAAAAAAAATTTTTATTACATCTCCGCAAAATGACAGGTGTGATTGTAAAACACTTTACGCAAATAAAGACATCTGATTGAGACAAAATCAACTCAGCGCTTTAGTGACTGATGAACAGACAATAATTAAAATTGTAGGGCACAGCAAATATGTCTATTGTAATGTTGCCCACTAGAGTGGAAGTGAGTGGGAACACAGAGCCGAATAGAACCGGTTTTCCTAAAGTAATTTGTCGTGGTTGGCTTGTAAGTGTGTGCTGACCTCAAAATGTTTAAGTTTTAACCCATTCACACCCAGTGCACACAATTATCTCCATTACGCACGTGCAAGTAATTTTTTGTTTTTACTGCATACCGCGAAGCTTAGTGACCAATGATCAAATACGTGGGAAAATTATTCGCAAACCTTCTGACTGGTCTAGGTCATGATTGGCTCATATCACTGCAGTTGAACGTCGAAGATATGGCACACAGCTCATCAGCTGTGACAATGAAACAAATGTCGTGTCGACTTAAGTGTAGTGCGCCGCATAAAATACTTTTTTTATGACACCTGTAACAGTAAATTGAAGTGAGTCTGAAAGGTTGAGTTTTTTTATAGGGTATATACGATACCGAAATCATTCATACTGGTGATATACTAGGTTAAAATATTCAAAACAACAATACACATCCAATGAGAATAAGTTAATTTTAACGATTGATTTTTATCGGTTAGTTTTAGCCACCTTTGGCCTCATCTGTTCTCCAGCCAGTACTTTCAATTTGAAGCAGGCTTCAAGCCTCGTTGCTTTAATTTGGATACAGGAACGATTCGTCTCATCAGTCATAATTAAAGACCTGAGAAATTCGCGGAGTCCTTTTGGGACAAGCTAGAATTCAAAACACGTGCGTGTATACATAACCGTGGCCTTTGGTCCACACGGTGTTTGACACCTCCTGGAGAACGATGGCCCAATCGTCGCCTTTCAAAGTGACAGCAGACAACCGATGTGCAGTTGATATCGGCATGTTTGTACATACATGTGGAGTCCGGCCTGCAGGTCATTGAACTCGTGAATTCTTCAAGTCTCTATAGTCATTGTGAATCGTTATTCTTCAGGGTAGAAAATTATTTTCCCTTGCTAGGAAATAATTTTTCTTACACGAGACAGGGTAAAAAAAATTATAAGAGGGGAAATTTCCTGCCCCTTCCCAAAAAATTTTTCGCCCAGACTTAAGTACAGAGTTGAAGATCTTCGTGTTCGTCACGTGTCCCCAACATTGATTCAACCACCGCCTATAGAAACGTCAAAGTCACAAGGTCAACCGTAATGAAACGTGTTTGTTCACATTTTGATTTTCGACAGTTACGTCGTTTTTAATATGAGTGAACTACTTTGACTAAAGGTGGACTCACAACCATCCGTTTCATCCGTCAGTCACCCGTCCGTCCGAACGTCACGTGACCTTCAACCAACCGTAGGGCAACATTTTTTTTTCTATCAGTCAATCCGACAAATATATCTCAAACTTTAACTTATGGCGGACCGACGGATAGTCTACCGCCTTATAATATCGTTTCTTGAACATGGCTGTCGGAAAACAGTCACTTGTTTCTATGTCTGAATATTTTTATTTTTAAATACACACGGCAGTCGAGTCGCTTGATTTTTTTTTTTTTTTTTTTTTATTATTTTTTTTTTTTTCCCACCTTTGAATTGAACTGGCGATGACGTAGATTTTCAGAGGAAATGCTGATAAATTATGTTAGGGAAAGAGAATATGTTTTTGGCATTCATTAAAAATAATTCTCTCTGCACGAGAAAGTTCGTGTTGTTGGGTGGTAACACAGATTTTTTTCTGGCCAGACGGATCGACAGACGACGGATTGTTGTGAGTCGCTTTCAGATGACGGTCGAAAAAATCCGATGGATGACTGACTGATGGCTGACTGACGGGTGCGACGGATGGTTGTGATCCCGACTTAACTTGAATATTATATTCTATAGGCTGTTCACGATAAGGTGAGCACTTTGGAAAGCCCTCTCATTTTGAATAATGTTCAATAAATATATTTTATTTTAGCCTTAGACGTTAACTCCCGAGTGCGGTGGACTATACAAACTGTGTTTATTACCTACATAGCAATGATCATTTGAAAAGGTAGTTATTCGATAAACTATTGCTGAAAGGAAAAAGTAACTAGGGGTTTCAAAAGTGCTCACGTTACCGTGAACGACCTTTACTTGCAAGAAAATTATTAGGTTAGAGCAAGGGCAGCAAAATGCCACAACACTTGCTCGCGTTGAGAGGGTTCCAGCCTCGAAAAATGTCGGCGTTGTTTTTGAAAGTACGATGGGTAGAAATGCAGTCCGATGCTGGGACACAGGAGATCGGCTATTGCGCAACACCGCATGCACACTCTACTTTGTTTTTTTCTCTGTGCGGGACTGACCGTTACACCACTCCCCCTCCTAGTGACGTCAGTGGACGTGTTACCAATCCACGCCCACGCTCTGCGCAGAGAGGGCGACACTCGTACCTCCCCCCGCCCCCCCCCCCTCGTAATATGAAGGCAGCTCGTAAACTCCTCTGGTTCCGCGGTTTATTTCGAAAGTGTGTGTGTGTGCTGCTCTCGGGGTCTCTGCGTCGTCGGCGGCGCATCGACTGCAAAGGCAGACTGCGATGCCGAGCAAAGCGGAACATCGTCATCTATACATAGTATAAAACAAAGTCACCCAGTCGCGTGTGTGTGTGTGTGTGTGTGTGTGTATGTTCGGCTAACACTTCTAAACTACTTGATGGATTTCGATGAGGTTTTCACCATCCTTTAGAGAATTTCTTGAGGAAAGTTTGATTATATAATAAGTTAGTATTTAATGTAATGATAGTAGAGAAATGTCGATGTTTTATAACAAAGTCAGAAATGCTGCTTTTCGGGCGCTTACATGGCTTACGCTGATTAAACCATAACAGATACACCAAATTAATGTACTACAGAATTGTAGATCTCAAAAGGTCTACAAAAAAGTCCGCGACAGCATATGTTTATCTTTTAAGGATGACCCAGAGTAACTTTTTTTTTTTTTTTTTTTTTTTTAAGGGTTTGCATACGAAGAATTTGTGAACAACACAGTATTAATCTTATGTTAGTTACCTTAACCATTTAGTGTGCATACTTACTGTAAACCTAAACTATGCTATATTTGTAAACAACACAGTATTAATCTTATATTAGTTACCTTAACCATTTAGTGTGCATACTTACTGTAAACCTAAACTATGCTATATTTGTAAACAACACAGTATTAATCTTATGTTAGCTACCTTAACCATTTAGTGTGCATACTTACTGTAAACCTAAACTATGCTATATTTGTAAATCACACCCGAGAGAGGCCGAGACGGGTCGCTAGTATGCTATACATCTCTGTACGGACTGCTACAGGATTTTACGAACGTGGCCACCAGATGACACACACTCTCTCAAAGCCTCTTCCCTCGGATAGGGCAAGATCCATTATGCCTTGTGCCGCTACTTGGCCGCATGAGCCTAAGGATTCCGCCAGACTGGTGAGCGGTAGAGCAGTCGCCAGCGATGAAAATAATTTCCAAATCTACTTAAGTTTGTGAGAGAAGCTAAGCTGGTGCTAAGCGATCGCGCACGATTAGTAAGATATCGGCGAACCATCGCTCTAGATCCAAACTAAGTTTGGCTCCGCGTATCGGTCACTAACGTGAGTGTTTTCTGGGGATACGTTCTCGTAGAACAAAACCAAAAGTTACAATTGATATTCACATGTGTTGGGAAAATCTACGAGGGTATAAGCTAAGTTGAGGATAGAGATGGCGAAGCTCTACAAACGTTTGTCATGTTTTGTTGACGGGATATACACAAAATTATATTTTGTCATGAACAAAAAAAAAATGATATGTAAATACATTAGCAATTATTTTCTGTTCTGGGGTTATTTTTCATTTTACGGTTAGTGCGCCGACAGTTGCCATTAAGCTTCTAATCCTAGGTCATCGCATATACCATATGACGTTAAAAAAATGCCAATACAAAGTGTAAGGGTAATCGATATCAGTTATTGGCCATTTGTTTTTAAATTAAGGCATGTCCATAACTTTATATGTCTGAATTGAATTGCTAAAAAAAATCAATATTATTGAACAAATGAAATGTATTCTGATATAACATAACTTAATATAAACTAACCTAACATAATGTAACCTAACGTCGACTACCTGTGACGTTTTATACTCAAGAGTAAAGTTTGTTGGCAATGCGGATAACGAATTGTCCTAAACAGTTCAGTTTTAAAAAGGATGTATTCATATATTTCAAGTGACGTGTCTGACAGTAATGGCATACTGATGTTATGTTTTTTTTAACCGTGACGTGAGAAAATCCTTTTTGCAAGTCATTATTTAAAACCAGCATCATTATAATGCCAATTCTCGGTGATAACGTCAGTGGAGGTCAGTTATGTTTTGCAACCAAAACCGTTGTTATAGGCTGTCCACGCTAAAGTGAGCACTTTTGAGGCCCTATAAACTTTTTCCTTTCAGCCAATATTTATCCTTCAACCACTTTTTTTCTTTTTTAATAAATATTGCCTTGTAAGTAATAACCACAATGTGTATATTCCCTCACACTCGGAACTTAACGTCTAAGGCTACAATAAAATATATTTATCGACTCTTATTGCAAACGAGAGGGCTTTCAAGAGTGCTCACATTACCGTGAATGGCCTATGCACGTTTACTAGCTAAATGCTGTTAACAATAAAGTGAGCACTTTTGAAATCAACCTTAGAAAAAAGTTACTGCCCCTACCTGCATATATTTGAACGGGCGCCCTGAGTGACATGCGCCCGGTAAAGTTGGTAACGATGGAGGCAAAGTAGT
The DNA here is from genome assembly GCA_029891345.1 of Dryococelus australis. Classification (NCBI taxonomy): domain Eukaryota; kingdom Metazoa; phylum Arthropoda; class Insecta; order Phasmatodea; family Phasmatidae; genus Dryococelus; species Dryococelus australis. The sequence goes on from CM057003.1 coordinate 48,481,230, forward strand.
TCCATATCTTAACGTCTAATAAAAAGGGCTAGGTAACCATTTGTGATAATTTAAATAATTTCTTACTATTTATGTTCTTTTTAACGCCTCAATGTGTAAAAATTAACAGATTTATAAAATGTTTCATTTTCTAATAGATTCGCACTTTCACTTGACCGACACATGAATAAAGTGATGAGGCCCATGGCAATGCTAATTTTACATAAGGCGTAAGAATACACAACGTGCATGTAAATAAATGTTAAGCAGGGCTTTCAAAAGTGCTCAGTTTACCTTGAACAGCCTATAGTAACGATCCTTTATTTGTTCGTTGCATCTTTCCAGATGACATTTCAGATTTACAGTATTTTAAAAAAAGCATAGTAATATAAAAATTCTATATGGCACAACTATATTTTGAAACTTACAGTAATATACATATTAGAGTTTTACTATTGTCGTATATACAATTAAATTGAGTACCACTACGATTTACACTCGTATCAGAAAATATCCTGTATGAAAATGGTGGTACGGGCTGATGGTGCAATGATTGTAATGCTGGAATCACAGTACTCCGGCGAACCTGACAAGACAACCCCGATACGACGAAATTTGAGTAGCAGCCAATGAAACCCAAGGTCAGTGGCGTCCATCCGACAAAATTCCAGCCCCGACAGCCCGACAAAAAAAAGTTCTATTTCTACTTTTCGTTATGTTGGGCTCTTCTGGGAGCGCAAAAAATTTTAATACACCATTAGAAAACAAAATTTCGTGCGTATTTCGCTACTGTAGTAAACAATAAACTAACTTGCCGCCAAAATAACGCTCTGGTTTGTTTTGAAATTTTTTTTTTCTGTTGTATAAATTCAAATATTGTCAAAAGCAAAATAATCACTTACTTTATCGTGAGTTTTAAAAATCACACATTGAATATTATAAGGCTAATTGGCCGTTTTAGGTTTTTCGAACAGCCAACTAACACAATTGGGCGTATTTCGTCGAGGTATTGTGAACGCCGAATAAAATATAATACGAAATTCCGTCGTGCTCTGACGTCGTGTCGTGTTCGTCGCGCAATTGCGACTCCAGCTTTGCGGGGCGGCGATGTCGCAGGACCTACCTGTGACTCGCAGGACCTCGGCTCCAACCAGGACCTCGTCCTTGTCCGCGGAGAACAACACAGTGCCGTCTGTGTCGGTAACCTTGAAGCCCCTGGACAGGCAGTCCAGCCGGTCCTTGCCTGCGGGACAACAAACCACACACCACAATAAACTGCCTGCACAGGTAACACACTCACGGTTACTTCAGAATTTTCTGGACCCCCTACTTAAGTTCTGCTTCTAGGATATTCCTCCGCCTCATACAAGCTAAGCTTTACTAAGTCCGGGAAATTACACCAGAGTACAACGCGCCGCTTTCCTGCGCACTCTTTTGTAATACTATTTTGCATGAGAACTATTTATTACTGGGGGTTACCAACACCGACTTTTTTCTCAATGTTTTTATTCGTGTTTATTATAAAATACATATTATAGTGTATACCTCAAATATAGGTAAAACTTCAATTTAACGTAAAATAAGATACGTCTGTGTTTACAGAAGTATAAAACGCTTGATACATGACATATTTAAGGAATAACTAAATACGTAATACATGGGGTGATTTTTCAAACGTTTGTGTTAAAATGTCCGAAGAAACCGTGAATGGACTATAGTTCTCTACTTTCAGACATAATGTGTTCCTGAAAACGTGTATGAAAATTAATGTACGGAAGTTGAATCGCATATATGCATGTAATAAGTTACAAATAAATTAAAAAATTGGATTTTGGTAAAAATACAATATATTTAATAAATAAACATGTTATTTTTAACAAGTATTTAATTGAAAATCACGAATAAATATACACGTGCAATAATTTAAGTGCAAGTACTATGTGAGTAAATTAGGTAATTAGATATGCTTCCTACTTTTTGTAAGATTGTCGTGCAAATATATTTGTATTATTTTAACATAGGCACTCATTTTTATTGTGGCATGATGACGATCATATTTAAACATTCACTGAATTGTGAAGGCTGGACAACATGGCAGGCAGTGTTAGATAGCAACCAACAGTGGTGTATCAGTGTGTTGGTAGGTTGCTAGATGTATGAAAGACCAAGTTGGTTGTATGCGAGTTGATTCAGAGGCGATGGTGTGTCGTTTATGAAACTGCGAGTTGTACGAATCTCGGGTGTATGAAAGTCCATTCAGGGTTACTTCTGACTTTTCTGAAGCCCTGCAGTAGGACCATTGCTGAAGTTCTATTTGCATGCTGTTCCTTCGCCTCGTGCGATCTAAACATAAACCAAGTACAGAAAATGACACCAAAAAGGCACAACGCACCGCACATTTGTGCTGCCAGTTTAATCATATTCTGCATGAGAACCATTTATTATTAGGCATTACCAACACATATTTTATCACTGTTTTTATTCATATGAACTATAATTGAAATATCATAATTTATCGGAAAGTACGAGTAAAAGTTCTATGTAACAAAACACGAAGTATTTTTATGTTAACAGAAGTATAACAATCATCAAGTGTGATTATACCAGGAATAGTCTATATATAAGGTAGGGACTTTATGGGGTTAGACGATGTAGTTGTATTGCCAAATTAAAATTATATTTTATTTGATTACCCCAAACGTGTAAGATTTGGTTACTGCAATGAAATATTTGTATAACTGAAGGTGTATGGAAGTTTCGGAACGTAAGTAGCATACCGAAGTTCTAACACTTTACCATTGACCCTGAAGCTGACCCTTAGCGACACCCGCACCACGGCGGCTGTTCACGAAGGTGGTGTCGTTTTCTTGACATTCACGTCAGATATTTTCAACTTTTACACATTTAATATATTTGTTTTTTGTTGAAATATTTTAATTGCTACTGTATGCGACAGTATTAATAACCAATCACTACATTAACGAAGCCTGTTATTATAATAATTGCAACATAAATTATAAACAAACCATCTAGCTATATATTTTAATAAAAGCAATCAAACGATTCGATTACCTTACAGTCGACCAAATAAATGCCGGCACTGTGCTAAGCTGCCATAAATTCTGTGATATCAGACATATCTGATTTTTCCTGCTAACCAAATTCTTATTGATTCCAAAAAAATAATAATAATTAGAATCTACCGTGATATGTACAATGCTTACGTCAACTAAACTTGTTTTCTTGAATGTTCTTGTAAAATGGTTGTGTGCACTAGATACATGTATTTGATGTCGGAAAAATCAAACGAATATTCGGCTCAAGGAATTGATTCTAAATGCTTTATTTTGTTCACGGCAACGAATGCAGATGTTTGGATAAAGCGCAGTTTAGTTGAGCGAACACGGCATCGTTCCGAATAAGTACATAAATGCTCTTAAAATAAATTTATTTGCTAGCTGAACGAGATTTTTATCTCAGTACACATATCCGGGCCGTTGTAACACTTAGTATGAAGCATGATTCACATTTACAGTGATGACGCCAAAAACCGACAGAGTATAAAGAACTTACGGGTTTTCCCATGCAAACGGAATTTCTGCGTTACCGTTTTGTGTTTGGCCGGAAACTCAGTTTACGACCACATTGGCTCGTTATAAATGTAAAATACCAATGTTTGGATGTAATTGGTGGACAGTTGGCTAGAAGCTGTGGTGTTTTTTTGTATGTTGGTAATTTCAGTGTAATAGCTACACATTTTATTGTTTTGATTTTAAGAGTTTTTATAATGTTGCTTTACAGTTAAAAAAAATAGTTTAGTATCACCCAATCGGTTTATTTTCAATATAAATTTGCTTAATAACGTTTTATGTAAAATTAGCATTTAAACAGACATGTGTCATTATTAACACATACATTTAACCGTCCTATACTTGGCGATAATTCAGGAAATTATTTGTACAAAACATGTAAAACAGTGGACCTCTGATAGATATCAGCTAAGTCTGTTCTTTCCGTGGGAAAAAAATTCGGAGTGAGCCTAACTTTTCGGCGTGGCTGATGAGGAAAACGAGGACGGTTTGTCATCGGCTGCTCGGTGGTCCGTCGTTTACCCTGTAGTCGTTTGTGCTATAAGTTAGTATCCTCTTTAAAATTCTGAAAACTCGTGCTGACCGGCGTTTACCCTAACTTTTATGGCAAACGCCTTTAGGGCAAACGATACGTACTCCATTTGACAAGTAGGCGACTCTTTAAAGGGGCTGGAATGAACACATGTAATTATTTCATGTTCATAGCAAACACAGTTCAGCTCGTAAGCATTATACACGAAACAATTTTACTAAAAAAAAAATAGTTTCTATAATATTTTTGCGTATCACATATATATCACAATTTCGCCGTTTTGGAACTCATAAATATAATAATTGAAGGAAAAATGAATGTTAAATAAGTATATGTCTATAATTTTTCTTAAGTACGTATATTTATCAGTGAGGCGCTATTCTTGAAATTGCCTTTCATCACTGTTTCAATGTAAATAATTTAATTATTTGAGTTAATTTTATTATTACGAAACAATGAAAAGCATTATTCAATTTCACAAAGAATTACTGAAATTTTGAAAGAAGTTTTAAAAGTTATAAATTAGAGGCATTTAACGAGGTTGTGTATGGGCAGAGGCAAACAGTTGAGACCGTGTAACGTTATTTCGCCCTGGACGCAATTGCTGGCAGTGATGTGTGGCCTTCTGAGCTCATGGCTCTCGGCGAAGGAGGTGTATATTTACATCATCCGAAGAGGAATTTGAAATACTGCCAGAAAATATCTTTAAGAGTGTCTAAAAGCCGTCGTCCTTGAGCTGCCAGAGAAGCGGCGTGTTTTGGCGTTGGTAAACGAGAGGAGTGATGGAGATGAAGAAATGTCATCGGCTGACACAAAACAGGCCACCAGCATCTTACAAAGTTATACAGTACCTTACCGCTACGTCAAGAGCTGTGGGACATAGGTAGGCTTATCTATACTCTTCGTCATGATCCTAGAAGCACACCCAGTCCTGAAAACTCATCTTTGCTCTCAGAATTAAAGACTCGTCCCAGTAATGGATGCTGGCTCCTACGTCAATAGATATACACACCGCCACAGAGTCTTAAATGTGGTTTAAAATGAAAAAAATTTCTATGAAGAGTGAAATATTTTGTATTTGTTTAAGTGGCAGTCGACATTAAAATAAAAAATGTAATAAAAGTGTATTTTTTTTATAAAACGCTTTGTATTTTTTTAACTCTATAATGCTAAAAAAAAAATATTTTCCTCGGTATACGTTTGTGTTTTTAAGAAGACGTTATCTTGCTATAAAAATTATGTAATAATTCAGGGGCGTGTGCCTTGATGAAGAGATACGAGTAAATGAAACGTTTTGCCTCACAAAATATTGTTTGCACGAAAAAGAGAGCGAAACCATGCGGTTTATCAAATGTTTCAGGGTCAGGAAAGGGGTAAAATTTTGTTTTATAGTGCACAGTCACAACTGATCTCGGCAAAGACTCGTACTCTGAAGTAACTAATTACACTATGAAACAACACTTGATGATAATCCTATTGTTTAAGAGGTCATACGAATATGGATTCGTTAAATAAGCTAGTTTTGCATGAGAAAACATGAGCTCAAGACGTATGATACGTACATGGATGCTAAAACCAGTTATTGCATATTTTGGGACACTAATAGGCAGTGAAAACGTAATGTTGTTCGCTGAACATCATATAATATAAAATATTTGACTACGCTCAAATGATGGGAACACTTAAGTATTTCAAGTAATCAGAAAAGCTTGAATAATAGTACTTTAGAGGCCTGACTCTCACTCTAAGATGCACGCACAGATCTATAAATACGCGCTTCATTAAACTTTTTTGGACTCTGAGCTGTAGTACCTGGTTTGGGAGTAACCTTTAAAACACTACACTCGTGTGTATAAAACAGCCAATTTCTCGACTGGACTTCAAAATACATTTATTTGGAGCGCCGATACGGTTTAAAGTGAAGACTCTATGACTAACATTTAGTATTTAAAAAAAATAGGCAAAGAAAATTTCCGGTGGCATATGATCGTATTTCCAAAACATTTGGTTAAATGATTGAATCAGCTTAATGCATTAAAAAGTTAATAATTGTTATTATCTCAGGGAGAACATTTTATTTATGAAATTCGGCCTTGTATCCATTTGCTATTTGGGTATGAATCCTTTCGCTTCATGACAAAATATTATCCCTGCCAGCGTCCTAAAACAAGTAGATGAAATCGTTAATCAAGCAAAGAGGTGAAATTGTTTGGAAACTAAATATGTTTATTGTTATTAATACTCTAATTTTCTCTTAAATATGTATAAGCAAGCAATGTGTTCAAAGACTGTAAGAAGTCATCTACATACCACTTACCCAATTGCATTTCTAAATTGAGTTGCTACTAAAAATATTTCAGTAACGCAAAGAAAAAATATAGCTGTAGTTTAAAAGTCGAACAATGAGGTTCATAAGGTCTTATTAACATAAAATTACTTCTACTTCAACGTCTCTGCAATTTCTTCGGCCAAAATTTTCTTTAACTAGCTATACACAAGTAGAAAAAAGATATATTTAACCTCCTCCCCCACCCCTCATTTTTGTTCTCATTTGTGCTCTATCATCTATGAATCATGCATATATTAATTTCAGAAACTTTCTGAAATGAGCGTATCCAGGATTTCACACTGCGGCAACCAAAATTTAAGGGATAATTTATTAATGTAAACCGATTTGTAGGGGTGAAATTTTAAACCGTTTTTATACCAGAAACACGTGAAGATTTAATTGTCACTGCTCCTATCCGCATATATTTTATCGGGCGCACTGAGTGACATACGCCCAGTAAAGTTGATAACGATGGAGGGAAAAGCAGATTCATATATTAACGTCAAATAAAAAGTGTTAGGTAACCATTTGTGATAACTTAAATTATTTCTATAGCTTTCTGTTTTTTAATGCGTCGTAGTGAAAAATTAGCAAAAAAAAATTAAAATATTTGCATTTATAAAAAAATTTCAGTTTCACTTGACCAACGCATTAAGAAAGCGATGAGGCCCATGGCAACAATAATTTTGCATAAGGCGGAAGAACATACAAAGTGCATGCAAATAGCTCTTAAGCAGGATTTTCGAAAGTGCTCATTTTATCGTGAATAGCCTATAGATATAGGTCCCTGCAACTACCAGGGTTGTCTGTAAACATCTGCTAAGCTTCTATAGGCTGTTCACGGTAAAGTGAGCACTTTTTAAGGCCCGTCCTAATTCTTATTTTCATACAATTTCCATCTTCCTGCAGATTTTTAATGTAAACATTGCAGCGTGACCAATAAACACAGTGTTTAATGCCCGAGACTGCAATAGGATGTATTTATTAGTGGCTAATGCTTGTTTGGAAGGGCCTTAAAAAGTGCTCACTTGACCGTGAACAGCCTGTAAGGGCAGGCACGAGGCACTCACCGAGGACGAGCTGGTTGGCTATCCTGCCCTCCTCGTCCCTGGCGTTGACCGTGAAGTTCCTGAAGGACTCGATGGTGATGTGCTGGTTCTTCTTGGAGCGCACGGAGGAGGCGATGAGGGCGTCCAGCACCATGGCCTGGCCGCTCAGCTGAATGCCTCCCGTCACGATGCGCAGGTGGCCCATGCCTTCCTTCAGGGGCCAAGCACACACACACGCATTCCTGCCGTCACCATGCACATCACGTCAATCAACTCCGTTGAAGTGAAGCGACTGCCTATGGAGCACTGCATGTGGCTGTACAATGTGAAGAACTCATTAAAAAATTAGTATAGACGCCATAGAAATTGTCAGAAAATTGGGATTTATGCTGCATGTGAATTAAGAATGTATTTATTTTGTATCATTATGAAATATTTTACTAAAATACACTTTTTAAATGAAAAAATCAAACAATCAGTAGCGTCCAGATTTATAATAAAATTCAAGCTAATTTTTGTTTTGGATGCTTCGGAAAGTAGAATTTACAAGAATATCTTCTTCAAGAAAGATCGTCATAATATTTACTGTGATCATGTGTAATAAAATCATAGTAATAATGTGCATCATATCAAGTTTATAATTAACTTTATTTAGGTCAGTTTCATCCATAAATGTTTGTGAGAAATGGACGGACGTAAAATGAATTATAAAAATGATTTACTACATTATTATTACAATTGTCTTACATACAATCATAGTAAACATTATGACGATATTCCATGATGAAAATTTTCTTGCAAATTCTGCTTTCTGAATCATGCGAAATGGAAATATGTTTAAATTTTGTTAAAAATACAAACTATTTTAATCGAATATTTTTTTTTACATTTAAAAAGTTTATTTTAGTAAAATATTTTAAAATATTGCAAAATATATACGTTCTTCGTTTATACACAGCATAAATCGCACTTTTCTGACAATTTTTATGGTGTCTCTACTACTTTTTTTGAGTTCTTCACGTTGTATAGTTGGGTGCAGCGCTCCATAGGCAGTTGCTTTACTTCTACCGCAGGTAATTAGGGACGGAACAATTTGCTCAGGGAAGAGGGATTGGGGAAGGAATGGGAAGGAATAATCCATGGCCCTTGTTAACACACTGAGGTCTGCACAAATTGACTGGCACTTAAGACAAATTAGAAATGAGTCACCTATGTACACTACTGCAAGAACACCGGTTCTGTTGGTGTCTGCGTTAGAACTCACCATTGTCCCATTGGTCCATACCACACCGGACACTTCCATTTACTTTACAGGGTTCATTATTGGCCGGTCATCAACCAATGGAGACCCAAGCTGATATTGACCCAGTAAATTTCCTTATCGTATAATAGGAATTACAATCAATTCATTTCCCTTTGAGTGGCTATAAAAATAAATTCTAATGTTAGCAATGACATTGTTACTGAGCTGTTGTGTTCTTGTGCAATGAGAGAAAATCGAAAAAAAAAAAAAAATTGATATGTATAGGGCCAAATATATATTTAGTTGCCTTAACGAACTATGTCGTTGAGTACACAAAATTTGAAAAGGAACAAAATTACTTTTGTTCGTCTAACAAAAAAAAAATGTTTTAATTTTAAAAAATCTCTCTGTTGGGCCAAAAAAAAAAAAAATTAGACTGTCAACTAAATATTTTGTTGAATCAACTGTATATATTTGTTTGGCCACTCATTTGACTGCCTTCGTTCGAAAATACACCTCGAGAGTTTTTTTGTATTCTTTGTGACCATTAGGATAGTAACCGTGTTTGTTCTTCGTCTATTGATGCTTAACAATCGTTTAAACACATTAATAAATCAATGAGAGAACTGTACTGTTGTCACTTCGATGCTGATTTTTTTTTTAAATTCAGGTCCTTACTTCATCTCTTAAGTTAGTGTGACCAAACGTCCCATTCTTAACGGGACTGCCCATTATTTTAAGGCATTCCCACTGTCCTTATGAAACTTTGTCCGTTTTATTGATACCAGTGGTAGATGTTGCGTTTCTTATGGGGATTCTAGGCAACAACGGAACCGTGGAGAGAAATTTTTTTATTGATAAGTTCTTCACGGACTTACCAAAAGAAGCGTTTAGTTACCAAGACTGTGAAAGCGAAGATGGTAATCGAGGCACGCGTTAATTCTACCTCACGCATAAAATATAACGTATCTAGAAGTACACTCATTTGCGTAAAAAAAAAAAAAATTTGATCGGCATGAAAGAAGCGCGCGATATGAAAGGAGAAAACTGGAGTACGCTGAGGAAACCCTCAGTTGCTATTACAACACAAGAAACGAGGCCGAGTAAGGCAGGAGTGCGGCCAACGACCGTTATTAGAACAATGTTCACAGACAACGCTGACTGTGACGTAGCGACTGAAAATGCAGGAATCTGCAGAAGTATGTGAAATATCTGTATCTGGCTTATACCGCGGGGTTTGCAGCAATTTCATCGACATCTAACGGCAGTAAGCCCCGCCCACGCCACAAGGGAGAGTCAATGAGGATCAAGGATATCGGAGAAGGTGGGCGTGAATGAGAAGTGTGGTGGACATGGCGGCTAAGGGCCGGGGTTGTCAGTCGCGTAGGTCCTCCCTGAATGGCGGTCTCCGATCGGCGATTGGGGGTAAGTTTCTTCCGCTAGGGGCGAGAGGGCGAGCCCGGAGGTCCCTTATATCCTCGTCCTCCCGAAACAGATTGTCTTTCGCGCCTACCTCGATCCCTAACCCCACCAACCACATCACGCTGTAATTATTGTAACTTGAATCAGTAAATATCCTCCTGAATTAATTCATTTTGCTTAATCAATTGTCCCCCGCAAAGTACACAACACTACTTGCACGTATATACAATCGAAAATTCTCCGCAGATTGGAGTCTTGCGAAACTGAACCTGGAAACTAAACTGTGGGTTAGCATGTAACGAGTAATTAACCGTATCGGTGGAATAAAGTAGGATTTCTGAATACGAATGTTGTAATATTTTTAATTGATTTTAGATTACGTACAACAGCGAAAGCTTTGGTTATAATAACTGTAAGTTCCCACAATTGTTGGGTGTATCTCAATCCTTTGTTTTCGGGTGCGTCAAGCAAGTTAGCTCCACGAGGGATTAGATACTGTCGTGAATGTTGGACCTAGTATGTACTTGACTTGCGCGACAGACAGCATGACGCATTGTTTGGCATAGGGAAAATTACCGTAGCAAGGTGCGCTGTGTTCCAAAAGATGATTTAATTATATATTTAAGCGACGTGAATTAGATAGTAGAAAGATTTTTCTTAATTACGAAGATACTTGACTTTTGATTTAAGATTAATGCAATTACCCTGTTTTTATAACGTAGAAAATAGAGGAAATCTGGTGCATTGCTGAAACTAGCGCTTACTCAGTGGCGAAAATTTTTGGTTCCAAACTTTTAACATTGAACTTTCCAGCATTTAAAGTCTGTTCGCAATAAAGTGAGCATTTTTGAAATCAAACTTACAAGCAAAGGCACTGCCCGTGCCTGGATATATTTTAACGGGCGCACTGAATGGCATGGGCGCAGTAAACTTGGCAATGATGGATAAAAAGTAGTTCCAATTCTTAACGTTGAATAAATAGTGTTACGCAACGACTTGTGATAATTTAAATTATATCTTTGGTTTTTTTTTATGCATCGGAGTTTAATAATTACCACAGTTGTAACAAATTTACCTTTCTAATAATTGCATAGTTTCACCTGATCGACGCATGAATAAAGTGATGAGGCTCATGGCAATATTAATTTTATATAAGGAGGAAGGATACACAATGTGCGTGCAGGTAGATCTTAAGCAGAGTTTTCAAGAGTGCTCATTTTACCGTGAATAGCCTAAAGTGGAAGTAACTTTAACTGTACTAATGTAAACTTGTCCATGGGTTTTACAACAATACTCCTGTGTTAGCGGGTATAGGCTGTTCGCGGCAAAGTGAGCATTTTTGAAAACCCTCTCTTTTCGAATAAGGGTCAATAATTATACTTGATTGTAGCGGTGGAATATACACACTGTGTTTATTACTTACACGGCAACATTGACTTAATAATAGTGGTTAAGGGGTATAAAATGGCTGAAAGAAAAGTAACTTGGTCCTCAAAAGTGCTCACTTTACCACGAACAGCCTATAGTAATGTATTGTAATGGGCTGTTTAACGTCCCCCGGTTTTATGCTTGAAAGCTTAGCAGGGAACGGTTTACGGATTAACTTATAATCAAACTTGAGTTAACACCAATGCCTTATCCGGGGTTCGAAACCCGAGCTTCCCGCATGCCATATCGCATGCCATAGCGCAGCAACCGACTGCGCCACGGGAGATCGGCGCTAGAGGGTAATGTTTTCTTTCGTGTTATGAACACGAAATTAATGTAAAAAAAAAGGACGCTCGATTTGTATGGCTTAAATCGACAACTCTGCGCGAGATCTGTCGTTCGGCACAAAAACCAGCGCGCCAGCACATCCGAGTCGCGAGATATACTGCGCGGAAATTTTCGCCCGCGCAACAAAATTGCCACCAGTTGCCGCGGGCCCCCACCCACCCCTCGCGTATACCTGGCGCGAACAAAAGGTCGCGCTTTCATCGCAGTCATACGCCAGATCGAACGAGATCACGTTTATTTCGATATAGTTATTAGTCACGGAGTTATTGTGATTCAATAGATCACCCCGTGATCATTTCGTCATCGTTTTCCATTCTGGAACCACGTGGGTGTGTCTGATTTTAAAGCTGTATTCAAGACAAAACGACACACGTATCCGCTGCTTAGTTGCGATTTCAAAACCGGAACTCTGTTATTTGAAAATGATCCAGTCACCTTTACTTGTCTTTTTGATGTAATCTTATAATACAGCAATGCTCAAACTTTGAAGATATATTAAGTTTCTTTTCGTACCTTTGAAGTGACGTTAACGCCCCCATTAAATTTTTTTTCCCCAGAATTAGTGACTGAAGACATTTGGACGGTTTTAACATCGACGTCTTGATGACCGATGAGGGTGAAGCGAGATGAGTATGGAGCAGCACCGGAATGCAGGGGCGGGGGAAACGGGAGTTACCCGAGAAAACCCGTTCACCAGCGGCATCATCCGACACGATTCCCACACGCGAATCCCGGGTGGCGGCCCCGCGGGGAATGGAACCCGATTCGTCTTGGTGGGAGGCGAGTAGTCTAACCACCAAAAGGATACCCGCCGGGGAGCTGTTTCGGTCGAGGCAGAATAGCTCGCCAGCTTCCTAGGAAGTGTGAATGATGCTTTAGAATATAAATAGAATTTGTAGCTTAAATTACGGGCGCCCAGACGAACAGCCGCCCTTCCCACAAAAAAATTGTGGATCTATATAATAACTAATATACTGTTTGTTAAATTATAGTAGTTATGATAGAATTGAACACCCTGGGTGGCTGTACTGCTAAGTAGGGTTAATGAAGGGGGGGGGGGGGAATTCTAACTACTAAAATTCTGTGGCCCCAATTATTATATCAGTATATTGTATTGGAGGATCGGCTCGAATATGGTCTCGCCTACGGCTAGTAAATTCTTTGTTCGTTAAGCCAACACTAGTGTAAAGCTCATAATCAGTTTATGACTTAATCACAATAACAACATATACGGTACTCAGTAATTGAATTTACTAGAGTCACATATAATTTAAAAACCTAAAGTTATCTAGAGTCCACTAAACGTAGATAAAGTCTGTTCACGATAAAGTGAGCACTTTGGAAATCAACCTTAGCGAAATGTCACATCCCCTACCTGCATATATTTTAACTGACGCCCTTAGTGACATGCGACTTTAAAGTTGGTAACGATGGATGGGAAGTAGTTCCATATCTAAACGCCGAATAAAAAGTGTTAGGTATCCATTTGTGATAACTTAAATTAATTTCTTCGGCTGTCTGATTTTTTTAATCCATCACTGTGCCAAGTTGAGCACATTTGTAAAATATTTTCTTTTCTAACAATTTCACAATTTCACTTGACCGATGCATAATTAAAGTGACGAGGACAATGGCAGTGTTAATTTTACATAAGGCGGAAGAATGCACAACGTGCGTACAAGTAGATCTTAAGCAGGGCTTTCAAAAGTGGTTACTTACTTTGAACAGGGTGCACACTACACCCCTTGCGACTGCTGTTCCAGCAGATGAGCCTGTTCCGAATTAGGCGCTTATTAAAGTTCAGCTCTTGCCATTTACACCGTGGAAAGGTTTAGTTTTGACGTTGGTCGGAACAAGCCAGTGGGAGAGGGTGGAACGAAATGAAAGGGGGAGAGGCTGACCTCTCGTTTTCAAATGTTCCCTTGGGGAAACTGACCCTTCAAGAAGACGCTTTGTTTTCATATGGCTATTGGACTCGGCACGCGAGTAGGTTTTATAGTACAGGGGAATGTTGGAAATTTCATTAAAAATGTCGCAATGATCATGTTAGCCAGGGAAAATAGTTCTGAACCTAGAGGAATGTGGCCTTTTTTTCTCTATAAGTTGAAATTATTAAGTAGGTTTGACATTATAGCATCAATAAAATTTTAACTATGTGCAACGAAATCTATATGTGTTCAGTTTTTACTTGTAAAAATATAAAATTACCAGTAATTAAATATTTTATTTGATAATACATGTATAACGTAATTTATAATCAGACACATGCACGATTGTAATATATTCAAACGTAGCAATCTGAAAGGAACAGTGGAGTTTCCTTTAAAAATATTGTGTTTACGCATGAACCAGATATTATTATTGTTTTGAGACAGGCATTCTTGTTCACATCAGTTATGATCTCATTTTATAGTGTTTTCCTTATACACGTGACCACACAGGAAGCAGTATTTTTGTTCCTTATCACCGGTATTCACCCAAAACCTAATATTGTTCGAACTTAACATCCACTTATATTAAATGGAATTATTCTGACATGTTAAGCTATCATCACTTAGTACTTATAGCACCAGCGCACAAACGTGCGTCGACTTCAGTCTAAGGGGGTGTTGAAGTAGGTAATTGAAATGCAACTCACCATGATGTGTTAACATTGACCGAACACCAATAAATTGCACAGAAACAACACTGCAATTCTACATCCGCACCCCACAAATTGTTAACATTTACTGCGCACGAACTGAAGTGTGTGTTACCACCTTAAAAAAAAAACAGAATTGTTTGATTAGTGTTGAGTGTAGTGGATAGATTTGGGTAGCTCTCAATATCGAGGTTTACGAGATCCGACGAGGGTGAAGTGAGGTGAGTATGGAGCGGCGATGGAATTAAATGAAAGCACGGGGGGAATGGGAGATCCCCGAGAAAACCCGCCGATCAGCGGCCTCGTCCCTTTTGCGAAAAATCTGGAGTGAACCGGCCGGGGATTGAACCCGGTTAGCCTTGGTGGGAGGGGATCAGTCTAACCGCTCAGCCACCGCGGCCTCACGTGACCCTTGTACTTCGCGCTACTGACGAAAGGGCAAACGAGAACGGCTGTTCTGCTGACCTTCACCACCCGCAGACGCTCCGAGATCACAGTGAACGTCAACGGTCACTGCGGCATTATTTTCCTGTAGGCCTACTTTTTTTTTAAAGCAGTTTTAAGTATGGGAAAACCACTGCAGTGGATGACGATTACAATTCCTACTGTCCGCTCACGATTATAGGCTGTTCACGGTAAAGTGAGCTTTTTTTTTAAGGCCCTGCTAAATTCTTCCTTTCAATTAATTTCTACCTTTCCGCCAATTTTTAATGTAAACATTGCAATTTGGCTAATAAACACAGTGTATACATTTCATCGCTCTCAAAAGTTAACGTTTAATGCTGCAATAAAATACATTTATTAGGGGATAAAGCCTTTTGGAAGGGCGTTAAAAAGTGTTCACTTTACCGTGAACAGCCTATACCTATAACATTTCTGAAGCCCTGCTAAAGTTCTACGTTCAGGCTATATTCCTCCACCTCAACCAAAAAAAAATTTGGCTAAATCTGAAAAAAAATCACACTAATGGGACATCGCACCGCATTAGTTCACACTCAGTTTAATATTTTGCTCGAAAACTATTCCTTGCTAGGCATTACCAACACACCTATTTTATCTGTGTTTTTCCTAAATGTTAATTATTAATTAAATATTATGATACATAGCTAATATAAATATGTTCAATTTAACTAAATATATCTTTATCTTAAGACAAGTATAAAACACTTGAGATACATTAAATATTTATGAATATACCAAAGACATCATACATGAGGTGTTTTTTCAAATATTTGATTCAAAATGTTTGAAGTTATCGCGAACAGATTATAATAATCCTTTCACCTTCCTTTAGTTTTTTTTATATCTCCGGCACTGTTTAAAATAATAATGACTATGTATAGAAATGCGCGTTTATCTATGAGTACTGCATCACTGGCGAATTTAACGCCGACGCCGTAGATGTTTACGAAATACAAAAAAAAAAAAAAAATAAATAAATAAAGAAAGCAATTTTACAGAGAAAAATATTTAATTTCCAAACGAAAATCCACCTATTTTCCATTCATGTTTACTTCCAAATTTTTTGAAGGCCTGCTAAAATTTCTACTTTCGGGCTATCTCTCCACCTCATGCAAACAAAGTTTAACCAATTCTTAGAAAATTACACCAAATGGATAACTCACTGCATTCGTATGCACTCAGTTTAATTATATAGTGCATGAGAACAATTTATCACTCGGTATTACCAACACACTTATTTCCCCTCCGGTTGTATTCACATTAATTATAAATGATTCAAAGAAATGAAAATTACACATTAACGAAAATTAAAATAATTTGACACTAAAAGAAGTATAAAAAGTTTCTGATACGTGACGTAGGCCCCTATTTAGGAAACAGCATAATACGTCATATGTGAGGCAATTTATTAAAGGTTTGATTCAAAATGTGCGACCATACTGAGAATAGAATTTAGCCATCGGTGATCAAAGAAAAAGTGATTATTTTATTCTGAAGAGAGGAGATTAACAGCAGTGGAGTGGAAATGGTGTTCGACTGACCGCTAGGCAACACAGCAGTACTTAATAATTTACGGTAAATATCGCGAATCGGATGTACTAACATAGTTTCTAACCACGGTTTGCTCATTTATATGTGATCCATGGTAAGGAGGGAAAAATAGGCATTTACAAAAGTAAAATAGAAGTTTAGAAGGAATGCATTTTTCATACTATAGGCTGTTTACGGTAAAGCGAGCACTTTTTAAGGCCCTTCTTAATGGCTCTAACCACTAATAAATATATTTTGTGGCAGCTTCAGACGTTCACTTTTAGGTTTGGTGAAATGAATATGTTGTGTTTATTAGTAACGTGTCAGTGTTTATATTTAAAAAATGGTAAAAATAGAGAAATTTACTCATAGCAAAAATTTAGCAGGGTCTTAAAAAGTGCTCACTTTAACGTGAACAGCCTATTCCAGAATTACTGGCGTTGCTAAGTTAAACTGATTACAGTGTGAGTGTGTTTCCGCGTGTGATATTCTTTGCACTCCTAACACACGACAGTCGCTTAATACATACATTGTCAATATCCCATTAGTTATTACGAGTATTTAAAATACTTGTTTTTTCAGTGAATAAAAGAACATTATTACCCGCGAGACTAATTTAAAAGCAATACAAATGTTAACAGATAATGTGAAATTACATGGGAGATATTTGACCACCGTTAATATCAATGCTGGGTATTAGCATTTAATATGGAGATTTTATTTCTTCGCAGCTAAGATCCTAACAGAATTACTGGTATCTGCTGAGTTTTTCCGCTGAGAACCATGCAGGCATCGTTCAGTTCACAGAAACGAAGGAACAATATAAAAAATTTTTCTTGTTCCGAGATTATTTTCTGATACCTGCCTATTGAAAATTGGCAAATTTACATCGTCACTCCATTAAAGTTTGAAAAAACAGATATTTCTTTGAACATTCCAGACAAACCGGTAACTTCTTTAACGTTTATAATTCCAGAAATTAGCATTTAATTACGGTAGCGGTAGCGTGACTAACCCAAAAACTTTAAAATTTTTGAAAGCCTACTTATGTTAAGACACTTGAAGGTTTCACACGCACCGAGAGAAGAAAAATAACGCACTTTTACGCTTTCATTTGTTCTTCGCAGAAATATCGTTTCAGGGATGTTTTTTTTAATTGTGTACTGCGGACTTACTTTGCATTTGCACGTGCAGAAATACCAGCTCCCTGAGGTTCAGCGGATACCGTGTTTATAATGGAATTATACTTGAAGGTCCAGGCAAAGAACAAGAAGTAAAACTCTGTTGGGGGTAATTCGCATAAATAAAATATGGTGTTGAGTTTAAGGTTTTTTTTTTTCAATATTAGATTACTTTATTTAATATATTAACGTAATTTTTTATGTCTCAGTAACTATTAAAATATGGTCGGTAGTAAGTGCTGAAAAATTTAAGATCCACGTCAGTTAATTTATTTATAATGAGGGAAAGTACTTTTCACTAACTTATGTGTATATTTTAAGTAGCTTTCTGTACGCGGCTTCGCTGCGTGAACTACACAAAACAGCTCTTAGTTTCCTTTACAGAAGGACTTTTTTTTACATCACATTACTCACGTGCTTGGCTTACCAATTGCTATAGAGCGTCTCACTCTTAGATTGCAGTATGCGGTGTAATGGACATCCGCTCTCTCTCTCTCTCTCTCTCTCTAATTAATGCTTTCTGTCGTTAACTCTGTCCTTGTTCCTACGTACACTGTTGCCTAATCCTTACTACTATATAAATGCGAAAGTGTGTTTATTTGTCCTTCTTTCACGGCAAAACGGAACAACGGATCGAAGTGATTTTTTGCACAAGTATAGTTAGAGGACCGGAGAGTGACATACGCTACTTTTTATCCCGTAAAAATATCTCATTCCTTCGTGAAAATGTAAAGTACACATACGTAACAGTACACTGACTTAAGATAGAAGGTAGACAAATAAGTAAGGCTCTACATTTCTCTTTGGATTGGATTTGTTGATTTGGTATTTTTTGTAAATTCCAAGTGCGGCTGCGGTGGCTCAGTGGATAGAACTATATCAGGTGGGGCCTTAGTGGCTCAGAGGATAGAGCGATTCCAAGTGGGGCTGCAGTGTCTCAGTGGATAGAACTATATCAAGTGGGGCCTTAGTGGTTCAGAGGATAGAGTGATTCCAAGTGAGGCCGCAGTGGCTCAGTAGATAAAGCGATTCCAAGTGGGACCTTAGTGGCTTAGTGGACAGAACTTATTGTAACAAAAATCAATTATTTATCACTATAAACACGTGCACGAAGCAACGGGTAAAAGCTAGTAAGTCATATTTTTGAGCCTAAAAAAAATATGCCATTTTCATTTCGTGAGAGCCATGCAATCACTTTGACAGCTATGGTGTGGAGGGGGGTCGCCGGAGAAAGGGGGAAAAGGGACACCCTTCAAGATTATGGAGCTCACACGCCCAGATACCTGCCAGCCACTGTACCTGCCAAGAATAATTACACTTGTGTTCCCCCGCCGTACTGTGTAACTGAGTGAGGGGGGGGGGGGAAGAGATGGGGTGGGGAAAAGCGGGAGTACTTTGAGAAAACCCACCTGCCATCGGACAATGTCCTCGACGTTCTGCACTTCTGAAAACAAACCAGGACTAGAATTTCCGAGTACGGATCACCGATATCAGAGGCCAGCATGATATTCCCTGCGCACATATAAGTTGCTATGTACGTACATAATGCTTCTTAGCCTTAGCTTCTCAGTTACATGTGTTTTTATTCAGAAATAACATGGGTGCAATACAAAACACGCTGAGAACCAGGCACAGTGAATGTGTGACTGGACCAGCGGTGAAACGTGCAAATTATCACGTATGTGAAACACATACGCGTATCTCGACAGACTAGGAACATCTTGACGACGGTTTTTTTTAAGGCGATTATAATTTCTATAGGCTATTCACGGTAAAGTGAGTACTTTTATATTTCAACCTTAGACGTTAAATTCCAAGTACGGTGTGATATATACATTGTGTTTATTACTGACATGACTATATTTGTTTTAAAAAATTGGCCAAAGGATAAAAATTGACGGAAAGGAAAAAGTAACTAGGGCCTCAAAAATCCTCACTCTACCGTACACAGGTATACGCGTACAATTTAATTTGCTTCCTCTGCAGTCACAAGACATCTTTATTTCTTCATATGATCTGGTATCTAGTTATGGTCCTTTATGCTTAATTTTAGACATGTAAAACATTAAAAAATGCATAAATGCATTGTGAATTAAAGAATATTAGTATATGTTCGGATGATAACACTTACGTCTGCATTGCATTATTTGCGGTAAGCTTGTTGGGAAATCTGTACCTTACCCATACTACGATGTTAGCCATAATATACTCATAAAGACTGTTTATGGTAAATTGAACACTTTTAAAAGCTCTACTGAAGATCTACTTGTACGCACGTTGTGTATTCCTACACCACGTATAAAATGGACATTGCTATGGGCAACATCACTTTATTCATGCATCGGTCAAGTGATTCCGTTAAGTTATTCGAAAAGTAAATATTTAAAAAATTGTGTAATTCTTACGCTTATATGCATAAAAAACCGGGAGCAAAATAAATCACCCCAGTATGCACATTTCTTTACCCAACACTATTAATTTAATACTAAGACTTGGAACTATTTTCTGTGGTCCGTTGCCAACTTTACTGGGCGCATGTTACCTAATGTGCATGCGGGTAGGAACTGCCACATTTTTCAAAGGTGTTTTCAAAACAGCCTAAATTATGGTAAACAGCTGTTTGCAGTTTGAACTTCTGAATTCCTTCGTACGCGTTTTCACTATCTGAGGTGACTGAAGAGCCTGTGTGTAGATTAAAGGTAAAGACTGCAATGTGTTGGTGTCGATGGGGCGTCTTGATCAGGCGAATCACCAATAACGTGCCACGTCTGCGAGTCGAACAGAAAAGAAAAGCAGCGAACACGTCGCCTCTGATCGCAGCGATTGCGAGCGGCTTCCCAAGCATCGACCACAAAGCAATTGGCTGAGAGGGAGAGGAAAATGGAAGAAGAGCAAAACTCGATATAATTAAGTGCGCCAGCTGGATTTCGGGGGGCGTGCGACCAGGGCGCGGGGGAAAGACGGGGGAGTATTTCAGCTCGGTATTGTTGCCGAGCTTCCCCCTCCCCCCAACAACCCAGCAAACCACCCACAACCCCACTTCTCCTCGGGTTCTGCAGCCGCGACGGAATTTCTAGAAGTTTCAGGCGAGTCATAATCACAGCGGTACCAGCCAACCACTCTTGGCCAAAAACTCCCTGCTCCCCCTTTTCGTCATCCAGTTTGATAATGGATAATGATGGTGTGGGGTTCGTATCTGCAGCGGATTGTTAATTAGGCCCTTGAGCAATGCGACCATCCTTCAGCGCCCTTCTCGGCTAACACGCTCACTCTCTCTCTCTCTCTCCCTCTCTCTCTCTCTCTCTTCCTCAAGCCCTACAATTTTTTTTATGAAGTAGAAGCTAGCCCACACCCCCCCCCCCCCCCCCCCCGGCCACGCGTCCCACGTCATCAGTTTGAAGCCCGCGACTGCTCGGATGGCTTGTCTAACATTCTGTCACGCACCGCGCTAGTCAAATATGTTCGTCTATCTCCCTCGCACGGTCCTCCACCCTCTATTGTCTTTCCCACCGCAGCAGCATCTTTCCACCCTCTGCCCGGGAGTAACGAGAAAGAAACGTTGCTACGCGCATGCTTCATTTAGCGCATTGCAACTTGATCATCCCCTCCTGGTCGCACCCCCAACCCCACCCTGTCTACCATGTCTTCGTCTTTTTGCTCCCGCTCTCTCTGTCTCTCTATCCCACTGTCTTTCTTCTCATCCTGCTCCCCCCCCCCCCCACTACTCACCATATAACGCACGCGTTACCTTCTCATTAAGCGTGGGCCTGAATAATAACGAGAAATTTCGCAGACTGAAAAATTCATATAATTCCACGCGGAGAGCCCTTGATTAAGCAATCTGAATGAAACTGCAGGCTCTGCTCCGGAACGATAGAAATTTTAGTGACACGCAGCTTCCAGCTATGTTTGAAAAAAAAAAAAAAAAAAAAAAAAAAAAAAAAAAAATACAGGAACGAGACCTTCGTCTCAATTTGCTAATTGGTTGTGTTGGCTTTTTTTTTTTTCTCCGTGTACCTGGCTGTGGATAACAGTATGTATTCTTGGCTGGACTGAGCTTCACATCTGTGAGCAGTCCGTTGTAACTAAAGGGAATGAAGCTGAGTGAGCCGAGGATTCATCTTGACGTCAAAATGTGAATTTGGTTTTGAAGTGTTGTGTTCTAGTTCCCGAGTTGCAAGGCAAGAAAGCATTTACAGCTGTTAATCTTGGAACGCTTTTGAATCTGCTGAGGCAACGCAATACCGTGAGTGATCGAACATACCAATTAATTATAAACGACTAGTACAATGTTCGAATTTCATCGCTTCTAGGGACTTATTAGATTTAAACTCCTAAGATGGATGGAAATATTATCTTCCTTGAAGTGTACTGTGATGGTGTTGCCAACACATACAGGATGAGGCCTTTGTCTCTCATGAATGCAGGTGTTTTAAGGTGGAAAACAGCTAGGAGCCCCCTAATGATGTCAAAACAGGGATTTGGGTTGGTTTCAGTGAAAAGGTTTGAAAATATTCAGTGTCATGATTTTTTATATCAAAATATAACCATTTAAATAGTTTTCCCCCCAATCTTACAATGGATATACGTTATATAAAAATATAGTTTTCCCAAAAATGTACATGTTTACAAAATTACATCTATTTCCAGCTATATGCACAATACATTAAAGTATACTGAACTAAAATGGAAGTAGGTCCCCCCTTTTTTAAATTTTGTGGAACAGCGGTTCCTGCCCAAGTGAAAACCCTGTGCTGTCTCCCCGAATCTGGGCGAGACACATGTATTTATATTTTATTTGAAATCATCTAGAACATTACAAAATGATCTTCACTCCGTCGATATCCAGAAGTCCTGGAAGGGCTCCCTGGTGGTACGAGACTGGCTGACGTCACGTGTTCAAAGTGACGGATAAGGGAGGAGAAAGCAGTTTTAGATTTCGTGGGCGGTAGCGGCCTCCGCGGCGCCCACACTTGCAGACCAGCAGGCCCACCCAGCGGCGTGATGCGTGGAGCTCGTCAAACACACCCCCATCGCAGCGAAGGTAAGCCGTCCCAAACGGCCAACATTGTCTCAATTTCATATGGCACCATCGGTTTAGCTTTCGTTCGATGTGCAGGGATAGCCGTCACAGTACAATAAACCAAACAAAGTGTTCTCTAAAAGTTTAGAGACTAACCCTGTTTACAGGTGCTTTATTTATCTACATTTACATGTAATCACCTTCAAAATAGTTCCCTTGCACAGTAAAACAGCCCTCTCAGTGCTTCTGCCACTTCTGGAATGTGTCCTGCAAGTTTTTTTTTCTTCCGAAACGTGGCAAGCACCTTCTGCAATTCGCTTGGATCCCCGCAGTAAACCTTAAACGGGTACTTTTAAGGGTTCAGTCTCCGCCATTTTGAATTTATCCATTTTTCGTCACAGCTTAGATTTAAGTTGGTTCAACAAAATTTTCCGCACGGCGCAGCATAAATAATAACTGCTCAAGCTGTATCAAGTTGTTATGTTTTCTTTGCCTTTATTAATTTTTAACTAGTAACGACTGAGAAGAAGTAAGTAATTTTTTTTGCAGGCGACTAGAGCTGTTAAACTAGTCCCTGTAGTCAAGCAATGCCAAATTCACGCAAGTACAAAGCATTGTCATATGACCTGTCGTTGCGTACAATTAAATACAAAATCTATAAAGCAGTTTTTTGCGAAAATTCTGTAAATACAAGTTGGCAGGGACTAGGAAATAAAGGCGAAGTCCGAGAGCCTAATCTGGCGAGAAGGATGTGTGAGGAAGCACGGCCATGTTGTTTCCGGCGAGGAACCCACGTGCGAGGAGAGTTTGGTGACAAGAGTGCATTGTCGTCGTGGAGTTGAGCTGAGTCAAAGGGAGTTGGGTGGCTCTTAACATCGAGGTCTTGAGAGCCGATGAGGGCGAAATAAGGTGAGTACGGAGCAGCGCCGGAATGCAAGGGCGGGGGGAAACGGGAGATCTGCCAGAAAATCCGCCTACCAGCAGCAACGTACAGCACGATTCTCACTTGCGAAAATCCCGTGAGCGACCCGTCGAGGGGGGGGGGGGGGGGGTTGGAACCCGGTTTGCTATGGCGGGAGTCGAGCGGTCTAAGCGCTCAGCCACCACGGGCCCCGTCGTAGTGGAGAATCGAGATTCTCGCCTGTCATAAATCGGTACGCTTTTGCAGGATATCCTACCTCAGATGCCTTATGACGTTCACCTAGCTGGACCTCGAACAACTTCGTAGCATACGTGAAATACAGCTTGTTATGCTAACCCGAATGCGAGCACAAACATAGCAAGAGGAACTGCGACGAAGACTTGAGCGATTAAAACAAACTCCCCTCCAACGAGCCGGTTGATGTTCAACACGGGTCAATATTACGGCTGGAAACACGGCGAACGAGGTATTTTGTCGTCAAGACACTGAACCGGGAAGACGTCCAGAGATGGGGGAGTGCCGTCCGCCGAGATACGTCTAGTCATCAGCCTTGGGCATCATGTTTAAGGTGACGACGTTCCTTATGGACTGTCTGGAGTGCCGTAGCTTTAATCAAATAAGTAACTAAATATTGATAGTAACGATAGTAACCCGTCAGAATATTAGCAGCTCAACCGAGGTAAAGAATAACTAAAAGACTTTGTAAACGAGGTGTAATTTATATTCATTTAATACAGTGACGATCATCTGAGCTATGTCTAACCCAACTTGTGCGTTAGTATAAAGTTAATCAGAAAACCCTATAAACTAGTAAAACGTAACAAGCTGTAGTCCATTCACGGTTACTTCCATCTTTTCTGAAACCCTGCTAAAGTGCTACTTTCAGTATATTCCTCCGCCTCATGCAAACAAAGCTCAATCGCGTCTAGAAAACTACACAATACGTACTGCTCACCGCATTCGTGTGCACTCAGCGTAACAATATTTCGCATTAGAACTATATTTTACTAGGTATTACCAACACGCCTATTTTACCACTGTGTTAATTCCATTTACTTATAGATGTAAAACAGCATAAGTTATAGATAAAATATAAGTAAAAATCCAAGGTATTTGTATGATAACATATGTATTAAACGCTTACTATACAACAACAAAACAACCAAGCACGTCATACATGGAATGATTTTTCAGAAAGTGTGAAGAAACCACACTGAAAAAAAAAATATTTTGTGGCCGCCACAAAATATTTTTCCATTGCGAGAATATACTATATTTTATGAAAGTATTAAATGTGCCCCCGACATACTTAGGAAACGTACCCAACACAAGGACAGAATGGCACTTTTAAACATAACACGCATGCTATAAATATTATTCTGGAGGCCGCCATCATCGCTGGAATGACATTGTAGACTGTCGTATCTCAAAACATACTACTTGGACGCGAACTAAACACGAAATTAAGTTTGTATTGATTTTTGCTACAGACATTGCAACCATAAATTTACAGGGTCACCGCTTAAAATCCCATAGTTACACCACATATATAGGCTTTTCATGGTAAACTGAGCACTTTGGAAAACCCTGCTTACGATCTACTTGTATCCACGTTGGGTATTCTTCCATCATATGTAAAATTAACATTTCCACGGGCCTGATTACTTTATTCATGTGTAGGCCAAGGGAAAGTGTGAAATTGTTATAAAAGGCAATATTTTACAAATGTGTGCATTCTTTGCACTACACAAACAGGAAGCAAAATAAATAATTTCAGTATTCACAAATATTAACCTAACATTCTTTATTATAGGCTAAGACATGGAACTACTTTCTCTCCATCGTTACCAACTTTACTGGGCGCACGTTAATCAGTGCGCCCTTTAAAAAAAATAAGTGAAGGGGGGGGGGGGGGAGGCATTCCTCAGAGGGTTTTTTTTTTTTTTAATGCTCAATTAACCGTGAACAACCTTTATCAAAATGTTTTAAAATTCGATGTTTTTATGTACCTGAATGCTGTTATGCGCGCGCAAAGCTCAGAAGCGAAAGAGCTATAAGGGCGACGATAACACGCATGCCCGGCGCCCCATCGCCCCTACACAAAAGACGCCGAATAAACCTGCAGCGTTGCCGTTGTAGCGCTGTACTTGCAAGTTAGATATGCAACAGTGGGACCTAAGTACACGCGATGAAAGCCTACAGACGAATGGTAGTACTTTTCTCCTATCTATGAAGGAAACTATGCAGACATGCTCGAAAAATGCGATTATTATTTTTTTTTTTTTACCATTTCATGACTTTTTTTGGCCTCGTTGACTACATTTAATATAGTTTAATCAAATCTACACGTCCTCGGACAGTTGGATTTCACCTTTCCTAGCATACAGTTCTGTTCCCAGAACATGAGATACGCGTATTCACACAAACAACTATTTAGCGGGAAATATTTTAGTATATAGTCGTCTAAAAACTTCTAAACTGTTTCTGTTCAGAACACCTACTTCGGAATCCTGCAAATTCACGCCTGTAAACATTCAATGCAGTCAAATAAAAACAGGAACCAGGTACAATTTTCTGCGCCATAAGAAGAATAAATTTGCTATAGACTCTTCAAGGTACCCGTTAAAAATTTTCCTTTGAGCACAAATTGTTACCTTTCCACCTCTTTTTTAATATAAACAGTGTAGTGTTACTAATACACAGGGTGTGTACACTTTACCACTCTCGAAAGTTAATGCCTGAGCCTGCAATAAAACATATTTATTAGTGGTAAATGCATGTTGGGAGGGCCTTCAAAAGTGCCCACTTTACAGTGAATAGCCTATAGCAAAAAGAATGTGATGAAAATTTATATACGGCTATTCTTCACTGATGAACTACCTTCACTGTCTGACTATAAACACTGGCTGAAATCGCTTGAGTGGTAATTAGTGTAACCAGCCTCAATGATGTGAGCGGTAACATCGTATTCAACAACACAATACCCTTCTTAGAGTAATAAACAATGGAACAGTTTTCCAATTTTTAACACTCAGCGTGTTATCGCGCCCATGCTCCTCAGCTACAATGAGTAAATTTGCAGTTATTACACCTGCAGTATGACTAACAAACGCGGTGTATAATGTGATAAATGAATAAAGGTAGTCATTCGAAAACGTATATATATATATATATATAGCTGCTAATTGAAATTATTATTTAACAACTAATATTTAATTCTATCAAATACTTTTTTTCTGCGTTTTGAGTTCTACGGGTCCATGTTTAATTACAGATAAAGGTACGTAAATAGACATTTAAATAACGCTTGGGATTGGATGTATGATTTAAAATATCACTACTGCATACTCCCTATCGGCACGTTTTAGCCTCGTCATTTCTACAGAGTGGTTTCCAATAAAGGTTAAGAGGAACTTCCATTCAGTTACTCAACTTCAGATTCAATATGCGAAATATTACGTGTCGACCGTTGTCAGTTGGGCGCGCCGTGTTTCGGAAACTTTTAATTCTGTTAGGGGGACATTCCTATTAACTTAATGGCGGCAGGAAGTACTAAAACCTGTCAGTCCGTAGGGTGGAGATCGCAATAATACTAAAATTATCCAGAGTACTTTAGTTTGATTGCATATTGTTTCTGAAATTTAGCATAAATACAATTTCTAAACTCGATTTTACGGGGCGCCTCCCTTAGGAATTGAGCTAAGCATTATATTAGCAACTCACCTATTTCCTCTCTGTCTTAATAAAATAAACCTTAAGCAGGGGTCACTTTGTAACAGGGTGGGTGACATCGTGTCACTAATGTCTTTCGATATTACTAAAATTTTCTTTAATATCACATAGGTTGCTTCAAATGTTCAGTGATTAAATTGTCACTATTGAATATCTGAAACATCAGCTTAAATAGAGAGGGATTTAAACACGATTTTATGTGTCACAAAGTTACTCCACTTTGTCACAGAGTGACCCCCGCTTACAGTACCTAAAAATCATATTTAACCAAATGTGAGGTACTTTTTTGCTAGCGCAAGTGTAAAACGTTTGTGATACACGACATATTTAGAACGCAACCAAACACGCAAAGGCGCGTGGTGAAATGTTGCAATGTAATCTTGTGCATGCTCAGTTCCGTACACATTCGGCGCACGCAGCAGGAACCAATAACCAGAGTGGAGCTGGTAGAGACAGAATATATGTACTGCGGCCACTCACGAGAGATCGGCGAGGCACCCATCACACACGTGATGTGACCGATGCATGTGTAGACCGTCACCTTGCTAATCGAGCTACTAAGTAAACAAATGATTTTTGCAACAGTTCATCACACGCCGCTACAAACAAGTAGTGCAAGTCACTTTAAGAGGTTGGATTGAAACAGTGTGAAGAAAAGGCGAATATAGTCAATCCACGGTTAATTCCTACTTTACTGAAGCCCTGCTAAGATCATACTTTCAGGATATCCCTCCGCCTCGTATAAATAAAGCTTACTTAATTTTCTATGAGAACTATTTCTTACCATGCAGAATCAACACGCCGATATTCTGTCTGCTTTTGTTCATATTTAATATTTAAAAAATGATTTAATTTGTAGGAAAAATATAAATATACATGATGGTTCGCCTAAACTGGACACCCCCAAAATTTCCGCAACGTTTGCAATCATGAAATGCGGTTTTCGCTAAATGAAATTACGTAGGGAGGGGGCGGGGGCAAGTAATCTGCGGCAAGGTGACTATTTGTAACACGTGTATGGAAAGAAATAATTAAACCACATTTGATTTTTCTCCTGGAAATAAACATTTATTTCAACGGCGTCTGAAAGTACGCACAAAGATGAATTTAGTGATATAGCATATGCGAGGGAAAGTAGCACAGAAACGCCAGGAAATAACGTAAAAAATATGATTAAGTTATGGGCCGGTAGCATGGGTCAGGGGACCTGTACTCACAGCCGTAAGCAAGTAACACGCGTCGTGACCCATCCTGGAGGGACCGCTTCCTTATAGCAGCGTAGCGCTTACTGTAATGGGGCAAGGAACACGGAATGCGATATTGGACAAATGAGAGCGCCGCTGCGGAGGGAAGATGAGCAATGTGAATGCAAGTCTGATATCAGTAAATTACATTCTATTCTGACACAAACGTAATTCAGGAGATTAGTTTCCTAGTAATTAACTGCACTGAGTAACGAGTGCGTGCAGATGCACAGCAAAAACATAGTAAACCAACTTAAGGAAAATGCATTCGCATTTTCATGCATAGTACAAAAGATCACAGTTGAGATTGAAACGCTTCACATTAAATCTTTTCGCAGCATGTGCTCGATGTGTTTACCATCGACAGCAATAATACACATCTGTAAACGCACGTGTTGCGAGCGACGAGTGGACTGAAGTGTTTCTGCGCGTAATGCCTCTGCAAGCTGCCACAATGCGTTCCTGCATGTCTTCTGGCGTCGTAGGAACCGTGTTATACACATTATCTTTCAGTGTTCCTCACGGGAAAAAAAAAAATCGAGACGTGTGAGGTCGGGGGTGCGAGCTGGCGATCTTACAGCATCACCACGCCCCAACCACCGGTTTGGAAACATTTCATTTAACACTCGCCTCGCCACCGAAGCAAAATGCGTAGGATAACTATCATGCTGAAACCACATATCACGATGTACGTCGAGCGGTATGTCTTTCAGAAGTGCCAGTATGGTCTCTCTGAGGAAATAGATGTACTTACAGCCGGCCATTGTCCCTTGAATGATGTATGGTCCTATGACGTAGTCTTCAACGATTCCATACTACATGTTCACTTTCCACTGTCGCTAGTGCTCCACGCATCGAACCCAAAGCGGATTCTCCGTATCCCAGTAGCAGTACGGTATATTTCGCAAATTTACCTGTCCATTGTATGTGAAGGTCTCTCAATCGGTTAATAGTATGTTCTTCAGAAAATTGCTTTCACCCCTTACAGACATCAGAGCAAACCTACAAAACTGAACACGCTGCTGAAAATCCACTTCATGTAATGCCTGATGAAGAGCCACATGATATGGATGAAATCTCTGTTGGCGCAGAATCCGTAAAACACATGTTTTACTTATTCTTAGGAACGTGGGAAGTTCTCGCGTACCCATGTGGGGGTTAGCATCGACACGTGCCAACACATCGTGTTTATGCGTAGCAGTCTTTCGTCGCACTCGTATTGTGGAATTCCAATCACCTCGTGACAAGAGACGAGTACATATTCTTCGCATCGTTTGCCGTGAGACGGCAGTCCGATTAGGATCCCTTTCCACCATACATTTGGACGGCTTGCTCGGCGTTTCCGCCACATTCACCGTAAATAAGTAAAGCGTCCGATTTTTTTCTCATTCGTGAACTTCATTGCGTACGCACAGCCACACATTGAAATACCACTTCCCATATCAGATTACGGGGATTGGTTCTGTGGTGCTATAAGGAAGAGGTCCCGCCAGGATGAGTCACGGCGCGTGTTACTTGCTTACAGCTGTGAGTACAAGTCCCCTGCCCCATGCCCACTTAACCAAATTTGCTCATTATTACTTGGTGTTCCTGGGTTATTTTCCACTGCATATGCTATAACACTAAATTTCTCTTTGCACATGCTTTCAGATGTCGTTGAAATAAATGTGTGTTTTCAGGGGAAAAATCATACGCGGTAAATTATTTCTGCCCATACACGTGTTATGGCAAATTACTTTGTGGCAAATTACTTGTTATGGCAAATTACTTGTTCCCGTACGTTATTTCATTTAACGAAAACCGTATTTGGTGATCTGCATCCGTTGCGGAAATTTTGGGGGTGTCCACGTAAGGCGGATTATCCTGAATATCTAATGTAGCAAAAATAAGACACTTTTACGTCTAAAGAAGTATTAAACGATTATGATACATAACATATTTATGAAAGACCCAAGAACTTCATATGTGGGGTGATTTTTCAAGGCTTTGTTCAAAAAGTGTGCAGAAACCATAGAATATAAATTATGTAGACCGATCTCGCTGTCTTCGCACAGAAAATATCCGTTTCCTAATATACAACTGCTTTTATGCCAATACGACTAGCAAAATCGGCGTTGATTAGATTGAAGATCATAACTGTT
Source organism: Dryococelus australis (assembly GCA_029891345.1). NCBI lineage: Eukaryota > Metazoa > Arthropoda > Insecta > Phasmatodea > Phasmatidae > Dryococelus > Dryococelus australis. The sequence goes on from CM057003.1 coordinate 48,512,026, forward strand.
TAGAAAACAAGTGTTTTGAGGTGTTTGTATATTTGCTCTAACCAATTTTTAATGCAGATTGATTATTCAAATTGGTTTTAAGTATTCGATTTATATAAAGTGCTAGTCTTTTGAAAATTGAGATCTAAACAATCACGTTCAACCATGTGACTTTGACAGTTGTGTTTTTTTTTTTTGGGTAGGTCATTGTTGGACACATGCTCAGATGATGAATAAGCGGCCTACAGGCTATTCGCGGTAATGTGAGCACTTTTGAAAGTCATCTCATTTGGAAAAATAGTGAATATTTTTTTAATTATAGCCCTAGACGTTATCATACGGGTAAGGCGGAGTATACACACTGATTTATTCCTTTCGTGGCAATATTCGTTTTAAAAGGTGGTTGAAGAATAAAAGATGGTTGAAAGGAAAAAGTAACTAGGGCCTCAAAAGTGCTCACTTTTCCATGAACATCTCTTCAGCTCGTCTTTAGTGTATAGAAGAAACCGCCTATAGGGTGTGTGTGTGTGTGTGTGGGGGGGGGGGAGGAGCGGGAGGAGCAAGTACTCACCGACGAGAACTCCATGACCTTGAGCACCCAGAGCGTGAGCGCGAGGTTGACGATGACCATGACCATGAGAGCGAGGATGAGCATGTAGAGACAGCGCTTCCTCCAGCCGTAGATGCCGACCTTGTACTTGCAGCCCGAGGAGGCGGTGGACGCCTGGTGGTGGTGGTGGTTGTGGTTGTGGTTGTGGTGCAGGTGGTTGTGGTTCTGGCTCGCCGCGTCCTCCACCCAGTCGGACGCCAGCGACTCCCCCCGGGTCATCCTGCAACCCGGACCACACACGACGTCGTCTCTTACACACAGGCCTCTCAGGATAACTAAACACCATATCACTTCACGTTATAATACAGAGTGTTGCGAAATTGCATGTCCATACTTCGGGGAGGATGACGAGTGAAGTGAATGAAGAGACTTGGGCGGCTCTTAACAGCGAGGTCTTGAGAGACGATGAGGGTGATTTAAGTGAATATGGAGCAGCGCCGGAATGAAGGCGCGGGGGAAACGGGAGATCCCCGAGAAAACCCGCTGACCGGCGGCATCGTCTGGCACGATTCTTACATGCGAAAGTCCGGGTTCTATACAGCCGGGAATCTAACCCGGTTAAAAGGCGAGAGGCGAGTAGTCTGACCACTAGACCACCGCAGCCCCTGAAGTAATGACCGTTGCGTAAGCACTTATGTGGTACGTAGATCATTATGTCATACGGTCCTGCTCGATTTAGGCTTTTAATAGTTCATTTTTGCGTGGAATTTTAGGTAAATTAAGGCTAAGTGGTACAGAGATGTAATAGAAAATTGTCAGATCAAAGGAAGAATTCGCAGAACAACTTGTCCTCCAAATATCTGTACAACGACTTGTTAATGTTTTCGCAGGAGACGGCAATTTTATTACGAGTGGTAGCGAGTTGCCCTGGTCAAATTCGCTGTGATCTCCTACGGCGCCCCAAACTTACAGCTGGCAACGTCACCTTCCAGGCTGCTAACGAATTCCCCTCGCCCATGAGCAGGTGAGTTACGTCAACGAACCGCGTCAGGACCAGACGAGCTGCGAAATGCCTGGCTGGGCCTAAATTAAAACCGGAGGCAAATGATAGCGTCCGTACATCACGCCCGGCAGCAGTGTGACGTCACGAGCTCATTCCGCCATTCACGCTTGGAGCGTACATTTCACAGCGCTATTGTTTACTACCTGTCTTCAACCCCCATACATTATCCACGTTCCGGGGTGGGGGAGGGAAGGAACAGTGGTATTTTTTAAAAGCCTGGTTTTTCAGGCGTTTATTCATTTAAACCAGCCCGGGTAGAAAATACGCTATATACTTGGTATAGTAGCTTTATTAATTTTAATACTGTCATTCACGTGTCGTAACGTTTAGACATTTCTTTTTTATGTTTGCCTTAAATTTATGGATGAAAAGTATAATAATTGACAACGTACAAATATTAAATGTCAAACCGACATCGAAACTTTATTTTAAACACAACAGAAAATTTAGTTCATTTTTGTTTCCAAATAACCAGACTGCTTTTCTACGAACATCCAAAATTTAAAAAAAAATTCGTCTATAAAGGCTAATTTTCAGAATGTAGCAGACGTATGGCTTGCCTGTCAGAATTATATATTCTCCTCTCTCTCTGTCTCTCTCTCTCTCTCTCCAACCCCCCCCCCCCCCCCCAAATTAATACTGTGCAACTTTTGAAATAGCTCGAACCGAACTGAATAAAATGGAGGTAAAAACCCCTTCAGACCTAAAACAGTAGCGAAAATTCTAATGAAATACAAGAGAACATTTGGAAATTACCGATAAGCCATATCCTTTTCCATAATTATTATTTCAACGAAGTTCAGAAAGCTGAGTTTGGGTCACACATGTCAAGATCGGGCACGCAATATGTCATACTGTCTGAACTGAGGTGTCGTTGCGTGTTGTTCATATTTCCTCGTCAAATGTAATCAATTATTTTCCAATTTCAGCAAAGCCGACTTAGAAATCATAGCACTAGCACTATGAGACGGGGAAGAGTGTAGTAGAGCTATAGTGTTTAAAATAAACTTAGTTCACAGTGCTTTGAAAATTAGACCAGTGGAAGGGTAGTTTGCAAAATTTGTTCCCTTATTTAATGGATGATGAAACTAAATTTTGTACGTATTTTAGAAAAACGTAGTGAGCATCCCAAATGCTTTTCTTGTTTCTGGATAACGGTATGAATAAGAGATACTTTTTAGCAGCTTGACATTTCATCAAAACATCGCCTAGCAGTTTGTTTGAGATAAGTTATCTCCTTGCCCGCAGCTATTTCGTGGTTGCGATGTGTGTCAAAAATTATTAAAGGACCATACTAAAAAAAAAAATATCACCATCCCCACTTGACATTCCTGAAATTCAATAGCTTCGAGCTTCCAGTTTTGACGAACTGACACAATTAAATTGGTTTTTACTACTCGCTATAAATATCGTGCACAAATATCTATGGGCGATGATTTTAACAGTGTCGTTTTATACCAATAAAACAAGCATAAAAACTCAACGATTTTTAAACATGACAGACTTGTGGTCACAAATCTATGCAAACGCAAAGTTTGGGAACTGTTGCGACCTGTGACATTACGTAAACCATAAAGTACAACTTTCTGCGAAAAATACGACTTACATCCATCCACACATAACCAGACCAGATTGCATACTATTAAAAAATTGCCAGGTACGACAAACCTGGCTCGCTCACCTGCCATTCAAAACATTCCATTGACGTGCTGCCTCGTATCTGTTACAAAAAGTGAGCCGACATGATAATCCCTTTTGCGGCGAACGCTGCTTACCCTGGTTGTATTCATTTCTGCATTTATCTGAAGAATGCTCTGGATTACTGATCTCGTTTTCTCAGCGTGACTCGGGGTGCGTTGAACCTTCCAGATGTTCAGGGCAAAATATGTAAATGTGTGACAGGCCTCCGAGCCGAGGAGTTGATTAGTGAATGAGTGACTGAGTTCCGAGCGATAGACGACGAGCAGCGAGATTAATGACCAGCTGAAGGGAAGTCTGCGACTGCGAGTATCAAGCAGCGAAGGACACGGCTGGCAGGCTGGACTATTAGACTAGATGCGTGAGTGAAAGACATTGTAAATGGTAGCAACATATGGACTGAACATGTGTTAATCATAAGTATGAGTTAATTGGCAATAACTGAAGAGACATAAAATAATTCGATTTGAAATAGACATTAAATATTGCGCTCACTGAGAAATTAAAAGAGTTAGAGTGGAGATAGACCTACTGCTGTAAATAATAGTTGTGTGAATATATTTAAAAAAACAAATTTAGTTATTTTATTTTTATTAAGGCCTCCATCTCTCACGAACTTGGATACGCCCATCTGGCGTCTTGTTGCAATACTTCTGTTAATATGGAACTATCTTATTTTCGGTTAAATTGAACTCTTTCTCGTATTTCATATATATATATATATATATATATATATATATATATATATATATATATATTACAATAACTTATTCATAATTGATATGAATGAAAAAAGAAAGAAACAATGTGTATTGGTAACGCCTAGTTCTCATACAAAACATTATTAAACTGAGTGCGCACGAATGCGGTGCGCTGTCTCTTTAGTGTCATTACCCAGACTTGGTTAAGCTTTGTTTGCACGAGGCGGAGGAATAGTCTGAAAGTAGAAACTAAACAGGACTTCGGGAAAGTTGGAAGTGACCATCAGGACATCAAATATGAAGCGAGGTTTTGCTATTTTCTGCAGCCTCGCGATGTGTCATCTAGTGACCAGACAGGTGTGGGTGGCGACACAGTCGTTGGACCCGACTCTGGGTCGCGCGGGAGATCAGAAGAGGACCTCGGAAGGAAGCGAAGGCAGTTTGTCACACCAGGCTGGTGTCCAGAAGGCGGCGTAGTCTCCCCTACGATCCCCCAATTAGCGCAAACGCCACCCGCCGCCGGCAGCGAGACAGGAAATAGGGTGGCTTGCGGAAGGGTAGTTAATTCCAGCTCCCGCGGTGCCGTAGGGGTGCGTTTATCTTCTTTGACGTCACCGAAAAGTGTTTGTGCCATTCTCCCTTCTCCTTTCGCAACCACTTGGCGTAACTGAGTGAAATATGGGACTGTTCTCTACCCGTTCTCGTTTTCTGGAGAGACGTACCTAGGAGGGGAGTTCCCGAGCTAGGGGAAAACTACCGTGGAATGAAGAGACAGAGAAGTGTCTCGCGGAAGATCTGTGTTCAGATGTCTGCGAGAATAGTGCGCGCCGGTGAAATACGCCGGGAGAAAGCCAGAGATGAACGTCTGTGTTCGATTCTGCTGTTGGACAGCCACATACCTGGGGCTGTCCAACACGGGACAGCCACAGGTAGCGACGTGCCGAGATTAAAAATTGAAACACCCTCCAGAAACAAAACTGTCATCTTATTTTTATCCTACTTTCATTTCCATTTCCTTTACATAGAGGAGTGTGTGTTAATCAACCCAGATTCATAATGACAGTTTGATTGTCGTCGGAGCATTACCACACATGTACTACCGGGATGGCTAGTATTACATCAGTTAATATAAATCTGTGAAGATTTCATCAATATAGCATAGCTAAGCTGACGACCGACTGACAACCGTAATGATCATCGGTCCGAGCACTATTACATTGAAACCTGTTTAGTTCCAGTGTCTACGATGGACATGATGTACGTGTGGGATACATATGGTCAGTACATTGTGTTGGAAAGGACAATTTTGATGTGTAAGGTTGTGCTGTAACTGCTAACACCGAGAGGTTGGTATTAAGGGTTGTGTGGCATGTGTGTACCGAAATGGAGATATGCAGTGTTTGCATGGTGTATGTAGAGTTACCATGTTAATAGAAGTAAAGACGTAAGTTATAACCACTGAATGCGTCTAATGATTCATCCTTTAATATAACACATTGCACAACAAGGAATTGGTGTTCCGGTTTTATGGGCCATCTTCCTTGTGAATAACCTGAATTGCAGAAGTTTTCTGCACCTACTTTTCATAAATGGTTAATGTTGATAAATGTTGTTCAAGGTAAACTGAGCACTTTTGAAAGCCCTGATTAAGATCCACTTGTATGCACTTTGTTTATTCTTTCGCAATATGTAAAGTTAACAGTGCCATGATCCTGATAACTTTATTACTGTGTCCATCAAGGAAAACGGCAAAGCCATTGCAAAATTAAATATTTTAAAAATTTACTCATTCCTACACTTAATGCAGATGCACCAATAGCATGAGGCAAAATAAATCGTTTCAGTATTCACAACTGTCTACTTCCACTTTTAATTCTACTTTTAAACGTAGAACTACTTTTCCCTCAGATGTTGCCAACATCAATGGCAGCATGCCAGTCAGTGCGCCCGTTATAATACACGCAGGTTGGGGCAGTACAAATTTCCAAAGGTTTATTTCAAAAGTGCCGACTTTACCGTGAATAGCCCTTAACACCGTATGCGCAGCTCTCTACGTTGTTCACTGGCTGAGATATGCACGCTAAGACTCAATTGCAGTGCACACAACAATATTACATGATTTAAACAACTTACCTCGTAAATGAATTCGGGACCGGACCGGTAAATTTTTGTACAAGTGTTTTAGTACTTCTATAAATCCAATTACGAAAATTAGTGCAGCATTTTATTTCCCTGAAAACATACTCCTACCTGGATGTAAACTCTTGTCTGTGTAGATGAAGCGAGGTGTTTCATCGTCTACTCGTACGACAACACAGATGACGTCGCGCGAAACACAAAGGTGTTTAGTATCTTAGTAGCCATTTTTTTTCCTCCGTCCAAAAGACGCACATTTGTATTCCCGCTCGAATAATGCAAAGGCTCACGCGTTGCGGGCCGCTTGCTTTGGTTTTTTGTTCTTGAGTCTAATTACATTACGCAAAAGCTACATCGTTTGAAAAAGCATATATATAATTCTCTTTTTTGATGTACGACAAGCCGCACACTTTAGCAAATGTGTGATGAAGTGTGTTTAATGCACGTACGTGTGTTTGCAACACAATTCGAAGAGTTTGAGATTTTTACTCCTTTGACGGGCCTTCGTTAAAATTAGCTGTATTCAGTTGGAACTCGTTCGTGAAAATTTCCCCTGGGAAGCGCTTACGAAATGTCTGAAATACAATTTCCATATTCTGCTTTCCTTTTTAAATACTGAACTCGCGTCATAGAGGGACTACCTCTACGCTAACTTTTATTAAACGAGAAGAATTTTATTCTTAAAAATAAATTAACTGTTAGAAAACTTTTAAAACCAAACTTTTATTTATAAATGAACTAAAAAGATAAAAATGATTACAGGAGTTACAGAATTCGTAGAACTTGTAAGACGTAGTCGAACAACCATAATAAATTTTCCTACAAATTTATATCTCTGTATCAATCTATATTTAGTATATTAAAGACTGGCGAAATATAGAGCGTATACCTCATTTGAGTAAGCGTAGTAAGCACATATCTTTTTATTAAGGTTCTTAACTATTCACACCAAGCTTTTATACACTACATATAAATTGATACAAAAATATTAATCTGTAGTAAAGTTTATTACGGCTGTTCGACCAAGTCTTACAAGTTCTACAAATTCTACAAATTCTGTAACTACTCCTACAATTTTTTTCTATCTATTTACTCCATTTATAAATAAAACTTGGTTTTAAAAGGTTTTCAGAGTTAGTAAATTTTTCACTTTTTGTCTCATCTTATTTTATATTTTTTATATAGTTATAATGGTTATACAATCACAGATTCATCCGTTATCGAGGCGAGTTATTTATCTTACCCGTGTGTGTATGTAGACGTATTTGACATTTCAATACGAGCTCATGCAGTCAGGCCCACCATGACCCTCATTTCCTCCAGGCAGACCCACCACGACCATCCACCCAGAAGGACTCACCGCGACCCTCCCCCCCCCCCAGGAAGAACCACTAACCACGACCCTCCTCTTCCCCCAGGAATAACCACTAACCACGACCCTCCTCTTCCCCAGGTAGACCCACCATGACCTTCCCCCAGGCAGACCTACCACGAACCTCCTCCAAGAAAAACTCACCACGACCCTCCCCCAAGGAAGACCCACCAACCACGACCATCCCCTTCCCCCAGGCAGACCCACCACGATCATCCTATTCCCACAGGCAGACCCACCACAACCCTCACCTCCCCTTGACAGACCATCCCGGGCCCTCCCCTTCCCCCAGGCAGACCCACCACGACCTCCAATCAGAAAGACCCACCGCGACCCACTCCCCAGGAAGACCCAGCAACTACGACCCTTCTCTTTCCCCAGGCAGACCCATCACAACCCTCCCCTCCCCCTGGCAGGTAAACCACGACCTTCCCCTTCCCCCAGGCAGACCAAACATGACCCTCCCCTTCCTACAGACATATCTACCACGACTCTCCCCTCTCCATGGCCTACCCACCGTGGCTCTCCCCCTTTATAGATCCAACACGATCCTCCCTTCCTCCTGGCAGATCCAACACGACCCTTCTCTACTCCCTGGCAGACCCACCACCGTGGCTCTCCCCCTTTATAGATCCAACACGATCCTCCCCTTCCTCCTGGCAGATCCAACACGACCCTTCTCTACTCCCTGGCAGACCCACCACGATCCTCCCCTTCCCCAAGCAGACCCACCATGACCCTCCCCTCCCCACTGGAAGACCCAACCACGACTCTTCCCTCCCCTGGCAGACCCACCACGTCCATTTCCTCCCCCTGGCAGACCCACCACAACCTTCCGCTTCCCCAGGCGGACCCACTACGACCATCCCCTTCCCCCAGGCAGACCCACAACAACCTTCCCCCAGGCAGACCCACTACGACATTCCCCAGGCAGATCCACCACGATCCTCCCACCCAGCAGACCTACCACTACCCTCCCTTTCCCCCAGGTACACCCACACCAATCCTCCCACCCAGGCATACCCACCATTACCCTCCCTTCCTCCAGACAGACCCACCATGATCATCCCACCTAGGAAGACCCACCACGATCCTCCCCTTCCCCAGGCATACCCACCACGATCCTCCCCTTCCCCGGGCAGACCCACCACGATCCTCCCCTTCCCCAGGCAGACCCACCACGACCTTCCCCCAGGCAGATCCACCACGATCCTCCCACCCAGCAGACTTACCACTACCCTCCCTTTCCCCCAGGTACACCCACCCCAATCCTCCCACCCAGGCAGACCCACCATTACCCTCCCCTTCCTCCAGGCAGACCCACCATGATCATCCCACCTAGGAAGACCACCACGATCCTCCCCTTCCCCAGGCAGAGCCACCACGACCCTCCCCTTCCCCCAGGCAGAGCCACCACGATCTTCCCCAGGCAGGCTAACCACGATCCTCCCCTCCGCTGACACACAAAAAAAGACCTACCCCTCCCCTAGCAGACCCAACACGACCCTTCCCCTGGCAGATTCACAACGACCCTCCCCTACACCAGGTAGACCCACCAAGAACCTCCCCTCCCCTGGCAGACCCAACTACGACCCTCCTGTCCACCTGGCAGACCCACCACGACCCTTCCCTATCCCAGGCATAGCCAGCACGACCATCCTCCAGGCAGAACCACCACGACCCTCCCCTACCCCCTGGCAGACCCTCCGCGAACCTCCCCTTCCCTCGGGCAGACCCACCACAACATTCCCCTCCTCCTAGCAGACCCACCAAGACCCTCCCTTCCCCCAGGCAAACCTCCCACGGCCCTCCCCTTCCCCCAGGCAGACACACCACGACCCTCGCCTCCTCCCTGCCAGACCCACCACTACTCTACCCATGCAGACCCACCACGTCCCTCCCCCTGGCATACCCAACACTCCCCTTCCCTTCTCCCAGGGAGACTCACCACGACCTTCCCCAGGCAGACCCACCATGACCCTCCCCTCCACCTGGCAGACCTACCACGATGTTGCTCTTCCTTCAGGCAGACCCACCACGACCTTCCCCTAGGCAGACCCACCACAACCCTCCCTCCCCCCTGCAGACCCACCATGACCATCCCCTTCCCCAGGCAGACCCACCACGACCCGCCCCTCCCCCTCGAAGACCCACCACAATGCTCCCCTCCCCCTAGCAGACCTACCATGATCCTCCCCTTCCCCCAGGCAGACCCACCACCAACCTCTCCTACCCCAGGCAGAACCACCACACCCTCCCTTCCCCCAAGCAGACCTACCACGACCCTCCCCACCCCCAGGCAGACCCACCACGACTCTCCCCACAGGCAGACCCACCACAACTAAGCATGCATGAAAGCAAAGGGCAAATAACTAAAACATTGACAAAATACCATAACAGGTAATAACTGAAAACAGGAATAAAAAACTTAGATTCCTAACCTCAAGCACATAAATAACCAAAGGTTGAAAACTGGGATAAGTTAAATAAGTGTCAGGTAACACAAGAAAACTTTCAAAACCAAATGACACACGAGCTAAAGCAAAATACGAGAGCAACTCCCGACTCAAATGTATTACCACCATCAACGACAAAAGACATAACCAACTAAACGAAAATTGTACGTCAAAGGTTATCGGACAAAATTCAGTCAACAGAAGTATGAATGTAAACAAAAAAAGAGCAAAGTGATAAAGACTAAGTTATCATAATAATCAACGGTTAACGACAAGTGGTTGAAAACTAGGAAATGATACTCTTGTACAACCCTTAAAACACGAAATGACTCTACATAAAATCGCACAAAAGGGGCAAATGCTAAACCATTAAAGCCTAAAAATGTACCAACAGAAATTAGTCAAGGAAAATGGAGGGCAAAAAAAAAATATATGTTTAATTATACAATCAAATGGGTCACGTAGTGTGACGCACTTAAAAGACAAAATAAACTAAATAAAAATGTTAAACTCAACATCACTTAAAATGAAACTAAATATAATGTGCTTATGGCACTCTCAAAATTACTGCAACACAATATAAGCAAATCCAGGCACACTGCCATTGGGCAAAAAATTTGTCAGGGTGGTAACACATCAGTGACAAACACAAATAAGACAGGGAAAAAACACCAAAGGGTGCACAAAAGCCAAAATTGAAAATCTTACACACACTAGCATGTAAGGCGAGCACTCAAAATGTTACACAAATACATAACCTCACGAATGTGTGTCAGATTTTGCATGCAAATCCCACAAAGCAAAAAAAAGAAGAAAAAAACATGCACACAGCATGCACTAAGTATACATAAGTATACACACCAGTACACAACCACAGCTACTACTGCCACTTAAGTACCGGTATTCAGGGGTTCGGAAACGCGATGAGAAAAACTCACCAGAACCAAACGTCCCCAAATGCCGACACAAACCAAACAATCGAACAGAACATAATTGTCTGTGAACGTGGTTGTGACCAGCGGGTATACATATCCAAAATTAAACTGTAGGATGCAAGCCGAACTTAAATATTAGTTTTCCAACATCTGTACAAAATACTAGTAAATACAGGGCTGACCACTGGCCAGTTCTGCAAATTTAAAGATTGCTTTTACAACACTCTAAGAGGCATAGTCAATTCTCAGCAAAACATATGTAACTTGTTTGTAACTTAAATAAACGAAAATGTTAATAAAGATTTAATAACTAGTAAATCAATGAAAGGGGATCATTACTTTCATAAATGAAAAAAAAAAAAACATGTGTCGAAGTGACAACATATTTCTTTATTGGTTTCAAAAATACAAAACACAACATGATAAGGACATCAAAAATATTGTACACATACTTTGTAAATATCAATCTCTTTCTCAACAACAAAATAACACCATACTTTGCTTGTATTTATAATGAAGTATTTATCTAAATTTGGGATCCCGAGGTCAAGTTATGCAAGAAGCCATTTTGACTATTGGCAACACGCCATTTAAGAAAGCAGTAAAAATATTAAAGTGTTACATGTTTAGTTTTTTGTTTTAAACCAAAATGTTGTTTTAATATTTTATACTTCTCTTCCTGAATGGAATAATGAAAGAAAAAAAAATGTAGCAAAGCGAATTTTCACACAGTTGGTAAAAACGGCCAAGACAGTTTGTATTTTTTCTTAATCACATAATTTCAGGTTAGTAAGTCCATGCTAAATAATTTAAGAAATAGCCGGAATGAATAAGCAGGAACACGTCCGCGGTATTGGACGCTCCTGGCAAGTAGGATGACTACATATCCATAGCGGCAAAAGGATGGATACGAGGATGTGGCTCACCACACCTTACATCTTTAATGCCTCAAAACGGCAAAAGCGGCGAATCAAAGACTTTAGCGAGTAATAGTGGAGATTTTCTTGAGACCAGTGAAAGTAAGTAATATCAAGACATGTTTTAGGTGAACAAGAAGGAAGTCGTCACACACGGAAGTGGTTGTAGACGAGATATCGATTCAGAGAGTTGCGGTAATAATCGATATACATGGTGCGATAATTTGTCTTAAAAGTCTATCTACGAAATAATTTATGTTAAAACAAACTCATACAGTATAGTAATCCGACAATAATATATTAAACATAAGCAAAATATTTTATGGATGTAAATTTCTAATTAAATTGTTTCTTTTGCCAATGCAAATTATTAGCAATAACCATTAATGACACACACGATCTTTTTGCTAAAATAAAAGTTTTAACCGAATTTCAGATAAGAAAAATTAACGGTTCAATAAATTAATTACAGCAATGACAAATTTATGTTGACTGAAAAAAAAATTCTAACACACAAAACAGAACATCTGAATCGCCAAAGAAATACTAGAGTAACACACTGGGTCACAGGAACAGTGACCATCAAAGTTAACAGTGAAACCTAATAATTAACTTTACCACCCAAAGACAACAGCGATTAACAAAATTATATGACAGGTTTTACACACGAACGAGTTAAATTACTCATAAAATTAGATGTTGGAAATAAAACTCGAAATATCCCACGAAACGAAACTCACAAAAGGGCAAACTGAATGCAAAAGGGCTAAACGAACACAAACAAATCACGATGGGATGTACCAACAAAACCACTGACACACACACACATACACACACACACTAACGAAAAAGAATCACACAAGTCCTGATAGGTGTCACAAGCAAAATAACGACTAGAAATGATTCGCAACACAGGGTAATAACTGTACTTGAAAAACATTTACTATAACGATAAAATGCAGGTTAATACTCAGGGATGGTGTTCAAAATAGTTTTTGGAAAAGCGAGGGCAAAAATAGCACACTGAAATGAAAATAGTAAAATCACTCAAACTGGAAAGAGACAACAAAGTTAAAAGTTAGAAGATTTCGGGTTTCTTAGTAATACTTAAGGAAATGCTCGAAGGTGTCCAGAAAATGGTAGTTTCGCATACAAACTGGCACACGACCCTCCCCTTAGCCCGCAGACCCACCATGACCCTCCCCCAGGAAGACCCACCACGGCTCTCCCCTCCCCCAGGCAGAACCACTACAACACTCACTTTCCCCCAGGCAGACCCACCACGATCCTCCCACCCAGGAAGACCCACCACGATCCTCCCCCCAGGCAGATACACCATGTCCCTCCCTTTCCCCCAGGCAGACCCACCACGATCCTCCCACCCAGGCAGACTTACCACGAGCCTCACCTACCACTCAGGCAGAACAACCACGATCCTGTCTTTCCCTCAGGTAGACCCACCACTACCCTCCTCTTCCCCCAGGCAGACCCACCACGATCCTCTCACCCACGCAGACCCACCACGACCCTCGCCTCCCTTCAGGCAGATCCACTACGTCCCTCCTACCCAGGCAGACCAACCATTTCCCTTCCTTTCCCCCAGGCAGACCCACCACGATTCTCTCCCCTTGTTTATTATATTTATTCTTCTGTGAAAGTGTATCTATTACACCCCATGATTTTACACTTTCCTGCATTTTACACTCTCTGTTGTTGATCCCAATGTATGCTTTTACATCATAAGTTTCCCTCTTTTTACAATTTCCTGCACTTTGAACATATTTTCCCTGTCTCTTGAAAAGTGTAAAATAGGGGTTCTACTCTACTCATTTCTTAAAATCTTGAGTAAACAGAACACATGGAAAGCTTGTTTAATGTATTTTCCTCATCGCCATCGCAATGCTGTCTTAAGGCGGGATGTGTCTTTGACGTGTCTAGTATGGTTTACTATGGATTCCCCTTAAGACCTCTTGCTAATCTCGTACTTACTGCCACTCCAGTGTTGCCAGATGGGGGAAATGGATTTCTGGTACCGTACGCCAGATTATTTGGGAATTTGATATAAAATTCTGGTACTATTAAAAGAAAACGAAGGACCCATCCCCCTCCTGCCATTATTATAATTACGTTACAGTAACTTTAAGTCCCAAATAAGATGAGCGTAGTTTTAAAACGACAGTTAAAATGTTTATTTTAGGATTTGCATTGTTAGTGGTTAGATTTTAGAGGGTGCACATAGATTATTTACTGGTACACATTTTACAAAATATAAGATTCTAATTCACTATGGATATATTGACTCAGAAACTAAAAAAATACGTAAATAATTTTTAAAATATTTATGACAATAAAGTTTTATAAAACATTGTCTATGGCTACAAATTACATGTGCAGTATATTATAAAATACTCTTGAGCAGTTGTGATACAATATAATATTTTAGTTTACAAAATAATTTAAACCAAACAATACTTTTGCTACATTAGTAGATTTTGCAACCAACAAAAATCTGGTATACATGCGTACCAGAATGGGAAAAATGGTACCTGGTACCAAAAGAGGAAATCTGGTAGAAATACCATAATTCTGTTACGTCTGGCAACACTGTGCCACTCTTTCACGAAAGGCGTGGCGTACTAGACGCGAGTCTCGACAGTCGACACCTCGGGTGTGTTGAACGGGAGGTGGTGAAGGGTGATGCGACGAGGAGAGGGGGGGAAGGGCGTTCTCAACACCCTCTCGCCGCCGCCCTTCCTGCGACGACGCTGTAAACCGATACGGCGGGAATATTGCCCGCCCGCCTCGTAGTCTTGTGAATCATCACTTTGCGCAGAGCCCATCCTTCCGGCGTTGTCGGCGAGGCGTCTCTAATGGCCCGGAAGTAAGACGTCTCAGCGAGTCTTCCAGTAATTGATTTTCGTTGGGCATCAGTCGCAGATACCGCGCGCGCCTAACCGGGGTACTGTCGCCTCCACGTGGCGACCGACCTCGCGTTTTGGCAAACAACATGACGTATCTGTATATCATATTTACCTCGCCTGAGGTACGCTGAGAAAATCACATGCATGATGTTCCGTACGTCGGAAAACAAAAGGAAAACATGACGTTTCGTTTATTTGTTTCAGATTAACATATAAACTATGGGTTTGAGCAAAGAGATCCAAGTCGTCCATCTGTGCGATGGGGAAAGACTGACTGATAGAAGTGGTTGCTGAATTCAACAGACTGCATCTTGAACGTGTGACCATCTCATTCACAGGTGTTAACAAATTGATTGAAAAAAATTAAGGAAACAGGTACCGTCGAAGACAAGCCGCGTAATGGTACACTGCGACGGTCCGCGAACAAAACAACACCAGTCGCCATTCTTGCCAAGTTTGCACAAAAAAGTCCAAAGAAATCTCTCCAACGAACGGCCGCTGAAACGAGTGTGCCCCAAAGCAGCATCCACAGAATTTTAAAGTCAGAGAAATGGCAACCTCACAGACTCCAACTTGCAGAAATTAAGAGAGGATGATCCAGGTCATCGAATGAAATTTTGCTAGTGGGTCCTTTATAAAATTAACTTAACCTAATTTTTATCTTTAAAAAATCTACAGTTTCTTAGATATAATTGTTACCTGTAAACTTATTGTAAACATGCATTGTAAAATCTACGTTGAGCGTTTGCTAGCAACTTCTTGTGTAAGGAAAAAAAATATTATGCTAAAAGTAACATGTTCAAGTATGCTTATGCGTACGTGTCTGACAGTACTTTGTAGTAATTATCATCTTAGACCAAAAAATTAAACACAGATGACAGAAAGTTGAAAGCCAGGCTGGAACTCAAATAAGTTATCTTGTAGTTTAACAGAACTAACCTGGGATAGCAAATTTTAAAATTTTTAAACAAATTATTGGGACATGCAAACACCTGAAACGACTCGGCCATGATCAGTATGAAGGACCCGTCCTGGCGTTCGCCTAAAATGATTGCGGAATATAATTTAAAAAAATAAACCAGATTAAACGTACCGGGAATCGACCCCAGGTCCTCACGAATGTGCGGTACTCGTTTAACTCTGTACCACTTCGCGCAATATCATAGTATGAAAATGATGAAAACAGTATATTTATACGGGAGATCTTTTCGTCTTACTCTATGACAAAGAATTTTGTACATCATGTCAAAGTGTTTGATTTGATAGTCACTATAGCGAGGCTAGTTGGTGCGTCAACATATCCGATGCCGATTTCCCGTGGCGCATTCGGTTGGTGCGCCACCGACCTGGGGTGCAGGAGGCTCTGGGTTCGAATCCCGGGCAAGGCAGGAGGCTCTGAGTTCGAATTCCGGCCAAGGCAGGAGGCTCTGAGTTCGAATTCCGGCCAAGGCATGGGTGTTAATTTAAGTTAGGTTATAAGTTAGTCTGTAAGCCGTCCCCTGCTAAGCTTTCAGGCATAAAATAGGCCGACTTCTATTCGGAGGCTCTGGGTTCGAATCCCGGGCAAGGCAGGAGGCTCTGAGTTCGAATTCCGGCCAAGGCAGGAGGCTCTGAGTTCGAATTCCGGCCAAGGCATGGGTGTTAATTTAAGTTAGGTTATAAGTTAGTCTGTAAGCCGTCCCCTGCTAAGCTTTCAGGCATAAAATAGGCCGACTTCTATTCGGAGGCTCTGGGTTCGAATCCCGGGCAAGGCAGGAGGCTCTGAGTTCGAATTCCGGCCAAGGCAGGAGGCTCTGAGTTCGAATCCCGGGTAAGGCATAGGTGTTAATTTAAGTTAGGTTATAAGTTAGTCTGTAAGCCGTCCCCTGCTAAGCTTTCAGGCATAAAATAGGCCGACTTCTATTCGGAGGCTCTGGGTTCGAATTCCGGCCAAGGCAGGAGGCTCTGAGTTCGAATCCCGGGTAAGGCATAGGTGTTAATTTAAGTTAGGTTATAAGTTAGTCTGTAAGCCGTCCCCTGCTAAGCTTTCAGGCATAAAATAGGCCGACTTCTATTCGGAGACACTGGGTTCGAATTCCGGCCAAGGCATGGGTGTTAATTTAAGTTAGGTTATAAGTTAGTCTGTAAGCCGTCCCCTGCTAAGCTTTCAGGCATAAAATAGGCCGACTTCTATTCGGAGACACTGGGTTCGAATTCCGGCCAAGGCATGGGTGTTAATTTAAGTTAGGTTATAAGTTAGTCTGTAAGCCGTCCCCTGCTAAGCTTTCAGGCATAAAATAGGCCGACTTCTATTCGGAGACACTGGGTTCGAATTCCGGCCAAGGCATGGGTGTTAATTTAAGTTAGGTTATAAGTTAGTCTGTAAGCCGTCCCCTGCTAAGCTTTTAGGCATAAAATAGGCCGACTTCTATTCGGAGGCTCTGGGTTCGAATTCCGGCCAAGGCAGGAGGCTCTGAGTTCGAATCCCGGGTAAGGCATAGGTGTTAATTTAAGTTAGGTTATAAGTTAGTCTGTAAGCCGTCCCCTGCTAAGCTTTCAGGCATAAAATAGGCCGACTTCTAGTCGGAGGGTCGGGAGTTCGCATCCCCGGTTTTTCCGCGGCAGATTTTCCGCTCGCATGCCGCGCACGTGTGAACTATTAATTTGTCATCAAGTCGGTCTAACGTGAGCTCGTCAAACGTCACAAACAAACACAGTGAAACGTCACACACGCTATGTCCAACGGTAAATGTATCGAGCAATATGTCACTGAAATAAACATTAAAACGTTAGATTATTCGCGTCCCACTTAGGCGAACCGGGTTCGATTCCCAGCGATTTTCGTATTTGGAATCGTGTTGGACGATGCCGCGCATGGGTGGGTTTTCTCGGGGATCTCCCGTTTCCCCCGCCCTTGCATTCTGGAGCTGCTCATCGGCTCTCATGACCTCAGTGTTAAGAGCCGCCCAAATCTCTACACTCACTCACTTATTATTTTGATATTTCTGTGCGTTTTGATAGGGACACACATGTGAGCTAAGTCATTTTTATAAATGCCCTCTAGTGACTCTTGATATCAACCACAAGTGTTTGACAGCAATTTGGAAATTATTAATTTTTATTTAATGTACCGTTCAAAATTTAAATCACCTTTGCAGCAGCTACTTTAGACTAATATTCTTCAAGCGCGTTTATAGTACCAACAGTTTACCGTAAAACATTAAATCCTAATGATTTGGAGGTCTCTAATAACTGTAATTTTTTTTCCACGTAATTAAGAGAAGTTTGGTGATATTTTGTTCTGCTGCAGCAAATTCGTTATTTTTTTTTTTAATAGCAGTAAATTTGATAATCAGATCAATGAAACGAGGTCGTGAATATTAAATGCCAGGTGGGTATTCAGATCGCAAATTATACACGGGCATTTCTATGGTAGTTCGCATTTCATATTCGCCGAACTCGCACATAAACTGTAAATATTCGCCCACATGTCGTGTTGAACGTTTTTTAAGTTTATGTGAATCTTTTATTTTGCCTCCGTTTTATAATGCGAATTTTGACGTCCCTGTTTTTTTTCCCCTCACATATGTGGTGTGTGTGGTATCCGTTATATACTGTGGCAAATGAATTAAATGGAATGGCAACATAATTTGCGTAGCTAATAAAAACCAATGTATACTAAAAAAAAAAATGCTTTAGTAAAATTCACATTAAATTAAATTTATTACAATAGTTAGGCAAAATTATTTCCTTGGCTAAGTAGATAGGGATGCGCAAATTACAGTTTTCTTTGCTCGTACGAGGAAAAACAGCAATGGTGATGAAAAATAGAGAAGTTGACACGCAGAACTGAGGCAAGTTTTTTTTTTTAATCGCCCGTATTTCGGGTCATACTTGTTTATTTCTCGGGAATGGGTTGTTACCAAGGTCGTATCCTGAAGTGAATCTAATGCTTGGTGCATGGATTATCTGTAATTTACATGCAGCCAGTATGTTAGTATTGCCAGAGAAGAGAAAAGTTGAACGAAACTTGCAACTTTGACGTTTATTCTCGATTACTCCAATCTGTACCGAAATATTTTGTCGATATAAAATATGAAATTGGATGCCTGTTACTCCGTTGTATAATTTTTATGTCTATTGCCAGGATACACATAGCACTATCTGGAAGGGAAGAGCTACACCGGAAGTGTCAAGCAAGCATTAAACGTAAACACTCTCCACTTTTTTTTCTTTGAGAAAACTAAGAATTTGCAAAATCTAAAGATTCTCTTCCCTTCTTTTCAGTATGAGGCACGCCGTGCCAAACTAACTTCGATTTAAAACATACGTTTCCAAAATGCGCACCATCATACATATGTCTCCAGTCTTGCCTGTTTGTTTACGCCCAGAAGTTCATAGAATGATATCTACCGCTTAGGTTCACAACAAAATAGGACAAATACGAAGTTCGATTACTTCGTAAACCATTAACGTTGTGATTTGTAATCAATTTAGACAATCATATTGAGTTACAGTATTGTAGTTTAAATTAAAAACCCTCTAAGTTATAATCCGTTCACGGTCAAGTGAGCACTTTTGAGGCCCCAGTTACTTTTTCCTTTCAGACAATTTTTATCATTTAGCTACCTTTTAAAATAAATATTGCCATGTAAGCAATAAACGCAGTTTTGTAGAATCCATACACTCTGCAGCGTGGCATGCTGATTGAAACAGCATATGATATTCACAGAAACTATACTGTGGCTGAGCTTGAGAATACCTTGCTTCTGAAATCACCGGGGGAAGTTCACAGAGGTTTATTTCTGGCTATCCCGTCACTTAACTACCAATTGAATTACTCTCCACGTCCGGTCAGTTGATACGTGTTACTTTTAGCACCTGCTTGCGCTGATATATTTTCGGACCAAGGCCATGGTTCGCGTCACTCAATGTTGCCAGCTCAATGAATTTCCCACCAGGTTCGTTGAATTTTTATTTCCACCAGGAAGGCTTTGTACAGTGGTTAATAGGTAATAAATTGGATTTTTTAAAAATTGTCGGTGGAATGAGAAGGACATCTGTAGTAATTATTGCTCTACATAAACGTTTTTGAAAACATTTTAAAAATAGAAACACTGAAAGTATAATTATCAAAAACCTTTCCAATTTTATTCACCGTCTTAAAGTAAATATTACATATTATGCTGTAATAATGCGCCATCATTCACCGTGGAGAAAATTAATATTTGAGTAAATGGCCATGTGCTCTGATACATGGTAAAATACCATATTGCATTTAGAGCCAGAAATTGTAATATGTAATACTTCCAACAATTTTTCTCGCTTGTGATATTCCCAAGTTGACATATCAAGGCACAAAATAATCTTCGACAACGTCTTCCCGATTTGACACTTCCTGAATGCCTGAATATCCCTGTTTCCATGGTTTCAGTACGTCTGGACTGGTGGCCATCACTGTTGCCAACACTTAAAGATACAATTCCACAAGGCCACGAGTGAAAATCCACAAGAATACACTAGATTATGAAAATATACGCAACGATTCTCCGAATAACGACCACAATACACGTATTTTTAACTTAACTTAAAATAATAATAGTTTAACAATTATTTTTATAGAACACTAGGTTTACGTTTGCACAGTTGAATTTATGTAAAAGCGAATTTTATATAATTTTATGTAATTGTTGTGACGGAGTTGGCAAGAAACAGAAAGTGCAACTGCAGTGTAAAAATGAGCGTGTTGAAGCAATGCCACCAATTCATGAATAGCGACTACAGAAGTACGCTAGATATTCTAACCACTTAGCAATATACACATTTAATTAGAGAATTCGACACTTCACACGGGAAAAAAATCCTTTTTTACGCCTACGTAGTGTTTCCTTGGTATTTACCCAGCCAAATATTTTCACGGCGAACACAAAATTATTTAGTTCTCACCACTAAAATTTGTGGCCACTAAACATTTATATTGTGATTGCTGAAAAAAATTTAGTGGTGACAACTAAACTATTTTGTCTTCACCACAAAAAACATTTGGCGGGGTGAATAGCAACAAAACACATTGTAGGCACCACAAAGTAATTTTTTCCAGTGTGAAGTGTCAAATTCTCTAATTAAATGTGTTGCCATGGAGCGGGAGCACCCGTGAAATGTAATGTTTCCAAAAACTTTCAAATATACGTTTATAAATTTCAGTCGGAAAATAAATTCATTTTTAGTCATATTTGCCGCATACTTTCATTTGGACCTGCTATTTATTTGAAAACGAAATATCTATGGGCTATTGCTTGAAGAACACTTAGGCCTGTAATAAACTTTTACTTCCCGAACAACTGTTTCAAGTCCCATAAAACTAGAAATTATACCGTGTCTAGCAATATATTGTTCCGTCGGTAGATGAAATTTGTTCAAATATTATTTATTGTCATGACTTTCTAAGTGATCGAATAACTATCCTTATATTTACAAAACATTATGCTGTATATTCCGAACGCAGATAGTTCATTGCCCGAAATGATTGTTTACCTCTAAATAACCTGAAATATTTACGATAAACTTCTAACAAATATAATATTTCCAAGCTTCCAAAACATTAATTGGTCTTAACTCGAAAAATATAGTTTTATTCTAAAAATTACAACAAAAAAAAACATATTATTGATTCAGTACATGCTATTATGATGTTCTGATAAAGGCTGTCCATGATAAAGTGAGCACTTTTGAAATGAACCTTAGAGAAAAGCCACTGCCTCTACCTGCATATATTTTAACGGGTGCAGTGAGTGACATGTGCCCAGTAAAGTTGGTAACGATGGAAGGGAAAGTAGTTCCATATATTAACGTCGAAGAAACCGTTTTAGGTAACCATTTTTGCTAACTTAAATTATTTCTCTCGCTTTCTGGTTTTTTTTTTTTTAATGCAACGAAGTGTAGGAACGAGCAAATTTTTAAAATATTAACTTTACTATTATTTCACAGTTTCACTTGACTGACGCTTGAATAAAGTGATGAGGCCGATGACAATGTTAATTTTACATAAGATGGAAGAAGAGACAACGTGCTTACAAGTAGATCTTAAGTAGGGCTCTCAAAGTGCTCATTTTACCGTGAACAGCCAATAATCATGTTTTGGGTTATAACACAGTACACAAAACTATAGGGTTTTCACGTTTAATTAAGCACTTTTGAAAACACTGCTTAAGATATACTTTTAACCCCAAGTTGCATCCTTCCGCCACATATACAATTTACACCGCCATGGGCCTGGTGACTTTATTCACCTGTCAAAGTGAAAATAAAAAACTGTTCCGATTCTAAGTGTATAACATCTCGTACTCTCAACTTGTAGAGGCCGCGGTGGCTGAGCGGTCAGACTATTCGCATCCCACCGAGATGAACAGGGCTCAATCCTCGGCCGGGTCGCCTCCGGATTTCTGCATGTGGAAGGAAACCGCGCCGGACGATGCCGCTCGTCAAGCGGGTTTTCTCGGGGATCTCCCACTTCCTCCCGCCTCCTCATTTCGGCGCTGCTCCATACTCACCTCACTTCACCCTCATCGGCTCTCAAGGACTCGCTGTTAGGAGCCGCCCAAATCTCTTCAAACACTCTTAACTTGTACGAAACAAATAAACTCCAACGTGATTTGCTATAAATATAAACCTTACACTCGCTATAAAACGCCTGGTCTTGGAACTCTTTTAATTATATCGTTACCAGCCTAGCTGGGAGCGTGTATGCTATTGTATACGGAAGTATATATGCAATTGCCAGGCGGTGAATTTTTTTCTTCTTCAAATGTTGGCGTCAAAAGTGTTTTCTTTACCGTGAACAGCTCTTACTTACAGATAGTTGTCGAATGATAACATCTCCTTTAAAACCAGCTATTTAAGAACTGCGTGTCATAGTTATATTAGGCTATGTAGGGATAAGGGAAGTGTCACGATTGCAAAAGGAATAAACGAGAACAGATAGCGAAAAGGGTGGATGCTCCTTCAAGGAACCCGCACATGAATGCCGAGCAATTTCACGCGCGAACACCGGCATCGCCCCCTCCCCCCACTACCTTCTTCTCCAACCCTTCTATCGAACTCCACCCCCGTCTTTTCCCCGCCTTGAAAAGTGGAGCGTTATAAATCGGCTCGTCTCATCTCGAGCGGAGGCGCGTCGCTTTCCGGACAATTAGGCGATTCGCCGCCGGGTCGCCGGGCGCCCGTAGCGACGGTCAAAGGATCGCGAACAAGCTCGCTGTAAAAATGTTTACTGTATTTGCATAACGAATTCCCAAGGAAACTAATTGCCACATATATAAATGTATTAGATAAAATTTCACGAAACGCTAGTGTGGAATGTTATAACACACATATGCTTTTCGCGATAAATTGAGCACTTTTAATACCAACATTTGAAAAATGTCAGTGTTATCTGCATGTATTTTAAACGGTAGCCAGCGATTCTAGTGCGGCCAGTAAAGATGGTAATGGGCGAGGTCAAGTAGTTCTATATCTTAAAGTTGAACTGAAAGTGTAAGGTAAACACTTGTGAATACTAACATACCTTATTTTGCATTCCGTATTTTTTTTTATGCATTTGAGTGTACAAATAAGCAAATTTTCTAAAATATTTACATTTATAAAATTTTTTACAGTTTCATTTGACCGACAAATTATTAAAGCGATCATACTCATGGCGATGTTGATTTTACATATGGCGGAAGAACACACAACGTGCATATAAATAGAACTTATAAAAAGGACATTCAAAAGTGCTCCGTTTAACGCAACACAACTTTTAATAATGGAGCGTTGTAGGCGTCATATTTGTTGTGAATATTGTTACATAAAATTTTTTTGCATATTTTACAAGATAATGTGTCTTGAATATACAATAGTTCATCTGTAATGTTATAGGCTGTTCATAGTAAAATGAGCACTTTTTAAAAGCCCTGCTTAAGATCTACTTGTATGCACGTTGAAAATTCTTTCAACCTAATGTAAAATTGACATTGTCATGGGCGTCACCACTTTATTCATGCGTCAGTCTGTGAAATTCTTAGAAAAGTAAACATTTTACAAATCTGCAAGTTTTTAGACGCCGAGAAGTTTAAAAAAAAATAACTTAAGAAATAATTTAAATCATCATAAATGCTTACCAACAACTTTTCATTCGACGTTTAAAAAAAGGAACTAATTGCCATATACCGTCACTATCTTTACCAGGCGCATATCACTCAGTGCGCCCGTTAAAATATATGCTGGCAGGGGAAGTGACATTTCCCTAAGGTTAATTTGTAAAGTGCTCTCTTCATCGTGAACGGCCTTTAAAAGATAAACTTTGTAGGTTTATTACCATATAATTGTTCGTAAGAATTACAGGCCATTTATACTGCACAGAAGGAAAGGGGGTTGTTCGGCATCAAACCTTTGGAAAATTATCCAATGTATGACGTGTTTGGTTGTTTCCCAAACGTGCTGTGTATCGAAGGCAATTTGTTATTGTGTTAACATAAAAGTAAGTTATTACTTTATTAAATAAAATATTCTAAAATATTTTATTTACAAATTATAATATTACATTTATAAATAATATAAATGAAAACAGCGATAAAAAAAGGTTTGTTAGTAATGCCTGGATAGAAGTAGTTCTTATCCAGAATATAATTAAGCTGATTAGGCACGAATGCGGTGCGTTGTGACTTTGGTGTAATTTTCTAAAGGCTATTCACGATAAAGTGTGAACATTTGAAATCAACATCAGAAAAAAGTCACTGCTCCTACCTGCATATATTTTAACAGCCACACTGAGTGACATGCGCCCAGTAAAGTTGGTAACAATGGACTGGAAGTAGTTCCATATCTTAACGACGAATAGAATGTTTTAGGTAACCATTTGTGATTACTTAAATTATTTCTCTCACTTTCTGTTTTTTTTTTTAGTGCATCGAAGTGTAAAAATGAGCAATTTGTAGAATATTTACTTTCCTAATAATTTCACAGATTTGCTTGTTCGCTGTATGAATTAAGTGTCGAGGCCCGTTTCAATGTTAATTTTGCATATGGCGTACGAAAACACAAGGTTCATACAAGTAGATCTTAAGTAGGCTTTCAAAAGTGCTCATTTTACCGTGAACAACCTACAGACTCGGTTGAGCTTTGTTTGCGTGAAACGAAGGAGTATCCAGAAAGTAGAACTTCAGCAGGGCTTCAGAAAAGCTGAAGTAGCTTCTCTGCCGGTGGCGTATGCCAGTGGAATTTTTTAACTAGCGCCGAACAAAAATATTCAGCACATGAGAAAGAATCTTTGGCGTGTGCGTGGGCCGTTGAGTGTTTTTATGACTACCTAGAGATTAATGAGTTCAATTTATATATTGACAAAAAGCAGTTAGGCAAATTAGGTTGATGGATTGAATGATTTTGCCTGTTCCGGCTTACCATAGTTCACGTAAAAGGTACAGATAACAATGTGTCTGATGCCTTTTCACGTATGTACTAGCCCGCGGAGTTTAGTCCCGTTGAGAACGGAGAGGACGGAAGCAAAGAGGATGGTGAGGAATTATAATTCGTTAGTTTGTTGCAAACCATTCCTGATTCGTTTGTAAATATGTTATATTGGCAGTCCTTAGATGAGGAGTGTCAACATTGTTACCTAATATCCAACAGGGAATACCTAGTATTTACGAAGTGCAGAAATATATCTTAGGTAAACGGTCTCGTAGGTCAAAATGTTTCGCTTATACGCCTTTTAAATTCAGAGACATAATTTTTGAATACTACTATTGTACATATTTTGGACAGTAGAGTACTTTGATATGTATATGTGTGCCTTTCTATCGGCCTGAAATGTATGCGGCCATCAGGAGCAACGTTTGCGTTTGTTTGGAATGTCAGTGATGTAAGGCAAAGAAGGTGGAATAATCTTGGTCTGTTTGCTAGTACCCCAAACAAATTTGCGTGAGAAAGGTTGTACGTTTATTGTTTTGGTCACCTTTCTCGGCCAAAGAAATGAAACAATTGTTTACTCTGATCATGTCACATGCTTTCTCAAAGTTTTTATTAGTATATCCAATGCGTGACCGAAAGTCCTCTGCTATTGTGCGTATTTTATCGAGGTCAGTTTTGCCTTTACTTTGGTTCTCCGCCTTAAATGGTTACCGACAACGCGAAAAAATTCCACATCCAGTGAGATGTGCAATTCAGCCTTTTCTTGGGGAGTTCCTTAGGTGCAGACTAGCTCTTAACACCATCTAAGTAATATTGCAGAGATATAAGGACAGTCTTATTAAGATCACTTTAAGTGCGTTCCACCATGAAGAACGTCAACATCGGGACAAAGCAATCCACTTTTTTTAATTCTGGCTCTTAATTGTAGCCATATTGTATCTGTTAAGAATAGTTAATCTGACCATAAGGATTGCGACAGTCAGAGCTCTTTTTGCAACAATTTTTTATTTGTATTTGCTTGCCCATATTGTGCTACGTAGGCTAACACTGCGGGTATGTTTAATGTTAGCTTTCTTACTCACTGGTTCATGCAGTTAATATAATTTATTCAGTCCTGTATTTAACCTCGTATTAAAAAAAAAAATAGCTTGTCATGTTAATTCGCTATGTCCGTATAAGACTGGTAATTAAACTCAATTATTGCGCGCCACGACCATGTACCCATTTTGCTATTGCGCTATTTAAAAATAATTACTAGTTTTACCAGCCATGCTGAATTTCGAATGGCATGTTCCATAGTAAAGGTGTTAAATTTCTGTAATTTATGCATTTCATTTACTTTTACTTATCCTTGCACCTTCCTTCCTCTGTAGAAAACTAAACAAAATGTAGGAATTTAAAATTTATATCTTTGTTCTTACAAACCCTAAAATTGAACACAATGAATAGGTAAGGATACAGCTCAAAACGATACGTTCGTGTTATTAGAATTTCGTGAGGAATATTTCTCCGGAATTTGTTTGACGGTTTGCCTTTCATTCAACTTATAAAATTTTGCGCGAAGTGTAGCTAGAATTTAACCCTTTGCCGCAGGCGATCCAGCTATCGGATTTGAAAGAAATTCTAACAGGCAACTCCTGTGACATCGAAAAACCCTTTAATTGAAACCAAACGTCGTGTAAAAAATAACGTAACATTTTGTAGGACTCAATATTTTAACAAAAATGCTGATAATGCTAGAAACAAGACTAAATGTTATTTTTAAAAAAAATATTTTTTTTATTGTATTACGATACGGGGTCGTGATGGCGTGATGGCCTCGGCACTCCCTCGCACAGCGATCCGGGTTCGATCCCCGGCGGAGTCACCCCCCAGATTTTCGCGTGTGGGAATCGTGCCGGGCAATGCCACTGGTCGGCGGGTTTTCTCGGGGATCTCCCGTTTTCCCCCGCCTGGCGTTGCTCCATTCTCGCCTCGCTCGATGTTAAGAGCCGTCCAAATATCTTAATTCAACTGGATCACTCAATTAGTCTTTTTTTTTTTTCGTCGGGCCACTTTGAGAAAATTACAACGCTTGGTCGATTACGAAGAAAGTGCTTAAGTGCCTATACACGGGAACATAAAGTGAGTAGTAGCACTTTTTGTTCTTCATTTGCGTTAAATTAAGTATTCGAGTAACTAAGGTGTATTAAAACGTATGTATTCTAAAAAAAATACTAGACAAGTATGAAATGGTTAACCGTTTGTTTATTTATGGAATAGACAGCAAATTATTTCGTCTCTAGGACAGTGTTGCGGGTATGACGAGCGATATGTGGCCGCTTAACTATGTTCTTGCAAATATTGTGAGCAAATATTTTTTTGTTTTCTATAATGATACTTTTTTATCGCACTATCACTTCACAGCACATTTAACATAAAACTATTTTATTTTATAACGTTCAGCGTGCTAAAAATACTTCCGAGTCCTTCAACATAGTGAGCGTCGAAGTTTGATTTTTTTTTCTGTAGGTAATGTGGTTGCAAAAAAACAAAAGAGTGCCACAATTCTGAATTAAAAAATTGGCGTAGTAGGTTATTTTGCGATATGATGGAACATTTTATGACATAAATAACTCTTCACAGATATTTTTTCCCAAACATAGTGTAATTTATAAGACGCCAAGACGTTATAATTTTGTTATAAGTATCATGTATGCCATATTAAGGCATTTGAAGATACTGTTGCATTAGCATCACAATAACTGGATATAGCCTGTTCTCGGTCAAGTGAGCCTTTTTGAAGCCCTAGTTACTTTTTTACTTCAGACATTTTTTATCCATTAACCACCTTTTTAAATAAATATCGCCATGTAAATAATAAACACATTGTGTAGATTCCACCGCACTTGGAAGTTAACGTCTCAGGCTAAAATAAAATATATGCATTGACTATTATTCCAAATGAGAGGGCTTTCACACGTGCTTGCTTTACCTTGAATAGCCTATAATGAAGTGTTTCATACATCAGGTGGATTAAATTAATATTTACAGACGAGAACAATTTTATTTTGTAGACATGGTAGCAGTTTTGCAGCGGCATTTAACTGTGGGTTAATATCTGCACCCACGCTCGTCAGGGCGTCTCATGTTTCGACGGTGTTGGAATGGGGTCTAATAACTTTAGCTCCCCCGCATTTCTTTCAACTTTTTTTTTTTTTTTTACTCTCTTCCGCTTACCGTCAGGCAAACCGAAAACGCCGAAATACGAGATGAAAACAAGCGTACACGAAAATTGAGGTAGACTGACTGAAAAAGAGAGGACGGAACAGTTCTACGAAATACGACGCTTACATGTTATGCTCTGTGCACTTAATTAGGCAGATGGGCCCGTTTGATAAAAAAAAAAAAAAAAAAAAAAAGGAGGACTGCGAAGCAACGAAACATCAACGTTTTAACACTGCAGAGGGAAGCTGAAAGCGTGGTGTCAAGTTCCGACGTAATTTCTAGCTAGGCGCTGAAACGAGAACACCGTAACTCAACGCAATTTTTCGGTTGCTGTAAACTGTAAATATTTTCGGCTCTAGAATTACTGACTTATAGAGTAGTACAAAATATTTCAAGGGATCATACACATCAAAATAAATAGGGTTGGAAATGTTATTTATACTCTGTATTTCTTGATGTAAGATGAAGGGGTGGAATGAAAAATCGCGTTGTTAAGTTATGTTGAACTCCAGTAAAGAAAGCAGAAATCGGCAGTACACATTTTAAAAATTCTCTACTAATTTCACCTTCTACGCATTTTACAGTACTATCCCCCTCTCTTCTGTTTTTGTCACATAGAACATTTCCTCTTGATCTGAATCACACACTACATAGAATACTTGTTTAAATGAATTAATAATGTACAGGTGTCAATTACTTAAATGTTTTTTTTTTACACTGTCCGCTTTCTCTTTGTTACGATTAACTTCTAATCCAACATTTATTCCCTTCCTTCGCCTATTATAAGACACAATTAACATTAAATTTAAAAACCAAAATTCTTCCAACTATAAATATATTTCAGGCAAAAAAAGAAAAACAATTATCTCTTTTGAGACGAAATATATGAAAGCACTACAACAATTATTTTTAAGTCATTTTATAATTACGATACACATTTGTTGTAATTAAAACCACACAGAGTTCAAATTTTCTTTGGCAGCCGATTTTCAGAATATCCAGGAAGGTGCTGGAAGTTCTACAGTGTTAAAAAAGCACTTTTAGTTATAAATTAATTATTTTGTCTTGAGGTGTAAATCAGTTTTGGAAGAAAGAAATTTCCCGACAAAATTATTTTATTACAGACTGGTTCTTGCTGTGTTTGAATATACGAGGATATGTTCCAATTGCAGCCAATCGTGAATCGAAAAGTCACGTCAGGATTTCCACTTCAGTAATTCGTAGTTAGCTAAACACTAATTTCATTACCAGTAAAAGTAAACAGCGAAAAAGTGCCCTGTGCTTTTAACAAGTAGTTTTTAGGTTCTCCTGAAATTTATTGTCTATAAATGTGAAACCAGCTTATAGATTTTAACGAAATTGGATCTTTTTCTGACAACTATATTGCGTGTAAAGTACACTACGATTGTCTGAAAAAAAAATTTTTAAATTCCAATACTCCATACTGTTTTCACTTATTTGATAGTCTTCGCCAGCCAGTTTAAAAAAGAAACTCTAATTCGAAATGACCCTCTGCGCACAAACAGCTGAGGCTACATCGAGCATTTGCTATTCAAAAAGAAGTAAAAACCAACGTCGTGATTCTAAGGATGGCCAATCGTGGACTTAGGAATTATGAACTTAATAAAGCCTTTCATATCACGTTTAGACTGGAAATATTAATTTGCCAGTGCCTCTATTGCCAATATTAGAAACCATTCTTGTGTACGGGAACCAGAATTTATAGGTTCGTCTGTAAGTTTTAAATAATGAACTTCGTGTGTGTGTGTGTGTGTGTGTGTGTATATATATATATATATATATATATATATATATAATATGTAGCTCTTAAGACTGCACAGGTAAGCAATTAAATAATGAATAGTTTTCGGCTTAAATCATTCTTGAGCACTAATATTCAGGACCACTGGGGTGAAAAAGTGACTCGGACAACGAAAGAACTTCTGTTTTGATCAGTACAAAAATAGACTTAAAGACTGTTCACGATAAAGTGAGCGCTTTTGAAATCAACCATAGAAAAAAAGTCCCTGTCTGTGCCGGCATACTTCTACTTCAACAGGAGCACTTAGTGACATGCGCCCGGTAAAGTTGGTAACGAGTGATGGAAAGTAGTTCCATATCTTAACGTTGAAAAAAAAAAGTCATAATTCAAATTGCTTATTTCGTTTTCTGAATTGTTTTAATTCATCAGTGTGTAAAAATGAACAGATTTATAAAAAGTTTACTTTTCTAATAATTTGACTGTTTCAGTTGACCGATACATGAATAAAGTGATGAGGCCCATGGCATTGTTAATTTACGGCGCAAGAACACACAATCTGCATAGAAGAAGATCTTAAGCAGGTCTTTCAAAAGTGATCATTTTACCGTGAACAGCCTATACCAACCGCGTGGTAGGAATGTCGGTTGAAGCCAGTATTTGTAAATGATAAATCATATTACACATTCCATCCGGCGAAACTCAACTATAACATTAAAATTAAAATTAATTTCAATTTTGTGGAAAGAAAACTGCTGTAACATTCAAAATAAAAAAAAACTCCCTGGCAACTCATATGTCGAGGTTGGCTCATAGAATAAAAATGTATGAACTACAAAATACAAAATAAATATTATTAAGTATGCTAAGTCGCGCTTGCAAATAAAGTTAATCTGCCAATGACTGCTTACAAACATAACTAATTTAGTTTACATAAAACACCATAAGCACCACTGGACTCGAGAATGATGCATTACACTTGAGTTCACAAAAATTGATAAAATTATATTTTGTTATAAATTACGTATACTCGATGGCATTATATAACATGAACACTTGTTGTCTTCGCTAAACGCGCATTAAAAATTCGAAAAACTGTGAAGTGTAAGAAATATTCTGTTTCATCAATATTATCAAGCGATTCTTGCTTACCTATCATTCCACTTCGTATTTTATATTGTTACTTTGATTTGAAATGCCTTGAAAATAATTATACGGGCACTGAGTAAAGAACTATATATATATATATATATATATATATATATATATATATATATATATATATATATTATATATATATATATATATATGAGAATAAATAATATTATTGTTGCAGTGACTTGGTTTCTTTCTTTCAAGCCATCGTATTTCCGTTGCCATTAATTTTATGTGTCATACAGATATCGATGGATCAAAATCAATTTCGCATCATTACTTTAATCGTCCTACTGAAATTTTGTATAATTCTCTTATGTTAATTTCTATATTTATTTTCATTTATAAGTACAAAGAGTAAACCATGCAATTTATGTTAAAACTGCTAATTATTCATCGGGTTTTAAAAACCTGTAAGTCATAAACTATTTATGTTGAAAGTTCGCGCGAGCCACTAAACAAAAAAAAAAAAAACTCACAAAGTTTTTTATGCGAGCCTAAACTTCCTTTTCATCACACCAGGTGGCAGCACTGGCTCAGTTCACAAAATTGCGACAAATCAACAGAAAGCGTTTTGTGTTTTGGAATATGCAAGATGTTTATCGGTTGTTACCGCGCAGCGTGCTTTCCGAGGGCGTTGCCACACAGAACCAGCAGGATGCTTGTGTAAAGGCAAGACCACGTGGCGGCCACGTGTTTCTAAAGAAACAGCGGAGAGAGTGAGGGGAAGTTGTGTGAGAATCAACTAACCGAGCCAGTCGGGAGCTTGGGATTCCTCAGCCGACTGGGTGGAAGATTTTGCGACGACGGTTACAGCTTCAACCGTACCGCGCGCAGTTGTCGGAACACTTGCGTCCAGAAGATTACGCCATCGGAGTTGAATTTTGCGAGCACATGCAGGATGATGAATTTGCCACACGTCTGGTGTTCAGCGACGAGGCGACGTTTCGCTCGAGTGGAAAGGTGAACCGTCACAATGTTCGGATATGGGGCACTGAAAAAAATGCCCCATTATCCTGTGCAACACGTGCGGGATTCGCCAAAACCTAATGTCTTCTGCGCAATCTCACAGACGAAGGTGCACGAGCCCTCTTTTCCTCCCTCGAAAACACTGCGACGGGTCTGTCCTATCTCGACACGTTGGAGTTGTGGTCATTTCCACACATAAAAGAGGATTCTACTAACTTCGTGTTCCAGCAGGATGGAGCCCCCACCTCATTGGCACACAGAAGTGCGTCGCCACCTCAACACAATGAACTCCCACGCCGCTGGATTGGACGCTGTGGTCGGGATGACTTGACGCTGTTCAGATGGCCGCCATAGTATCCCGACCTTACACCGTGTGATTTCTTTCTTTGGGGGCACGTGAGATACACTGTTTACGTGCCGCCATTTCCAACAACACTGCACGAGCTCCGAAAACCGTAATTACCACAGTTGTCATGGCCATCGACAGGGGCATGCTGCAACACGTATGGGGTGATGTGTCGTGTGACTAAAGAAGCTCACATTGAACATTTGTAGAAATCTGTGGGAAAAAATTTCGAGAGTTTCCGGTTGTGTTCATGTATTGCTCATACTTTTCTGACAAGTACTTTGTGAATTACAGATTTTTAAAACCCGATGAATCATCTGTAATAACCCTATTTCAAGAACAGTTTTTGACTATTTGTAGACGTGTTAGGGATTATTTTATTTCGAAGTCGAAAAATGACACAGTTTCTATTATTTGTTCGAAACACTTTAAAAGGTTCCTTATTTTTTAACTGCTATATTATTTTTTTTAAAGGTGTAACACACTGAATTTTTTTTTTTACGTTAGTATAAATGTATGTTTATGTGATTTTTTATTACCATGATTACTTCAACTATTTTAAGAAAGTGTTATCTCGGCATGTCTGTTATTGTAGTTTTGCTGTTTTTGGGTTGGTATCGTCAGTAGGCCAAAGTTTTTTTATACTGAAAATCATTGAACTCTCGTATTTGTACTGAAATAATCTATCACAAATCTTGTTTATTGTAATGCAAAATATACACTACGGACTAACAAAATTAATTTAAAAGTTTTAATTTTACCGTTTAGCTGAAAATGTACATGTCTGGGCGTAGTCTGACTTTTACCGTAGAGAAATAGATTGAATAATACAAAACTTAGTAATTGAAGGGGTTGGAAAATGCTGGTGTTACAGGATGGTATTGCTAAAATACTGTTCTCCTAATGGATGAAGGTACTTAGAAATACTCGACTTAATAACGTATTAGTGTCAGCATGTTTGATCTTTCAAATTTTATAAGAGTAGAACAAATGTATATATAATGAAATGCTGACGTAATTACTTTGATAGTAGACTTTATATTTATAAATGCAGAACATATAGGTTTTAAAAAAACACTTAACCTTCTTACTTTTATCATTAGACTTAATGTACCTATGTGTAACAGAAGGCTTTGCCGTGGCCTGATTTTTCATGCTGCCTTCGATTTATTAACTAATATAAGAGCGTGCTGAAATAAATCGAAGTTTCTTTCAATAAATTAAATAGGTCCTATATTGTACAGGCTAATGTAAGGCTGTAAATAATTTACCTATCAAATAAATATTTTTTTCTGAATACAGGCGAGGATAAGTGATTTAATTTACTAATAACTTTTAAAAGCACGCTGAAATAACAGGCTCTGTGTATAAGGTAATTAATTCGTTTCAATAGGTTCCGAAGTCTGTTATCACCAAGGCGATCTCTCAAGCCGCTCAAATATATATATATATATATCTCAACCAAGATAATGATAATATTTCTTTTGACGTAGTTTATGTCTGAGATTTATAATAATTCTAAAATCAATAATAATGTTATAATAATTTTCCAGTTTTCAACATACATATCATTCTACTTACTTTCATCAGAATAAACAGGTATTTTATGAAAAATCTGAAACCATGCAATAATCGATCTTTTGAAAATGATAGGTAAAATTTGAAATCATCGATTTTTTTTAACAATGTGAAGAAGCCAAGATTTGTCCTTTTATTGAAATCGGGAAAGTTTATAACGACCCTTCTGTTCTAAAATAGCTACATACGTGTACGATCTGTATAATGTATTAATCGATTACTGTGTCCCACATCGGAGGTTCAGAATTACACTTCGGTAATCGGGAATCGTAGAAATGGGCGATACGCGCGTCTAGATCATTCCAATGGAATTCGTTACGTTGCCAATTAATTTCGTTATCATATATGACACTGGCAGATAAAATAACATCAATTTTTTTTTATTTACAGCAATTTATTAAACTTTATGTATGCAAATTAACTACGCAGATAAAAATGGCTACAATTAACTGAAATATGAAGATATAAGTACAGATTCTCATTGTAAAGTACACCGATATGCCAAAAGTCATAGTATGCGGGTTTAGGTCCTTCTATAGCCCAACTAGGTGCAGAAAATCGTCATGGTCATCGATTCCACAAGTGGACGAAGCGTCTGCATGTCTACCCACAGCTCCCTGATATTTGTAGGTCCTACTGTAGGTGCAGGATCTTGAGCGAATGGACTTCACCATCGCGCTCGTTGAAACTCACCAGATGCACCTCGAACCAATTCTGCACAACTTGGGTAGATGACACGGTGGATTATGCTACTCGACTATCCCATCTTTGTGGGGGTAAATGAAGTACGCTATCTACCAAAAAGTAATTGGGCACCCGTGAAGATAGGTAATTCATTACGTCAGTCGACTTGTGTTTCACGGCCTTCGGCGTAGGACCGCTGGGGTTTGTCCGTGGTAGCATGAACACAGAGGCCTACTGTAACATTCTGGATAATGAAATGCTCCCAACATTCTGGCGTTTTTACGGAATGGACCCGTGTTACTTCCAGGATGACAATGCCAGGTGCCATGTTTCAAGGGATACTGTGCAGTGGTACGCAGACAACAATGTTCGCCGATTGAACTGGCCCGCCCAGAGCCCCGACCTCAAACCTATATAACATCTTTGGGACGCATTGGATCGCCAGGCGAGGGCTCGTCAGTCGCGGCCAAAATTCATTGTTCAACCATGGAATGGTGACGAATCTCCGTGGATATCCTGCAAACACTCGTAGAGAGCATGCGAGACAGGGTGGCTGCTGTTATAGCCGCAAGAGGTGGCCCTACGAAATTATAACGGGGTGACAACCGCCGAGCAAACATCGTGGACAGGTGCCCAATTACTTTTAGGTAGATAGTGTACGCGAAGGGCTGCAATACAACCCCATTACCAGCAGGCGCACGCGTGCACTCACAAACTCACTCACACTCACTCACGCGATGTCAGAGCACATCTCATATTGGCTGTTCACGGTAAAGTGAGCACTTTTAAGGCACTATTTACTTTGTCCCGTCAGCCATTTTTTTTTATCTTTCCAAAACTTTTTAAAATAAATATTGCCATCTAAGTAATAAATAAAGTGTATTTATTTCTCCGGACTCGAAAGTTAACTTTTAATGCTACAATAAAATATATTTATTGACTATTATTCCAAATGAGAGGGCTTCAAAAAGTGCTCACTTACTGTGAATAGCCTATACAGGTATGGTCGCATTCAAGATGTAACGTTACGGTAGCGCCACTGACTATTACTTTAACTTACCGCTATCGCATTGACTTTCGCCATATCAGCGTATTTCTCAAGTGTTTTCTGTGTAATGACTGCATGGTAAATTGCTGGTTCGGATAAAGTGCCTTGATAACATCATGCGTTTGCGTGTTTCAAATTATGCTGCTACTTAGCTTATCTCGAGGTATAACTTTCACGCTGCCAAAATAATCACTTCACTCCGAAAATCACGCAAATTCCACACCAAAATTATAAAATTTCAGTGAAGATTTTAGAGATACAGTAAGCAATACGTAGTTAAGCGTCACTACTTAGTGCGCGACACATACAGAATGTATACGAAAGTATGTTGCAAACTTTGTGAGGTGATTCCTTGTCGAAAATAAGATAGCCTACTGTTACATAATGCAATTTATAGCCTAGCACAAATCGTAAGGGAGAAATTCGCCCTTGAAAATATAAATTAAAAATCGTATTTTGCCAAAATATTTCTAACTATGTAGAAATAAAGTACGATTCTCTGGATACTGTTTTATGCAAACAGGATTTACAATCTGTGAAGAAATCGTTTCGAATACATTCCGCCTTCATTAAAGTAATAGGGGCGGCCACCCCGTTATGAGTTTAATTTATTCTTCCATAAGATTATTTAGAGATTTTATGCCATAATTTGTACCAAGAAGGCGCAATGAACAAAAAAGGTCGTCTTGTCGCAACACCCCCAGGCGAACCGTTTTCGAGTAACATTGAATAGAAACTGTGTTGCCTGAGGGTTAGGCACCCACAACACACAGAAAGAGTGACTGAACGATACGCTACTAACAGTGCATACTGTAATGTAAACGTACATAATGTCATGTGCTACGTGTGAGTTTGTGTGAGTTATGAACATGTAACGAGCGATGCCTGGTGTATCATAACGTTTGTTGTTTAATGGCAGGTAAATTTAAATACTCTTTTCATAAGGGCATGCATTTATCACATTGTTTGGTGTGGTGCATTTTCTTGACAGAAAGTAGGGTGCAACTTCATGGTAGAAGCTTCGAGCATTGCTTTGCCATTTTCTGACGGAGCGGGGGAGCCCTTTCATTCCGGCGCTGCTCCATACTCACCGCGCTTCAATTTCATCGGCTCTCAAAATCTCTATGTTAAGAGCCGTCCAGATCTCTCCACTCACTCACTCACTCCCTCTTTCCACTGTACATCGTATGGCGGGGACGTGAAAAGTGTCTGATGCAACGACGTGGCTGCCTGCCATGAGGGTAACGAGACACGTAGACCCAAAATGAACGAGGGAAATACGATAGCTTCGTACTTGGGCTGGAGAAACACGGCCACTCCATCAGCCTTGTGCATCTTCCTACGAAGTGATTGAGTTGGCACGCACCAGCGTTCCCACGCTCAGTGTTGATCTAGGCTCGCAGCCAGCCATTACTTCGGCTCTGCATTCCGCTCTAGTAACATGCCAAACAGCAAAGAAGTTTATTTTTATTTCGCCCGTTGTAATTGGTTTATCCGAAATTTTTTTTACGCTCTGGAAACCCCGTAGGACAAATTCCGTGTGAAGAATTCAAAAGGAGTGCTGGTTCTCGCGATGGCTGGAAATTTTATCTGCTCGTGTTTGCGTACGACTGTACGGCCGGTACTTCCTCAGTGCGTGTACAATTGCCAAACACTTTTGTTCGTTCACGTGATATCTACGTTCCGCATCGCCAAACTTCGCGCTGTAGTAGTTGATGACGTGTTTGTTCTCCCACCTGGTATAGCACTGCTCCACTGCTCGTATCTGTCTGAACTACAACAGGCAGCTCCGAGCTAAACCTGGCTAGCGGTTTACAGTTTCGAAAAGCAAGTATAATGTCTTTGAATGCTTGATCGGCTTGCGGTGTCCATCTGCTGGCACGTTACATCCATAGGTAGTTCACGGTAAACTGAGCACTTTTGAAAACTCTTCTTAAGATTTACTTGCATGCAAACAGTGCATTCTTCCACCATAGGTACAGGATTTGGACAAATTAATATGAGCATCCTGCTATAAACATCTAATTTCCGGAGTTTATTTTCTGGCGCACGGGCGTTGTCTCCACGTGTACTATAGCCTCTCTGGAAGTGTGCAGCGCCACCAGTACATCTGTAATCGTTGTGGTGGTGCGCTGAACTACCGTCATGTTGGACCTTACAGACGTCCAACGAGGGCAAATTGTTGGTGCTCGATTAGTTAGCGCATCCGTGACAACTATCGCGAATCTACTAGGGGTATCGAGAGCTACCGTAGCTAGTGTCATGGCAGCGTCTGCTAACCACAATAGTGGAAGAAAAC
Organism: Dryococelus australis; assembly: GCA_029891345.1. Lineage (NCBI taxonomy): Eukaryota > Metazoa > Arthropoda > Insecta > Phasmatodea > Phasmatidae > Dryococelus > Dryococelus australis. Next base: position 48,550,224 of record CM057003.1, read on the forward strand.
TGAAAGTTACGGATAGAGACAGGAGGGCATTAAAGATGATTGTTGTCTCTAATGAGAGGACTGCCGCCACTAAAATAACTGTTAAACTTAACGTACGCCAATAGAAGACAGTGCGATGGAAACTGCTAGAGCCTCTATTGCCAAACCTCTCGTAACCAGGTGACTGCAAGGAAAAATGATATTTCAGGGGTGCGAGGAGCACAAAACCTGCACTACCGAACAATTAGAACATGTCACGTGGTCCGACGAGTCTACCTTTACACATTTCCCTACTGCAGGATGTGTTTTAGTATGGAGAACACCAGGGAGTGCTTATAATCCAGATAGTATTCTTCCAACAATGAAGCATAAGGGAGGTTCTGTCATGTTTTGGACGGTCATATCGTGGCTTTCGGTGGGCCCTAACCAAAACGGCTAAATGAAAAGTAACTGGTAAGGTCTATGAAACCATTTTAGGTGACCATGTTCATTAAATGGCGTAGGCATTGTTCCCAACAGGGAATAAAATATTCCAAAACAACCATGCCCCAACTCAACTCATACGGATGGAAATGTCCACGAGTGGCTTGGTGAGCTTGAAGATGCAATTACACGTATTCCCTGGCTTCCACGATGGCGGTCGATTTGAATACTATCGATCAATTGCGCTCTGTATTGGAAAACAAATTACGGGCCCGTTGCCCACCTCAAGCATCTCTCACAGAATTGGAGCAGTTTCCTTTTGAGGAGTGGTATAAAATGCCACTGACCACCATTCATGATGTGTATGCATCGACCCCCAGGACGATTCAGGCTGTTTTGGATGGTTAAGGTGGTTTTACAACATATCATGAGAGTGTTCCGTTTTATTTATTTTTACTGTGTACAGTTAACATTGTCGTGGCCTTAGTTATTTAAAACTGTTAAATTATTAGAAAATCAAATTTTTATAGACTGTTCATGATAAAGTGAGCAATTTTGAGGCCCTAGTAGTTTTTTCATTTCAGCTATTTCTTGTCCTTTAACCACCGTTTTAAATAAATATTGCCATGGAAGTAATAAACACAATATGTATATTCTAAAGCACTTAGAAGTAAACGTCTAAGGCTAAATTGAAATGTATTTTTTGAGCATTATTACAAACGAGAGGGCATTCAAAAGTGCTCACTTTACCGTGAATAGCCCATAACAAACTTGTAAATTCTTAGAGTAATGTTAATTACAAAAGAGAAAATAAAATGAATAATTTCAGTATTTAAAAATGTTAACCTGGCACTTTTAATTAATTCGAGGTAGAGACATGCAACTACTCTCGCTTTATGAACAATTTTCACTTAATATCAGCGTTCATAAGCCCTGCATGAAGATGGAGTATTATGGGCAGTACCCTAGTGGGACATTTTTACATAAAATATTTATTATAATCTCGTTCGAAAAATAATAAAATTTATTATTAGCAGAAACAACCGTTTTTATTCTCCACTAGCTATGTTTTATACGCAGCGACGTAACGCAATTCTATTTGCATTACGCGGGCATCATATTATGTCTCCCAAATCCAAAACGAACAGCTACACATCTGCAGACTGTTCACAGTAAAATTAGTACTTTTGAAAGCCCTGCTTAACGTGTACGTTGTGTGTTCTTCCGCCTTATGTAAAATTAACATTGCCATGGGTCTCAGCACTTTATTCACGCGTCGGTCAATGGAAACCGCACAGTTGATAGGGCAGTAAATATTTTTAACATCGGCTCATTTTTACTCTTCTATTCATTAAAAAAGCATAAAAGGAAAGAAATAATGTAAGTTATCACAAGTGGTTACCTAGTACCCTTTATTCGACGTTAAGATTTGGAACTACTTTCCACCCTTCGTTACCAACTTTACTGGGCGCATATCTGTCAGTGCGCCAGTTAAAATATATGCAGGCAGGGCCAGTGACTTTTTTCTAAGGTTGGTTCCGAAAGTGCTCGCCTTTTCGTGACCAGGCTTCACTTGCAGTGTATGCACAGTCCAGTTTGTTATTTTCAGAAGCAACATGCGTCTGGGATGATAACCACAGTCTAGACGCTATGCACGAAAATACTGGTGTTAATTCGCGCCGTGAAATTTAAGCAGAAACTGAAGGGAAACCGAAGCAAATACAAGTAACCTGCAACGTTTCTTCACACACTCTCACTGACAGATCATCCCTTGGCTTGCACGCGAATTTTACTTATTAATCACTGAAATGTTGCATCGTAATTGTAACTGGCGCAATTTTTTTGTTGGCCGAAATTTTATTTCCTAATGTCAGTTCAACCACGAAACGAGGCAGAGGTGGGGTGCTAGTTATTTGGTATACCATTTGAACATGCCAATAAGTCAAATGGCTGTGATATAAATAAAAAATAAATGTTGCCAGAGGAAAGTTACGGTCATGTGATTCAAAATATGACAAGTATTACAAGCTTTTCAAAATTCTGTTACGATAAAAATATATTATTTTTGGTTAAATAAACTTTCACTTGAATTTTATTTATAAATGATGTTATTTAAATCACAATTATTATGAAAATCAGAGGAAATGTGTGTTTGTAATGCTTAGTAAGAAATAGTTCTCGTACGAAATCTTGTTGAACTCAGTGTGCAATGTGGTGCAGTGGCTTACTGGTCGTAATTTTATCAAGCCTGTGCACGATAAAGTGTAGAAATGAACCTAGAAAAAAGTCACCGACCCTGCATGCATATATTTTAATGGGCGCACTGAGTGACGTTCGCCCAGTAAAGTTGGTAACGATAGATGGAAAGTAGTTCCATATATTAACGTCGAATAAAAAGTGTTAGGTAACCATTTGTGATAGCATAAGATCATTTCTTTCGCTTTCTGTTTTTTAAAGGATCGAAGTGTAGAAATGGGCAGATTTGTAAAGTATTTAATTGCTCAGTAATTTTACACTTTCATTGTACCGGCGCATGAATTAAGTGATGAGGCCCATGCCAATGTTAATTTTACATAAGGCGAAATAAGACACAACGTGCATACAAGTAGATCCTAAGCAGGGCTTTCAAAAGTGCTCATTTTACCGTGAACAGTCTATAAATTTGGCTATACTTTGTTTGCACGCAGCGGAGTAATAGCCTGAAAGTATAACTTGAGAAAGGCTTCAGAAAAGGTGCAACCGTGAATAGGCCATATGGACGAAGTCCCACACGATAGTATTCGACGTCAATCCCTACTCCACGCCGGACCGTATCGCTCCATTGTTTTCTCACTAAGGCGATGCAAATTTGTACTGAATATGCTGTTCAGCGGCGCAGTTTTTCACCTGGAGTAAAAGGCTTATTCGTACTGGTGCTTTAATAATATATTTGTATCATATTTACCATTTTATATTCCAAGTTTCGTTCCACTACGTCGTCTCCTGGGTGCAGATATTTTTATGTCGGTAACTGCGAGTTTGAGATGATTTGCGAACTTAAATGCTTAAACGTTTTCGTGACTCCATCAAGAGAAGATACGTCAATTATATTTTGTCCCCTTCTTTTGAGTTGAGACAACGTACCCACGAGGATGTGTTCCTACGTTTATGGTTTGTTATATTTTTATTTACAAAGCGTACATTTGGTATTTTAGATTGGGAGTTATTTGATCACGACGCACGAGATACAGTTTATGAGACGGTTATATCTATAGTTACATCTCGACTGCAACAATGTTATACAGTACATTTAATATTACGTTAGATTAGTTCCACATATTTAATTAGTACGAATGTCAATATCTCCACACTCGCCTTCTGTCGAGTCGTAGCCGTAGGCTGGCCGTAGGCTGGCCGTCATTAACGGGAACAGCACAAGCGGGAGCATGGTTTTTATACACGACGACTGTCACAGTTGTGACGTATCATACGGACGAGGGCAATGCGGCGACGGCCGCACCAAAAATACGAGCACGGGCCGTATTGTCGTAACTTTCCTGTCGTCAATCGTCAAATAAGGCGGCGTGGTTATGACGGGCTCGGAGGTGTGAATATACAGATGTCGGTATTGAAACTGCACAAGTGAAGTGTTGTTTTTTGGAGTTGGATAAATCTGTCGGCAATTGTCAGCCAATAGGAAACGCCCGCCTAAAAATAAGCAAGTGAAATCGATAACGTTGTTGTGTTCAAGATTAGTTTAGTTTCTTCCTCGAGCGCAACGGATTGGAAACAATGTCCACAGCGCAAGTATTTATTGTATTTGCACTGTACATCTGAATCAGTGAGAACTTCACTGTTCCAATCAGTCAAGAGTGTCTGACTGATACAACAGTCGCTTCAGTCAGTCTGAGCGACTTGTTCCGTCTCTGATGATTTGGAAAATGAAATGGGCGCCGGTAAACGTGTATCAAGCGAAGTGACAACGAATGAACTAATAAAACCAATAAAAAAATTCTCTGTAAGATGTGTCTACTCTTTCAAGACGCCATTTTACGAGGTAACACGAACATTCAGCCTTTCATTTCGTTTTCATGTAATCATCACAGCGCTCTGTTTGAAGGTTTAAGCTGTATGCCATGTGGTGAAGAGAGTGCACTCGTATACTCTTCGTTTTAACAATCCTAACGGTACCCATTACACCAAAAACCAGAAGTAAGGGCATACAATTTAATCTTCACGATTTTACGGTGAAATATTTACTTCTATATATTCCTCCTCGAATTTTAACTTGCTTTGGCAGTGAAAGTGGTAAGATAACGACCTCTAGGTGGAAGAGAGTACGAGTTCACATCCACTCCTTCACAATTACTTTTCTTTTTACTTTTTTAAATTACGGAAAATTGTACAATATAAATAGTAAAATATCGTAAATATGTTTATTTCACGTAATTGTTTGACTACATTCGATAAATGCAATATTTAATTCGCTACTGTGATAAGCTAATTTACGTTTTATTAAAAGTAGGGTAAGAATTAGCATTGCCGTAATTTTAGTTATTTTATGTGATACATTATTGTTATTTATAATTTATGTTATTGTCAGAAAACGTTTATTTCTAGAATTTCTTTGTATAAAAGCAATACTATGCAAGTAACTGCACAGTGCAATCGGCTGCCTGTGGGTTTTTTTTTTACTCAGCTTAGGTTTGTATTATTGCTTTTAGACTAAGATATTCTAGAAATAAGTGTTTTCTGCCACTAACATAAACTACACACAGCAATAATGTATCACATGAAATAACTAAAAAAATTTCATCACACCGAGATTTTAATTCTAAAACCTACAATGTACGGGCCACGAACCCGTATACTAACCCACGGAGCTACACACAATTTGAAAAATGGACCGTTAAAAGGATATATTAAGAACACAAGTCCACAGTCATGACGTATTTTTTAAGTAGTGTTTATTTTTTTAATATGACCGTGGGGGCAAATCGAAACGTTTCCCGTTACTTATGATTACATTTAAGTTTCAATTTGTACATAAATACGTCTTATAGAACCCTTAATTATTTCGTACACGAACATACACAATGTAAGATTATTACTCGGGCGTCAGCCATCTTGCCTGTCGCACAGCGGGCTGCAGTCACGACGGCTAATGTACGGCGCCACAAGAATGGCGGGCGCGCCGTAGTTATCACGCCCGACGACGCGCTTGAATTCGATCCACGCTCGCTTTATTTTTATTTTTTTTCACACGAAGCGTCACAGCAATGACATGTCGCGCCTATGACGGGCCGAAATGACAACCAAGCTCGGCCCGCGGGTCGCGCACGACGGCGCCGCGTCCTAGGGCAGCAACTTCTCGTCTCGGTGGCTGGCGGCAGACAGACCGCATTCCCGGGTTCGATGCCCTTTTTTTCACTAACGATTATGCATTATAAACTTGCCCTGGTTTGCCTTCCACCTCGTGGCGAAACTGCTGACAGGTTGTTTTGTTCCCGTAGACCCGTGCTGATGTGTCCTCGCGTCCAGCGTCGTACTGGCGTTCTTTCGCCGCAGATTGTCCTCGATACTGCGGGGTCTACCTACGGCGCGTTCAGCAAGTAGGTCGGTTTAAAGGCAGGTTCACGCCAGTGCCCATCATAACACTTTGGTATGTTCCTTTCTACCATGTCAATGAGCTTATTCATTATGTTTATCTAATACACGTGTGTTTCGTGTAACATAATTGACAACATTCAGAAAAAAATGTGTGTGTTTATTATCCGACATGTTTACTTTATAAGCTAATCGATGGTACAGGATAGTTGTCACGAACATGAAGAAAGACTAGGATGAATAACGGTTTTTTAGAAAAGTCGATATCTACTATATTTATACTAAGTTTAGAATCTACTTGTTTGTTACTGCCGGCTCTCAATAAATATCAAATTTCAGCATTTGTTTGTGCTAGATTTATTTGTCTTTTAAAATTAATTCCTTAATTTTGAGCCACTTAAAAAAAAAAATTACTTCCGTTTATTTGCACTGAAATTTCGGCAAGTTGCCTTCCAACCACGATTCCTAGAAATGGCACCCGTAAACTTTTAATAACGGAACTGAAATATTTCTCCTTTGTTGGATGCTAGCGTATTGCTGCGCCATGCCGTTTACAACGACCGTCCTCGCACTGAACTGGACAGCGTACGTAAGCGGAGCCGAATCCGAGTAGTTGACCCGTGACCGCAACATTTCTGGATCACGTCCGCTGCCGTGCTGCTTCCTTTCCCCCACCCATTTAACTGCGTTACAGCGTCGAATAAAGCGTGGTATACCCTCGACGCGATAATGGCAGCTAAATGGGGGGGACATTACGCGTCAATGCGCGGTAGCGATACCACTCACCTCTCAGAGATGATTAATGTGGGCAGATTATTTGCCGAGAATTCCTAGAGGGTAACCGGGACTTCGCGAGTTCGGCGCTGTCCCGGACCAGTAACACTATGCTACTTGCTTAAAGACTCCGCTGGAAACTTGAGATTCGGCTGGACCCCCGCGTTTATCTGTGAAACAGTTGTTTGCGCGAACACGCGTATCTCGATAAATAAATGTTCTGCAAACACAACTTTTTGTCAGAAAAGATCAGAAACAATTATCTATGCGCCTACTTTTTTTTTTTTTTTTACTTTTGTCATATTAAGTGTATTCCAGGAGAAAAAAAATTTTCCCGAAGATCTTCAAATATCTCATTTTTAAAACTTGCCTATGCAGTTTCCTTAAGCGGCAAGTGAAAAGATACAGGCATAGTTTAAAGCGTGGTCTTTCATCGCGTTTAATAAATCCCCACTGTTACATATCTGATTTTCACAGTACACAGCGTCACGACGGAAACACTGCGCGCTTTTCGCGTAGGAGCGATGAGGCACTAGGCGTGCGTGTTAGTGTCGCCCGTATCGCTCCCTCGCTTCTTGACCTTGGACGCCCAGATCCATCGCACTCTTAAATCGTACCGCTTGCGCGTTTTAGTAAGAGGAACTATAATACATTTAATTCACCCTACGTAAAGATATACTTCTTTAAACAAGCTGCCCTGTAATTCCGTAAAAATTCGTGTTCTCGTTACAACCATCCCACAGTAACGTCTTGTTTGAAATCACAGTGGTATATGCAGCTGTATTTGCAAATTTCCTGCTGCATATTTAGTGATACTTTACACAGAGTTACATATAGAGCGGGTTGCAGTTACTATAATTTAAAATCGAATGTCGAGAAATATGAAACTATATAGTCAGGTGGGCAGTCATGTCGAACAACAGTGCTTATATGGTTCGAAATTTCGGAAATTCATGACACAAACCGTATCAAAATGCTACAGCAATTGGCTGTTACGTTAGTAGTTTTTGCAGACCACAGTATCAAACGGCTCATCTTCACGTATGTGCCAAACATACCTGGAGAGTTGAAACAGTGACTTCGAGAAAATTATTGTAGCTATCCGACAGAACACTTGGGAAACCGTTCAGTGGAAACCGTTCTGGAAATGTTCGGCAATCAATCCTACCGGTAAAGTGGTCGCAGGAAAAAAAAATACAAGGCTCACACTACAAACAACGGAACTTGTGCTCAGTTTGGAATCATCCAGTGAGAAGGTAACCAGAGTTCAGTATGTTTATCTTGCCGTATAACTTTCCTTCGGCGAACCACGAACTGGAATAGATGATACGCCTTAACCTTAACCAAGTCCAATTATCTCCCATTCGTCCATTAACCAATTATTTAAGTACGAAAAACTATAAAAGTATAAATATTCTATTCACGAATTTTTTACCCGTTCCCAAAGAAAAAGGGATATAAAATACGACTACATTAAACATGACTTTTGGGCTACTTTTTTTGACAAACGGCCGATGTGTACACGGCGTTAAAAAGAAATTTCAAATTACTCCCCACCACAAATACGAAATTCCGTCCAGTGTCTTCGACTCGCGTGTTTTGGTTACTGCTTTCAGTCTGATAAACGCACGAACTACATTAGGATGAAGTGTTCCGATGCGCTAGTTGGTATTAGGTATCCTAATAACTCTGATATCTGGTTTTCAAATGGCCTATCAACGTGTGTGCAATGCTCGTGTTGGAGATGCGTGGTAAAAAGCGTGCTCAAGTGGGAGCCATTGAAGATACATTTATGCTGGTTTACAAAGTTTTGCAGAAAGACCAGAAACAATGACACGTATCCTTGAAGTTTCCGGGAAAAAGACAGTTTTTAAATATAATTTATTCACTTTAATTTCACGCCACTTCAAAGATGTCAGATGACCTGTCTTCAGATGTCAAGCTGCAGTTATATTTTTTAACTGTTTCTAATTTTTTAATTTTTGTTCATTTTCACGTATATTACAATACATTTCCATTTTCAAAGTAAATATTTTACCTGTTTTGGATACGCGTTAATATCATTCTCCATTATATTCATTTTGAATAAATGAATGGTACTTTTAGTGCTGGTATATGCGTACTACCAGTAAGCTATTCTATTCGGAATACGATACTACTGCACCGAGGAATTATATTAATTAGTCAATTTCACTGTCAAATATTCAAGAAATTTCGGAAGAAAGGCAAGAAACTTAAAAATTATATCAAACCTAAGCTATAAAAATGTCCGATTAAAAAATTTACTTATTTGGCATAATAAAATAATTTGTTATACTAATTAAAATACGTTTTAAAAATTTGTCCCGTTATCCATTTTGGAGAAGAATAACTAGGTCGCAGTTTGTAATATTCTTATGACTCTATTTTCTTTTAATTTAATGAAAATAGATCATTACCATGACATAAGTACTGTTTTTACCTTTCTTGTTTGTGTATTGTCCCTAAAACTGATCGGGAAATAAATTTCAGGAGACATTGATCCGGCTGTCAAAACTTGATGTTAAATTTAAACATCGTCGTGCATTTTTCTCATGCACTAATGTTATATGTCAAAGAAAAACTTCATATTTCCTTCTCGCTTCATTGGTCCTCATCACTGGCCAATAGAATCACGTCTGCGACTGTACACAAACGAAAAAGAGAGAGAGAGAGAGAGAGAGAGAGAGAGAGAGAGAGAGAGAGAGAGCGAAACAGAGGGAGAAAAGCTCTGTCAGGCAGAGCCATGGGATGCTGGTTTGGTGTAGGAAGAGAAGGGGTGTGGGGATGGAATAGGTTTGGGGAAAGAGCGAGCATCTGTGTGTGTGTTCGGCGGGTGATTATTTAAATGACAGAAGAGCCGCTAACACAACACCGCCAGTATCATTTGCATAGAGGCCGCCACAGGCCACATACGTCACCTAGGCGAGGGGTGGTTGGGGGGCGAGGGTTTAAAATAGAGGGTGAGTAGGTTTGTGCCGAAGGGCAACTGGGGGGGGGGTTGATTTTCATTAGCCGTGTTATCCCAGAGAAATAAATTACTGCGGGAGGAGAGTTTGTTTGTCTGCTGGAAAGGGATTGGCGGCGAAGAGACGTGGAGAATTCACGTGGTTCCAATCGATCCCCCCCCCCCCCCCCAACACACCAGTTGTGCGCCTCTGTTCGGCGCTCTTAAATACTCGTCCTGTAAGGGAAATTATCGTGTCTGCACCTTGCTGGGCTCGTATAGCCTCGTCCGAATTTGACCCTTAGCATATTTGCTCTTGCCGTCGCGAGGCGGAATGGCCACTTTAAAAAAGTGGAATGTTGCCGTCAAGTGGTTGGTCGGAAAAAAATACATTGCCGTGAAAAAAAAAACAGCAATTTTTCCTGTATTCAGGTTGTAATCCTATTTATTTTACGGGTCGACTGGTAGAAAAAAAAAGATTTTCGCTCTCCCATGTGGGACAAAATAGGCATACGGATGTGTGGGAGAGGAGAGAATGCTATTAACCTGTTGATATTGTATTGCTATTATCTCAGTTACGTCGTAAATGGGTTCACGTTATTGAGAACGATTAGGTCAGGCATCTATCGTTGCCATTCGGTTTTTTTGCCAGTGCAAGGTAAACACTCAAGACATTAACTTTTTGAATCTGCAAAAATGGTGAAGCATTCTTTCCTCCAACTTCAATAATAAATTTGGAAAGAACACTAAAATAAACGACTTAATGCGAATGTAGGATCACTTTATCGGGACTTACGTAACACATGGGAATTTCGTCAAGGAAACGAAAGATGTGAACTAAATTTCAATTTTTATTGTATTTTACGTCGTATAAAACTCATTCTCAGCAAAAAGAGGAATTCTGCGGTATAAAGTTTTGTAAGGAATCGTGACGTATAAAAGGAAATTTACGTTACATTTGAGGAATTTAGGTTCCCGACAACAAATTCAGTCATGTACATAATCGTTTTAGCAGTACGCACCATTCGCCATACACCATAGCAGACTTGCGTAAATTGATACAATTTTGAGAGTGCGCTATTAAGACAGCAACCAACCGAACACAATTTATTTTCCACGAACTTAACCTTAAGCCCCTTTCACACTGTCAAATTTTTCCGTCAAACTGCTTCCAATAAGTTTGATCAAATAAAGTAGGACAGTTATGACGTCATCGAAACGTCATAAACTCCGCCATTTTATTCTGAGAAAATTAGATGGCTTCAGTTTCCATCAAACATTTGAAAATTGGACAGTTATAAAATTAATTTGATGTTTTACAGTCTCAGCCAATTAGAATCGTGCACGACAAAAATGGACGTCAAGAAACTTAAAATAACGAACAATTATTGGATAAGAAGTAAATTATGAAGATAATTAATTTATGTAGAAACTGCCTGGGCATGAATGTTATTTTAAGTGAATATTGCACATAATATTATAAACTCAGAGGAATTTATTTCATTGTGCAGGAAACTTATCTTATAAGTAAAATTTTAATTGATTAAAGAAACGAAAATATATTACTACATTACTTACATTTATTCCTGTAATTGACCACATGGAAAAACAAAAGCAATATCGCACTAAGAAAATTTTTTTTATATTAATATTTCAAATTAGATTCTCCCAATAAAAAAATTTGACAATGTGACACATTTAAAAACACATTCAACATTATTTGATACAATTTGTTGGAAGGAAACATTTGATGGCCGTATTTTGTCCTCAAATTTTATTGTTAAATATAGTCGAAGGCAAAAATTTGACAGTGTGGCTGTCTTTAGACAACTTATTTCGTCTTTTTAAACATAGCTGCTGATAAAAAACGAGGGAAGAGCTTTATCATAACTTAACTAGTTAAACTTTTTAAGCATGGTTTTATGTGTATTAACTCATCGGTACAAGACGCTTTTTTTTTTTATCTACGTATAACAAGGTATTTTACCTCCGCCTGGGATTCGAGCCCTTTTCGCCCGGGGTGGAAGTCGAAAAGTCTAACCTCTACACCACCGCGGCCTCCCTACAGAAACGTAATAGAGAGATGAACCATCAGCTCGTACTGCGAACTAGAGCCACACACGCCAGCAAAATGGCGTCACTGGTTGGCAAAATGTTGAAATTCCACTCAGCAATCAACGCCTATTATCCTACCCGCCAGCTAATAGGGAACTTTTCGCAGTAGCCAATCAGAGAATGGATACGCCCACATCAAAGGAACCGCTACTCCATTTCGTCCATGTGGACTTGTCTACTCCATAACGGTAGGCAACCGAATATGTATAAGAGTACTATAATTCATAGTTAGCGGACGTCTATTGGTAAATAAACAAGCGGAGGTATCCCGTATTTACATTCCCATGCGACAGCTTGTTTTGTGTTGCTGGCGATCATATCGATTCATGTTTCTCACTTCCATGTTGTTGGCATTTCCCAAACACTCTGGGTGGACTGTTTGTCTTCTACGAAATTACTTGGTAGTGCAAGTCACCCAGGGCGCCAAGCGACGCGACATTTCACGGATACGCACGGAAAAAAAAATTCATGTTGGATCTGTTCGCGTAGCGACCCAGCCAATAATTTCCCCCGGGTCTGTCTGCGCTCTTGTAATATGTTGTACGGCCAATGTGTTTACTGTGGTGGAGGAACTGCTTTGCGGTAGTGGAAGAAGTATGCCCCAGGATAAATTAAAAAATTTCTCGGAGGAGGTTATTTTTTTACGCCGGGAAGATTTTTATATTGCTTTTATTCCTATGCCATTATCTTAATTAGGTTACATGCCAGTAAGTTCGCTGTAATATTAATTGAAGTCTCAGTAATAGAACACATCGGCAAAATATAGAAGAAAATAGTTTAAAATAAGAGATTTTGATTTTCTTGACCTTACGAGGTCTTGTCGACCTACATTTTCTAATGATTTGAAGCCTCCTATTTCCTATACCGCATCACGAATACAAAACGTCGATATTTTGAGAACGAAGTTACGTGAAATACGTCGAAATCACGTGTGTGCCTCAGTATCTACCTGCGTCTACGTATGTATTTCTACCCAAAAAGGTGGCAAACTTTCGGAATGGTGTTCAGGACGCCATTAAAATTTCCATACGGGGACATGTCTAGCAATTTTTGCTGTTATTTACTTATATATAATATACACATAATGCAAATGCTCAGATTTTTATTTCTTTCATTTTCGAGCATTTATTTTATTAAACACATCCCAGAGAGCATATAATTTCTCGGTAATTATTTTGTAAATTCAACTTCGGCAAATGCATTGAACAGGTGTAGCTATAAAAACCAATTGAAACGTTATTGCATATAAATTTCTCCATCGCTGTTGAGACGGCCTGCACGGAGTTTTGCCGTCTCCTTACTCATCAACCATGTTTGACGATGGCATCTAATCGCTCAAGTACGCCGCAACACGACTACCTGAAGTGAAAGAACTTCTCCCGTTTTTTGTTTAAAATTATTTTCTGCCTGAACTTATACACATTTTACTACCTTTTCACCAACCTGGTTTGCGCAGACATGAAGAGCTGCGTAGAAGTTTGTCACGACAAACTTTGGTTACTCGCACGGAAGTTCACTAAGCCATCGGACATAGCTTCGCCGCTTGGAGCCTCTTTTGTTACTGAACTTTTTTGACGTGGTGCCGGATTTTCCGCTGTCTAGATGGCGCTGCGATCTGCGGCCACTGTGCATGACCTCCCACCCCTGTGATATCACCATGGAGGTGGCGCAGGAGTACCAATATGATGTTCATTTCCTTGCTAAATTGGTAGCTGATGGTGCTGCTTCTTTCTTGTAATTGTGACGTGTTTGTTGGTGATTGGTCCATCACCCATCGCCCCTTGAACGTTCCCTTATTAGGTAATAAATGCAGCCATTGGCAGATCATTAATTAAGACCCTCTATGGAGAATTAAATAATTTTTGCTATATAAGGTGGGTGCGGCGTTGTCTCGAGGTCAGACAGCAGCCTCGAGATAGCTTCGGAATGTCAAGATAAGTATGCCACTAGTTGTCATGCCGGCTCGTATGGCGAGACAAACTTTGATGTCCTAATAGGCAGAACGTAGGGGGGAGGGGGACATGACGTCCTAAAAAAAACCTAGTTAAACCTAAAAAATGCTTTGCTATTATCCTCGCAAATTTGAACGTAAATGTAAATTTTAAATCTTGGTAAAAGATTTTTTGTGAGATGCCGAATTTTTAACTATATATGAATCAACAGATAGCAAAATTATGGACAATCTGGGGGAAATGCCCATAAGTTTTGTACACGAGAAAAATCAGGGAAGTGGTTTAGAGTTTTCTCTGAACTTCTGGAAATAATCCTTAAAATGAATGCTAGGGTTCAGGACAGAATTTTGTAATTTTTCATGCTCCCCAGTTAAAGTTTGTAGGTGTCTTTTCTGGAATTTTCCTGATGAAATTAATTAAATTTTGGGAAAATAAAAATACAATTTTTTCTAACTGTGGATCAGCCCACAAAGCATGTTTTTGAACAGAAACTCTATGAAACTTTTCACATTGTTTGGAAAAAACATTTCAAATAATATTCTTGCAATTCAATGGCCTTTGGTAACTAGTATATGGCCGGGAAAATATATCGTAACCTTCAGTATAAACTATTATGATATGCCACATAATATTCTTGCATGTATATGGCCGTTGGTAAATTGTATATGACCTGAATATAAATGGTAATTTTCAAAATGAAAGAAAGAAATGGCAATATTTACGACTATAATGCCAGTATTATACGTGTTAATAGTTTTAAATGTGCTCTGTTTTTGTAAAATTCCCACTTGTGAAAGATTTTGGCAACAAAAGTTTACCTTTATATATATATATATATATATATATATATATATATATATATATATATATATATATATATATATATATATATATATATAATATGTATGAAAGAAAGAAATGGCAACTGTTACGACTACAAAGCCCGAATTATAAATGTTAATTATTTTAATTGAGCCCTTTTTGGGAAATTGAAAATTGTAAAATTCACATTATTCTGTGAAACGATATGGGCAAACAAAAATTTACCTTGTATATGAAAAATATGTCTGAAAATTAATAAAAACTAAAACACAGTATCAGAATTCATGTGTATTGCATTTCAGATCATAGTATTTAAATTTTTTCTACTCCCTTGTTCTTCAATGTTTTATTTCACTTTCCATTAATGAGGGTTGTTCTCACCTGGCTGTTTTCTCTTGGGTGATTGTATTTTTGTTGGATAGTGATTTCAAATCCACTTTGCCGCATCCTAGGCTCTAGAACGTAGCACTGTGTTGGCCATTGGTCACAACAGTTTTTTACTTCCGTTTATAAGTTATGCGTAGTTGGTAAGAGATTATTCAGTTTATCAAAAATAATCTCTTCTTATGTTTCTTTCTTTCCTTAACTGTAAATCTCGATTGTTTTTGTGAGGCATGCTATCATCCGCTTGAATATTATTTACAGTACTAATATCTTCTAATAATAAAAATTAAAATATTTTACGAAAATATTTAAAAATCACTGTATTTAATTTTCGGATATCCTACAAAAATGTATTTCTTTATGTTAGTAAGATTTATGATCGAAACATTTCGTATCGTAATTCTGTACGGAAGCGCACATTATTTTAAATATTCTTTATAATGATCACTTCGTTATTATTTCATTATGTCGATTTATCTACATTTAGAATTGAAGTTACAAAAATATTTTAAGTGTATCATACCTTAAGTCAATAAATGTTAATGCTCATACGTAAGTAATTTCAGTATTAAACATTGCATATAAATTTTAAGAAGGTAAAATTACTTATTTTTATTTCCACTGAATTTCTTTATATGCCATGAAATTCTTCTAGCATGTATACGTTAGTCTGGGCTGATGAATGTTTACTACATAGACTTAATACTTGTGTTATAAAGTTTTGATTGTACTGCTATAAACTTTGTAAGTTAGTCCACCACTTTTTGGTAACCAAGAAAATTAACTTTAATTACGACAGTGAATTACTAATCCGGTGTTAAATTTTTTTTTCGTTCGTGTATATGTATTTTTTTTTTTTTACAAAGTTATCATAGGACAAACTTTGCACCTCAATTTATTTAATTAAATTTAAAACATTCTATAGTAAAAAAAATAATATTTTTATGAATTTTAACGTTTGACCATGACTACGATCAATTTTAATAAATCAAATATTCTGCATATCAAAACGAATTTCCACAGTCGTGCGTTAACGTGACATAAGAAGACCTACACTGGACAATCTCTCTTAACATCTACCTCTCAGGACCTCACTGCACTGTTAAGAGCAGCCCAAATTTCTTCACTATTAACATCTGCTGTGTCTGATTACGAGTTGTACAATAAATGCGGATGTTTTAAATCAGCCAACTTATCAAGTGAATTATTAAGTGTACGTATATCGGTTTTCGTAAACAATTATAGTTGCTGTGTAACTAGCCTAAACTTCTCAATCTTCAACTCCAGAGTTCAAGATTATATGAGGTTACGTTAACGTTCGAAAATTTAATGTTAATGTTTGAAAACATGTTGAAAGTGGTTTAAAAACTGGAACTAGAAGAACGAAACGTCTTTTTGTTTACATTATTAACAGAAATAAAAAAAACTTTAACAAAACATTCTGAATGATGTGTTTTATCAAACTTAGATAAAAACTGTCGTTAATGGAGGAACAAAATGATTCACTGCCTGCTTCTAGTGTACTATGTATGTGTGCGTTTGGGCATATATCTGTATTCTCATTTCGTTATTTATATGGACTAGTGTGAAAATTGACACTTATTAATTTCTGTTCTTAATTGTTCTGCAAACTATTTCAGCACGATCCAAATCTATATACAATGAAAACGCTACACTGATTTGACAAATACGTCCACAGAAAAGTTATTCGTGATTTTTCACTGTCTAATTGATCTGAAATTCTGAGGAAGAAAAGTATTAACTAAAAACCTGCTGCAAGAGGTCAAAATTTGGCCTCCGAATCCTCCGAAAAAGGATGAACTATTCGTATATAAGCTGATCACGGTTAAGAGAACACTTTTAAAATCCCTCTCACTTGGAATAATAGCCAGTAAATATATTTTATTTTGACCCTAGACGTTAACTTCCGAGTGCTGTATATTACAAATACGTTGTTTATTACTTACATGGCTATATATATATATATATATATATATATATATATATATATATATATATAGGTGGTTTAACCATAAAATATGGTTAAAAAGAAAAAGTTACTAGGGCCTCAAAAGTGCTCACTTTACCGTATACCAACAAACATTTGCCCCAGGCCACAAACCACTGCCACGAAGAAACGGAATAAATTGTCAGTAATATGTCAGTGATGACGTTGACAAAGCTGGGAAGCCAGGACCGCCGACTGTTATGGGAACGCAACAGAAAGCGCGAGAGAGGGGGGGTATAAATATATAAACAAATTGCGTATTGGGGAGTGAACCCAGGGCGAGGCATCACCCTCCGAGTGATGGGTTTTCCAGCTGGGACCCGTAGGGGCCCGTCATCCCCCGGACACGACATGAAGTCAGACCGCGGGATGGAGCGGCGCTGGAATGCAAGGGCAGGAGAAATGGGAGCACCCCGAGAAAACCCGCCGGCAAGCGGCACCGTCCAGCTCGATTCCCACACGCGAGAATCCGGGAGCGAACCCGCCGGGAACCGAGCCCGGATCGCCTTGGTGGGAGGCGAGTGCCCTAGCCACCGCTGCCCCCTAGATTGAAGGGGGGGGGGGGGGGGTAAAAGCGTTTCGGAAAATTTCGGCGGGAAAGTAAACAACGGCCGTGTTTTGCAGCGCCTTTTTTTTCCCCCCCGCGCGCGCCGGTACAAACAAACGTTGCTCCCTCGCGGATGGTGACACGACGTTAGGACAGGGAATGGTTGCTCGGGTTACGCCTCACATATCACTGCAACACCTACACTGTAGGCCCGGGTCAGAGGTTTTAATTAGTGAAGCACCGGCCGTTGGAAAAGAAGTAATTCGGCGACTTCGGGCCATTCGGAGGGACTCGATGGAAATCATTGCCGTGGATTCGTACAATGTGAGGCTTCTCACAGTAAAGTGAGCACTTTTGAACTCAGCCATAGAAAAAAGTCACAGGCCCTACCTGCATACATTTCAACGGGCGCCATGTGTGACATGCGCCCAGTAAGGTTGGTAACGATGGATTGGAAGTACTTCCGTATTTTAACGGCAAATAAAGAGTGTTAGGTAACCGTTTCTGATAACTTGAATTATTTCGTTCACTTTCTGTTTATTATTTTTTTTTAACGCATCGAAGTGTAAAAATGAGCAGATTTGTTAAATAGTTACTTTTCTAATAATTTCGCAGTTTAACTTTACCGACGTATGAATAAAGTTGTGAGGCCCATGGCAGTGTTAACCTTACATAAGGTTGAAAAATACTTAATGTACATGTGCAAGTAAATCATCAGCAGGGCTTTCAAAAGTGCTCATTTTAACGTGAATAGCCTATATCTCAAAACACTGGTGTAGTTTATTCGCATTTTCTTCATATTTTTAAATCAAATTGTGATCAATCACACCACGAATAACGTACTTGGTAGTTTTATAAATATACCACGAACTCCAAACGTTTTATAAGACGTGTGAAAGGAGCTGTAACGTCTGTGGAGCATATACAGCCGCCTGACTATACAGATTGATTGGGCATCTTACACTCTAAGAAATTATTTGTTAATTTACCGTATCAGTGTACACGTACAGTGACAAAGCGCGAATGGTAAATTATTTTCCCATCGACCCATGGCCACGTTCCTGCATCTGCTCAGTAATGAGTCAAATGCTTTGGGAAGTTCCCAACTTTGTATAGTAGCGATGCTAATAAATTGAGATATTTTCAGCCTGATACATAGTACTATTCTCATACACTATATAGGTTAAACACTTCCGTTAGAGTTTGGAAAGCTTACGAGAATTATTTTTACAGTGCAGATACGGCGGTGTGGCGAATAATACAAGCATTTTGGTTCAGAACTTCTTCTCTTATAGGATCATTAAATAAATCTGTCACCAGGACAAGAAGTAAATGTTACTGCAGTGTGGCAAGCGGCACACACACGGGCGAGGTACCATTCTAACTACCAGTGGAAGGTGGTAGCTAACTGTCAACAGAATAATTATAGTAATAATACTAGGAACACATCCTAATATCGGGCTAATGCCCAGCGAGAAACTGGATTTCGATCTTGGACCATTAGCTGCGTGTCGTCCGTGAAAAGTGACACAAGACGAGACTCTAAGACAGGACGGTTACGGAACGCAAGGGTGAAGGACACGAGAGTACCACGAGAAAATCCACTGGTCATTCAGGTTCCGTGGTCGCTGAGCGGTTAGCCTGCTCGCCTCCCCCCAAAGGCGATTCGGATTCAATCCCCGGCCGGGTCACTCCGAATTTTCCGAATGTGGGAATAGTGCAGGACGATTGCCGTTGGTCAGCGGGTTCATATCAAGGATCTCCCGTTTCCCCTCCGCCCTTACATTCCAGCGCTGCTCTGGACTCTCAATCACCCTCATCGGCTCTCAAGACCTCGATGTTAAGAGCCGTCCAAATCTCTTCCCTCCACTGGCCATTTGCAACAGGAGCCACGTTTGTCGCATGTGCAATCTGGGTTTGAAGAGAAACTAGAACACCGTGTAGAGGGATTTGGTCGCTAGCTACTTCAAACGTCCAAGTGAGCATTATATTGAAAGCCAATAAAGAGACACGTTGATTATAATGTTGGTAGAATGCATTTTTTTTCAATGCCTATTCCTAAAGTAATGAATTTGAATCGTGTGTTATTTATTTTATATATAAAATTATAATGTCAGCTGAAAATAACTGTATAACTGATAAAACTATTTTTAGAGAACGGTTAACCAGTTACGCCAGTAGAGAAGGGGGAAAAAAACCTGACTTCATTCTTTTGCTGGAGGCACATAGCTCCAACGAGCAAGGCAAAACAAGACACAAAAATGTTGAACGTGTAAGCTTTAATTCACAGCACAACAGTTTACACGAAGGTAAGGATTTTTTTTAGCACTACTTACAAGGCGCGTATGAAATAAACTGGTTCCAAATGCGGTTGATAGGGTGTAAATTTTTAACTCATGGTGTTGACAAAGTGTTTCGATATTACGTTAAAGCACGACAAGGAATAAATCTTAATTTTACGAGTTTAATCCGGTAAGTGGCGAATAATTTTTTTCCCTTTTAATATGCAAAATTTCCACTGTATAATAAATTAGTCCAACTACTTCCTTTCAGAACGATTTGCACGTCGCCTCTGGTGCGGCAAGATACGTCAGAAAAAGAAAAGAAAGGTTTAATCCAAAACGTCAGTTTTCGTCTTGCTGACGTCAGACGATGTGTGTTATTTGATTGGTCGTTCGATTTTAATTATCGTGTCGGACGCTTCGTGTCGTGTTTGTCGGAGCTATACGACTCGGACATCATTCATCTTCACAGCTGCTCATTGCCATCAATGTGAATATCAGCCACTTGTCTCATGGGTAAACGCACGATTTATCGGACGCTGAATGGGAGATAAGCATCTGCATTCGGGTGAAGGGTGGCGGTATATGAAAAACAGCGTGATTTGTGAACTGTTCGCGTTGTTTTGAATTAACTCCACTTACATGAAAAGAAATGATAGTATTTTGTAAAAGGGTGAGCTAAAAATATGATTACTTATAGGAAGAGTAAATAAGGTATTTTATTTCTATCTTGAGCAGTTATAAATTTGTTACATAGAATAATGACGCGAGGCCAAAGGAGAAAAGGATGGTAAAAAAAAGATTAATCAGGTTAGAGAGAGAGAGAGAGAGAGAGAGAGAGAGAGAGAGAGAGAGAGAGAGAGAGCATGATAAAGAAGGAACTCACCCGGTCTCACACTCTGGCCTCGCCGCCCCGAGGTAGGACGTCGCCGCACCTGGTCTAGCAGCTGACCTCGCCCCTTGACAATCATCGCCGACTGTCCCGATATCCTTCCCCGCAGCCCAGTCCGCTCTTCGCGCCCCTCCACGTGTGTGGATTGACGTGATGCATTGTAATTGGCTCCGGTTGTCCACTAGAGACGGAGTCTACTTGTAGTTTGTAATAATTATCCAGGAATGTCCTGATGTCTGCTGGACCCACATTTTCTGCTGTTCTTTGCCCATTGCTAAGAGAATTTAAGACATTCCATTCGGCCTTGCTGTTATGGTTTCTTAGTTTACCAAACTTGCCTGTGGCCTCCTTCCCCAAGTATTGTTTTGACATGTGGTGCACAACAGGGTCGTGTATAACAGCGTATTGCTTTAGTTCAAGTGTTACTGTTATTGGACCAACTGCAGAGCACAACGTGTTATTTAAACGAGAAGTGAATATCGGCTGCGAAGGTGTGAGAGAGCCCATCGACGGGCTGCAGTTGAGTAACTCTCTATTCAAACGAACCGGAGAGTTACAGACGCGTGTCTACCGCTGTAACTATTTTTTTGGAGGGGTGCTATATACCTCTGGAAGATACCCTATACAGATAAGGTTAGCGAACCATGTCAAACCCATACACGTTGGCTGTCATCCCAGAGGTGGATGGGATCTCCCAGGAAGCTAACACGGCGATTTATACGTAGAGAACTGAAAAATTCGCGAGTTCAATGACCTGTAGGCTAGACTTTACAGTCTTATGTACAATTATGGCGATGTCAACTGTGCACTGGTTGTCTACTGCCACAGTGGAAGGCGGCGATTGGGCCACCGTTCTCCAGGAGGTGTCAAACACCGCGTGCACCGATGGGAGAATTTATATAAGCACACGTGTTTTGAATTCCAGCTTGTCCCACAATGAACCCGCGAATTCTTCAGGTCTCTATTCATACGGCTAGAATCATCCGGCAGAGATAAAAGAAACAGGACCAAATCTTCCAAATACTTCCTTGGCCCCCAAATCTCCTATCTCGCAACCCATTCGAGTAGATTCAGGGTCACCTAGATCGTAATTTTGTTCTGCATGGATACTTCATTACGCACCCTTCAGCCGCTGTCAGACACGCTGTAGTCTGCATGGTTCCTGACGTACATTCATGGTTACTTCCCAATTTTTTGAAGCCCTGCTGAAGTTATACTTTCAGGATAGCCTCCCACCTCACACAAGCAAAGCTTAACCAAGTCTAGAAAATTTCACCAACGATACAACGCACAAAAATAGTGCGTACTCAGTTTAATAATATTTTGCAGGAGAACTATTTCTTACCTTATGCATTACTAAAATGCCTATTTTCTCTCTGTTTTTATTCGTAGTGATTACAAATGAAAAATTATCTACTTATAGGTAAAATATAATTAAAAGTTCAATTCAACCCAAAATGAGATAAATTTATGTTAACAGAAGTATGAAACGCTTCTGATACTTGGCATAGTTACGAAAAAATCAAACACGCCATACATGGAGTGATTTTTCAAATGTTTGATTCAATGAGTGAGAATATATGGTTAACAGAATATATATATATGTATATATACCGTTGTCCACACCTTAAAGCATTTTACTGAATCAACAACACACCATATAGATGTTATCCATTTTGTTGTGTTACTCTGGCTATTAGCCAGTGGTCACAACAATGAGAATCGACCGCGTATTTAAATCAAAGAGTGTCAAAACGGAGTGATCTGTCCAGTGTCCATGCCTCCGTTGTTGGAGCTTAGGGAGAACGTACACTCATTGTCATAAACATCTGGGTACCAAATAGAAACCGTAAGCCTCAAATAATCAAGTGGTCTGGATAACCATTGACTTAGCACACAATGCTGTCCATCCGCAGCCCAAAATAAGGGCGTGTTTGGTACGTTGATTGGTCGTCTATGTTTCAGTAGGATAAGGCACGGAATAAAAAAAAATGGGCTTGGCTGTGTTATGGACACGGCCGTTTGTTTTGCGTGAATACGTCTACGCTGACGCGCTCGGGCGCCTTGATGTTTTTTTTTACGTTCCCGGAACCGGTTTACTCCATCATATGGGGTTTTATGGCTATCACTGGATTGCTTTTGCGATGCTCTGTCCAACTGTATACGATTTATGTATTTCGACTTGGCTTTTTGACGAGTGTAGACCGAAATTGTGTAAAATTTTCTTAATTTTTTACATTAAACTCATACAATTTCACCATAACCACGCTATACAGATGTTTTTATAACACGCAATCAATTGATCTTGTCGAAGGCTGCCCATTAAAACCTAAACGAGCGTCGTAGCTTCTCCTAGCCAAAAGTTGTACTACGTAGAAATAATGAGACGCGGCGAAACGAACTCAAAATTATGACCTTATTGCCCCCATCTCCTCTCCCCTACAACCCCTCGCGATGATTCGCTGTCCTCACTAAACGTAATATATTCGTTGATCCTTTGGCAATCGAGTGGTTTAATTGAATTTTGAATGTAGACGATAGATTTGGAGCTGCAATGCCAAACTGTTTCCCCCGATTTTATCATTGGATTTTCTGGCTTGCCTTCCGCTATGATCGCAAATTAAAAGTAGTATTCGCGTCAAAACTCCGTTTGTTGTCATTCGACATATTTGCTCACAGCAGTTTACAAATATTGCTTAAAATCACAAACATTTCAAGTGACGAATTTGGCGTCTAATGTGGTTCAAGAAAAGCTCGATGGCGAACAGTTCTGGTGAAACTAAAGGCCATGGAAGAGTCCAACATTGCGTGAACATTTCTGAAAAATCAAGCTGTATGAGGGTGAGCGTTGTTTTGCTGACTACCGAGAGCCCAGCTAAGAAAGGAAGGTGGCACATGAGGTCGCGAAATGTCTTCATATGAGATCACTGTACAGGATGTCTTGAACACACTTCTACAGATTCAGCGACCCTCGTACACAGTAAATAAAAAGGCACGTTTCAAATATCAAATTCTTTCTAAACTAGTCGCCAAAACGTTTCTTGTAACACTGAAAATGAAATGCTGTATCTTTACAACACACTGCATCACGAAACACATCAAATTGTTAAGAGTGAGCGAACGAAGAGATTTGGGCGGATCTTGGCACCGAGGTCTTGAGAGCCGACGAGGGTGAAGCGAGGCGAGTATAGAACAGCGCCGGAATGCAAGGGTGGGGGAAACGGGAGATCCCCGAGAAAAAACCCGCCGGCCAGCGGCATCGTCCAGCACGATTCCCACACGCGTAAATCCGGGGGCCGCCCGGCCCGGAATCGAACCCGCTTCGCTTTGATGGGAAGCTAGCAGTCTAACCACTAAGCCACCTCTGCCCCTACGAAATTGTTTATGTATCTTTATCTCTATAGTAAAATTTTTGTCTACTTTACTTAACTGTTACATTTCTAAATTAATTTTACACATTCCACAGTAACATATCTTGATATTTCCTTTATCTCCTCTTAGTGTAAGAACAATAATCTCGGAAACTAGATTCCAAATAATTATACACATAATTACAGCAACACTAACTAGGGACAGCAAATGACTAGAATACGTGACGGCTTCCAAGAATATCTCATCAGTAGAAGTGGACTTTTCCCTCTGTAAAGTGGAAATCGTCCTCAGGTGACCCCGGCTGGGTCACCGGATTTTCGCAAGTGGGAATCGAACTGGACGATGCCGTCGGTCGGCGGGGTTTCTCGGGGATCTCCCGTTTTCCCCACCTCTTCATTCCGGCGCTGCTCTATATTCACTTCGATCACCCTCGTCAGCTCTCGAGACCTCGCTGTTAAGAGCCGCCCAAATATTTCTACTCGCTCACTCATTCTGTAAAGTGAGATGAGGATTGTAGTGCCACCAAACACTGGCATGGTGGTCCCTTTTACAAATAAAACCGTATTTCGTAATAGACCACAGGCATCCGGTAAACACACTGCTGCCTACCACTGCACTCTAAAATCGAAACAGTTGAAACTGCTACAAATCAGTGAAGTTGACTGCAGATCCTTTGAAATCACTCCATGCGAATCAGCAAAATTCTACTTATCATTTAAGTTGCTGGTATCCACGATTAAACAGTGATTTCTACTGGTTCCTGGTGAATTTCACTGGCCTGGGAGTGAAACCGGTTCGCCAACATATAACAGCTCGTCGACTAAATATTCAGTTAAATAATTCCGCGGATTGAAATCACTGGTTCTGATTTGGAGTGTAGAGGAGCTTTTATGTTCACTGGTGTTGAGATGATTAGGGAATATATGTCAATGATCTGATTCTCAATATCAATAATTAAACTACTTTGCACACGCCTACAAGCTGTTCACGATAAAATGGGCACTTTTGAAAGCCCTGCGTAAGCTGTGCTTGTATGCACGTTTTGTCTTCTTTATCCTTATGTAAAATTAACATTGCCACGGGCCTCCGCACTTGATCCATGCGTCAGTCAAGTGAAACTGTAAAAATATTAGGAAAGTGAATATTTAAAAAATCTGCTCATTTATACACTTATATGCATTAAAAAAAGCATAAAGGGGAAGAAATAATTTAAGTTATCACAAATGGTTACCTAACACTTTTCATTTGATGTTAAGATATGGAACTACTTTCCACCCTTCGTTACCAACTTTACTGGGCAAATGTAACTCTGTGCGCCCGTTAAAATGTGTACAGGCAGGAGCAGTGACATTTTTATAAGGTTGATTTTAGAAGTGTTCACTTCATCGTGAACAGGCTTAAGTAGTTAACACTTCGTGTGCTGCTGACGTTATATTACGTGAACTGAACTGTATGGAGTTTACCGGAACATAACGGCATCCGCATTCTGTTAGTATACTGGCGACGAAATATCACTTCAGCAGCAGTGTTCATAAGATTATCTGCAACGTAATTTTACGTCAGCGACACTCGAAAGTGTAGTTATTGAAACGAACAGACTATATTTTATGTTATCCTACGTAATAAAGCCATTTTAAATGGGACACTTTCACCTCGGCATTGTATTGGCAAAGAGTTTGCCAGTAATAAACGTTGTAGAGTGCGTACAGTGAGATTGTCCGGCGTTGTAAGAATCAGTAGGGGAGTTGTAAATGGGATTACAGATGCAAACAGAACCAATTGTGATTATAAGGGACTGACTTCGAGAATATCTTAATTTATCAGTAGATCTGTGCTACACTCGGAAGTTTTAAAAAGGTCAGTCAGATTAAATTTAGTTCGGGCATACTAGTCAAAATGAACCAATGTTTATTTGAAAGGTTTCGGTACGATATAATAAATCCCCAGAAAAAGCTGTTGTCTGTTTAGTAATATAATAGTAGCAAAGTGAGAAGCGTATAGCGGCTGCTGCTTTCCAAAAAAAAAATATGCGGCTCTTTTGTAAACAAAAAATAAAAGAGTTTTATAGCCACGAACAGGGACTGATTTTTATTGCGGGTTTCGCGTTCGTTGCAGCGAGGTTCGCTCGCTATTAAAGTGGAATTAACGTAAACAAAATCGCCCGTTAATTTGTAGTGGCTGGCCTTGTTGCGGTCGCGAGCTTTGCGTTATCTCCGGCCCGATTCTAGATTTACTGTATAAGCTTTTAACTACGAGAGCGTTCGGGTGCTTAGCTTTCGTGTCGCGATGTTATTTTATCGCCGGAAAATCGGGAGGGGTTAGGGGGTGAGCACGCGGGGTGGGAAGTCGGCGGGGGTGTTGGGGATGTTTGGGAAGGGGAGATCCGATGGCTGGGAGGGTAAAAATTAGTTGGCGAATAACAGTTGTGTATTCGACGTGGAAACCCTGCAGTTAGCATGCATCAAACCTGGGCTTCGGCCGTGACTGAAACGCACGCGGTTCTAATTAGCCTTATCGATGCAGCACCGCACGCGACGCACCTCTTCGTGGTCCAGGCCTGGGAAGCTGTGTCGCGATAACCGGCAAAGACGCTGTGCATATCCGCGCAGACGCCCAGAGGAACGAACATATACAACCGACAGCAATTCAGGTTACGCGTAAGAGATTTTGCAGTGTATTTGTTGTTTTACGGACCAAGTGTAGGGTACACTTTTAAAGTGGACAACGAACCACTCATTTGCCTCCTTGCTTGAATCTCGAGCAATCATTGGTCCAACCTTCTCGCAATAGTAGTTGATTGTTTTTATTCCTTCGTAATACTATAATATTGCGTTCCAACACTCGGCTCACTTAGAACTCATACAGGTCCACGTAATGCTGAGTTAATAGGTGTTATGCCTGAAATTTATTTCCTTTGTATCATACACATTCACTAGTAAAGGCTCTCCGCGGTAAAATGTGCACTTTTGAAAGCCCTGCTTAAGATATACTTGTTTGCACGTTGTGTATTCTTCCGCCTTATGTAATATTAGTTTTGTCATGGGCCTCATCACCTAATTCATACGTCAGTCAAGTGAAACTGTGAAATTATTGCATAAGTAAATATTTCACAAATCTGGTCATTTTCAACTTTGAAGTCAATAAAAAATAAAAAAAAATAATAAACGAAAGAAATAATCTAAATTATCACAAATGGTTACCTAACTCTTATTGGCACTACTTTTCCTCCATCGTTACCAACTTTACTGACCGCATGTCACTCAGTATGCCCGCTAAAATGTATACAGGCGGAGACAGAGACATTTTTCCAAGGTTGATTTCAAAAGTGCTCACTTTATCGTGAACAGCATTTATCAGTCTTATAGAGAATAGAAGAAACGAAGGCGTAACAAATTTTCTTCGCGTTCCGAGTGCTAGTTCTCCTGCCCGCCACAAGGTGGCTACATAATCGCTTCGTATGCCGCGTAGCCATAGCACGCGAGCAGAGTAACTTAATTCCAACCTTCTCGCATACCCTTTCTATGAGGTTGACAAATATATGCCAGTGCGGTCTAGCTCCAGAAAACCTTCGAGCAAATACACGCTCTTCGTTCTGAAGTATTATCTGTATTCAATGCTACCGTCTCGCTACAGAGTTCGGGGCTTAAAACCATGCTAGTTAAAGGCATTTTTGGCAATGATTTTTTAAATTTTTTTTTGAAAAAATACATATCCCCAATGCAGATAAAGGTAGAATGACAGGAGTATGAACGTACAAACCCGTGCGTTTGCAATTTCGCTAGCGCGAATGTGCCCGCGTGGCTACGCCTCAAATATCCGCGCGGTAACTCCAAAAAGATTGCACCCCACGTTGGTGTTTTCAAGCGGTTCCCCGTGCACGCATTTCCACCTACTTTCCCGTCCACTCCTGTCGGCACGAAACAAGGAGAGCGCTGGCCGCCTGCCAACGAGGTTGACGAGTAATATTGCTACTCCGTGTATACATCAGTGGCGTCTTCGTGAGAGAGCAGATTGTCTCTCCTGGTCAGCCCTCAGGGGACATCAACACCAGCTTCCACAGTACAGGAGTCATAACACTACCTTCTTCCAACTGCGTGTGTAAACAATTTAATATATCCAACAAATCTAGGCGACAGGTGTTTCACTGCTATATATATATATATATATATATATATATATATATATATATATATAAATTTTGACTTTAAAATGTGATAAATAATAACTTTTAAGTATATTTAAATGTACTCAGGCAACTGACTGCCTCGCTGCAGCTAAGGCTGGTAGCTTATTAGGAAGGATATTTCGAAATTTTAAGGTATTATTATGTGTGTGATTATTAAAGCTTTTCCCACCACATTTGCTTATTTATATACGAATTAAAGTAAGTTAAGGGAATATGTTTGTCTAACATATAAGCTGGGTCATTTGAGGTTTACTAGCAATTATGTCTCTAGAGTAATGTTGTATAGGTGGTTCACGGTAAAATGAGCACTTTTGAAAGCCTCGCTTAAGATTTACTTGCATGCGCGTTGTGTACTATTCCGCCTTATGTAAATTTAACATTGCCACGGGCCTCATCACATTGTTTATGCGTCGGTCAGGTGGAAATGTGGAATTATTAGAAAAGTAAATATGTAACATATATGGTAAGTTTTACACTTAGATGCATTAAGGAAAACAAGAAGCGAAAGATTTAAGTTGTTATCACAAATGGTTACGTAACAAAATTTTATTTGACGATAAGATATGAAGCTACTTTTCCTCCATCGTTCCAACTTTACTGGGAGCATATCACTCCGTGCGCCAGTTAAAATATATGCAGATAGGAGCAGTGGTATTTTTTCCAAGGTTGATTTCAAATGTGCTCACTTTATCGTGAACAGCCTTTACACAGACGTGACCGCGCATCACACTCATGTTGGTGTGGAATTACCAAATTTCTTCTTCCCGTCTTCTCGAGTATGGGGGACATTGATGCGGTGTTACCGCATGCAGCTCAGTGACCAGCGCTGCTCATGTCTTTGTTCCGCTTTCCTCTCAAGCGTGCCGCAGTCACAAATGTGCTCACTTTATCGTGAACAGCCTTTACACAGACGTGACCGCCCATCACACTCTTGTTGGTGTGGAATTACCAAATTTCTTCTTCCCGTCTTCTCGAGTATGGGGGACATTGATGCGGTGTTACCGCATGCAGCTCAGTGACCAGCGCGGCTCATGTCTTTGTTCCGCTTTCCTCTCGAGCGTGCCACAGTCACAAATGTGCTCACTTTATCGTGAACAGCCTTTACACAGACGTGACCGCCCATCACACTCTTGTTGGTGTGGAATTACCAAATTTCTTCTTCCCGTCTTCTCGAGTATGGGGGACATTGATGCGGTGTTACCGCATGCAGCTCAGTGACCAGCGCGGCTCATGTCTTTGTTCCGCTTTCCTCTCGAGCGTGCCACAGTCACAAATGTGCTCACTTTATCGTGAACAGCCTTTACACAGACGTGACCGCCCATCACACTCTTGTTGGTGTGGAATTACCAAATTTCTTCTTCCCGTCTTCTCGAGTATGGGGGACATTGATGCGGTGTTACCGCATGCAGCTCAGTGACCAGCGCGGCTCATGTCTTTGTTCCGCTTTCCTCTCGAGCGTGCCACAGTCACATATGAACATTTAAAAACATTTTTTGTTAGTTTGAAATAATTATTTTTATTAATAACTCGCACGGCGGACTCTAAAAGTTATTTTTATTTATTTTTTTAACTCAAGATTGAATGTTGCTATTCCGTATTAATTTGCCAAATAGAACATGGCATATACTATGGTGATCTATGTAATACTAAGATACTGTTTATTTTCACCACTAAATAAATCATATGTGGGGCCCCATTTCCATTGTTTTTAATTGCGAATTATGAACTTTAAATTAATTTTTTTAAAATCTAATTTGAACAAACCTAAAATATTATGCAGTTTAATGTATTGATGTAATGGTTTAATCCATACGAAATGAAGCTGTGATTCCATGTTGCATATAGTTTTTGTCCATTTAATGGAAAATGCAATGGTTACGAATCTGCTGAAAATGCCTTCTTTTATTTAATTAAACTCCTGGTGGTATAAATTGTAGAAATGTTCCTGTGGCAACGTTTTACGTATATAATTAATATTTATTTACTTTGATGGCTTTTTTCATCAAATTTCTCGTCGATGATAATATCACAGAGATGTGTGAAGTATACTTTGAGCATAGGAACCATGGTTTGACAACTGACATCTCAGTAAGAAGTGCTCCAGTTAATGAATGGCTGGGGCACAGAAACGTTATTTATTTCTTCATTTCAGCCCAAGCTAAACGCAACATATACGGCAAAATACACAGACAAATTATTAAATGGATAATGTAGTTTTACAATTATATTTCACGGTTTTACTCTAAAAAATATATTATGCACAATATTTGGGATAAATATATTTATTCACTTTTGGGTTCTAACCATAATGTGTATTCATTATTACCGTGGAAACGAATTTGATAATCTAAAAAATTAATAAATACAAATTATTTACTCATGGGAAAAATTAAGTACTTCTGCGATTTGCAAAAGTAAATAATAAAAAAAATTACTATTTCGCACACACGATTGCTATTGAAAACTTAAGGAGTGGATAGGCAGCAATATTTCGCCGGTGTTATTACTGACTTGTTGCAGGTGTTACAAACCGCTGAAAGTTTAAATAAATTCCTGATTCTTCAGTATTTTTTTTATTGTGTTAACCCTCCTGCTCTTCAGCAGATGCCCGGACAGCGCGGTGCTGGAAGCTGGCACCCTGCCACGGAAGAGGGATTACGTCGGGATCCCCTGGAATCTGCGATCGTCCAATCAGCGACCGGGTGGCCGTGAGAGGAGTTGGGGGGGGGGGGGGGCGGTACGGCGCGATCGCCTCGTAATGGATGTCTGGCGAAAATATTGCCTGTCGTCATCGCACGAGATCTCCCGCGGCTGCAGAACGTTTCCATCCTGCGTTACGCTCCATATTTTCGCTTCCATTTTTCCACGTAAATCCTCCCTTACATAATCCATATACGCCCTTGGCCAGAAAATACCAACTACAAATACTAGGTTTCTACTTTCACTGTCGCCAATTATTTGAAGTAGTCATCCACTTAACGTAATATTCACGAAGCTATTATACACCAACAAGTTCCGGTTTTCATTAGTGGAAAATATCCTTCAAGTCACGAATGGAATACTTTTTTCAAAATAAACTGCAAAACGTAATTATCTGTCGAATGACCAGAATAATAGCAGGATTACCCATTACTGCAAATGTTCGAATCACAGTGTAACAACACACACAGCACATGCAATTAAACATAACAGCATTTCAGAGGACTTGTATGAGTTTTAGAGTGGCATATATTTAGGCCATGTTGTATTTTATAGCTCCACGTGGTCCTGTAGGCAGTACTAAAACTATTTACCGAAATATTTAGGTCCTACTCAAACTCGATGAGTGGTTTCCGTTCAGTGCACTTTCAGGTTTTCTATTCGGCTACTTGGAATAATAATTTTAGGTCTGCGCTGTAGCTACACTACTACGAGAATGTATTTGCTCTTGAGACGGATATAACTCTGGTGCAATTTCTATATGTTTCGCGAATTACAAGGACTTTAAAAGATCACCACAAACTATCAGCAAAGTATTTTAAGTAAATCTTCAAGTAATATCTGGAACACGATTGGTTGTAAATCGTAAACGTATGATTGCAACAAGGTGACTCATCGCTCCATTCGCTGCCTGGCAGTCAAAAAGGAATGCACAGTAAGCGTGTCTCGTATGGTGAGGACCAATATTGCAATGATACAGTAATAGAGATATCAAATAAGAACTGGTGATATTTATGTGTTGGATTTAGATGACTCACGTCTATGTTGTCTTTAACACTTAGAACAGTATGCCCGAGCGTAACTTAAGACTACGCTGAAAACGGAGTTCCTACTTCCGCTAAAAACAAAATTTGTGCGGATGTAGTTTCGATCTTAAAATAACTTACAGCACTTCAACACTATAATCAACGTGAACAAAAGCGGTAATATTTATAACAACTAAAATTACAATGGAGACTGTATTAGCTGTAACATATGAAAGAGTATTTGATTAGTTGACAATCAATTCGACATTCCCGTCAGGTTCGCCCCCAGGGTTTTCGCACGTGGGAATCGTGCCGGACGATGCCGCTGGTCGGCGGGTATTTTCTCGGGAATCTCTTGTTTTCCTCACTCTTCCATTCCAGCGCTGCCCCATACTCACCTCACTTCACCCTCATCGGCCATTACGAGCCGCCCAAATCACCCCTCTCCGATTCGAAATTCCGTTTGCTGAAAGCAAACCTGTAGGTGATAAACGGTGGAAAGTGGGAACGCAGAAACAAACAGAAATGGCGTTCCCATTAAGATGGGTACGCGTGACACAAGTCCAGCTTGTCATAAATGCCACTCAGTGGAAATGCTGTGAGAGAAGAAGCTGGGGAAATCAGAGCTTCACAACGTGGACACAGCCATCCTGCATCCGACTCCGCCATGTACAATAGGCGGTCGAGCTACTGTACACCTTGTTCTGGTCGCATACAACTAACTGTTGTAGTCACATATAATGGTATGTCTCCCCTTCAATATTCCAACACTATACTGTTCGTATTCAGTTCGACTAATTATTATTATGCTGGATCTCAGCTGGCTCGCAGTTAATTAGTATCACTCTTTTAGGAAAGGGGAAGTGACTCATTTACGACTTATTCTAATCACTCCACTTTATATAGCCGTAACTCACACATCAAAGTATAACCCTTTTACAATTATACTGATACCCGAAACGGGGGGAGGGATTTATCTTTACCGTAAAGCTGTTAATTAAAAGCCGCTTGTTAATTGATCTCCAATTAATGTCTTTCCTACTTAAGATTTGGAACCTGTTCACCTTGGTATTCCAGATGCCGAAGGCTGCGTCCAATCACGTAGGGCAGGGGGCGATCACGCCACACCTATCTCGTGGGCCGTCTAAGAGGTTGGCCTCTGCCACCGGCGCGCGTCTCGATGACGTCCTCTCAGCGGCTCGCAGGCGACTGGACCCCGCTACTAGCTTAGCGCCCTCCTAAACCAGAGCGTTCCCGCTGCATTGCCCAGCCCTCGTCATGCAAAGCCTCAACTCCCGCTCCTGCGCTGAATGTGTCGCTGCGGCGACTCGTTCAGCCCACAACACCTGGCATCCCTAAAGGTGTCAACAGAAGCTCGCTAACGATAAAGTAGGGGTGTGTTTTCGCAATCCACGGTAGGCGAAGAGAGAATAGAAGAGCAGAAACTTCATTGCCTTGTGGTTTCTGGGCTATAATCCATTCGCGGTTACTTCGCACTCTTCTGAAACCCTGCTACAGTTCTGCTTCCAAGACATTCCTCCGCCTCGTGCAAGCCGAACTTAATTAAGTCTGGAAAATTACACCATAGGACAACGCACTGCTTTCCTGCACACTCTGTTGTAATATTATTTTGCATGAAAACTATTTATTACGAGGCACTATCAACGCATATTTTTTTCTCGTTTTTTGAATTCGTGTTTACTATAAAAGAAATATTATATTGTATAAATAAAATATACGCGAAACTTCAACTTCACGAAAAAATAGTATACGTATGTGTTTACAGAGGTACAAAACGCTTGATACGCGGAATATTTAGGAAATAACTAAATACGTAATAGATAAGGCGATTTTTCAAAGGTTTGTATGTCTAAACGTCCGAAGAAAACAAAACGCATGGGTGTAGTAGGTATTCGAAAATATAACAGATTTCAAAATTAATTATGCCCTAAAATAACTGCCGGTGGCCTGGCTCCGTCGATGTGAATATAGTATTTTAATGCTTGAATTACTTTTTTTCATTTGAACGTATCATGAAGTAAACACATTTTGCAGTGATAATAGCGATTAATACAGATTTACATGAAATTGTTTCTACCAAATGTTTAAGACCACTATCTCTCTTTTCACACAATTTGTCTTTGGCCTTAAAGTTTTGATGCAAATAACGGGGGCTATTTTTTTGTTTAACGTACAAAACGGCATATTTTAATTTAAAAAACATTAAAATATTCCAACTTTTCATTAAGTTACGATTTTGTAAATAAAAGTAAATAAAAAAAACAATATATTTTTCATTTAATATAATACTATAAATTAAATTATACTTGCTGTGTAGCATTTATTATTTTACACAACATGTAATAAAATACAAGGCAATTATGGCCTAAATTGTAGCAATGAGCTAACCAAGCAAGCTACATTTTTTGGCCGATTTACAAGTGTATATTATCATAGAAAAAATAAATACATTCCTACCAAAAGTTTAAGACCACCCATTCAGAAGCATGACCATTTATTGCTGTAATTGAAGTAAATAGTTCCTTAAAACAACCGATCCAGCGAGGCCGTTCGTGAAGCACGACATAGTACACAATTTCCTCACTAGGTAGCACTGTTGTTCAATTTCCTCACTAGGTAGCACTGTTGTACAATTTCCTCGTGGCTTCGTTGTTACAGACGTCTGTGCAGTGGAACTGTTTATGTCCGTGTTTACAGTTTGTCGCAACACTTTCATATTGAAATGGTCAAATAAAGTGTCTCAAGTAAATTCAAGCGGCCTGTAATTGGCATGTTTAAATGTAACAAGAGTCAAAGAGAAATAGCTAATGTGTTGAATGTCAGTAAAACGTGTGTAGCACAAGCAATAGCCAAATACCAGGAGAGCGGTGAGGTGCATGATCGACGTCGTAGTGGTCGACAGAAGGTAACGTCACCTAGGGACGACCAATGCCCCTGAAAGACTCGCCAGACAGAGTCAAAATGCATTTGTGCCAGTACTGACAACACGACTGCAAGAGATATGCGGCAAGAAGGTATCAGCAATGACCGCTACACACAGCTGTGTCCAGCAAAAACAGATGGATCTGGTGCCGCCAGAAGAGAAACTGGGGGGTGGAGAGATGGGGAAAGGTGCTGTTCAGCGACGAGTGCCGCTTCGAACTCTGTCCACGCCGCCGTATTCGTGTTCACCGTACACCCACCGAGAAATTTCTTCCTGAGTGCCTCTCTTCTGCTGTGCAACAAGGAGGTGGTACAATCATGGCGTGGGGCTGCATATCAATGCAAGGGACAGGCTCTATTAGGTTTGCTCACGGTTCTATGGATTCTAAAGGATACATTGGAACGATGAAACATACCATTCTTCCCTCTGCACACAAACTTCATGGAGGATATTATGTGTTTCAGCAAGACAATACTCCTTGCCACCGGTCCAGCCTAACAATGCAGTGGTTCGAGGCGGATGATATCCCACTTTTGCAATGGCCAGCACGAAGGCCGGACTAAACCCCATTGAGAATGTCTGGAATTATACTGGAGCCAAATTAGCAGCGTCACAAACAAAAAACATACATTAACTCGGATCCAAGATCCATGACCGCAACAATTTGGTCAAACATTTCCATTGAATATTGCCAGAATCTCATTTGTAGTATGCCTACAAGAATAAATATGTGCCTTAAAGCTGCAGGAGGTGTTATAGATTACTGAAAACATTTACAGAACTAATGCTATAAAGTGTTACGTAGTGTAATTACAGTGGTGTGTATGTAGAAAATCGTAATACAAAGTTCATGAATCTGACTGGGTGGTCTTAAACTTTTGGTAGGACTGTATTTATTTTTTTATACAATAATATACAATTTTAAATCGTTCAGATAAATTATCTTTCGCAGTTAGTTCATTGCTACAATTTAAGCCATAATTTCCTTGTAGTGTAAAATCATTAATGATATACAATAACTAGAATTTGTTGTAGAGCATTATATTAAATGAAATATATATTGTTTTTTTTCCTTATTTTCTCTTCTTTACAAAATCGTAACTTAATAAAGAGTTAGAATATTTTAATGGTTTTTAATTAAAATATGTCATTCTATACGTTAAACAATAAAAAAAATTGTCCATATTATTTGCATCAAAACTTTAAGGCCAAAGACTTATAGTGTGAAAAGAGATGGTGACCTTAAACTCTTGGTAGAAACTGGAAATGTGTAGTATACGTAATTAAAGTTTAGCGAAGATTATTGTTTTAATTCTGAGTAATACATTAATGTCAACATTTTGTATTAGAAATTGGATTGTGACGTATTTTTTACAGGTTTTCTGATGGGCAACAAAATACATACCTTTTTTTTTTTTTTTTTTTTAATTTACGCAATTTTAATTATGTTCTTATGAGCTACTTTTTTTAATTTCTGTAGCCTTTTTTTTATTCCAATATTTCTTGTCCTTACAAACGAAATGTTAAGAAATAAATTACATTAAGAAACGCACTCGCAGCAATTAAATGTTTCATGTTGCGTAGCTTATCGAAGAAAGAACCTAAATCGCTTCGTACTGTCGCGGTCGTCCGTCGAAGGACATTTTGTGGAGTCGCGACGTGAGCAAGGAAGTCACCAGGAGGACTTGAGGACGTGTGCCGCGTCTCCATTTGCCCGGCGACGAGACAGGAACACGATGATTGGATCTCGTTGCACCCGGCGAGGGTCTCCGTTCCCTTCGCTTTGCACTCCCGCAGGCCATCCAGGAAATAGAAATGTTAGCCGACAGCATATCCCACAATACATCCTGGCAGCTTTCAATTCTTCAGCACCCTGCGTCCCCTACACCCGCTGCCTCCCACCCCCCTCCACATGAACCCCCAACCTCGCCCCTAAACGATAAAATAAGGCCGCAGAAAAACCTGTCCATCTTGGTTCATCCCCCTTTCTCCTCGCCACCCTCCAAACCCCCCTCCCACCCCCAGCCACCAACTCCTCTTCCTCTTGTTATTTCTTTTGACGTCTTTCTCACTGTCTATATACCTCCCATAACGAATAACAAAGGACAGCAGGCGTGCTCGGGAAACCTTTTGTTTTCCAATCAAGTCACTCCCTGTCCAAGATATTTCGTTCGGAATTCTGCTTCGGGCTGCTACACTGGAAGTGCCCGGAAAATGCGGAAAATGCGGGAAAAATAATAACACGCGTGTTGTGGTTTCCACCTGCTGACGCAAGAAAAGATGATGTCTTCGAAGATTACGTCGGTGCCGTGTTCTTGTAGATTCTTTTTACTCATAGCTTTATGGGATTTGACTAAAGTAATCAATTTGTAACACTAGTTTCAGGTGAATTTTAACACATAAAATAAGTGTATGATAATTACTATCTTGTTTTACGGGAAAAGTCAACTTTTTTTATTAGAGAAACAGATTAGCTTACTATTTATCAATATGCGATGATGAACATTTCCACAATATACCTATTTACCGCGTTTTAAAATGTGCACCTTTTGTCCGCCGTAAAACGTAACGTTAGAAAACCGCGTAAATGTTCCTGGCCTGAGCACAATAATGTTAGCTTTCTAAGAGTAACTTAAGAGCAAAATTTAAACTTCTAACGACAACAGTAATGGTAAAATTTAATAGTTCCGCCCCCACAGCAGCATGTCGGAGTGCCATTCGCGTATCAGCTCGTGAAGACTAACTTAAGACAATTAAACATGATATGGATACATCCTGCAGTATGGTTTTACAAAGTGCAAAATTTTGTAAGTAGATGGGAATAGGCGGTTCTGGATCACTGAAACACGTCATTATACTAATATTACGGACAGGTGAAGCCATTACTTTTTCCCCAGCATTTGCAGATAACTGATTATAGTTATTGTTTTTAAAGGCCAGGTCTGTCTCTTAATAAGAACTCTAGTTCGTAGGTCATGTGATGTTTTCCACCTCAGTTTCCATGACGAATTATTTCGAAAATTTTGTACCTGGAGTTAAGGATAACAATGCAGTTTGACATTTTAAAGTGTTTTTTATTGCCAATGAAACACCCTCGTAAAGAAAATTAAACTTAATGTAATAGAACTTTCTTAGCTAATTGATAAATTGACGAAATATTGTGTGAAATATACTGAAAGTTCGTCATTGAAGAAAATGAAGTATCCGTAATTTCGGGAAGATTTCTGGATAACTTTTAATCTCTGCTTTCCCGCAATTTCACTGAAATATTTTCTAAAGGCTGTTCACTATAAAGTGAGCACTTTTGAAAGCCCTGCTTAAGATCTACTTGTACGCCCGTTGTGTATTTTTCCGCCTTATGTAAAATTAACATTGCCATGGGCTTCATTACTTTATTCATGCGTCAGTCAGGTGAAACTGTGAAATTATTAGAAAAGTAAATACTTCACAAATCTGCTGGTTTTTACACTTCGATGTATTAAAAATAACAGGGAGCGAAATAAATAATTTAAGTTATCATAAATGGTTACCTAACACTTTCTATTTGACGTTGAGATATGGAACAATATTTCCTCCACCATCACCAACTTTACTGGGCGCCTGTCACTCTGTGCGCCCGTTAAAATATATGACGTTAGTAGCAGTGGATTTTTTCTTAGGTTGATTTCGAATGTGCTCATTTTATCGTGAACAGCGTTTATCTATGTACGTCTTCTTATTCTGGACTGATGTGAGACAGGGGCCGTGGGGAGAACAAGAGAGTTAGGCAGGCAACAGCAGCAGCCTACGACCGTACGTATTCCGCGACCGACGGACGAACGAAAGAATTTGGGCACGCGAGGGAATAATTGAATACCGGCCTGCGGGACAACAAACCACCCGGTGTTTTTGTTGTTCGCTAGATGGGGTTGGAGGGGGGGGGGGCGGCAGGCTTCCGCCTGGCGCTGGCATGCGGGGCTGCCCTACGTAGATATATAACGGCCCGCGGATCCCTGGCTTCCGCAGTCAGCTAGGGAGTGCTGCGGGCAAGGCGGGAAGGAATGCCCATGGTATCCTAGTGACCGAGACTGCAGCTTTCTTTCAGTTAAAGACCGTCGCGAGTGGGAGATGTGTGTGACCAGGGTCGGTGTGTCGTTAAAATTTACCTGGACAACTGCATAGTGGGAGCAAGCTTTAGTATAAATATTCAATATCTAACTAACTAGAAAACGTTATCAAATGCTGTTCACGATAAAGTGAGCACTTTTGAAATCAACGTTTGAACAAAGTCACTGCTGCTACCTACATATATTTAAAACGGGCGCACTGAGTGACATGCGTCCAGTAAAGTTGGTAATGATGGAGGGTAAGTAGTTCCATACTTTAACGTCGAACAAAAAGTGTTAGGTAACCATTTGTGATAACTGAAATTATTTATTTCGCTTTCCGTTTATCTTTCAATGCACCGAAGTGTAATAATTACTTTTCAAATTATTTCAGTTTCACTTGACCGACGCATGAATAAAGTGACAAGGCCCATGACTAAGTTAATTTTACCTAAGGCGGAAGAACACACAACGTTCATACGAGTAGATCTTAATCAGTGATTTCAAAAGTTCTCAGTTTACCGTGAATAGCCTATAATTTACTGAACTTCAATAAGCACCTCGTATAACGTTCGTTTTACATCTATATTTTTGACAGCAGAAGGTTTATAGTAATAAAACTGAACTCATATAAGAGAGTGAAAAGGGATTCAAGTATGTTACACCAAATAAGAGCTGTTGAGAAGGGAAGACCAAATAATGTTGGGCCGCTCAAATACAATAAATGACCAATCTGTGAAGGCTGTTCACGATAAAGTGAGCCCTTTTGAAATCAACCTTAGGAAAAAGTCACTGACCCATATCTGCATATATTTTAACGGACGCAATGAGTGACGTGTTTCCAGTATAGTTGGTAGCGATGGAGGTGAAAGTAGTTCCATATATTAACGTCGAACAAAAAGTGTTAGGTAACCATTTGTGATGACTTATATCAAATCCCTCGCTTTCTGTAATTTTTACTAGATCGAAGTGTAAAAATGAGCCGATTGTACAATATTTACTTTTCTAATAATTTCACAGTTTCATTTGACCGACGCATGAATAATGTGACGAGGCCCACGGCAATGTTGATTTCACATAAGGCGGAAGAACACAGAAAGTGCATACAAGTAGATCTCAAGCAGGGCTCTCAAAAATGTTCATTTTACTGTGAACAGCTTGCCAATCTTGAAATTTAATCACGTCTCAAAAAATTAAAAACATAAATCATTTTTGAAATTAATCTCATCACTCATCGATAACGATTTTGAGAGATTATGAATATATGAATATTTCTTCGAGGTTCGATGTAAGTCTCCTGGACGAACCAGGCGAGATTACTAACAATTTATTAGATATATTTATACGAGAACTATGTAAAAGGAAATGATTTAATTAAAAATGTCAATAATGTCCGCTAATAAATGTGCATGGGATCTCACCCGCTTTCGTACGTTAAACGTATATGAAAAAAACGTACTGTTACATACTGACGACACCTGAGGGGCGTATCTGAGTTCGTGAAGGATGGAGGGCCTTATAATAAGAAAAATAACAGAAACTGAATTTCATTTCTAATTTATTCATTCTGCTTAAATGTATTATATTAATTAGTTGCCATCAATGTTACTCTTTCTATTTAACCGTGAGCGCAATACTGAATATTTATTTCAACTTTAATTAACGTCCTTCTTAATGTCTCTCTTGATTAGCCTACAGTTAATTAACTCATACCCATTATTGCCTTGTGTTCAGTCTATCTGTTTCCAATGTCTTTCACTCACGCACTTAGTCCAATAGTCCAGCTTGCCAGCCACCTACTCTTCTGCTTGCTACTTGCAGTCGCAGTCTCCCCTTCCACTGGTCTTATCCCGCTGCTCGCCTTATGTCGCTCGGAAACCCGCCAGTCATCCATTCAGCCACTCCAACTCAAAACTGCCAGTCCTGAGGCATGCTGTGTAATTTATAGTCTCCCTGACCATCTCGAAGGTTCAACACACCCCGAGTTGCGCTGAGAGACGAGGTCAGTAATCCAGAGCATTCTGTGATGACGTGGGAATCACTACGACCGGGCTCACGCAGCTTGTGCGACAAAATAGTATCTTGTCGGCCTGCCTCTGTAACTGGTATGTGGCAAGTGCCTGTAGCTCGCGCTGCCGCTGTTATCTCGTAACCACTCTTCATCATCCTCGCTCGCCGCGCCGTGTGTGCCAAGGACAGTTGCGCAGACCCGCGACACATAACAGTACTAACCTAATTATTCGCTTACTATGTAAACCGTTCACAGTAACACCTCTCTCCGCATATTGGCAGCAAAAGGCAATGTAAACATAAGCAACTAGTATAAACACACACACGCACTCTCTCTCTCTATCTCTCTCTCCCCTTCCCTCTTGTACATTGCAGTAGTTCCATACTGGAACCAATTGAAAAAAAAAACACAGTTATGTAAATAGCGTTCGTCTGAATAGTGCAGTAAATATTTACAGAACTTGTTTTGGACAAAACGTGTCGTATACCTGACTAGTTATTCGAATGTAGGTATAGCCTACTGCTAAGCACTCGACTCACAACTCGCAAAACTACTTGCTAGTCATGATAGTTACACTCTTCCAACTACTACGATCCATTGACTTTTATACCGATGCAGAGATTCTCGGTACTCGACAGAAACGTAAATAATGGACATTTTAGTGTCATATTTTGTATCCAAGTATATGGTACTTATGTTCTCTGATGGGGGCCGAAAGCCAACTTCTGCATGCATGGATATAAGCAATAGATTGACTCAATCCTCTATTCAAATAAGAATCGACTCATAACGTTGTTATTTTTGTGGTGTATTTTTCATGTATTGGGTTAAAGGTTATTTTTTTTACTATACAAAGAGCACCAGTAAACTTATATATTTTTGAAGCGAAATATGGCCTATAATCAACTCAACTTAAGTGTTATTTTTAAGTAATTTTGTACAGAAAATGAGTATCACCAGAAGAATACCAGACAGATCACAGCAATATAATAACTTGTAACGCAGGATTAGGCAAATACGGAATATTTGACTTTAAAGATATTAGACCGGGTGATAGGTGGGTCAGTCAAATAATACTACCTACGTATTATCAATACATGGTTGTGGCGAATAACACCATAGTGACATAATGGAGGCTGCAACCTATTACAGGCAGCACTCAGACTAAGATAAAACAACGACTGACTGTAAAGGCGGAAACAATTGCAGTACCCAGAGAAAGACTGCAAACCAACTGAAAATTTCGAATTCATTTCCACATGTGGATATTCAGGCATAACCCTGGTGAGAACTAAATCCGGATCGCCATGATGAGCTGTCGTCACGAGACAACGCGACCTCCACAGCGCCACAACTGCACGAGCAATGACTACTGAATACCAGAACTGGGCATCTCTGAGGCTGTGCACTTGGTGCGTAGTTAAGCTTCTGGAGTAAATAACAGTCGGCCTGTCCTGTCCTGTGGTTTACTACGTCTGTGACCTTTGGTGAAAGGGAAAGCTCTCGTTTTTTCTTACTGAGATCGTAACTAGCGTAAAAATCGACCTTTTCTTGAACGTAAAACTTATTTTGTTACCGAGGTCCAGAGTAGGCAGAGAATGTGTAAGGATATTTGGAAGAACAGATTATGGATTCTTCATCAGCACAATTCGCCCGCTGACAACGCCCTCTCCATAAAGTATTTTTAATAGATTTAATATATTTAAATAATTTTTACATATCATTAAAATAAAATTGACTAACTAATCGAGAAAGCGAGATAAAATATAAACTTAATTAATTAATAAATAATATAAAATACAGAATTTTTTAATATACTCTATAAATGTATATTGTTATCGAAATATATAAATAACTATATGAAAAACAGTTATAAAAATAAAATACCAAAAGATTTTCCTAAAATACATTTCTTTGTTCGAGCATCGCCCATATTCTTCGCATGACATCTTGTTCACTAAAGTAAAGAATGTATTGAAAAGAACAAATTTTCAGTGTGCCGAAGAGGCCAAATAACAGCAGATTTGTTGAAGAGAGAGAGCCTGAGCTGCAGCAAAGCTGTTGAGAATTAAACATTCTTATGCAGCAATGTGTAGATAGGGGAGGGGAGTGCATTGAAGAAGATTAAGGATATGTTGTAATATTTTGGCACCAAACCAATTTTATCCCTCCGGCACTGTTTTTTAATAACCACACCTTGTGTGCTGGCAGTGTCTGTGAGAACCTTTATCTAGCGGCTTGACAAGGTGTCGTGCCACTGAACCTGTACTGTCGCCGAACATCCCTGGATGTTTCACTGAGTCAAGTGTCTCGTCAACACCCTCGCCAAAGAGGATAAGCCAACTTCCAAGAAGTCAAATCGATTTTATGATTTTGGGCCTATGGCAAAAACGATACGAACATTGAACCGGTGAAAACTTTCGACAGGCGACCGTGAATTTGTCGGTGAGACTAGTTTTACAAGACTACATCTACTTCAATCACATCCGTTAATTGGTGGGGGGAAAAAGGCTTGGGACTTTGTTCAAACCTGTCCTCCAACTACAAGCACGCTCACTTCGCCCCCTCCCCGTACCACTGCAAACAATTTAATTGGAGTCGTGGTGAGAAGACATGCTGCCACGTAGTCATATTAAAAAAATCGGCATGCGCCGTTCGTAGTGCTTGATTATATCTCAATCAGGTTCGTGCCTGTAAACCTAAATTTAATTACAAGCCGTCAACGTGCCAGCTGGAAATTAATTCTCCATTGGTCTGAGGCCAATATTATTGAGAATAAACCAGT
Source organism: Dryococelus australis (assembly GCA_029891345.1). NCBI lineage: Eukaryota > Metazoa > Arthropoda > Insecta > Phasmatodea > Phasmatidae > Dryococelus > Dryococelus australis. Next base: position 48,594,061 of record CM057003.1, read on the forward strand.
TATGAGTGTTACGACTCGTACGCGCCTCAACTATGCAGGGTAATACAATTCTTACTATCTACATTATTTGTAATATTTTGGTAAAACTTACATTTTAATCAGTTCGTGGAATATTAAAATCACTATACGAGATGCAATTGATGCAAACCGCCCAAGATTTTAGAAGACACCTTACGTTGTTTACACATAAACCTTCAACAAATTGCGCATGGGGATCTTTCGATAGTGAAAGTAGGTCTTCCAGAGTGTTCAGAATAAAATCATTTATAAACGCAGGACAATCTATCACCGGGAATTAATTTGCGTGCTATGTGCGGCAATTCTCACTACACAGCTTCTAAATAAAACCGTATGAGATTTTTCTAAATTACACCAAAAAAAAAAGTCACTGCATTTGCTAATCGCAGTGTTTCATAGCTAATAACAAATTCTATCCGGGTACAATCACATAGGAGTGGTACCTAATTGCACTAAAACCGCATACTACGTGTATCGGGCAAATACAGAGTGTTCGGAAATTAAACGCCCAAACTGCGGGAGGTGATTCGTTATGAAAAATAGAGTCGAAAATATCAAGGACACCATACACCTAAACGGAATATCAAAGGACACATGAGCCAGTGAATATTGGGTTTTGAAACCGTATTTAAGCCTGAATACCTTGTACTTTCTGCCAGCGGTAGGGACGGGGGCGATTTTCCCGCAGTACACCCCACATGGTTGAATGGGACACACGCCCATTTGGCGCGCTACGGAGCGTGTACTAGTGAAGGGCATGTCGTTGATATGCTGACATAGCACTTCCTCAAGCCGAACAGTGCGCACAGACCGAGGACGGCCAGCATTACGCAAGTGTCTCTGTAACATGGGAAGCATGTCACCTTTTTGCTACGGACTTTGTACTCGTTGTACAAGACATTCGGCAAAAATACGTTTTCAAAACTGAATGTCCATAGGCTCATATATCCTTAAATACTCCATTTAGGTATATAGTGTCCTGTATATTTCGACATTATTATTTATAAGGAATCACCACCCCCCCCTCCCGCAATTTCGGTGTTTAATTTCCAAACGTTATGCATATTTTGACTTTATACAACGTGTCGTAATGCTTCGGAAACTTTACAGTTCGCTGTGCTTTAATGTAAAACCTAAGATTAACAAAATTAAAGGATATTTACCGGGAATGTCAGATAGAAAATTAGAGGAAGACTTCAGAAACCTATACAATACATTCAAATGAATACATTCAAGCAAAGGGAGAGACGAAGGTTTGTTTTTTGGCATTTAATCATTTAAATGAGATCAATTGAAGATATTACTATATTGAGGTTTATTTTATTATTACTTCCCTTACCGCGTATTTGTCAAACGTAAAGTACATGTGTTATTTGTTAAGAAAGTAATTTAGATACACATCTTTAATGAGTGATGCAGGTCTAGACAGGAACTCACGACCGTGTAATCTTAATACAATTCAACACACACAATCTATTAGAAAAATGATTCGGTGTAACAAGTTCACGTTTATTTTCAGGAAACTTCAAAATCAATATTTGACAAACGTCCTTGCGTGTCACCGTATATTATTTAAGGTAGAAAACTACGAATATTACAATAACACTGGATTGAATCGGAACGATGGCGATCCGATGTCTCAACTCCTTAATAATATTGTAATTGTGTAACGTATTGAAAATTTTCCTTTATCTTGGTTAAGCATTTGCAAAGTGCTCCTATCAGTTTACAACTAGCTGACAAGGCGAATTCATCCGTGGAAGTAGAAAACAGTATTAAAATTAACAGTAATTGTATTTGTGAAAAATTTCTCCTAAAAGAAAGGCTTTATTAACGCAAACTCTCGCAAATAAAACTAATGGAATGAATATAAAACTGGAAGCAATGTTACCATCTGCAAAAAAATATGCTTTATCGTGATTCGCAAAACTTACCACAAATAATATTACCTCATACAAGTTCAAAAAATAAGTAATCTGGAGAATTAAATGAAATTCTCTGAGGTGAATTTGCCTCGCAAAAATTAAATATTTGATGGTAACGAGCTGTTTGCTATTACAATCAAAGAATACAGCTAAAACTAAACTACCAGAAACTTAGTTCGTTTTAAGTACTTATTATCATTATAGTAAATGTGACCGTAAACTTGGCATATTTACGTAAATATATATCGAGAAAAAGATTTTGTTGAGTCAAACATAGATCTTTTGCGCAATTAAAATGTTTGTACTGTAGGAATGAAATGTTTTGTTGTTGAAACCAAATTATTTCACTGATCTTATGTCGTTGACAGAAACAAAGATTTGATTGGCGTAACTAAAGTTTTTTTTTTGGCTCCACATAAATTAAACAGTGTCTACTAATATATAAAAAAAAATAATAATAACGAAGCCCAGCCGATGCTCGAACCTAGATCGCTCGCACCTTCTCTTTAAGCCGCCCCTACATGATACCCAATTTCAGCTACCTTCTGTCATACCCATGAGCACCACAGAATGCATAAAAGTTTCTGTAGCAGAAGAGAAGAAAGAATCCATGAGTTCATACCCACACGTTACCTAAAGTGCTAACAGAAAATTGTAAATGGCAAGGAAAAAGCAACTCGCAAATGGCAGAAATTCTGCAGTTGGCGGGGCTATCAAATATTAGGTGTATGTAGGTGCTTTGTGGTGCATCCAAAAAGTACGAAGACTACTTATTTTTTTCCTGAAGACTGTATTTATTTAAGTTTCTGAATGCAAGTACTAAAGCAACCCAGCTAAAGTGACTACTGATAAAATATGAATGTTTTTTAAATACATGCATAACTAATATTGCACAATGTGCGCAAATAAATATTTAAAGTTTTAAAGCTTGACTTTCTAGTTTCCCGTTAAAGTTGTTTTGCTAGGTTGTTTATACCATCAATACACATCGATAAATGCACGAACAAACACTATTGCTACCCTAATTGCGACTAAAGATACAAATGAACTCTATAGCTATATTTTCGAAGGCAATTAAATTAGTAGCCAAAAAAATAATACACAATTGATTCAACTAAATATTTTGTTGACAATCTAATTTATTTTGGCTCAACACGCCTGATACACAAGGAGGTGTGATCATGCGTGTAGGACAAGTTGCGTAGTACGTAGGCGCACGACGTTGCGTATGTAATAGTTCAGTGTCGCGCGCCTACGTCCTATGCAACTAGCAACACTTGAGTGCTCGCACCGTTGTGTTCTGCAATTGTTGCATCCCGTCAACTTTCAAACACAATTATTTGATATAAAAATACGTTTCCGGATTTATGTGTAAAGGGCTTTTAGTTTACTATTGGTCCAATAAAAAAACAATGTCTGAAGTTTGGGCACTGAGTTTTAAGTTCTTTTATATTTTAAAACTTACTGCGTGCACGTTCCCGTCAGCAAATTTGCGCCAAAGTGACTTCAGCGCACCTCATGCAACTGATGCGCGAGGCTGACTGGAAGTAGAATGACGTAGACGGTGCACTGATGCGCCGATACTGAGGAATCGGAATGGCTTCGTTGCTCATATTGCGCACTATACAGCAAACGGTATGCGGCCCTTGAACTGCGCATGGAATTGGAAAGTCGTGACTCACATTTCGTGGCCTCGCTACGGGTATTGTACTAAATCGAAGTGGCATTTATTTGGTCTCTTCAGAGTACGAATACGTTTATAATGTGTATATTTGATACAGTACACGATTCGATAGTTAACTTTTATATTTCAAAAATTCCTTCCTTGATAAGTAAGCGAACGAAGAACGCGAGGCCGTTTATATTTTTCAGAACGTTTGGTAGGCCTGTACAAGTTGAGCGTATTTTACCACTGTGAAATTTTCAGTTCTTTACTTAGTCCACAGGGGCCGAGGTGGTGTAGTGGTTAGACTACTCGCTTCTCATCTAGGCAAACCGTACTTGGTTCCCGGCTAGTTCGCTCCCGGATTTCCCCATATCGGAATCGTGCCACACGATGTGCCGCTAGTAGGCGGGTTTTCGCGGGGATCTCCCGTTTCCTTCGGCCTTCCATTCCGGCGTTTGCTCCATACATACCTCACTTCAGGCTCATGGCTCTCGAGACCTCAATGTTAAGAGCTGCCCAAATCTTAAAATTTCCGTAATCCGGTATCCCGTCTACGTGATCACCTGCCACTTTTATCACCAAGGGGTTTTGTTGGATATGGTTGATGATTGGAGTACCAATCTAAAGCACAGTATCGCTAAATTCACTGTAAAATTTGACGTATTTCGCTAGAAGAGTTCGTTAAAAATTGTCAGAGAAATTCAATTCCATATTTAATATTTTTGTATAAATTATTGTCCGAAATTAATGTATCTTTTTATGTACATATGTCGAACAGTTAACGAAGTTCTTGAGGGAAACATTTAGTTTGGAAATTGGAAATACTTAAGCATGTATTAGGTACAAAAATTAGAATTAACTTTACAAATTTTTAGTTTCGTTTGTCATAGTTTATAATTTTTTGTTTCAGATAAAAGAGCTAGTTCCATAGAAATTTGAACGTATAATTTTTTTTTTATTAACCGTTCTGAAACAGAGATAAGAAAATGCGTAGGGATAAGAAAATTCATTAGATACAATGGCGTGCAAACTCAATTTATACTTGTGACATTTTAAGCACGCAATGTCTAAAATGCGCAACAAAAAAAAAAAGAACTGTTTAACGCCTACACGAAGAGCATGATAACCTCTTCGAAATAAGAAGTAAAGAAAGTTCTGTAAATAGGAGTTCGTGTAACCGTTTTTTTTCTACAAGGTTAAAATTGTAGTTGTCATTCATCTCGTCTAACCACTCGAATTTACTTTCACATAAAAAAAAAAAAAAAAAAAAAAAGCAAAGACGTGTTAGCGTTCACAAACGAAACAATTGTTCCACTTCTCCAACACTTTTAGTTTTCATTTCGTCTCGTTCCTTGTAACATTTCTCTGTTACTCTCTAACTTCTTCATAAGCAATCCTCCTGTGTCAGTTTTTTTTGCCGCCTCGGGTCATGAACAATCTCCAAGGATCTCTCTACCCCCCCCCCCCAAAGCTACCCCCTTTCGCCCTCCTTTCCCGCATCCGCAATACAATTTGTAGCGAATAAACGACCGCATCGAGGGGGGGGGGGGGAGGGTTCAGTTTCGACGTAATTTGTACGGGGTGGTGGTGGTGGTTCGGCTATGATGTGGCGGGGGTGGAGGAACGGATGGCGAGGGGAGAGGGTCAAGGCGGACAAAAACGCAAGAAAGTGGTGGTCGGCCGAACCACCCCCCTCTCTTCCACTCCTCTGCGTTTACCCCTCGCGAGGCCTGTGATCGAGCAAGATTTCCCACGAGGTCAAGTCGCGCCACGCGGCTATCGGTCAAGCCCCCTCTCGCCGCAGAGAGAGAGAGAGAGAGAGAGAGAGAGAGAGAGAGAGAGAGGGGAGCAAGTGTGGCAAGCGTCGGGAGCTTTGGATGAGCGATGCTGGGAAGACTAACCCGCGTTCCAGAGTGCTTAAGAGGAACACCGAATATTATACAATGTATAATAGTGAGGTTATGTCTCCTACATCAAAAGTTCTGAAAATCATAAGTCAAAGATAAAAAGACGTAAATGAATAATTCAAAAACTATTATAATACACTCGAATGGCAAATAAATCATTAACAAATTTTAAACTAAAATAATATAAAATATTCTAATTGAAACAAAAATGAAAATAGGAAAATCTACTTTTCATTACTTCAATTTTAAATTTGTTTATAAATTATCTTCCACTCGTGGGTACTGTAATGTTTTTTTTTTTAATTATTCATTTACATCGTTATGAAGGAGACATAAACTCACTTTTATACAATTAATTTTAGCGCCGCTGCGCGGCGTCCTTAACTAACCAGGCACTGTGCGTTTAAATAATTTCCCCAGATATTTGTACACTGGTTCTTTTACAGTCAATATTGTACCTGTCTGCCTTTTGCATTGTCGTCCGCTATATTAGTTTTGCATATTCTATTATACTACATTCTATTATGTTTTTGATGAAGCGAGGTGGATGCGGGGCGGCGCCGGAATGTAAGGGCGAGGTAAACCGAAGATCACCGAGAAAACCCGCCGAACAGTGACATCTTGCGACACGATTCCCAAGTGCGAAAATCCGTGAGCGACCCCTTACATGGATGAAGGGGGGGGGGGCGTGCCCTAGCTATTGCTTAAACCGCGGCCCCCCCTGATCATAATAAAGCACTGCGACGGACCTTCACCAGAACTGTGATATGCACTCCCGGGAATGCTGAATTTGTTGTAAATTAGCTTTGCAAGAGTAGGGTATTATTATAGGTTGTTCAAGGTAAAGTTAGCACTTTTGAAATCAACCTTTGAAAAATGTCACCTGCGTATATTTTAACAGGCACACTGACTGTCACGCGTCCAGTAAAGTTGGCAACGACGGAAAGAAAATAGTTCCATGTGTTTACGTTAAATTACAAGTGTTAAGTAAACATTTGTGAATACTAAACTATCTTATTTTAATTTTGTTTTTAATGTATACGTGTGTAAGAATAAGAAAATTGGTAAAATATTTGGTTTTATAAAAAAAAAAAAATGTACAGTTGCTCTTGACCGACAAACGAATAAAGTGATCAGACCCACGGTAACGTTAATTGTAAGTATGGTGGAAAAATACTCAATGTGCGTACAAGTAGATCTTAAGCATGGTTTTCAAAAATGCTCATTTTATCAGGTATAGCCTATACACGCGACGGAAGCCAGTGGATTAAACTATAGATATCAGTTTGTAATATACTCTTTTCCTGTAAAAGCGCTATGCACTGACACATTTCCTGTGAAATCGTTGATAGCGCCAATACGCGAATCTCGGTAAATAGATGTTTTGGAAGTGCGACTTTTATTATTCGAAGAACATTTGACAGCTATTTCACCTGGCCGGCAGGTTGCAGTGCACGTTTGTTCATTATCGTGGTTCTCATTCCACGAACCGTTTCCAACCCTCTCGTATTCTGGTTAAAGGAGAAATATTCCGATTTGAAAAATGAGGATTAAAAATGCTGATACGTCACGTTTATGGTAAGTTTATTTTTATTTGACTGGGCTTTTAACTGCCCCTTTTTTACTACGCAAGTATGAACTGAGAAATGTAGTTACTACGGAAGGATGAACTGTGAAATGGAGGGGGATTATTGACAGAACTACCTTTCACTTATGTTAAAATTAAGCTGATATATACGAGCCGTGCGAATCGAACCTGGAACTTCGTGGCTAGAAGTTAATGTTTTGAGACCTCGGAGATACCAGCCTCCAGTTACAGAAAAAAAAAACTCAGAAAAAAACTGGGTGAGCTGTGTCGTCTACACGGCCGCGCGTATTTTTACGTGGCGTCTGTGGGTGGTGAGAGGAAACAAAATGGCGGACAGTATGTGCTGGACCGTTCTTTCTCGACCGGATCGCTCCCGGGACTTCCACACGTGCGAATCGTGCTGGACGACACCGCTGGTCGGCGGGTTTCCTCTCCGGGATCTCCCGTTTCCCGCGCGCCCCCTTGCATTCCGGCACCGCTCCCTACTCACCTCGCTTCACCCTCATCGCCTCTCAAGACCCTGCTGTTACGAGCCGCCTAGACGTTCCCGCTCCATTAAAACGACAGTACTATATCAAATACAGCCAAGAACACGTAGGTTAACAATAGGCAGGGCCTCCTGTCTTTTCGCGAATATATTTACGGGAAGGCTAGACTCCAATGTTCTAGGTACCTGTAAAATTCGCGTTATTATTATGGCATCAGGCTCAAAATCATTCCTCGAAACATACTCTATTCCTCAAATATGTTTGTTTAGTATTCAAATAAGACTTTTTTTTTATTCCACAAATAAGACTGTTTATTCCACAAACCACACATCATTCCTCAAATAATTCTGTTTAGTACTCAAATAAGGCTTTTTTATTCCACAAACCTAATTAACTTTCCAAGCAAATTCAAACGACTTAATTGGTTTGCGGAAGACATAACAT